>CM054060.1:325454652-326071505 GCA_028641055.1 Alopecurus myosuroides
GGTATCTTGCAGGAGTACATTCAAACGTACTCAGGTTTGGTTTCGTCCCTGGCTATTGTCTTGGTCAGATTTCGAGGAGCCGTCTCAGGAGGATACCTTTGAGG
The DNA here is from genome assembly GCA_028641055.1 of Alopecurus myosuroides. NCBI lineage: Eukaryota > Viridiplantae > Streptophyta > Magnoliopsida > Poales > Poaceae > Alopecurus > Alopecurus myosuroides. The sequence goes on from CM054060.1 coordinate 325,454,757, forward strand.
AGGAGTACTTTGACGATCCCGCTTACTAGGCACGTCTCCCGGTCAGCAGCCTGTGGTGCTAAGGCGTTGACATGGGTTCCGCTCGTCGTGTTTGCTTCCGCTAGAATAAAGCAGCTATGCTATGTGTGTTGCCACTGTCCTGCGTGACAGTTGTCCCAGACTTGGTCGATGGACCATTTGTGTAAGACTATGTTATTCGTGTAATGGATGTGAACTCTGATGTACCATCTCTAAATATGTTGCTCATGACTGTCGATCTGGGATCATGAGTGTATGCATATTGGCGGTCTCGGACATCTTGTCTGGGGTCCGAAAAATCTTGCAAACCAGCCTATCTGAGAACTTAAACATGCAATAACTTTTTATTTAGGAATCCAATGGAAGTGAGGTTGATCTCTCTGGATAGATATTTTTGAGCTCTAACCATAGAAGTTGACCTCACATGCACTTGAGTTTCCTATTTAGTCCGTGCCTACCTCAAAGTGCTATAGGGGTTAGAGTCCCCCGAACCGAATTGTCGCCAGGAGGGAGAAATGGGACATTCACAGTGTGGGATTAAGTTCACTACCGGTTGCAGCAATTGGGTCTCCTGCCATGGCGGTGTGTTGTCAGGGGAAACCGGATCGATACGGCTGACTCACTCGGTGCCGGGGAGAACAAACCTAGTTGAAGAGGTAGTCATTTACTAGCACGGACATAGTGGATGGTTAGGACCAGTTTTCCGATGTTTACATACTGTCTCGGACAGTCCGTGGTTGTTCACGGCGGATGTACTGGATCTTGTGGATTATGTACACCTCTGCAGAGTAAAACTATTCAGAATAGCCGCGCCCTCGGATATGGGCAGTTGAATGGCCATGTAGCTAGTATTGTGTCAATGTTTTCGAAAAGCTGAAAACTGGTTTATGATGTTGTACCTGGGAGGTACGTGAAAGGGAACAGTTGTACCTTTGAGGTACCGGAGAAAGGTTGGTTCGAAAAGGTTGATCTTCCAAAAAGATTGTTTCCAAAAGAGTTAAAATTGTTCAACCATGTTGAGTCTTATATTCACCATGGATAGTGCAAGCCTTTAATAAAATAGCCATCCTACTACCACTTGCCATACTTGCATTTTGGGCTGCATTTAGGGTATCTTGCAGGAGTACATTCAAACGTACTCAGGTTTGGTTTCGTCCCTGGCTATTGTCTTGGTCAGATTTCGAGGAGCCGTCTCAGGAGGATACCTTTGAGGAGGAGTACTTTGACGATCCCGCTTACTAGGCACGTCTCCCGGTCAGCAGCCTGTGGTGCTAAGGCGTTGACATGGGTTCCGCTCGTCGTGTTTGCTTCCGCTAGAATAAAGCAGCTATGCTATGTGTGTTGCCACTGTCCTGCGTGACAGTTGTCCCAGACTTGGTCGATGGACCATTTGTGTAAGACTATGTTATTCGTGTAATGGATGTGAACTCTGATGTACCATCTCTAAATATGTTGCTCATGACTGTCGATCTGGGATCATGAGTGTATGCATATTGGCGGTCTCGGACATCTTGTCTGGGGTCCGAAAAATCTTGCAAACCAGCCTATCTGAGAACTTAAACATGCAATAACTTTTTATTTAGGAATCCAATGGAAGTGAGGTTGATCTCTCTGGATAGATATTTTTGAGCTCTAACCATAGAAGTTGACCTCACATGCACTTGAGTTTCCTATTTAGTCCGTGCCTACCTCAAAGTGCTATAGGGGTTAGAGTCCCCCGAACCGAATTGTCGCCAGGAGGGAGAAATGGGACATTCACAGTGTGGGATTAAGTTCACTACCGGTTGCAGCAATTGGGTCTCCTGCCATGGCGGTGTGTTGTCAGGGGAAACCGGATCGATACGGCTGACTCACTCGGTGCCGGGGAGAACAAACCTAGTTGAAGAGGTAGTCATTTACTAGCACGGACATAGTGGATGGTTAGGACCAGTTTTCCGATGTTTACATACTGTCTCGGACAGTCCGTGGTTGTTCACGGCGGATGTACTGGATCTTGTGGATTATGTACACCTCTGCAGAGTAAAACTATTCAGAATAGCCGCGCCCTCGGATATGGGCAGTTGAATGGCCATGTAGCTAGTATTGTGTCAATGTTTTCGAAAAGCTGAAAACTGGTTTATGATGTTGTACCTGGGAGGTACGTGAAAGGGAACAGTTGTACCTTTGAGGTACCGGAGAAAGGTTGGTTCGAAAAGGTTGATCTTCCAAAAAGATTGTTTCCAAAAGAGTTAAAATTGTTCAACCATGTTGAGTCTTATATTCACCATGGATAGTGCAAGCCTTTAATAAAATAGCCATCCTACTACCACTTGCCATACTTGCATTTTGGGCTGCATTTAGGGTATCTTGCAGGAGTACATTCAAACGTACTCAGGTTTGGTTTCGTCCCTGGCTATTGTCTTGGTCAGATTTCGAGGAGCCGTCTCAGGAGGATACCTTTGAGGAGGAGTACTTTGACGATCCCGCTTACTAGGCACGTCTCCCGGTCAGCAGCCTGTGGTGCTAAGGCGTTGACATGGGTTCCGCTCGTCGTGTTTGCTTCCGCTAGAATAAAGCAGCTATGCTATGTGTGTTGCCACTGTCCTGCGTGACAGTTGTCCCAGACTTGGTCGATGGACCATTTGTGTAAGACTATGTTATTCGTGTAATGGATGTGAACTCTGATGTACCATCTCTAAATATGTTGCTCATGACTGTCGATCTGGGATCATGAGTGTATGCATATTGGCGGTCTCGGACATCTTGTCTGGGGTCCGAAAAATCTTGCAAACCAGCCTATCTGAGAACTTAAACATGCAATAACTTTTTATTTAGGAATCCAATGGAAGTGAGGTTGATCTCTCTGGATAGATATTTTTGAGCTCTAACCATAGAAGTTGACCTCACATGCACTTGAGTTTCCTATTTAGTCCGTGCCTACCTCAAAGTGCTATAGGGGTTAGAGTCCCCCGAACCGAATTGTCGCCAGGAGGGAGAAATGGGACATTCACAGTGTGGGATTAAGTTCACTACCGGTTGCAGCAATTGGGTCTCCTGCCATGGCGGTGTGTTGTCAGGGGAAACCGGATCGATACGGCTGACTCACTCGGTGCCGGGGAGAACAAACCTAGTTGAAGAGGTAGTCATTTACTAGCACGGACATAGTGGATGGTTAGGACCAGTTTTCCGATGTTTACATACTGTCTCGGACAGTCCGTGGTTGTTCACGGCGGATGTACTGGATCTTGTGGATTATGTACACCTCTGCAGAGTAAAACTATTCAGAATAGCCGCGCCCTCGGATATGGGCAGTTGAATGGCCATGTAGCTAGTATTGTGTCAATGTTTTCGAAAAGCTGAAAACTGGTTTATGATGTTGTACCTGGGAGGTACGTGAAAGGGAACAGTTGTACCTTTGAGGTACCGGAGAAAGGTTGGTTCGAAAAGGTTGATCTTCCAAAAAGATTGTTTCCAAAAGAGTTAAAATTGTTCAACCATGTTGAGTCTTATATTCACCATGGATAGTGCAAGCCTTTAATAAAATAGCCATCCTACTACCACTTGCCATACTTGCATTTTGGGCTGCATTTAGGGTATCTTGCAGGAGTACATTCAAACGTACTCAGGTTTGGTTTCGTCCCTGGCTATTGTCTTGGTCAGATTTCGAGGAGCCGTCTCAGGAGGATACCTTTGAGGAGGAGTACTTTGACGATCCCGCTTACTAGGCACGTCTCCCGGTCAGCAGCCTGTGGTGCTAAGGCGTTGACATGGGTTCCGCTCGTCGTGTTTGCTTCCGCTAGAATAAAGCAGCTAAGCTATGTGTGTTGCCACTGTCCTGCGTGACAGTTGTCCCAGACTTGGTCGATGGACCATTTGTGTAAGACTATGTTATTCGTGTAATGGATGTGAACTCTGATGTACCATCTCTAAATATGTTGCTCATGACTGTCGATCTGGGATCATGAGTGTATGCATATTGGCGGTCTCGGACATCTTGTCTGGGGTCCGAAAAATCTTGCAAACCAGCCTATCTGAGAACTTAAACATGCAATAACTTTTTATTTAGGAATCCAATGGAAGTGAGGTTGATCTCTCTGGATAGATATTTTTGAGCTCTAACCATAGATGTTGACCTCACATGCACTTGAGTTTCCTATTTAGTCCGTGCCTACCTCAAAGTGCTATAGGGGTTAGAGTCCCCCGAACCGAATTGTCGCCAGGAGGGAGAAATGGGACATTCACAGTGTGGGATTAAGTTCACTACCGGTTGCAGCAATTGGGTCTCCTGCCATGGCGGTGTGTTGTCAGGGGAAACCGGATCGATACGGCTGACTCACTCGGTGCCGGGGAGAACAAACCTAGTTGAAGAGGTAGTCATTTACTAGCACGGACATAGTGGATGGTTAGCACCAGTTTTCCGATGTTTACATACTGTCTCGGACAGTCCGTGGTTGTTCACGGCGGATGTACTGGATCTTGTGGATTATGTACACCTCTGCAGAGTAAAACTATTCAGAATAGCCGCGCCCTCGGATATGGGCAGTTGAATGGCCATGTAGCTAGTATTGTGTCAATGTTTTCGAAAAGCTGAAAACTGGTTTATGATGTTGTACCTGGGAGGTACGTGAAAGGGAACAGTTGTACCTTTGAGGTACCGGAGAAAGGTTGGTTCGAAAAGGTTGATCTTCCAAAAAGATTGTTTCCAAAAGAGTTAAAATTGTTCAACCATGTTGAGTCTTATATTCACCATGGATAGTGCAAGCCTTTAATAAAATAGCCATCCTACTACCACTTGCCATACTTGCATTTTGGGCTGCATTTAGGGTATCTTGCAGGAGTACATTCAAACGTACTCAGGTTTGGTTTCGTCCCTGGCTATTGTCTTGGTCAGATTTCGAGGAGCCGTCTCAGGAGGATACCTTTGAGGAGGAGTACTTTGACGATCCCGCTTACTAGGCACGTCTCCCGGTCAGCAGCCTGTGGTGCTAAGGCGTTGACATGGGTTCCGCTCGTCGTGTTTGCTTCCGCTAGAATAAAGCAGCTATGCTATGTGTGTTGCCACTGTCCTGCGTGACAGTTGTCCCAGACTTGGTCGATGGACCATTTGTGTAAGACTATGTTATTCGTGTAATGGATGTGAACTCTGATGTACCATCTCTAAATATGTTGCTCATGACTGTCGATCTGGGATCATGAGTGTATGCATATTGGCGGTCTCGGACATCTTGTCTGGGGTCCCCACAGAGTTGGTATCAGAGCCATCCTGACCATAGGAGACCTTAGTTAGAATGGGCGTTAGCTAGTACTCCGACGTCTACCTTAGATTATATAGTTTATCTTACCTGGTTAACTACATTAAGTTTCTTTTCGCATTAAACTAAAATTTTGCACACTGGTCTTTAACTTAAAAACTTGTGTAGATGGACGTCACCTTCACCGAGTCTCTCCAGCTGGGACTTCTTCGGGACTCTCTGTTCCATTTCGAGAAGGAGATCGTGGAGATGACCAAGATACTTGGGCGTCCACTACCTGAAATTAGAGGAGGGGAGATCACTGGCTCCGTTGAGGGGTTATCATGGTTGGCGGAGTGCACCCTCCGTTCTCCATTGACCGCACCATCTGAGCCGGTGCATGTCTTCCACGCGATTGACCGCTCTTGGGGAGATGCGATTGTCCGTGTGCTCGAGCAGGCTATCGCACGCATGTCTCACATCTATGCGGCTCGCCTGGTGGATACTCCTTTCCAGCGCCACGGGAGGCGTGACGATGATGGCTTCCCAGTCCCTTGTCCGTGTTCCCGTGACATTGTGTGCTCCCACATGAAGGACATGGAGTTTTACCTGCACTACACTCAGAATCACTTGGATTATCTGAAGATCGTCCACGCCGACCTCGTCGCCAGGACAAGGACCTTGGAGAACAAGCTGCGGACCACCCGTTTGGCCCGTACTCGCTTCTTCAAGAAGTCCGAGTCACTCGAGAACGCCAACGCCATACTCCGTGGCCGGCTGAAGACGGCTAGGGAGGATATTGCCACAAAGGATTCGACCATCGAAGAGTTAGAGGAAGAGATCGCCGAACTCCGCAAGGAGAATGAGGATCTTCTTCCTGATGACGATGTCCCTTCCGAAGGCATGGATATGAGTGAGCCGGGTGACCAAGAGGACGATGATCACGCCGGAGATGAGGAGGACCCTGAGGAGATCCTTTTCGACGGCGATGATGGAAACGCCTAGGTGATAGGCCGTAGTGTTAGCCCGTGCTATGTAAGCACCTAGTACTAGTTGGCTGCGATGACCCCATCTCGCTGCTTTTGTAGTGTGGTTCTTCGGAAACCACTTGTTTGCTAGATGTTGATGTATGGTGTGCTATGTATGCTGAACCTGCCTGTGTCATGTATGATATGTTTGTGCTTTGGTTTCTCTGGAATAAATTACCTAGCATGTCAAAAAAAAAAATCCATGTTTTCATCTACTTCAATTCTCGCTTGTCGATGTTAGACGAACACATCTATCTGCTCTTCATCTTATATCTTCTTTCATTCAGCATGCCGCGTGATCCACCCCCACCACCGGAGCCAACTGCGGCTCAAGTCCTGGCCTTGTACATGCAAGACCGAGAGGCAATCCGTGCTGAGCGCGCGGCGACTCTCCAAACTCTCGCGCATCTGGCCACTATTGGGACTAATGGTCGAAATGGTCCACGCTCCAAGCTCAAGGAATTCCAGAATACCAACCCACCTGTCTTCTCTCGGGTTGTGGAACCTCTGGACGCTGATGATTGGCTTCGCACCATCGCCAACGATCTGGAAGTTGCTGGTGTCGAGGAGAAGGATAAAGTCCTTTATGCTTCCCATTTTCTCGCCGGTCCTGCAAGGACTTGGTGGGAGACCACTCGTGCCTCCATACCAGCTGATCATGTCACTACCTGGGAGGAGTTCAAGGCCAAGTTTCGCAAGTATCACATTCCTGATGGCGTTATGGGAATTATGCGAGACAAGTTTCTGAAGCTCCGGCAAGGCGGTATGAATGTGTCCAAGTATTGGGATGAGTTCACCAGCCTGGCTAGGTATGCTCCCAATGATGTTGACACAGAAGAAAAGAAGAAGGAGAGATTCCTCAATGGTTTACACGATGAGCTGCAATGCACGCTCGTGGTGATTCCTTTCCAAGATTTGGAGTCTCTTGCCAATGCTGCTATCCTTATGGAACATAAGCGGCAGGCAGCCTTTGACAACCGCAAGAGGAAGATGATGCAACAAGGAGGACCAAGTGTCAATAGGGCTCGCAGCTCCCCACCTGCGAGGCCACCCTTCAATAAGGCACCTGGTTATGCTCCTCGTCCAAGTTTTCCATCTTATCCAAGGCCTCCAACTTCTGGAGCTGCTCCTTATGCGCCTCGTCCTGGAGGAGGGAATTCTGGTAATACAACTACTCGTGCCGCACCAGCTGCACCCAAGCCCTCTGGAACTTGCTTCTCATGCGGCAAAGGAGGACATTTCTCTCGGGAATGTCCCACCAAGAATCCTGCTCCTACTCGCCCTAATGCGACCAAGATGACTCATGGACAATCTTCCAAGAAGCCTGGAAATATTGCTAAGGGACATCTGAACTGCGTCACTGCAGAAGAGGCTCAGGATAATCCAAGCATGGTGATTGGTACGTTTCCTGTCAACTCCGTACCAGTACCTGTTCTGTTTGACTCTAGGGCTTCGCATTCATTTGTCACCAAACCTTGTGTGAGGAATATTGGATTAAAAGTCAGTCCCATGAATAGAGTAATGCGAGTGCAAATCCCAGGCGATATTACTAGAGCCACCCACTCCTGCAACAATGTGCCTATTGTTATCAGTGGGAAGACCTTTCATGCTGACCTAATAGTATTAGGTGAGAAGGGCATTGAGGTTGTGCTTGGTATGAACTGGATGACTAAGTACAAGGGAATCATTGACTGCCCCACTAAAACTATATCCTTGACCAGTAGCACTGGGGAAGAAGTCAAGTATAAGGCAATCAAACCCACCTCCAAAGCAATCAAACCCACCTCCAAAGCTCACTGTCATAAGAGCGTATCCGACCCCTCTCTTGAACAGATTCCGGTGGTATGTGAGTATCCGGATGTCTTTCCAGAAGAACTACCCGGTATGCCTCCTGACCGGGATATTGAATTCATTATTGAGTTAGTTCCTGGAACCGGACCCATAGCTCAGAAACCTTACCGGATGAACCCGGAAGAACTAGAGGAGTTGAAGAAGCAATTGGATGAGATGTTGCAAAAAGGTTTGATTCGCCCAAGCGCTTCGCCTTGGGGGTCACCTGTCATCTTTGTGGATAAACGGGACGGTACCTCACGTCTATGTGTGGATTACCGGAAGTTGAATGATGTCACCATCAAGAACAAATACCCGTTTCCCAAGATTGAAGATCTCTTCGACCAGATGAATGGAGCTCGTGTCTTCTCCAAGATAGATCTCCGTACTGGTTATCACCAATTGAAAATACGGGATTTGGATATTCCGAAGACTGCTTTCACCACACGTTACGGGCTGTATGAATACGCCGTAATGTCCTTTGGTCTAACCAATGCTCCAGCTTATTTCATGAATCTCATGAACAAGGTATTCATGGACTTCTTGGATAAATTCGTCGTGGTGTTCATCGACGACATTCTTATCTATTCCAAAGACGAAGCTGAACATGAAGAACATCTGAGATTGGTGCTCGGAACACTTCGGAAGCATCAATTGTATGCTAAATTCAGCAAGTGTCAATTCTGGCTTAGAGAAGTGGGATTTCTTGGACATGTGGTATCCGAAGGTGGAATCTCTGTTGATCCCGCTTTGGTTCAGTCCGTCATGAAGCGTAATGCTCCCACCAACCCAACCGAAGTGAGATCATTTCTTGGTTTGGCGGGATATTACCGCAAATTTGTTCAAGGATTTTCCAGTATCGCCAGACCACTCACTCAATTGCTCAAGAAAGACAAGAAGTTTGAGTGGACTGACAAATGTGAGGAAAGTTTCCAAGAATTGAAGAGAAGATTGGTGACCGCTCCTGTTCTTACTATGCCGGATGTCACAAAGAGTTTTGATGTGTATTGTGATGCCTCAAAACTTGGGCTCGGCAGTGTTCTTATGCAAGGCGGGAAGGTCATCTCTTACATCTCTCGCCAGTTGAAGCCTCATGAACAAAATTATCCGACCCGTGACTTGGAACTCGCAGCTGTTGTTCATGCTCTCAAGGCATGGCGACATTTCCTTATGGGAAATAGATGTGAGATCTATACTGACCACAAGAGCTTGAAATATATCTTCTCTCAGCGTGAACTCAATATGAGGCAACGCCGGTGGATTGAACTCATCAAAGATTATGATCTAAGTATCCACTATCATCCTGGCAAGGCAAATGTTGTCGCTGATGCACTCAGTCGAGAACCCGCCTCTTTGAATGCTATCATCAAGGTCAGACAACCTGAGTTGTGGAAGGAACTTGACCAACTGGGTATCGAAGTAGTCAGCCATGGGATGTTGAATACTATTGAGCTCAAACCCACTCTTATTGATCAAGTGAAACAATCTCAGAAGGGCCAAAAGAGTATTGAGGGTATTAAGAATCGAATTAAGAAGGAACATGTGCCTGGTTTCTCTATCGATTCTGAAGGAATACTCTGGTACAAAGATCGCATTTGTGTTCCGTCCGAATCTGAGCTAAAGCAAGTTATACTCGCCGAGGCTCATGATACTCCTTATTCCATCCATCCCGGAGGAACAAAGATGTATCAAGACCTTAAGGAAAAGTTCTGGTGGCATGGTATGAAGCGAGAGATCGCTTTATACATCGCCAAGTGTGATATCTGTCAGCGTGTGAAGGCAGAACAACAACGTCCAGCTGGTCTATTGCAACCACTCCAAATACCCAAGTGGAAATGGGATGAAGTTGGAATGGATTTCATCACCGGACTTCCCAAGTCAAACCGAGGACATGATGCCATATGGGTTATTGTGGACAGGCTTACAAAAGTTGCTCACTTTATTCCTGTTCGCACCACTCATCGTGGAGACCAATTGGCTGATCTCTATATATCCCGAGTCGTGAGTCTACATGGTGTACCCGAGAAGATTGTGTCTGATCGAGGTACTCAATTCACATCTCGCTTCTGGAGGAAGCTACACGAAGCTCTGGGAACCAAGTTGTCTTTCAGTACCGCTTACCACCCGCAAACCGGAGGACAAACCGAGCGTGTTAACCAAATCTTGGAGGACATGCTTCGTGCTTGTGTTTTGTCCTATGGTGCTAAGTGGGAGGATTGTCTACCATTTGCGGAATTCTCTTACAACAATAGCTATCAAGCTAGCCTGCAAATGGCTCCTTTTGAAGCCTTGTATGGTCGCAAGTGTCGCACACCCTTGAACTGGTCTGAGTCTGGTGACAGTCAGATATTTGGTGTGGATACCTTGCGTGCCGCCGAAGAGCAAGTTCAACTTATTCGAGATCGTCTCAAGGCTGCTCAATCTCGCCAGAAGAGCTATGCAGACTCCAAGCGACGCGAAGTTTCCTTCCGCATAGGAGATTTCGTGTATCTTAGAGTCACACCTCTCAAGAGGATGCAGCGTTTTCATGTTAAAGGGAAACTTGCACCACGGTACATTGGGCCATTCAAGATCATAGCCCGACGTGGTGAAGTATCTTATCAACTTGAGCTGCCCGCTGATCTCTCGGAATTTCACGATGTTTTTCATGTGTCTCTACTCCGGAAATGTCTCCAAGTGCCTAATAAGGATCATTCTTATAAGGACATCGATTACCGGACCATTGACATCAATCATGATTTGACTTATCGTGACCGACCACTCCGTGTTCTTGCCAAAGATGTTCGTATGACCAGGAGGCATAAAATAAATTTCCTCAAGATTCAGTGGACTAATCACACCGAGGAAGAAGCCACCTGGGAACGCGAAGACTATATCAACAAGGAGTTTCCTGATTTCCTCTATGACTAAACCCCCCCCCCCCCCGAATCTCGGGACGAGATTCTTTTAAGGAGGGGAGGTCTGTCACATCCTCTTTTGGGGACATGGTTGTAAGGAGAAAGAAAAGACCTAGAATTAGGGACCAACAGAAATTTTTCAGTTGATCCTGTTGTTGTTTCTGAGTTTTAAAACTCCTGATGTAAACCTGATGTCACCTTTGAGAAATAAAGAGAGGATGGTTGTCTTTTGTTCTTGTCACTTTTCAAACTTGTTAATCTTGGTAATTGATCACCCAAGAAAGAAAACAAGTTTTGAAATTGAAATCTTTAAGGAAAAACATGATTTTTCCTCACTCTTTCCTAGCTATCACATACACTTTTCAACCCCATTTAAATCCTTGAATCCAAATTCTTTTTGTATATTTCTTTGGTTGTCATCCATGTTTATGATATGGAGTTGCTCAACATGCTCAAAGAAATATTTTTGAAGCAGTGGAAATAATGTTTTCATGGATGTTTTTCTGCCTAGTTGAAAAACAGGAAAAAGGGAAAAACAAGAAAACAGAAGACCACCCCTGTTTCACCCTTGTTTTCATCCACTTCCACATTTCCTAAATTCATATAAAAATATGTTTCTGAAACTAGATCATGTGCTCTTTAAAACCATAACTCCACATTTCCATTTGAAATTTATTTGCTTCACCAAATCAGCACCTACATTCTCTATTTCCTGTCTGTTTTCAGACTTAGGAAAATTCAGTAATCTCTTAACTGAATTTTCTGAAAAACCTGAACCCAAAAACTGACAGTATGCACCGATCCAAATTCATCAAAAATTCTTGCTGTTGATCGTCGTGGAACCATTCCCTGTTTGCAAAACCACTTACCCTCACTCCCCTCTCTCGTTTCCAGCCCCTGGTTTGGGTTTTGGCGTGGCAGAAGGGGAGATCAACTCCGTGCCAAGGATGGTGCCGTCGGGCCACCATGTCATCAGAGCACAGTGGCTACCCGTGCCCTGGCTCTCTCCTTCCACGGCCTAGGGCTAGGTCGAGCATGGCATGGATGCCACGAAGCTCCCCCGGCCTCTCCACATGCTATCCATGGCCTGAGGAAGAGCGCGAGCTGGCAATCTCCATGTCTGCCGTGGCGAGCGCCCGAGCACAACCCTCCCGTGATCGCTCGGGTATAAAAGGGCATCCCACCCCTCTCTGCTTGTCACTCGCCTCGCCACACTCACCGCATTCACCTACACCCGCTCCCCTCTTGATATGTTTCCTCTGTGAGAGCCCGAGGGCCTCGCGTTCGCCGTTCTGGCCGCGGAAAAGAAACCCAAGCACTGCCTTTAACTGCCGCCGCCGTGCTCGACGCCGTCGGGGACCGCTCGGTGCGCACGAGCAAAGCAGGACGAACCAGGGGTAGCTGCGGCCACGAATCAGTCGCGGAGTCTCCACTGCATCGCCTCGTCCCCAACCGCCGACTCCCATCAAGCCCTAGGTGAGCACCCACCCGTGCGGGTTTCTCCCGAGCTCGCCGTGGCTCTGTCCCTAGCTCGAGGAAGAAGAAGCCGTGCGCGCCGCACGATTTCAGATCGATGGTCATGTTTGAATCCCTCTGGGATCTAATCAGAGCCCTTGGATCTTGATCGGGCGGTGGCTTACCGGTTCGCTTACGCGCGAAGGCGAGCTGGGCCGGCCCAGCGCAGCGCGCAGTGGCCGAAGGCCCGCTAGGCCTGCGCTGACCGTTTTTATTTTTTTAAAAAGTTCCTGAAACCTGCCTAATCACTTTAATCACTCTAAAAATACTTAAACCCCAAATCTGGCCGCTCCAATTTTCTCCAGTGTACCTGCATGTTTTCCTAAACACATGCAAGTGGCAGATCCACATTTGCATCCCTGGTTTGAACATGAAAAATCTTGCAAACCAGCCTATCTGAGAACTTAAACATGCAATAACTTTTTATTTAGGAATCCAATGGAAGTGAGGTTGATCTCTCTGGATAGATATTTTTGAGCTCTAACCATAGAAGTTGACCTCACATGCACTTGAGTTTCCTATTTAAAATGACATGCAAAATGGTAAACAACCAGAGAGCCACTAAATGAATTTTATGAATTTTTCTAAAATGCTTTTTGAGATAAATCCTTTTGGATGAGCTTCTGTATGATTAGATCTATCATATCCTAGGTTTGTGTGATGATTTGAGTTGTAGAATAATTTTGACACGCATTACAAGTTTTATAGTGTTCTGCCATGTTTTGAATCTCATGTTTATTTATTTTGCTAAGTGTATGAATACCTTGTGTGATCTTACTAGCATGTGTAGGAGTTGTTTTCACTACCATATGGTTGTTATCTTATAGATCTATCATGTTGGAATGAATATTGTTCATGAAAATGCCATGGTTGCCATGCATGTCATTATATATGCCTATTTTCCATTCTCTTAGATTATTAGAGTTGTTTGCCACATGTATTTTCATGCCATGATTGTTTTCATGCCATGCATGTTTAATATGCCTCTGTTATGTGTTTGTTTAGCCTCTGGTTGCATGCTTAGTTATGCTCTATTATTAGGTTATGCCTTGCATGTGTATGGAAATGCTTGTTTTCACATCTCTTGCTAGTTATTTGTGTTCTAGATTATTTTTCCATGCTTTGTACTCATTTTGGTGAATGACCAGAGAGTCATCTCACTCTTTATGGCTTTGTATGAGAGTGGTACACCCACTGGACTCATGCCATAAATTTGCTACTTGTCTTGTGAAAGACTATGTCATGCCATGCTTGTTTCTAGTGATTGTTTGAGAGTTTTAGCATTAGGTAGCATTATTATTTTGGGGTGTTTCTTTTAGATGAATGCTTGCTGTATGTGTGCTGTACTAGCTTGTGTTTGTCTTTGCCTTGTTCTGATTGAGTGTTTTCTTTTTATCTTTTTACGACGTTAGATAACGAAGAGACTATTGTTCCTGAAGAGGTTTTCTGTAACTCTTGTTTATTTCAAGAGTGTGATCAAGACCAGGACCAAGGCAAGCCATCCTAAATGCTTGCTTCTGTTTTACTTACCATGCATATTTTACTTCTGAAGTTTTTACTTAAATGTTTCAAGTTACTTCTTTCAAAATAAGACATGGTTTTGCCGCTCTTATAAATTGTCGTAGCCACTCCATAATCTTGGTGTTGCCAAGCCCTTAGGTATTTTGGAGCCATACTTAATCAACTTAAGTCCCTTAGTGGACACCTTAACTTGATGTTTTTGGAAACAAAAAGAGTCTTGGAAAAACCCGAGGAAAGGTGGGACCTTGTCCGAGGGAAGAAGGATTGTTTTCAGCTTATTTTTCCTAAAATGACACATAACCTAGTCTTCGCCGGACAACCAAGACGTACTGCCACACTACCTACAAATGGGTACGGGGTCTAGCTAATTGCTTGTCGGTGTTAGTCCGTGCCTACCTCAAAGTGCTATAGGGGTTAGAGTCCCCCGAACCGAATTGTCGCCAGGAGGGAGAAACGGGACATTCACAGTGTGGGATTAAGTTCACTACCGGTTGCAGCAATTGGGTCTCCTGCCATGGCGGTGTGTTGTCAGGGGAAACCGGATCGATACGGCTGACTCACTCGGTGCCGGGGAGAACAAACCTAGTTGAAGAGGTAGTCATTTACTAGCACGGACATAGTGGATGGTTAGGACCAGTTTTCCGATGTTTACATACTGTCTCGGACAGTCCGTGGTTGTTCACGGCGGATGTACTGGATCTTGTGGATTATGTACACCTCTGCAGAGTAAAACTATTCAGAATAGCCGCGCCCTCGGATATGGGCAGTTGAATGGCCATGTAGCTAGTATTGTGTCAATGTTTTCGAAAAGCTGAAAACTGGTTTATGATGTTGTACCTGGGAGGTACGTGAAAGGGAACAGTTGTACCTTTGAGGTACCGGAGAAAGGTTGGTTCGAAAAGGTTGATCTTCCAAAAAGATTGTTTCCAAAAGAGTTAAAATTGTTCAACCATGTTGAGTCTTATATTCACCATGGATAGTGCAAGCCTTTAATAAAATAGCCATCCTACTACCACTTGCCATACTTGCATTTTGGGCTGCATTTAGGGTATCTTGCAGGAGTACATTCAAACGTACTCAGGTTTGGTTTCGTCCCTGGCTATTGTCTTGGTCAGATTTCGAGGAGCCGTCTCAGGAGGATACCTTTGAGGAGGAGTACTTTGACGATCCCGCTTACTAGGCACGTCTCCCGGTCAGCAGCCTGTGGTGCTAAGGCGTTGACATGGGTTCCGCTCGTCGTGTTTGCTTCCGCTAGAATAAAGCAGCTATGCTATGTGTGTTGCCACTGTCCTGCGTGACAGTTGTCCCAGACTTGGTCGATGGACCATTTGTGTAAGACTATGTTATTCGTGTAATGGATGTGAACTCTGATGTACCATCTCTAAATATGTTGCTCATGACTGTCGATCTGGGATCATGAGTGTATGCATATTGGCGGTCTCGGACATCTTGTCTGGGGTCCGAAAAATCTTGCAAACCAGCCTATCTGAGAACTTAAACATGCAATAACTTTTTATTTAGGAATCCAATGGAAGTGAGGTTGATCTCTCTGGATAGATATTTTTGAGCTCTAACCATAGAAGTTGACCTCACATGCACTTGAGTTTCCTATTTAGTCCGTGCCTACCTCAAAGTGCTATAGGGGTTAGAGCCCCCCGAACCGAATTGTCGCCAGGAGGGAGAAATGGGACATTCACAGTGTGGGATTAAGTTCACTACCGGTTGCAGCAATTGGGTCTCCTGCCATGGCGGTGTGTTGTCAGGGGAAACCGGATCGATACGGCTGACTCACTCGGTGCCGGGGAGAACAAACCTAGTTGAAGAGGTAGTCATTTACTAGCACGGACATAGTGGATGGTTAGGACCAGTTTTCCGATGTTTACATACTGTCTCGGACAGTCCGTGGTTGTTCACGGCGGATGTACTGGATCTTGTGGATTATGTACACCTCTGCAGAGTAAAACTATTCAGAATAGCCGCGCCCTCGGATATGGGCAGTTGAATGGCCATGTAGCTAGTATTGTGTCAATGTTTTCGAAAAGCTGAAAACTGGTTTATGATGTTGTACCTGGGAGGTACGTGAAAGGGAACAGTTGTACCTTTGAGGTACCGGAGAAAGGTTGGTTCGAAAAGGTTGATCTTCCAAAAAGATTGTTTCCAAAAGAGTTAAAATTGTTCAACCATGTTGAGTCTTATATTCACCATGGATAGTGCAAGCCTTTAATAAAATAGCCATCCTACTACCACTTGCCATACTTGCATTTTGGGCTGCATTTAGGGTATCTTGCAGGAGTACATTCAAACGTACTCAGGTTTGGTTTCGTCCCTGGCTATTGTCTTGGTCAGATTTCGAGGAGCCGTCTCAGGAGGATACCTTTGAGGAGGAGTACTTTGACGATCCCGCTTACTAGGCACGTCTCCCGGTCAGCAGCCTGTGGTGCTAAGGCGTTGACATGGGTTCCGCTCGTCGTGTTTGCTTCCGCTAGAATAAAGCAGCTATGCTATGTGTGTTGCCACTGTCCTGCGTGACAGTTGTCCCAGACTTGGTCGATGGACCATTTGTGTAAGACTATGTTATTCGTGTAATGGATGTGAACTCTGATGTACCATCTCTAAATATGTTGCTCATGACTGTCGATCTGGGATCATGAGTGTATGCATATTGGCGGTCTCGGACATCTTGTCTGGGGTCCGAAAAATCTTGCAAACCAGCCTATCTGAGAACTTAAACATGCAATAACTTTTTATTTAGGAATCCAATGGAAGTGAGGTTGATCTCTCTGGATAGATATTTTTGAGCTCTAACCATAGAAGTTGACCTCACATGCACTTGAGTTTCCTATTTAGTCCGTGCCTACCTCAAAGTGCTATAGGGGTTAGAGTCCCCCGAACCGAATTGTCGCCAGGAGGGAGAAATGGGACATTCACAGTGTGGGATTAAGTTCACTACCGGTTGCAGCAATTGGGTCTCCTGCCATGGCGGTGTGTTGTCAGGGGAAACCGGATCGATACGGCTGACTCACTCGGTGCCGGGGAGAACAAACCTAGTTGAAGAGGTAGTCATTTACTAGCACGGACATAGTGGATGGTTAGCACCAGTTTTCCGATGTTTACATACTGTCTCGGACAGTCCGTGGTTGTTCACGGCGGATGTACTGGATCTTGTGGATTATGTACACCTCTGCAGAGTAAAACTATTCAGAATAGCCGCGCCCTCGGATATGGGCAGTTGAATGGCCATGTAGCTAGTATTGTGTCAATGTTTTCGAAAAGCTGAAAACTGGTTTATGATGTTGTACCTGGGAGGTACGTGAAAGGGAACAGTTGTACCTTTGAGGTACCGGAGAAAGGTTGGTTCGAAAAGGTTGATCTTCCAAAAAGATTGTTTCCAAAAGAGTTAAAATTGTTCAACCATGTTGAGTCTTATATTCACCATGGATAGTGCAAGCCTTTAATAAAATAGCCATCCTACTACCACTTGCCATACTTGCATTTTGGGCTGCATTTAGGGTATCTTGCAGGAGTACATTCAAACGTACTCAGGTTTGGTTTCGTCCCTGGCTATTGTCTTGGTCAGATTTCGAGGAGCCGTCTCAGGAGGATACCTTTGAGGAGGAGTACTTTGACGATCCCGCTTACTAGGCACGTCTCCCGGTCAGCAGCCTGTGGTGCTAAGGCGTTGACATGGGTTCCGCTCGTCGTGTTTGCTTCCGCTAGAATAAAGCAGCTATGCTATGTGTGTTGCCACTGTCCTGCGTGACAGTTGTCCCAGACTTGGTCGATGGACCATTTGTGTAAGACTATGTTATTCGTGTAATGGATGTGAACTCTGATGTACCATCTCTAAATATGTTGCTCATGACTGTCGATCTGGGATCATGAGTGTATGCATATTGGCGGTCTCGGACATCTTGTCTGGGGTCCGAAAAATCTTGCAAACCAGCCTATCTGAGAACTTAAACATGCAATAACTTTTTATTTAGGAATCCAATGGAAGTGAGGTTGATCTCTCTGGATAGATATTTTTGAGCTCTAACCATAGAAGTTGACCTCACATGCACTTGAGTTTCCTATTTAGTCCGTGCCTACCTCAAAGTGCTATAGGGGTTAGAGTCCCCCGAACCGAATTGTCGCCAGGAGGGAGAAATGGGACATTCACAGTGTGGGATTAAGTTCACTACCGGTTGCAGCAATTGGGTCTCCTGCCATGGCGGTGTGTTGTCAGGGGAAACCGGATCGATACGGCTGACTCACTCGGTGCCGGGGAGAACAAACCTAGTTGAAGAGGTAGTCATTTACTAGCACGGACATAGTGGATGGTTAGGACCAGTTTTCCGATGTTTACATACTGTCTCGGACAGTCCGTGGTTGTTCACGGCGGATGTACTGGATCTTGTGGATTATGTACACCTCTGCAGAGTAAAACTATTCAGAATAGCCGCGCCCTCGGATATGGGCAGTTGAATGGCCATGTAGCTAGTATTGTGTCAATGTTTTCGAAAAGCTGAAAACTGGTTTATGATGTTGTACCTGGGAGGTACGTGAAAGGGAACAGTTGTACCTTTGAGGTACCGGAGAAAGGTTGGTTCGAAAAGGTTGATCTTCCAAAAAGATTGTTTCCAAAAGAGTTAAAATTGTTCAACCATGTTGAGTCTTATATTCACCATGGATAGTGCAAGCCTTTAATAAAATAGCCATCCTACTACCACTTGCCATACTTGCATTTTGGGCTGCATTTAGGGTATCTTGCAGGAGTACATTCAAACGTACTCAGGTTTGGTTTCGTCCCTGGCTATTGTCTTGGTCAGATTTCGAGGAGCCGTCTCAGGAGGATACCTTTGAGGAGGAGTACTTTGACGATCCCGCTTACTAGGCACGTCTCCCGGTCAGCAGCCTGTGGTGCTAAGGCGTTGACATGGGTTCCGCTCGTCGTGTTTGCTTCCGCTAGAATAAAGCAGCTATGCTATGTGTGTTGCCACTGTCCTGCGTGACAGTTGTCCCAGACTTGGTCGATGGACCATTTGTGTAAGACTATGTTATTCGTGTAATGGATGTGAACTCTGATGTACCATCTCTAAATATGTTGCTCATGACTGTCGATCTGGGATCATGAGTGTATGCATATTGGCGGTCTCGGACATCTTGTCTGGGGTCCGAAAAATCTTGCAAACCAGCCTATCTGAGAACTTAAACATGCAATAACTTTTTATTTAGGAATCCAATGGAAGTGAGGTTGATCTCTCTGGATAGATATTTTTGAGCTCTAACCATAGAAGTTGACCTCACATGCACTTGAGTTTCCTATTTAGTCCGTGCCTACCTCAAAGTGCTATAGGGGTTAGAGTCCCCCGAACCGAATTGTCGCCAGGAGGGAGAAATGGGACATTCACAGTGTGGGATTAAGTTCACTACCGGTTGCAGCAATTGGGTCTCCTGCCATGGCGGTGTGTTGTCAGGGGAAACCGGATCGATACGGCTGACTCACTCGGTGCCGGGGAGAACAAACCTAGTTGAAGAGGTAGTCATTTACTAGCACGGACATAGTGGATGGTTAGGACCAGTTTTCCGATGTTTACATACTGTCTCGGACAGTCCGTGGTTGTTCACGGCGGATGTACTGGATCTTGTGGATTATGTACACCTCTGCAGAGTAAAACTATTCAGAATAGCCGCGCCCTCGGATATGGGCAGTTGAATGGCCATGTAGCTAGTATTGTGTCAATGTTTTCGAAAAGCTGAAAACTGGTTTATGATGTTGTACCTGGGAGGTACGTGAAAGGGAACAGTTGTACCTTTGAGGTACCGGAGAAAGGTTGGTTCGAAAAGGTTGATCTTCCAAAAAGATTGTTTCCAAAAGAGTTAAAATTGTTCAACCATGTTGAGTCTTATATTCACCATGGATAGTGCAAGCCTTTAATAAAATAGCCATCCTACTACCACTTGCCATACTTGCATTTTGGGCTGCATTTAGGGTATCTTGCAGGAGTACATTCAAACGTACTCAGGTTTGGTTTCGTCCCTGGCTATTGTCTTGGTCAGATTTCGAGGAGCCGTCTCAGGAGGATACCTTTGAGGAGGAGTACTTTGACGATCCCGCTTACTAGGCACGTCTCCCGGTCAGCAGCCTGTGGTGCTAAGGCGTTGACATGGGTTCCGCTCGTCGTGTTTGCTTCCGCTAGAATAAAGCAGCTATGCTATGTGTGTTGCCACTGTCCTGCGTGACAGTTGTCCCAGACTTGGTCGATGGACCATTTGTGTAAGACTATGTTATTCGTGTAATGGATGTGAACTCTGATGTACCATCTCTAAATATGTTGCTCATGACTGTCGATCTGGGATCATGAGTGTATGCATATTGGCGGTCTCGGACATCTTGTCTGGGGTCCGAAAAATCTTGCAAACCAGCCTATCTGAGAACTTAAACATGCAATAACTTTTTATTTAGGAATCCAATGGAAGTGAGGTTGATCTCTCTGGATAGATATTTTTGAGCTCTAACCATAGAAGTTGACCTCACATGCACTTGAGTTTCCTATTTAGTCCGTGCCTACCTCAAAGTGCTATAGGGGTTAGAGTCCCCCGAACCGAATTGTCGCCAGGAGGGAGAAATGGGACATTCACAGTGTGGGATTAAGTTCACTACCGGTTGCAGCAATTGGGTCTCCTGCCATGGCGGTGTGTTGTCAGGGGAAACCGGATCGATACGGCTGACTCACTCGGTGCCGGGGAGAACAAACCTAGTTGAAGAGGTAGTCATTTACTAGCACGGACATAGTGGATGGTTAGCACCAGTTTTCCGATGTTTACATACTGTCTCGGACAGTCCGTGGTTGTTCACGGCGGATGTACTGGATCTTGTGGATTATGTACACCTCTGCAGAGTAAAACTATTCAGAATAGCCGCGCCCTCGGATATGGGCAGTTGAATGGCCATGTAGCTAGTATTGTGTCAATGTTTTCGAAAAGCTGAAAACTGGTTTATGATGTTGTACCTGGGAGGTACGTGAAAGGGAACAGTTGTACCTTTGAGGTACCGGAGAAAGGTTGGTTCGAAAAGGTTGATCTTCCAAAAAGATTGTTTCCAAAAGAGTTAAAATTGTTCAACCATGTTGAGTCTTATATTCACCATGGATAGTGCAAGCCTTTAATAAAATAGCCATCCTACTACCACTTGCCATACTTGCATTTTGGGCTGCATTTAGGGTATCTTGCAGGAGTACATTCAAACGTACTCAGGTTTGGTTTCGTCCCTGGCTATTGTCTTGGTCAGATTTCGAGGAGCCGTCTCAGGAGGATACCTTTGAGGAGGAGTACTTTGACGATCCCGCTTACTAGGCACGTCTCCCGGTCAGCAGCCTGTGGTGCTAAGGCGTTGACATGGGTTCCGCTCGTCGTGTTTGCTTCCGCTAGAATAAAGCAGCTATGCGATGTGTGTTGCCACTGTCCTGCGTGACAGTTGTCCCAGACTTGGTCGATGGACCATTTGTGTAAGACTATGTTATTCGTGTAATGGATGTGAACTCTGATGTACCATCTCTAAATATGTTGCTCATGACTGTCGATCTGGGATCATGAGTGTATGCATATTGGCGGTCTCGGACATCTTGTCTGGGGTCCCCACAGAGTTGGTATCAGAGCCATCCTGACCATAGGAGACCTTAGTTAGAATGGGCGTTAGCTAGTACTCCGACGTCTACCTTAGATTATATAGTTTATCTTACCTGGTTAACTACATTAAGTTTCTTTTCGCATTAAACTAAAATTTTGCACACTGGTCTTTAACTTAAAAACTTGTGTAGATGGACGTCACCTTCACCGAGTCTCTCCAGCTGGGACTTCTTCGGGACTCTCTGTTCCATTTCGAGAAGGAGATCGTGGAGATGACCAAGATACTTGGGCGTCCACTACCTGAAATTAGAGGAGGGGAGATCACTGGCTCCGTTGAGGGGTTATCATGGTTGGCGGAGTGCACCCTCCGTTCTCCATTGACCGCACCATCTGAGCCGGTGCATGTCTTCCACGCGATTGACCGCTCTTGGGGAGATGCGATTGTCCGTGTGCTCGAGCAGGCTATCGCACGCATGTCTCACATCTATGCGGCTCGCCTGGTGGATACTCCTTTCCAGCGCCACGGGAGGCGTGACGATGATGGCTTCCCAGTCCCTTGTCCGTGTTCCCGTGACATTGTGTGCTCCCACATGAAGGACATGGAGTTTTACCTGCACTACACTCAGAATCACTTGGATTATCTGAAGATCGTCCACGCCGACCTCGTCGCCAGGACAAGGACCTTGGAGAACAAGCTGCGGACCACCCGTTTGGCCCGTACTCGCTTCTTCAAGAAGTCCGAGTCACTCGAGAACGCCAACGCCATACTCCGTGGCCGGCTGAAGACGGCTAGGGAGGATATTGCCACAAAGGATTCGACCATCGAAGAGTTAGAGGAAGAGATCGCCGAACTCCGCAAGGAGAATGAGGATCTTCTTCCTGATGACGATGTCCCTTCCGAAGGCATGGATATGAGTGAGCCGGGTGACCAAGAGGACGATGATCACGCCGGAGATGAGGAGGACCCTGAGGAGATCCTTTTCGACGGCGATGATGGAAACGCCTAGGTGATAGGCCGTAGTGTTAGCCCGTGCTATGTAAGCACCTAGTACTAGTTGGCTGCGATGACCCCATCTCGCTGCTTTTGTAGTGTGGTTCTTCGGAAACCACTTGTTTGCTAGATGTTGATGTATGGTGTGCTATGTATGCTGAACCTGCCTGTGTCATGTATGATATGTTTGTGCTTTGGTTTCTCTGGAATAAATTACCTAGCATGTCAAAAAAAAAATCCATGTTTTCATCTACTTCAATTCTCGCTTGTCGATGTTAGACGAACACATCTATCTGCTCTTCATCTTATATCTTCTTTCATTCAGCATGCCGCGTGATCCACCCCCACCACCGGAGCCAACTGCGGCTCAAGTCCTGGCCTTGTACATGCAAGACCGAGAGGCAATCCGTGCTGAGCGCGCGGCGACTCTCCAAACTCTCGCGCATCTGGCCACTATTGGGACTAATGGTCGAAATGGTCCACGCTCCAAGCTCAAGGAATTCCAGAATACCAACCCACCTGTCTTCTCTCGGGTTGTGGAACCTCTGGACGCTGATGATTGGCTTCGCACCATCGCCAACGATCTGGAAGTTGCTGGTGTCGAGGAGAAGGATAAAGTCCTTTATGCTTCCCATTTTCTCGCCGGTCCTGCAAGGACTTGGTGGGAGACCACTCGTGCCTCCATACCAGCTGATCATGTCACTACCTGGGAGGAGTTCAAGGCCAAGTTTCGCAAGTATCACATTCCTGATGGCGTTATGGGAATTATGCGAGACAAGTTTCTGAAGCTCCGGCAAGGCGGTATGAATGTGTCCAAGTATTGGGATGAGTTCACCAGCCTGGCTAGGTATGCTCCCAATGATGTTGACACAGAAGAAAAGAAGAAGGAGAGATTCCTCAATGGTTTACACGATGAGCTGCAATGCACGCTCGTGGTGATTCCTTTCCAAGATTTGGAGTCTCTTGCCAATGCTGCTATCCTTATGGAACATAAGCGGCAGGCAGCCTTTGACAACCGCAAGAGGAAGATGATGCAACAAGGAGGACCAAGTGTCAATAGGGCTCGCAGCTCCCCACCTGCGAGGCCACCCTTCAATAAGGCACCTGGTTATGCTCCTCGTCCAAGTTTTCCATCTTATCCAAGGCCTCCAACTTCTGGAGCTGCTCCTTATGCGCCTCGTCCTGGAGGAGGGAATTCTAGTAATACAACTACTCGTGCCGCACCAGCTGCACCCAAGCCCTCTGGAACTTGCTTCTCATGCGGCAAAGGAGGACATTTCTCTCGGGAATGTCCCACCAAGAATCCTGCTCCTACTCGCCCTAATGCGACCAAGATGACTCATGGACAATCTTCCAAGAAGCCTGGAAATATTGCTAAGGGACATCTGAACTGCGTCACTGCAGAAGAGGCTCAGGATAATCCAAGCATGGTGATTGGTACGTTTCCTGTCAACTCCGTACCAGTACCTGTTCTGTTTGACTCTAGGGCTTCGCATTCATTTGTCACCAAACCTTGTGTGAGGAATATTGGATTAAAAGTCAGTCCCATGAATAGAGTAATGCGAGTGCAAATCCCAGGCGATATTACTAGAGCCACCCACTCCTGCAACAATGTGCCTATTGTTATCAGTGGGAAGACCTTTCATGCTGACCTAATAGTATTAGGTGAGAAGGGCATTGAGGTTGTGCTTGGTATGAACTGGATGACTAAGTACAAGGGAATCATTGACTGCCCCACTAAAACTATATCCTTGACCAGTAGCACTGGGGAAGAAGTCAAGTATAAGGCAATCAAACCCACCTCCAAAGCAATCAAACCCACCTCCAAAGCTCACTGTCATAAGAGCGTATCCGACCCCTCTCTTGAACAGATTCCGGTGGTATGTGAGTATCCGGATGTCTTTCCAGAAGAACTACCCGGTATGCCTCCTGACCGGGATATTGAATTCATTATTGAGTTAGTTCCTGGAACCGGACCCATAGCTCAGAAACCTTACCGGATGAACCCGGAAGAACTAGAGGAGTTGAAGAAGCAATTGGATGAGATGTTGCAAAAAGGTTTGATTCGCCCAAGCGCTTCGCCTTGGGGGTCACCTGTCATCTTTGTGGATAAACGGGACGGTACCTCACGTCTATGTGTGGATTACCGGAAGTTGAATGATGTCACCATCAAGAACAAATACCCGTTGCCCAAGATTGAAGATCTCTTCGACCAGATGAATGGAGCTCGTGTCTTCTCCAAGATAGATCTCCGTACTGGTTATCACCAATTGAAAATACGGGATTTGGATATTCCGAAGACTGCTTTCACCACACGTTACGGGCTGTATGAATACGCCGTAATGTCCTTTGGTCTAACCAATGCTCCAGCTTATTTCATGAATCTCATGAACAAGGTATTCATGGACTTCTTGGATAAATTCGTCGTGGTGTTCATCGACGACATTCTTATCTATTCCAAAGACGAAGCTGAACATGAAGAACATCTGAGATTGGTGCTCGGAACACTTCGGAAGCATCAATTGTATGCTAAATTCAGCAAGTGTCAATTCTGGCTTAGAGAAGTGGGATTTCTTGGACATGTGGTATCCGAAGGTGGAATCTCTGTTGATCCCGCTTTGGTTCAGTCCGTCATGAAGCGTAATGCTCCCACCAACCCAACCGAAGTGAGATCATTTCTTGGTTTGGCGGGATATTACCGCAAATTTGTTCAAGGATTTTCCAGTATCGCCAGACCACTCACTCAATTGCTCAAGAAAGACAAGAAGTTTGAGTGGACTGACAAATGTGAGGAAAGTTTCCAAGAATTGAAGAGAAGATTGGTGACCGCTCCTGTTCTTACTATGCCGGATGTCACAAAGAGTTTTGATGTGTATTGTGATGCCTCAAAACTTGGGCTCGGCAGTGTTCTTATGCAAGGCGGGAAGGTCATCTCTTACATCTCTCGCCAGTTGAAGCCTCATGAACAAAATTATCCGACCCATGACTTGGAACTCGCAGCTGTTGTTCATGCTCTCAAGGCATGGCGACATTTCCTTATGGGAAATAGATGTGAGATCTATACTGACCACAAGAGCTTGAAATATATCTTCTCTCAGCGTGAACTCAATATGAGGCAACGCCGGTGGATTGAACTCATCAAAGATTATGATCTAAGTATCCACTATCATCCTGGCAAGGCAAATGTTGTCGCTGATGCACTCAGTCGAGAACCCGCCTCTTTGAATGCTATCATCAAGGTCAGACAACCTGAGTTGTGGAAGGAACTTGACCAACTGGGTATCGAAGTAGTCAGCCATGGGATGTTGAATACTATTGAGCTCAAACCCACTCTTATTGATCAAGTGAAACAATCTCAGAAGGGCCAAAAGAGTATTGAGGGTATTAAGAATCGAATTAAGAAGGAACATGTGCCTGGTTTCTCTATCGATTCTGAAGGAATACTCTGGTACAAAGATCGCATTTGTGTTCCGTCCGAATCTGAGCTAAAGCAAGTTATACTCGCCGAGGCTCATGATACTCCTTATTCCATCCATCCCGGAGGAACAAAGATGTATCAAGACCTTAAGGAAAAGTTCTGGTGGCATGGTATGAAGCGAGAGATCGCTTTATACATCGCCAAGTGTGATATCTGTCAGCGTGTGAAGGCAGAACACCAACGTCCAGCTGGTCTATTGCAACCACTCCAAATACCCAAGTGGAAATGGGATGAAGTTGGAATGGATTTCATCACCGGACTTCCCAAGTCAAACCGAGGACATGATGCCATATGGGTTATTGTGGACAGGCTTACAAAAGTTGCTCACTTTATTCCTGTTCGCACCACTCATCGTGGAGACCAATTGGCTGATCTCTATATATCCCGAGTCGTGAGTCTACATGGTGTACCCGAGAAGATTGTGTCTGATCGAGGTACTCAATTCACATCTCGCTTCTGGAGGAAGCTACACGAAGCTCTGGGAACCAAGTTGTCTTTCAGTACCGCTTACCACCCACAAACCGGAGGACAAACCGAGCGTGTTAACCAAATCTTGGAGGACATGCTTCGTGCTTGTGTTTTTTCCTATGGTGCTAAGTGGGAGGATTGTCTACCATTTGCGGAATTCTCTTACAACAATAGCTATCAAGCTAGCCTGCAAATGGCTCCTTTTGAAGCCTTGTATGGTCGCAAGTGTCGCACACCCTTGAACTGGTCTGAGTCTGGTGACAGTCAGATATTTGGTGTGGATACCTTGCGTGCCGCCGAAGAGCAAGTTCAACTTATTCGAGATCGTCTCAAGGCTGCTCAATCTCGCCAGAAGAGCTATGCAGACTCCAAGCGACGCGAAGTTTCCTTCCGCATGGGAGATTTCGTGTATCTTAGAGTCACACCTCTCAAGGGGATGCAGCGTTTTCATGTTAAAGGGAAACTTGCACCACGGTACATTGGGCCATTCAAGATCATAGCCCGACGTGGTGAAGTATCTTATCAACTTGAGCTGCCCGCTGATCTCTCGGAATTTCACGATGTTTTTCATGTGTCTCTACTCCGGAAATGTCTCCAAGTGCCTAATAAGGATCATTCTTATAAGGACATCGATTACCGGACCATTGACATCAATCATGATTTGACTTATCGTGACCGACCACTCCGTGTTCTTGCCAAAGATGTTCGTATGACCAGGAGGCGTAAAATAAATTTCCTCAAGATTCAGTGGACTAATCACACCGAGGAAGAAGCCACCTGGGAACGCGAAGACTATATCAACAAGGAGTTTCCTGATTTCCTCTATGACTAAACCCCCCCCCCCCCCGAATCTCGGGACGAGATTCTTTTAAGGAGGGGAGGTCTGTCACATCCTCTTTTGGGGACATGGTTGTAAGGAGAAAGAAAAGACCTAGAATTAGGGACCAACAGAAATTTTTCAGTTGATCCTGTTGTTGTTTCTGAGTTTTAAAACTCCTGATGTAAACCTGATGTCACCTTTGAGAAATAAAGAGAGGATGGTTGTCTTTTGTTCTTGTCACTTTTCAAACTTGTTAATCTTGGTAATTGATCACCCAAGAAAGAAAACAAGTTTTGAAATTGAAATCTTTAAGGAAAAACATGATTTTTCCTCACTCTTTCCTAGCTATCACATACACTTTTCAACCCCATTTAAATCCTTGAATCCAAATTCTTTTTGTATATTTCTTTGGTTGTCATCCATGTTTATGATATGGAGTTGCTCAACATGCTCAAAGAAATATTTTTGAAGCAGTGGAAATAATGTTTTCATGGATGTTTTTCTGCCTAGTTGAAAAACAGGAAAAAGGGAAAAACAAGAAAACAGAAGACCACCCCTGTTTCACCCTTGTTTTCATCCACTTCCACATTTCCTAAATTCATATAAAAATATGTTTCTGAAACTAGATCATGTGCTCTTTAAAACCATAACTCCACATTTCCATTTGAAATTTATTTGCTTCACCAAATCAGCACCTACATTCTCTATTTCCTGTCTGTTTTCAGACTTAGGAAAATTCAGTAATCTCTTAACTGAATTTTCTGAAAAACCTGAACCCAAAAACTGACAGTATGCACCGATCCAAATTCATCAAAAATTCTTGCTGTTGATCGTCGTGGAACCATTCCCTGTTTGCAAAACCACTTACCCTCACTCCCCTCTCTCGTTTCCAGCCCCTGGTTTGGGTTTTGGCGTGGCAGAAGGGGAGATCAACTCCGTGCCAAGGATGGTGCCGTCGGGCCACCATGTCATCAGAGCACAGTGGCTACCCGTGCCCTGGCTCTCTCCTTCCACGGCCTAGGGCTAGGTCGAGCATGGCATGGATGCCACGAAGCTCCCCCGGCCTCTCCACGTGCTATCCATGGCCTGAGGAAGAGCGCGAGCTGGCAATCTCCATGTCTGCCATGGCGAGCGCCCGAGCACAACCCTCCCGTGATCGCTCGGGTATAAAAGGGCATCCCACCCCTCTCTGCTTGTCACTCGCCTCGCCACACTCACCGCATTCACCTACACCCGCTCCCCTCTCGATATGTTTCCTCTGTGAGAGCCCGAGGGCCTCGCGTTCGCCGTTCTGGCCGCGGAAAAGAAACCCAAGCACTGCCTTTAACTGCCGCCGCCGTGCTCGACGCCGTCGGGGACCGCTCGGTGCGCACGAGCAAAGCAGGACGAACCAGGGGTAGCTGCGGCCACGAATCAGTCGCGGAGTCTCCACTGCATCGCCTCGTCCCCAACCGCCGACTCCCATCAAGCCCTAGGTGAGCACCCACCCGTGCGGGTTTCTCCCGAGCTCGCCGTGGCTCTGTCCCTAGCTCGAGTAAGAAGAAGTCGTGCGCGCCGCACGATTTCAGATCGATGGTCATGTTTGAATCCCTCTGGGATCTAATCAGAGCCCTTGGATCTTGATCGGGCGGTGGCTTACCGGTTCGCTTACGCGCGAAGGCGAGCTGGGCCGGCCCAGCGCAGCGCGCCCTGGCGCGCAGTGGCCGAAGGCCCGCTAGGCCTGCGCTGACCGTTTTTATTTTTTTAAAAAGTTCCTGAAACCTGCCTAATCACTTTAATCACTCTAAAAATACTTAAACCCCAAATCTGGCCACTCCAATTTTCTCCAGTGTACCTGCATGTTTTCCTAAACACATGCAAGTGGCAGATCCACATTTGCATCCCTGGTTTGAACATGAAAAATCTTGCAAACCAGCCTATCTGAGAACTTAAACATGCAATAACTTTTTATTTAGGAATCCAATGGAAGTGAGGTTGATCTCTCTGGATAGATATTTTTGAGCTCTAACCATAGAAGTTGACATCACATGCACTTGAGTTTCCTATTTAAAATGACATGCAAAATGGTAAACAACCAGAGAGCCACTAAATGAATTTTATGAATTTTTCTAAAATGCTTTTTGAGATAAATCCTTTTGGATGAGCTTCTGTATGATTAGATCTATCATATCCTAGGTTTGTGTGATGATTTGAGTTGTAGAATAATTTTGACACGCATTACAAGTTTTATAGTGTTCTGCCATGTTTTGAATCTCATGTTTATTTATTTTGCTAAGTGTATGAATACCTTGTGTGATCTTACTAGCATGTGTAGGAGTTGTTTTCACTACCATATGGTTGTTATCTTATAGATCTATCATGTTGGAATGAATATTGTTCATGAAAATGCCATGGTTGCCATGCATGTCATTATATATGCCTATTTTCCATTCTCTTAGATTATTAGAGTTGTTTGCCACATGTATTTTCATGCCATGATTGTTTTCATGCCATGCATGTTTAATATGCCTCTGTTATGTGTTTGTTTATCCTCTGGTTGCATGCTTAGTTATGCTCTATTATTAGGTTATGCCTTGCATGTGTATGGAAATGCTTGTTTTCACATCTCTTGCTAGTTATTTGTGTTCTAGATTATTTTTCCATGCTTTGTACTCATTTTGGTGAATGACCAGAGAGTCATCTCACTCTTTATGGCTTTGTATGAGAGTGGTACACCCACTGGACTCATGCCATAAATTTGCTACTTGTCTTGTGAAAGACTATGTCATGCCATGCTTGTTTCTAGTGATTGTTTGAGAGTTTTAGCATTAGGTAGCATTATTATTTTGGGGTGTTTCTTTTAGATGAATGCTTGCTGTATGTGTGCTGTACTAGCTTGTGTTTGTCTTTGCCTTGTTCTGATTGAGTGTTTTCTTTTTATCTTTTTACGACGTTAGATAACGAAGAGACTATTGTTCCTGAAGAGGTTTTCTGTAACTCTTGTTTATTTCAAGAGTGTGATCAAGACCAGGACCAAGGCAAGCCATCCTAAATGCTTGCTTCTGTTTTACTTACCATGCATATTTTACTTCTGAAGTTTTTACTTAAATGTTTCAAGTTACTTCTTTCAAAATAAGACATGGTTTTGCCGCTCTTATAAATTGTCGTAGCCACTCCATAATCTTGGTGTTGCCAAGCCCTTAGGTATTTTGGAGCCATACTTAATCAACTTAAGTCCCTTAG
Organism: Alopecurus myosuroides; assembly: GCA_028641055.1. NCBI lineage: Eukaryota > Viridiplantae > Streptophyta > Magnoliopsida > Poales > Poaceae > Alopecurus > Alopecurus myosuroides. Next base: position 325,485,363 of record CM054060.1, read on the forward strand.
TGGACACCTTAACTTGATGTTTTTGGAAACAAAAAGAGTCTTGGAAAAACCCGAGGAAAGGTGGGACCTTGTCCGAGGGAAGAAGGATTGTTTTACAGCTTATTTTTCCTAAAATGACACATAACCTAGTCTTCGCCGGACAACCAAGACGTACTGCCACACTACCTCAAAATGGGTACGGGGTCTAGCTAATTGCTTGTCGGTGTTAGTCCGTGCCTACCTCAAAGTGCTATAGGGGTTAGAGTCCCCCGAACCGAATTGTCGCCAGGAGGGAGAAACGGGACATTCACAGTGTGGGATTAAGTTCACTACCGGTTGCAGCAATTGGGTCTCCTGCCATGGCGGTGTGTTGTCAGGGGAAACCGGATCGATACGGCTGACTCACTCGGTGCCGGGGAGAACAAACCTAGTTGAAGAGGTAGTCATTTACTAGCACGGACATAGTGGATGGTTAGGACCAGTTTTCCGATGTTTACATACTGTCTCGGACAGTCCGTGGTTGTTCACGGCGGATGTACTGGATCTTGTGGATTATGTACACCTCTGCAGAGTAAAACTATTCAGAATAGCCGCGCCCTCGGATATGGGCAGTTGAATGGCCATGTAGCTAGTATTGTGTCAATGTTTTCGAAAAGCTGAAAACTGGTTTATGATGTTGTACCTGGGAGGTACGTGAAAGGGAACAGTTGTACCTTTGAGGTACCGGAGAAAGGTTGGTTCGAAAAGGTTGATCTTCCAAAAAGATTGTTTCCAAAAGAGTTAAAATTGTTCAACCATGTTGAGTCTTATATTCACCATGGATAGTGCAAGCCTTTAATAAAATAGCCATCCTACTACCACTTGCCATACTTGCATTTTGGGCTGCATTTAGGGTATCTTGCAGGAGTACATTCAAACGTACTCAGGTTTGGTTTCGTCCCTGGCTATTGTCTTGGTCAGATTTCGAGGAGCCGTCTCAGGAGGATACCTTTGAGGAGGAGTACTTTGACGATCCCGCTTACTAGGCACGTCTCCCGGTCAGCAGCCTGTGGTGCTAAGGCGTTGACATGGGTTCCGCTCGTCGTGTTTGCTTCCGCTAGAATAAAGCAGCTATGCTATGTGTGTTGCCACTGTCCTGCGTGACAGTTGTCCCAGACTTGGTCGATGGACCATTTGTGTAAGACTATGTTATTCGTGTAATGGATGTGAACTCTGATGTACCATCTCTAAATATGTTGCTCATGACTGTCGATCTGGGATCATGAGTGTATGCATATTGGCGGTCTCGGACATCTTGTCTGGGGTCCCCACAATAACATCAATTTATTATTTACTAAATTTTAAAATGGCCTTAAAGTATTATTAGTGTTTATTTATTTTTTCAAAATATAAAATTATGAAAACAAGTAAAGTAACTTTGAAAAATAATGTTTTCAATTGGGAAAACAACATATTAATTTGGGAAAACCACATTATTTTTATTAAACCCCAAGTCAAATAAATAAGGAAAATTTTCTATTAAGTGACTATGATGTTTTCATCTTATTTAAAAATTATAAAATCATGGAAACAAGTTGAAATGGTTTTGGAAAATAATAATTAACCATATTATAGTCTATGAAAATTTCCCAAACCCATTTCCCTATTTTATTATTATTTCTCATTTAATTGGAATATTAAGGCAATTATGAATTCATTTGAATTTGTATTTTTAAAAATTCAAAAATGATGAAAACCCCACAAAAATGGTATTGTTAGAAAGTATTTGAAATATTATGAATTTAGGATTTTGTTTCATGTTGATTAGAATATTAAAACAGAAGTTATTAAGATTTTAAATAAACAGGAATAAAAGAAAAAATGATGACGTCATCCTGACGTCATCATCGTCATCAACCCTGGCGTTTCTCTCTCTACCGTTTCTACATGGAATGAATCCCTTTGATTTCGCGAGATTAAGGCGATTAATCACAGCGCCGTTTCCTCTCTGTTATAGCCCTCCTCGTCCTCCCTATTTCCCCTCTCCATTTTGTGCCGATCACGTCCCCTTTCCGTCTTGATTGCTCGCCGAAGTCCGCAGCTGCCGCCGCCGTCTTTGTTTGATTCCGGCGAGGAGAGTAAGTCCCCGAGCCCGAAACCACCTCCAGTTGACACTCCACACGCGTGCGCATCACCTTATCCCTTTCTCTTTGTTTCCCGTACGCAGTTTCGTCCGCGCCGTGCAGCCCGTGAGTTCGCCGGCGACCCGAGGATTCCGCCCGTGCCACGCGGCCCTTCGAAGAAGAGAGGGACAACGCCACCACCACCATCGACCTCTACGTGGAACGCTGCGCGTTGTGGGCATCTCCCCTTGCCCAGAGCACCGAGGAAACGCCGTCGCCATCGAAAGCCGTGAACGACGGCCACCACAACGGCCATTTCCGGCCAGCCCCGCCGCCCGGTGAGCAACCTCTCCCCCAGATCCATTTTGGACCGTTGGATCCAGATCGTGAGGCCACGGTTAGACCACTTACGCGAAGAGGTACGAGCCAATCAGAGCGCGCCACCTCAGCGCACAGCCAGCGACGCGTTTAGTTGTTATTCGTCGCCCAGTGCAGCGCGTAAACGGCCCAGGCCCACTCCCTGTCTGCCGCACTGCGCGGTAAATAACCAAATCTGGGCCCAACTGCTTTCTGTTATTTTTCCGAATAAATTAAATAGTGAATTTTGCAGAAAAGTCCCTGCAACTTCAAATCATCATATCTTTTCAACCACTTAGCCAAATTTAGCAATCTTGGACTTTTTGAAAAGCCCTGGACATATAGAAACTTTTGGCACTGGCCAAATTCAAATTTGACAAACTTAAATTTGTTCAAATTCAAATATGCGTGTTTGATGAAATTTGGCATAATTCAAATACTACAAATCCAAAAATTGTAAATAAAATATATTTGGAAACCTTAGGATGTGTACTTTCATAACCTCTGTCCCAAAATAATATTTGAACAAATTAAAATTGAATTTAGAATTAAGTTGTCTATTTGAGTATTTTTGGCATAGATTAATTTGTACAAATAATTTCAATATAGTTCCTTTTGCAAAATTGTTCCATTTGATAACCTTAAACCAGAAACAACCTTGCCCAACCATTTTGGACACCCTTGGACCATGACCATGTATTTTAGCCAAAAATCCATCATAGTAGTCCATCTAGTTATTATGTCTTAAATTTTGTTTCTATTTCTTTCTACCATTGTTTGTTGTGGCCATTTTGAATCCAAGACCAAGTCCCTTGCATGTAAACCTTCTAAGAGACCAAGTAGTTAACCTCAAACACTAGTACTATAGGTTTCTATCTACCCCTCCATCCCCCTATTCTTGCTTCAAGAATCCATCAAGTTAGCAAATGAAAAACAAGACTCAAGCAATAGAAGGCTCTTCACTTTCAACTTGGTGGCAACATGAAGAGAATACAAGGAGGATCAATGAAGAAATTTTGAAGAAAAGACTCCACCACTAGAGGAAACTCAAGGAAGTACAAGTGTGAAGAAGTCCAGAAGAAAACATCTCCCTCTCTCTTTCTATCTTTCTTCTTATTTTTCTTTCCAATTTGACTTAGTAGTATTTGTGCCCATCCCATACCCAAACCAATTAGTGAAGTAAAACCATGAAGACTACCAAGACCAAGAGAAGCACCACACCAAGGAAGGAAACAACTTAGATGGCATGATGATGATCTTCAAGAAGGCAATCACATGAGAACTAGAAGCAAATCCATACAAGTTGAAGAATAACAAGTTATTTTTGTCCAACCATTGACCCAAATGGAAAACCCAAGACTTAGTAATATTTTCCCTTTGATGATGAAGTTAGTAGACCTACCCTAACCACAATGGAAAATACTAACATAATCACTTAAATATTTTTGAAGGTGAATATGACCAAGTGTTTGCATGTAATACTTTAGTTGAAGAAGTAATATGTTTATTCTAAGTGAACTCTTGGAACTTCCTCGACAAGTATGATTACAATGAAGTTAGATCCCATCAAACTCAACCTAGTCCATCCCAAGTAAGCCCTTGGAATTTTACTTAACAAGTATTGGATCATTAATGAATGAATCTTCTCAAAATCAAACCTAGACCTTGTCCTAACCAACTTGGATTACATCCCTTTTTCCTTGGTTGTTGCCTTGTATGTTTCTTCACCTGTATGATTGTTTGGTAGAATGTTTGTTTATTTTGTTATTGTGTTTTCAATGAATAGATTGTACGGAGAGCAACGATCTTTTGTGAAGAGAGTTTGATATCATCACCAACTTCAACAAGGAAAGTAACACACCATCAACTACCCATTATTTTCTATATGCATTAGTTGATTTTGAGTAGTATGCATGATAGGAAATTTTGCTAAGTTATACTATGCTATGCTATTATCCTAATAGTGTGTAGCCATCCCTTTTACCTTGTTATTTTGATAGCCTTAGAATTTACTAGGTGCTATGCAATGTTACAAATTGTTTTACTAGATGTTGAGGAAAAATCCTAAGTATAACTAATGAATGAACCACCTGGGTGGAAGTGGTAAGATTGGGTTATGTTGAGTGTTTCCTCAGGGCCCTTATCTAAGGGTTATTCCACTTGAGGTTGTCACTTGCGGATGGCCACCCAGGAACAAAGAGATTACTATGTCCCTCTAAATCTAGTAGCTTCCAGTGCAGCCTTTTGACAATATGGGCTCTGTCTTGATCAATTAAGTTGTGAGGGTTCAGCCCAGGCTTGACAAGCAGATGTAGCAAAATTATAGGTGGACCGGGTCTTGCCGGTGGGTTTGGACTTCTTCTTCTGAAAGATCTCGTCTCAATTCTCTCCTTTCCATGATGCACTCCGGGTGTATAGGATGTTTGGGCTAATTGAAGACAAAGGGTGAAAGTGCACAACCTCTGCAGAGTCAACGAACTAAGATCTTAGCCGTGTCCCCGGTTATGGACAACTATGAGCAGCTGGACAAGGATTGACGGAAGAATCTCATCATCAATTTCAATAAGTAAAATTTTGACCAAGTGAACAGTAGTTGTGGTGCTTGGATCTTAATCCAATGTTGCCACCCTTTTGAAAAGAAAAGTTGGTTTTACAAAAGTGATAGGAGAAAAACTGGCTTTATGCAAAACTTAGCCAAAACTCCACTGAGCCAAATAAGCATGTAGTATTAGTCTTGCCAATTATATCCACCATAGTGTTACTTGCCAATACATTAAATTGTATTGACTCCCTTGTGGCTGCATATTCCATATTGTAGATATTTCTGAAGACGAGTGAGGATTTCGTTTAGGATCTCGAGACTATCGCCAACATGTTTTGCCTGTGGCACATGAAGAAGATGGGCTCAATGTTGTTCTATGTTTTCCGCTGTAATACTTTGTTTTCTGCTAGTCTTCTAAGACTATGCAAGTTGTAATACTATTTTGTAAAGACTGGATCATGCGATGTAATAGAATTTGATGCATTTGCATGATATTTCATTTTGTACTGTGGTGCTAGCAATTGATCCAGGGACTAGCACAATAACACAGGTATTCCATCTTTATTAAAAGTTGGGATGCTACATTACTCCTCCTTTTGGCCCTGGCATCTTCAGCTTGTTATAAATATAACATGATCTTGCCATGAATTTGGCGAAAGCTGGACGTCCGAGTATCGCGTGATACACGCTTTCGAACGGCACCACTTCGAAGGATACTTTTTCTTGACGAAAGTGATCTTTTTCTCCGAAAGTGACATCTAGGGAAATTTCTCCTAGGGATCGTGCTTGCCTGCCAGAAACAATGCCGTGAAAACGTATGTTGCTATGGTTGAGCTGGGTCTCGGAGATTTTCAGATGCCTCAGTGTATCCAGGTACATTATGTTAATGCTGGATCCTCCATCCACCAGCACTCTTCTTAGCCTAGTGTTCTGGACAATAGGGCTTACAACAAGAGCTTGTGTGCCGGGTTCAGGGATATTCCTAGGACGATCAGACTGATCCCCAGTGATTGGTGTGTTTGAATACTTCAAGAATTTTGGGGTTGCCGGAACAACCGCGTTTATTTCTCGAAGCGTTCTTTTTGCCACCTTTGCTGATGGAGTCGCCAGGAAAGTTAGGGCACACTCTCCATCAACTCTCAGAAACTTGGGCTCGCCTTTTCGCTGCTGTTCCTGGATTTTTTCGTCAGTGTCCGATTCACTGTCTTCTTTCTCAGCTTCTGGCTTTTGCTTGGAAAACTTCCTTTTGGAATTATTCCCCTTATTTCCGGATCCTGCACTGCCTTTCATATGCTTGTTCAGCCGGCATTGTGCGTTGGTATGGGTGGGTTTCCCAAATTGCGAATGGTGGACGCAGGGTTCCGACTTAATCTTTTCCCATTCTTCCTTGGTGTAATTGATTGGTTCTGAACTGCGTCCTTTCCATCTATTCCCTTTTTCGCTTCCAAAGGCTATGTTAACTTCTTTGGGATTTTGTGTTGCGTCTGGAGTTCCTTTTTTCTCAGGGCGAGGATTCTTTTTGGCCTGTATCAGTGTGTCGATACTGCCTCCTCTAGCTCTGAAGTCGTCTTCGGCTGCAGCGTGTTCATTGGCAGTTGTAAGCATAGATCCGAGATCTTTGTGCTGTTTGGAACCAACCATGAATGGTACAAGTCCGGGTTTTAGGCCATTGACGAAAGCATGCATTGCTTGTACGTCAGTTACTCCAGAGCAGCTATTCTTCATTGCAGTCCATCTTGAGATAAAATCCACGTATGGTTCGTCCTCAAATTGGGTGCAACGGTTTAGCTGGTTGATGCTATTCGGGCGTTTGTAGGTTCCCCGGAAATGCTGAGTAAATACTCGAGCCATATCATCCCAGCTGTCGACGGTTCTGGAAGGTAATCCGTTAATCCAATCTCTAGCTCCGTCCAGTAACATTAGGGGAAGAAACTTTACAGCTTCCAGGTCTGTCCCATTGTTAATCTGGACGGCTGTATAGTAGTCTGAGAGCCAGGTATCCGGGTTTGTGCTACCGGTGTATTTTTGGTACGTTGGACCAACTTTGGCAAAATCAGAATGCAGGGTTATCCTTCGGATCCTATCTGTGAAGCACTTAGGTCCAAAGTACAAGTCGTCTCTTTCCGCCCTATCCATGTGTGCGGAGTACCTGCCGGCTGAATGGATGGAAGGGGATCTACTCCTTTCTTTTCCATTGTTGCGCGGACGCGCTTTTTCGGGATCATCTCTGTTTCTTCCGGTATCACGCCCCTTTGGATGAGGTGGAGTTCTACTCCTGTATCTTTCCTTGTCCTTGGAGGGTGTCCGAGATCTCTCACGCCTGTGAGGTATACCCTGTCTTCCGGCTTTTTCAGCTGGGTTTCTCGGAGGTGGCATTGCTTTGTCGTCATTCCGGTGTTTTTCTTCCCGATCGTGGGGGTTAAGTCCACCTTTCGGGAGATGGGATCCGGTTCTAGACGCTTCATCCTTGTTATCGGGATTTTTCTTGTCTTTTCTCGGATCCGTTTTCCTCTCGTTTGGATCTCTCGGCTCCTCCGGTCTGGGTGCTCTAGCGGCGCAAGTAGCTGTTTTGCATAGGGCGGAGTCGTCATGCAGCCTCCCTGATCGCTCTTGCCCCTGCTGTTGTTGTTGCAATGCTTTTCCGAGGAAAGCATACACGCCTTCTACTCCAAGCCAGATCACGTGGGCCGTGATCCGGGTTCTTCTAGAATCCGGCTTCTGTGCGTCACCTTACTGGGCCGACCAATGGACCGTAGCCCACTACCATTTGGGTCACCCGGGTAATCCGGCACTTTAGACTACCATCCGATATACCTCTATTCGGTATATATCCGACATATAATGTGTCCCTCTTCTACATTTTCAGAAACAAGGTCCATTACTATTGCTACTGTAGGATCTACAGTTATTTGTTCATCGGGTGCCACAGGTTTCCTTGCACTTTTATTAACCACACTAGCTAACATAGAATGTTCTTTTACCTTAGAAGGGAAAGGCATTTTCTCAATATAAGGTTCAGGCACAATAGAATCAACAGTATGAACTTCTATATCTCTAGCAGGAACACAATTAACAGTATCTTTATAAGGTGCATGGTACTTGTCCCATTCCATTTTAGGAATATCAATATCAACTACCGGATTTTTGGGGGCCAACGCCACACGTCTCATTATGGTCACATCAATAGAGTTTGCACACATGGAGTATTTAGAGCAACTCTAGCATATCCAACAAACGAGCGTACATGAAAAAAAATAGGGGAATCATGAATTTCTTTAACCGAGAAAAAGGGAAGGACGGGGTAGCACGCAATACGGAAGTGAAGTAAACATAAAATCGGCATCGTGAGACTAACCACTCTGATACCATACCAAAAAATATTGATTCTCTACTATTCGTTTTTTTTTATCATGGCCACTAGTTGAAATAGGGCCTATCGTCCCGGTTTTTAAGGGCTATTTGTCTCGGTTGCCAAGCCAGGATAGGGCAGCCGAGACAAATGCCTCTCTCCATTTGTCCCGGTTGTGTTACGAACTGGGATGAATGGGATGTCCACATGGCAGGTGTGCAGAAGGAGGTGGCCAGGACCATTCTTCCCGGTTCGTAACATGAACCGGGATGAATGACTCCTCTGCCGCGGCAGCATTTGAGCCATTTCTCTGCCGCAACAGAGTGCTTTTTTCTATTTGTTGTTTCCATTTTATTTTATGTTTGCACTCAATTTGATGGTACTACACATATATACAAACAAGGAACAATTATATTAGAAAATCAAAGTATGTCGAGCATACTACACGAATGTTGACTGAATTACAAAATCAAGTCCATCCAAGCACGGTGTAAGGGCGATAGTTTTCTCCTTTTTCATTTAGGATCTCTGCGTCTAAGAATCCCGCAATTTCCTCTTAAATTTCTCGTACGCGGTCCCTTGGTAGAAGACCGTCCCGCAGCCATTCGATCTAATATAAAGAAGAGTGGTCAATATATATTAATGAAACTAAGTAAAGACAATAGATGGTAATAAGATAAAATTGATGGTTGACGTACATGAAGTTTGTTTAAATCTCTGACCTTGTCACATGTCGTCTGACGAATGAACTCGCAGACATAGTATCCACATAATTAAGTTATTCCCGTCTCCCTGTTGCAAGCACTTTACGAGAACATGGTTTCAATCAAAATAATAACCAAGCATTATAATGGTATCGAAACTAGAATCAAGGATATGCGCGGATCTAGCTAGTAGTACTTACTTGCACAATTTCAAATGTAAGCTTCGCACTCCATTCATCCCTAGGCTTTGTTGTGAACCGTTTCCAAGCGCTGCCCGACATAGGAAAATAATAAAACGAGTTATTAATTACTTGATATCAGAAAATGGACGGAAGTTGTCGATATAGTGTCATAAAGATTGAAATTACCGCTGGATCATTTCCTGCATGTCCACCCATACCTCAAGGTTTTACGTTTTGAGTCCATTACCGGTACTTTTCCTTTGTCAGCTTGAAATATTAGTAGAATAAAGTGGAAGCTACGCACGCATAACTCATCCATTATACACTTAACATCGAGTAAGGAAAACAGAATGTATACAATACATTTACACTCACTCAAAGTTGTAAGGAAATAGTATTTCCCTTTTGAGTTCTTGAAACCTTAATGCCTTCATAATTTTATCTTATGTATCCTTGGGAGATAGCTGAAATTTTTTTTGATTAACAAAATATGGGTGAACCCAATGTCATAGATTTGTCCTCTTTTGCATTCGAGAATCTTCATTCTGTAATTATAATATAGTGAGTATTATATGAATGCAATGAACGAGCTGAGCTAGGTAGAGACTTAATTACAGAAATAAATACTTACGGACAATAGGCACTGAGGATAGATTTGTCGATGACCTTTTGCTGGAATAAATGAAATAATTCGTGAAATTGAATCAGAATCAATGCATCTCCATACCGGTAATGCTCGTCTCTAACTCCCAACACTATCTAGTCCTGAGATTCCTGAGAGACTGCCATGTACCAACTATGCACTCTTCGCATTTTTTGTTGGTAGATTCTTTTCCTCCTCGGGTATGACAAGAGGATTCCCGTGCCGGTATATGTATTGACAATCAGAAGAGGGGAAGTATTCTAAGGTTTGGACATACTAAGCAATGACATATACGCAGCAGCGGCCCCTTGTCCATGCATTGCAATAAATCCCTGATCAATTTGCGTGCCCGCACCTATGCTCGGCCCCACCTCGGTATTGGAAAACACTTTGAGTGGGGAGATGGATTGTTTTTCCTATTGTCTGAGCTGGGCAACTTATTACTGCTTTTCCCTCTTGCGCTACTACTATTCGACCACGCCTTTTCCCGGCGTGACTTCAGAATACAGCGGTCTTAGTCTGATGACAACTTCGGCTCGGGTTGATGAAGGGTCTTCACCATTTTCCATGCTTGTTCTCTGTCTTTATCGGTGTTGGGGAAATCTGGCTTTTTTGGCGCCTTCGGCTTAGATTTCCACGCCTCGCATTCGTCCTTTGCGATCTTCCGGTTTCCTCTGGAGTATAGTTGTAAGATAACTTGGGTAGATCCTTTTATACTTTTGGGAGAGGCGACAGCCGAGGTTTCAGTGATTTGTTACGACTCCCCAGAGATGCGGTGGTACTCCTCCGCTTTTGGCTGACATGAGACTTAATGGGCGGAGATGGCTGACGCGGCGGCGTAGACGACCACGCTGGAGACGGCAGGCGCGACGGAGACGACAAAGACAATTGTTGTGCTGGAGACTAGTGACGAGTCGATGGCCTTGGCATCCGATTTGGAAGCATGATGTGTTCCTTTAGCCATAGAACGGTCAACTTCTTGGCATCTCCCAGTTCAGTCACATCCCCGTCTTCACCTTCGGGGAATTCAAGCTTCACCCGCTCAAATCCGTTCACAACTTCATCCACCCCGACAACAGTGTAGCCCCGTGGAACCGGAAGACTATGGTGAGTTGGTTTAGTGTCAATTGGTAAGGCATAGACGACCGCCGCCTTAATGGTCCTGTTGTTGACGACTTTCACATGCAGATCACAATGTGTCATCTCCGTGAAATCATCCACCGGGTGCATCATCATCATCACCCAGGAGCCGCGTGGAAGCAACGCTGCTTTTTCGATTAGATTGTGCCTCGCCGGTAGCATCGAATGCAACTTCTACCACGTGTGGTAGGCCAGTAGTACCTTGTAGCTGGCTAAGTCTGTCAATTTGCTCCTGCTGCCGTAATGCTTTCTCCTGCGTCCGCTTTACTTGTTCTTCAAGGTTACGCCACCGGTCTACCTGACTCATTGCTTCAGCTTCCTCCAATGCCTTTGTCCTCTGACGACTTCTATCAGGATATTTCTTACTCTCCTAGGCAAACCCATATTTCCATGGAACGCCGCCTGGTGTGGTTCGTGTTCGTCCTGCTTGTTCCTTATTCTTAAGGGTGTGTGTGAGCTCGTCGATCTCTCTATCTGGCTCGAACCTCCCCTCTTTAGCATCCTTTATTGCGTTTCTAAGATCTTCGATGGGTAGAGGATCTTCTTCATGTCTTCTATTATAATTGCACTTCCCTTCTAAGTCCAATGTGCCCCCATGCCCGTAAAACCAAGACTTTGCAGTCTCGTTTACGTGCTCCCATATCTCCTCTATGTAACCATAGTATGTTTCTTTTTTCCCATTCTCGCTTGTTGCATCAAAGCAGACACCACTGTTTTGGTGGGTTCTCTTCTTATCTTGGGAGAATGTGTAAAATGTATTCCTATTTATCTCATACCCTTGGAAACTCACAATAGTCGAAGATGGTTACCCGACCAACAAGTAGAGCTGATCTCCAACAGTGGTGTGATACGTCCATTTTGCATCACTGTTTTATATTGTTATTTTCCGTTATTCATCGATATATTCCATGTTATGATGCATCACTTATGTTATTTTATCTTATTTGGCATGTCTCATAATTTATGGAGAATAAACACCGGAACCAGAAATCTGATGGAAAAAGCACCGTCAAGATACCCTATTTCAGAAGATCAGAAGAAGAGAGGGGGGGGTTACCGGAGGAGTCTTAGAAGTTCCGAGGAGGAAGTGAGCCCGAAGGTCACCCGGCGGGGGGGGGGGCACCTGGGGCCCACACCACCAGGCGCCGCGACACCCATGGCCGCGCCTGGGGGTGGTGTGGCCCCCTGGCCCACTCCTAGGTGCCCTCTTTCGCGTACTTGACCCCCAGGGAACCCTAAGCCCCGGAACATCATCGAAGAATTATTCACCGCCGCCTCGGGGCGGAAAACACTAGAGAGAGAAAAGCTCTCCGGCGTGGAGAAATCTGGCGGGGAAATTCCTCCCCGGAGAGGGGAAATCATCGCCATCGTCACCGTCATCACTCCGGGCATCATCAAGATCGTCATCGTCATCACCACCAGCACCATCACCCTCATCATCCACCTTCATTCCGTTGTAACAATTATAGGTCTCTATCGTTGTTTTACATTAGATCTCTCTCCCGATGTGGATTACTTGTTAGTAGTTGATGATTGTGAGATTTATCGGTGTTAGCACTTTATGACCAGATTGTTATTATCCATTATATCACCTCTGATTATGATCCATATGATGTCTTGTGAGTAGCTAGTTTAGTTCTTGAGGACATGGGAGAAGTCATGATGTTAGTACTGAGGTTATGTTGAAGTAATATCTCGTGGTTCGGTATTTAAGTTGTGGTGCTATTCTTCTAGTGGTGTCATGTGAACGTCGACTACATGATACTTCACCTTTATGGGCATAGGAGGATGCATTGTGTATTTGGCTACTAATTGTGGGGTTACCAGAGTGACAGAAACCTAAACCCCCGTTAGGAAACCAATGCACGAGGGAGTGTAGGATCCCGGAGTTCTAAGGCTGTGGTTCGATTTATCTTAATTACTTTCTTGTATTTGCGGATGCTTACGAGGGGTATAATCACAAGTATTTATTAGTGCTAGTTGGGCGGTGCATTAGCATAGGTTCACCCACACAACACTTCACGAATCAATAAATATTAATCAACTATATGAACGAAAGCACTTGACGAAATTCCCATGTGTCCTCGAGAATGTTTGGTAATCATAAGTGGAACAACCGGCTCGTTGTTTGCTCTAAATAGGATTGGGCCACTCGCTGCAATATGATTTACTGCACTTTATTTAATCGCACTTTATTTATCTGCTATATCAAAAACCTCCAAAAACCCGTTTGCTAGTTTTTATAGTGAATCCTCTATCCAACCTGCTTATCAACACCTTCTGCTCCTCGTTGGGTTCGACACTCTTATTTACCAAAAGTACTATGATACACCCCCTTATACTTGTGGGTCATCAAGACTATTTTCTGGCGTCGTTGCCGGGGAGTGAAGCGCTATTGGTAAGAGAAACTTTTACTGTGAGTGGTGTTTCTATTTCTGTCTGTTGTTTTATTTCATTATAGATGATACCATTGGTTCTCTATTTAGGGGTACTTCTGCTATTACTGCCAGGGTAGTAGGTGACCCGTTATCTGCTGAATTAGATCCTTATAAAATACCTATGAAAATTGTTGGACGTGTTATGGATAACTGCTATTATGGAGATGGAATTGTCCATCCCGGTGATCATTTTCTCTTGATACATGAATTATGCGAGTTATTCAGGTGTGCAGGTATTACAATGGATCAAGTTAAAAGGAAATTATTTTCTTTATCGCTGAAACGAAAAGCCGCTGAATGGTTCAAATTACTGAAGAATGGTGAATCTATTGGATGGGAGGAAATTATATCTCTTTTATTCTAAATTCTATCCTCCCAGTGAGATTCATAAGGATCGGAATCAAATATATTATTTCTGGCCTCATGATGGATAGAGTATTTCCCAACCATGGGGGATATTGAAGTTACTAATGCTCAAATGTCTCATTCATGGGCTCCCCAGTAATATTTTTATTAATAATTTCTATGCAAGGCTTTCTCTTCGTGATAAGGATTTATTGGATGCTTGTTGTTCTAGATCATTTACACGTATGAAAGGAGAAGCTAAATGGGATCTTCTTGACCGTATTCAGGAAAATACTGAAGGATGGGAGAATGACAAAGGTAGAAAGTCAGGTATAAATTATGATTATGAATGCATTAAATCTTTTATGGGAACCGATGATTTCTATAATGTTAGTTGTGTTTGTGGTCTTGATTCTCAAATCTTTGCAAACTTTCTTAAAGCTTTTGCCTCCTATCTTGATATTCCTAAAAAGGATTATCACAAGTACCATGCACCTTATAAAGATATTGTTCCTGCTAGTAATATAGAAGTGCATGCTGTTAATCCTGCTGTTCCTGAGCCTTATGTAGAAAAAATGCCTTTCCCTGCTAAGGTGAAAGAACACTCTATTGTGGCTAGTGTGTTAATAAGAGTAATAAGAAATCTATTGAACCTGATGAACAAATAACTGTTGAACCTGCTGCAGCAATAGTAAAAGATCTTGTTTGTGGAAATGTGGAGGATGAACACATTGTCTTTTGTGAGGATGCTTCTAATATTGTTTCCCATCCTCATAGACGTAAGAAAACTAGTGTTCCTGTGATTTCTGTTAAGATTGGTGATCATTGCTATTATGGTTTGTGTGACATTGGTGCAAGTTCTAGTGCTATATAGCTTATGAGCTTTATACAGAAATTATGCATGAAATGTATTGGTTCTTGTGAGCTTGAATATATTGATGCGGTTATTCAGCTTGCTAATAGAGAAACTGTCTTTCCGATTGGTATTGTTAGATATGTGGAAGTTTTATGTGGTAAGACTAAATATCCCACTGATTTTCTAGTACTTGGTAAGGCTGCTAGTAAAACTTGTCCTATTATTTTTGGTAGACCTTTCATGAACACTTGTGGTGCTATTATAGATTGTAAGAGGGAGAAGATATTGATTAAATTTTATGGAAAATCTTATGAGTTCAGTTTCTCCAAATTTGCTAGAGCACCTTATGAATCTAAATTGCCTGATGAAAATTTTAAAGTTGAACAACTTGCTTCTATTGATCTTGCTCCTAACAATGCTTTGCAGCAATATATCGAGGACCAGGAAAGTGAGGTCTTTATGGAAGAGAGAAATGAGATTGACGATATTCTTCTTCGTCAACCGGCGATAATGAAACATAATTTACCTGTGGAAGACTTGGGTACCACATTACCACCCAAGGAGGATCCTCTTCTTGATTTAAAACCTTTGCCTGATGATCTTAACTATGCTTATATTGATGATAATAAAATATATCATGTTATTATTAGTGCTAAACTTTCAGGTGAAGAAGAGGAAAGATTATTGGGAATTATAAAGAAACACCATGGGGCTATTAGATATACTCTTGATGATTTTAAGGGGTTTCATCCACTATATGCCAGCATGCTATTAATATTGAACCTGACGCAAAGCCAGTAGTTGGACATCAACGCCGTTTAATTCCTAAGATGAAGGAAGTGGTAATAAATGAGATATTAAAACTCCTTGATGCCGGTATTATTTTTCCTATTGCTGATAGTAGATGGGTAAGCCCT
Organism: Alopecurus myosuroides; assembly: GCA_028641055.1. Lineage (NCBI taxonomy): Eukaryota > Viridiplantae > Streptophyta > Magnoliopsida > Poales > Poaceae > Alopecurus > Alopecurus myosuroides. The sequence goes on from CM054060.1 coordinate 325,500,917, forward strand.
GTGCACTGTGTTTCTTAGAAAGGAGGAATGACTGTTGTGCCTAATGAAAACAATGAGCTTATTCCACAAAGAGTAGTAGTTGGTTATAGAATGTGCATTGATTTTGGAAAGGTTAATAAAGTTACTAAGAAAGATCATTATCCTTTACCCTTTATTGATCAAATGCTAGAGAGGTTGTCTAAGAAAATTCTTTTTTGCTTTCTTGATGGTTATTCTGGGTTTTCTCAAATTGCTGTTAGGGAAAAAGATCAAGAGAAAAGAACCTTTACCTATCCTTATGGTACTTATGCTTATAGACGTATGCCTTTTGGTTTGTGTAATGCTCCTGCTACGTTTCAAAGATGCATGTCTTCTATTTTTCATGGTTTTTGTGAAGAGATTGTGGAAGTATTCATGGACGATTTCTCCGTCTATGGAACTTCTTTTGATAATTGTTTGCACAACCTTGATAAAGTTTTGCAGAGATGTGAGGAAACTAATCTTGTTCTTAATTGGGAGAAATGTCACTTTATGGTAAATGAAGGAATTGTTCTTGGACATAAAATTTCTGAAAGAGGTATTGAAGTTGAGAGAGCTAAAGTGGAAGCCATAGAGAAAATGCCCTGTCCTAGGGATGTTAAAGGTATTCGTAGTGTTCTTGGTCATGCTGGTTTTTATAGGAGGTTTATTAAAGTTTTATCTAAAATATCAAAGCCTCTTACTAATCTTCTTCAAAAATATGTACCATTTGTTTCTGATGATGATTGTAAGGAAGCTTTTGAAACTTTAAAGAAGGCTCTCCTATCGTTCAACCACCTGATTGGAATTTAACTTTTGAAATTATGTGTGATGCTAGTGATTTTGGTGTAGGTGCTATTATTAGATAGCGAGTAGGTAATAAATTGAATGTTATTCATTATGCTGGTAAGACTCTTGATGCTGCTCAAAAGAATTATGCTACTACTGAAAAATAGTTCTTAGCTGTAGTTTTTGCATGTGATAAGTTTAGACCTTATATTGTTGACTCAAAGGTTACTATTCATAATGATCATGCTGCTATTAGATACCTTATGGAAAAGAAAGATGCTAAGTCTAGGCTTATTAGATGGGTGTTGCTTTTACAAGAGTTTGATTTGCATATTGTGGATAGGAAGGGTGCTGAAAATGTTGTTGCTGATAACTCGTCTAGATTGGAAAACATTATTTTTGACCCTATTCCTGTTAATGATAGTTTTCCAAATGAAAAGTTGGCTGCAATAAAGGTAAAATCCCAAGATAGTCCGCGGTATGCTGATTATGCTAACTTTATTGTTTCAAAGTATTTGCCTCCAACATTTATAGATCAACAAAGAAGAAAATTCTTCTATGATTTCAGGCATTATTTTTGGGATGACCCACATTTATATAAAGAAGGAGTAGATGGTATTATGATAAGATGTGTTCCATATCATGAACAACGTGAAATATTGAAAAAGTGCCATGGTAGTGCTTATGGAGGACATCACGCTGGAGATAGAACCGCACAGAAGGTTCTACAATCAGGTTTCTATTAGCCTACTCTCCTTAAAGATGCACGTAAATTTATTTTATCTTGTGATGAATGTCAAAGAGTTGGTAATATTTCTAGACGTAATGAAATGCCTATGAGTTATTCTCTTGTTAGTGAACCTTTTGATTGTTGGGGATTTAGATTTATGGGTCCTTTTCCTCCTTCGAATGGTTATACTCATATTATTGTTGTTGTCTATTATGTTACTAAGTGGGTAGAAGTTATACCTACAAAAAGTGTTGATGGTGAGACCTCTTCAAAGTTCATAAGGATGTTATTTTCACTAGGTTTGGTGTGCCTAGCTATCTTATGACAGATGGACGTTCTCACTTTATTCATGGTGGTTTTAGAAAAACCCTTGCTAGATATGATGTTAATCATAGAATTGCCTCAGCTTATTATCCTCAAACCAGTGGGCAAGTAGAATTATAAAATAGAGAAATTAAATCTATCTTGCAAAATATTGTTAATAAATCTAGGAAGAATTGGTCTGATAAGTTGAATGATGATGGGCTTATAGAACTGCTTATAAAAATCCTATGGGTATGTCTCCTTATAAAATGGTTTATGGAAAAGCTTGTCACTTGCCGTTACAATTAGAACACAAAGCTTATTGGGCAGTGAAAGAACTTAATAAAGATTTTAAACTTGATGGTAAGAAAAGAATGCTTGATTTGAATCATCTAGATGAATGGAGATGTGAAGCTTATGAAAATGCTAAGCTCTTTAAAGAGAAAGTTAAACAATGACATGATAAAAGAATCCTTAAAAGAGAGTTTCATGTTGGTGAGAAAGTTCTCTTGTATTGGTCTCGCCTCAGATTTTTTGCAGGAAAATTACTCTCCGGATGAGAAGGACCTTATATTATTGAAGAAGTGTATCGTTCGGGTGCAATCAAAATTGCTTCACTTAAAGATAACACTACACAAGTGGTAAATGGGCAAAGACTCAAACATTATATTTCTGGGTATTCTTATGATGAAGATGTTGATGTTATTCAAGTAACGACTCCAGAGAAGTTCATTAGAGGGAAGATTCTAGAATCTGCTGAGTCTGTTTTGGAATAGGTAACATGTCTGTTAAGAAAAAGTTCGCGGAATACCTTCCAAGTTACAATTTATTGGCTTTCAGAAAATATGAAAAATTCCGAGCCGAAGGAGAGTTGGAGACGGTGCCTGAGGGCACCATACCATGCCTAGGCGTGGGGCCACCCTTGGCCGCGCCTGGCTATGGTGTGGGCGCCCCGGAGCCCGTCTCCGACTCGTTTTCGACCTGGACTTTCCTTTTGTTACACATAATTTGCTATATAACGCCCCGAGGTAAGTATATCGTTTTCTCGTCGTGTTTCTATTCCGATCTGTTTCTGCCAGGTCACATCTTCAGATCTAGAGCCACAATGTCCTCTTTCGGGCCTCCCAAAGACAGTTTCTTTGCAAACGTCGTCAACCCGTACATGAACGAGTTGAAGATGCATCCCAAAGAGTTTTTGCTCAAGAATGGGGAGGTGCAGATTGAAGATGTTTGGGGCCCTAAAGGAGAAGGCCGTCTGGAACCTAGGATAGAAGAGATGGAGCAAGAAGTCTTTTGGTACAAGAAGATGGAGAGCGTCAAGTTGACATCATCCACAAGATAAAGACAGTATAGATCGCAGAGTACAAGAAGGAGAATTTAAAGCTTTGGGAGCAAATTTTCTCACTCACCGAGACCACCAACAAATTCCAAGCACAACTCTACGATGTGCAGAATCAGAACTGTGAGTATGAGAACAGGTTTAAACGCATAAGATCTGCTGCTAGTTTCAGGATATTGGAGACCAAGAAATCATTTGTGGATGAAGAGCCTTTACATTGTAAGTCTTATGATGAGAAGGATTCACCACCACCACCGAAGAATTAATTCGTCATTGGTATTGGCATCCCCTTGGCTTGTTCCAATCTTGGGGGAGTGTCGTGGTATCACACTTTATCTTTCACCCTTTCTTTTTACCTTTTAGTAGATTCATATCATGAGTAGAGAAAATATCATATAGTATGGTTTGCAGTATGGAAGTGTCACTCTTTAGTTGGTTATCGTTGTATCTTTTGGTTTGAGTTGCCTTAATGAAATATTAATGAGAAGTTTCATCATCTACTTGCTCTACTTTATTTTAGTTTGCAAATTTTTGTTATATGGTTGATTTTGTTATTAGTATTGGTATCAATGATGGAGCTTCAAGTTAATCTAGTTGGTTTTGACAAACTTAGCATTGGTCAGTAGCAACAATTCGTTGAGACTTAAGTAGAAAAGAGGGAGTTGCATGTAGATATATTATTTCATGATCTTTCTTTCTTGTTAGCTCATAAGCTTAGTATTCTCAAATATGTTTATTTGTACCTTCAAGAAAGATTGCGTGATTGGCTTTATCATTGTAACACCCGGGGGATTTTCCCCCAAAGTAGAATTGTTTGCTCTCCTTTTGCATGGCATTGCATCATGGCATTGCACTTGGTTTCAAAACCAATTAAAATTTTCGAAACACTTTCAAAAATTCAAACAATGCACATCTGTTTTCAAATCAAATTGTTTTCAATACACTTGAAGTGTAAACATAATATTTGTTGGGTTAAATAACACACCTCTTACTAAAACCCCAATTTGAATTTCAACTTCAAATTTAAACAGTAATAAAAAAACTTTTGAATTTTGGAAATCCATTTGTCATGCAATTGGGCATTACCATTCCTAAATACAAATAAAATTATTTCATAACTTTTGGACAAATAAAACTCTCCCAAAATTCCATTCTTCTTCTCACCTTTCTCTTACAAAAAAAAGGAAATAAAAATAAAAGGAGAGCTGCTGGGGAGGCAGGCCAAAGTGGCCCACCTACCACCCCAGCCCAACTCGAGCGCCCAGACGCACCCTCCTACCTCCGTACGGCCATGACGCCAGCACAGAGGAAAAGCACACACCACCACCGCACCCTCCTCTTCCCCCTCCTTTTTCTACCAAGCCACCTCCTTTCCCCTCCAAACCCTAGCCCTTCTCCTCCTTTCTCCTTCCCCGCCGCCATCTTCTTCTCTTTCTCTTCCTCCCCCAATTCTTCCTCTCTGTAATTTTTCTGAATTTGAAAAAACAGCCCGTGGCCGTGTTTTGGTGGCCATGGTGCCGCTGCTCTGCTCGCTGCCGGGTCACGCCAACGACGGGAATGGAACCAGGAGGGTTCCACCCCCGTTTTTCCCGAAGAAACCCCGGCCGTGGAGGCAGCAGGAGCCGGCGCCATCGCCTTCTTCTTCCCCGGCGACACCTGCCTGTTGTTTGTCGTCAGGCCGTGGTGCCCTTCCTCAACCGAACCGTCCCCGAGCCGTCCTCCTCCTCCGCCTCCGCGGCGACCAAGCGAGGTGATCCTTTGTTCCCCCTCCCTCATCCCCTTTTGCTCTGTGATCCCGCCGTCGCGCGGAGAATACTCGCCGTCATGCGAACGTCGCTCTGTCCGTCCTCATCGTCGTCGCAGTTCAGTTCTGAACTTTCTCAGGTTCAGATCCGCGATCAGGATCACCTCAAAAGGCCACGTTCCCCTTCTGAATCACAACCCAACGCATAGCGCAGTGGTACTGAACCCTTGCAGTGCCACAGCAGGGCGTGGGTTCGAGTCCCCCCCGCGCATTTTTTTTTCTCTCTTTTGTTTTATTTTTTTCCTGTAGCTCAGCCCCAAAACAGAACTGAATCTTTATTTGTAAAATCCTACATATATTCATACATGCTCCAATTTCAATGATTCAAGTTTCTATGGATTCATAATCTTGTGCTCTTTCTATTAGTAACAAGGTTGCAACATGTTTCTGTAATAAATGTTGCACTAAATAATTAAATACAGAAAATGCAATAAAAATTGGAAACTTTGGAAAATCATAACTTGAGTTCTGTTCATCCAAATTGAGCAAACTTGGGCTCTAAAAATTTGTCTTAACAAACTCTACACATTGGTATTTTATTTGGTCACAATTAAATTAAATTTGAACATGTTTCCCTCTGTTTACTAAAAAGGGCAGAATAAAATACTTATGAAGAATTGCATAATAAATTCAATAATAATCCAAAAATTATGTTTAATAGCTCACAATGTTCATTGAAACATTTTATACATGTTTTCAACCTTTTCAATACAATTTGTTTACTGTTTTTCCTAATTAAAATTGGTGCAATAATTCAATGCTTTAATTAAACCTTTTAAATTGCAAAATTCATAACTTGGGCAATTCAAATCCAATTCCAACATGTAAAATATGTTTTCCATCCCATTTTTCATGAACTTTGCAAATATCAACGTTGTTACCTGTTTTCAATAAGTTAATTTGCTGAAAACAACTAATTGTTTATTTAATGCATTTAAAATTGTCAATTTAATAACTTGCTCATCTAAAATCCAAATTCAACAAATGAAATATGTATTCCATCTAAAATTTTGTGTTCTTTCCAAATATAAATTTTGTTATCTGTTTTGAACATTAAAATTGGTGAAAACAACAAATGTTTGTTTATATCATTTAAAATGCCAAAGTTCATAACTTAATAAATAAAATTCCAAACTTGGTAAACAACATATCAAACTGAAGCTATTGTTGTTTTCTTATTGTTTTCATCATCCATGCAACATTCTAATCAACTTTCACATGATGGTTATTTGTAGATCATTTAACTCAACATTAATTCATGGGCTTTTCCATATGCAATCCAAATTGAATATGGGCCCATTTAAATATGTTTACCATGTCAACTAGTTTATCTTTGATGCATCCTTAAACTTGTCATGCATCCATATCTTGGTCATGCTGGATCTTTTGCCATAGAAGTAATTGTCGCATCCGGTGTTTGTTCTAGTTCGTTGCTTCTTCGCGGATAGGACGTTGAGATGATGTGAGCAACGACAAGTTATTCGGATGTACCTCTACTTGCTGGATCTCAGGCAAGTATACTCACTTGCTGCCTATGGCTGCCTTTCATCACTCGTTACCGATTCTTTCTGTTGTTCTTATTCTAGCCTTTTGATTCGATGCTTGTGTCTCGATCCTATCATATGTTACCTTGCAACCATGATATAGCCTTCCTTCCACTTCCTATCAACTGTTGTTTGTTTACCTTGTCGGCCCTCGTGTCGTAGTTGCATGCTTAGGTTTGTTTGCGCTCTAGTCCTGTTGTCCTTTGTTCTATCACCTGTTAGTTGATAGTTGGGCTTATCTTAATCAACAACATGTTAATATTTTGGGTAATAACAATTTGATGATAATGCACCGGCAGGAGGCACGGCGTGGTTTTGAGGCCTGCTAGTGTCGACCCTAATTAGGAAAAGGGTCTTGTCCTCCGATCCATGATGAGCGCACTAACCGCATGTGGGAAGCGAGTATGGGCTCCCCCCGCAACTTTGATTCGATTCGCATCTCGTCCAAATCGCCTCATTTAGTTCGGGTTTTCCATTTGCCGCATGCATATGCAGGTGCGAACCCTTGGCGCCAGGGTGGAACTTTTGTAGTCGGCATTTAGGGAGACACGTTCTTAGAGTGCTATGAGGGTCCCCTTTTCTTCGTGGGGCTTGATTAGCCGTGCGCTCAATTGCACGGGGTTCTTTGGGCTTGATGCAAAGAAGAGTTGGGTTGTGTTGAGTGCCTCGCTTGGTGGAAGTGCATTTCCATCTGGCGGGTCATTCTTACGTGTACGGCCAAATTGGTGCATCCCTGCAGGGTTAAATCTTCTCGAGAAGCCGTGTTGTCGGCGGTTATGGATGACTTGGTGAAAGTGCTGGCTAACAAGTACTCAGACAACTTACACTTAACGATGATAACTTGACTAGTAATATAGATTACCTCCACCATAAAAATGAATGTCACCTTAATCAACCGTGTGAGTTTCCTCGGGTTGCTTCCTTAGTAGGGGGTAACATTGGATGGGTATTGTTCGGTGAGTAGTTATAGTTGGTTTTGTCGCGCTATCTTATCCGTTTCTTTTAGCCGGATGTTGTAACGCGTCTCTGTAGTTAGTTAGTGCAGCCCGCTGCCGCTTCATTGCAATAATCCCTTCCTTCCGTTGTACCCAAAGTATTTGTATCTTGTGATTATTGGTTACGCTGGTATCTTGTGAGTATGGTTTATCCACTTGCCAGTACTTAATAGTACTGACCCACGAATCCATTTTCGTGGCTGCATATTCCACATTGCAGTCAACAGGTTTGAAGTCTGACGATGTTAGCTTGGGAATCCCTCCGGCTTGGCCTGGGCAGGGATTGGACGCCATCGGTTATCTTCAGGACTCTTAGTCCAATTTGTATCTTGTCCGTAGTCGGACACTATGTTGTTTCTTCCGCTGTTATTTGGATCTTTGTATTGTATCAGTTGTATCCTTGACTCGTTTGAGTCGTCTTGTATATACCTCCTCTGTTGTTGTTGTGGATTATTCGTGAACTGTTGTAATGTTATCACAAGTGGCAACCTGGAATCGGTTATTATGTGGATTTTGGCGAGAATGCTGAAATCTGCATAGTGCTCGATCTCGGGGCGTCACAAATGGTATCAGAGCATGGTTTCCGATTCCCGATATTGTTTCGATACGAATGGTTATCGAAGCAACGGGTCCGCAAAGCCTGTAGGATAACCTCGCTAACGGTCGTGTTTCTAGAGTGTCAAAAACTATTTGTGCAAAACTGTTTTGGAAACATCTCAATAGGATTCTTGTTTTCTCCTTATCCCTATTCTATTTCTCCTCCTACCTTATTTGTTTTGGAGTCTCTTCCCTTATCTATCTTTCAGAGTTTTAGGATCCTACGTGGGTGGCCGTTTTCTGAGCCTTTAACCCAATAGATTCGATCATCGGAAGATTCCGGGTGGAAGAAGATCGTCATCAACCCGAGCAAGAATCTCTTGTTAGTGGTGTCGAGAAGCCCTTGTTAGTGGTGTCGATGAGATCAACTGGAAGCATGAAGAATCTATAGTCGAACTTCTTTCCCCTCCCGGGTTATTGGGTGGATTGCGAGGGCGCAATCCCTTGTTAGTGGTGTCGTCTGTAACACCCGGGGGATTTTCCTTCAAAGTAGAATTGTTTGCTCTCCTTTTGCATGGCATTGCATCATGACTTAAAATTTTCGAAACACTTTCAAAAATTCAAACAATGCACATCTGTTTTCAAATCAAATTGTTTTCAATACACTTGAAGTGTAAACATAATATTTGTTGGGTTAAATAACACACCTCTTACTAAAACCCCAATTTGAATTTCAACTTCAAATTTAAACAGTAATAAAAACCTTTTGAATTTTGGAAATCCATTTGTCATGCAATTGGGCATTACCATTCCTAAATACAAATAAAATTATTTCATAAATTTTGGACAAATAAAACTCTCCCAAAATTCCATTCTTCTTCTCACCTTTCTCTTACAAAAAAAGGAAATAAAAATAAAAGGAGAGCTGCTGGGGAGGCAGGCCAAAGTGGCCCACCTACCACCCCAGCCCAACTCGAACGCCCAGCCCACCTCCCTTCCTCTCCTACCTCCGTACGGCCATGACGCTAGCACAGAGGAAAAGCACGCACCACCACCGCACCCTCCTCTTCCCCCTCCTTTTTCTACCAAGCCAGCTCCTTTCCCCTCCAAACCCTAGCCCCTCTCCTCCTTTCTCCTTTCCCGCCGCCATCTTCTTCTCTTTCTCTTCCTCCCCCCCAATTCTTCCTCTCTGTAATTTTTCTGAACTTGAAAAAATAGCCCGTGGCCGTGTTTTGGTGGCCATGGCGCCGTTGCTCTGCTCGCTGCCGGGTCACGCCAACGACGGGAATGGAACCAGGAGGGTTCCACCCCCGTTTTTCCCGAAGAAACCCCGGTCGTGGAGGCAGCAGGAGCTGGCGCCATCGCCTTCTTCTTCCCCGGCGACACCTGCCTGTTGTTCGTCGTCAGGCTGTGGTGCCCTTCCTCAACCGAACTGTCCCCGAGCCGTCCTCCTCCTCCGCCTCCGCGGCGACCAAGCGAGGTGATCCTCTGTTCCCCCCTCCCTCATCCCCTTTTGCTCTGTGATCCCGTCGTCGCGCGGAGAATCCTCGCCGTCGTGCGAACGTCGCTCTGTCCGTCCTCATCGTCGTCGCAGTTCAGTTCTGAACTTTCTCAGGTTCAGATCCGCGATCAGGATCACCTCAAAAGGCCACATTCCCCTTCTGAATCACAACCCAACGCATAGCGCAGTGGTACTGAACCCTTGCAGTGCCACACCAGGGCCTGGGTTCGAGTCCCCCCCCCCCGCGCTTTTTTTTCTCTCTTTTGTTTTATTTTTTCCTGCAGCTCAGCCCCAAAACAGAACTGAATCTTTATTTGTAAAATCCACCATATATTCATAGATGCTCCAATTTCAATGATTCAAGTTTCTATGGATTCAGAATCTTGTGCTCTTTCTATTAGTAACAAGGTTGCAACATGTTTCTGTAATAAATGTTTGTGACGCCCCGAGATCGGGCACTATGCAGATTTCAGCATTTCCGCCAAAATCCACATAATAACCGATTCCAGGTTGCCACTTGTGATAACATTACAACAGTTCACGAATAATCCACAACAACAACAGAGGAGGGATATACAAGACGACTCAAACGAGTCAAGGATACAACTGATACAATACAAAGATCCAAATAACAGCGGAAGAAACAACATAGCGTCCGGCTACGGACAAGATACAACTTGTACTAAGAGTCCTAAAGATAACCGATGGCGTCCAATCCCTGCCCAGGCCAAGCCGGAGGGATTCCCAAGCTAACGTCGTCAGACTTCAAACCTGTTGACTGCAATGTGGAATATGCAGCCACGAAAAGGATTCGTGGGTCAGTACGGTTAAGTACTGGCAAGTGGATAAACCATACTCACAAGATACCAGTGTAACCAATCATCACAAGATATAAATACTTTGGGTACAACGGAAAGGAAGGGATTAGTGCAAAGAAGCGGCAGCGGGCTGCACTAACTAACTACAGAGACTCGCTACAACATCCGGCTAAAAGAAAGGGATAAGATAGCGTATCAGAACCAACTATAACTACTCACCAAACAATACCCATCCAATGTTACCCCCTACTAAGGAAGCAACCCAAGGAAACTCACACGGTTGATTAAGGTGACATTCATTTTTATGGTGGAGGTAATCTATATTACTAGTCAAGTTATCATCGTTAAGTGTAAGTTGTCTGAGTACTTGTTAGCCAGCACTTTCACCAAGTCATCCATAACCGCGGACAACACGGCTTCTCGAGAAGATTTAACCCTGCAGGGATGCACCAATTTGGCCGTACACGTAAGAATGACCCGCCAGATGGAAAGGCCCTTCCACCAAGCGAGGCACCCAACACAACCCAACTCTTCTTCGCATCAAGACCAAAGAACCCCGTGTAATTGAGCGCACGGCTAATCAATCCCCACGAAGAAAAGGGGACCCTCATAACACTCTAAGAACGTGTCTCCCTAAATGCCGACGACAAAAGTTCCACCCTGGCGCCAAGGGTTCGCACCTGCATATGCATGCGGCAAATTGAAAACCCGAACTAAATGAGGCGATTAGGACGAGATGCGAATCGAATCAAAGTTGCGGGGGGGCGCCCATACTGGCTTCCCACATGCGGTTAGCACGCTCATCATGGATCGGAGGACAAGACCCTTTTCCTAATTAAGGTCGACACTAGCAGGCCTCAAAACCACGCCGGGCCTCCTGCCGGTGCCTTATCATCAAATTATTATTACCCAAAACATTAACATGTTGTTGATTGAATTGAAACCCAACTATCAACTAAATAGGTGATAAGATAAATGACGACAAGACTCGAGCACAAACAACCCTAAGCATGCAACTACGACACGAGGGCCAACGGGGTAAACAAGCAACAGTTAATAGGAAGTGGAAGGAAGGCTATATCATGGCTGCAAGCTAAACATATGATAGGATCGAGACACAAGCACTGAATCATAAGGCTAGCATAAGGACAACAGAAAGAATCGGTAACAAGTGATGAAAGGCAGCCATAGGCAGCAAGTGAGTATACTTGCCTGAGATCCAACAAGTAGAGGTACATCCGCAGAATTTGTCGTTGCTCACATCATCTCAACGTCCTATCCGGGAAGAAGCAACGAACTAGAACAAACACCGGATGCGATAATTACTTCTACGGCAAAAGATCCAGCATGACCAAGATATGGATGCATGACAAGTTTAAGGATGCATCAAAGATAAACTAGTTGACATGGTAAACATATTTAAATGGGCCCTTATGCAATTTGGATTGCATATGGAAAAGCCCATGAATTAATGTTGAACTAAATGATCTACAAATAACCATCATGTGAAAGTTGATTAGAATGATGCATGAATGATGAAAACAATAAGGAAACAACAATAGCTTCAGTTTGATATGTTGTTTACCAAGTTTGGAATTTTATTTATTAAGTTATGAACTTTGGCATTTTAAATGATTTAAACAAACATTTGTTGTTTTCACCAATTTTAAATGTTCAAAACAGATAACAAAATTTATATTTGGAAAGAACACAAAATTTTAGATGGAATACATATTTCATTTGTTGAATTTGGATTTTAGATGAGCAAGTTATTAAATTGACAATTTTAAATGCATTAAATAAACAATTAGTTGTTTTCAGCAAATTAACTTATTTAAAACAGGTAACAACGTTGATATTTGCAAAGTTTATGAAAAATGGGATGGAAAACATATTTTACATGTTGGAATTGGATTTGAATTGCCCAAGTTATGAATTTTGCAATTTAAAAGGTTTAATTAAAGCATTGAATTATTGCACCAATTTTAATTAGGAAAAACAGTAAACAAATTGTATTGAAAAGGTTGAAAACATGTATAAAATGTTTCAATGAACATTGTGAGCTATTAAACATAATTTTTGGATTATTATTGAATTTATTATGCAATTCTTCATAAGTATTTTATTCTGCCCTTTTTAGTAAACAGAGGGAAACATGTTCAAATTTAATTTAATTGTGACCAAATAAAATACCAATGTGTAGAGTTTGTTAAGACAAATTTTTAGAGCCCAAGTTTGCTCAATTTGGATGAACAGAACTCAAGTTATGATTTTCCAAAGTTTCCAATTTTTATTGCATTTTCTGTATTTAATTATTTAGTGCAACATTGTAACACCCGGGGGATTTCCTCCAATTAGAGTTGGTTGCTTTCCTTTTTGCTTTGCATCAAGCATAATATGCATTGCATTTATTTTTTCACCCAAATTTCATTTAAAATTCAAAACTCAAACAAACTTTCAATTTCCAAAAACAAAAGTTTCCACACTTGGGCATTTTGAATGTCAAGTGCAAGGAAATCAAATTCATGCTTTTTGGAAACTTGAAACTCCCTCAATTTTCAATTTGGTTCAAATTCACCTCAAATTCAAATTTCAAACCAAGTTTGAAATTCTCAAAAACAAACATTGGTGCAACTGTGCTTTTTCAATTATAAACACAAATAAATTAACCCCATAATTTTTGGAACCCCAAAACCCTTCTATTTCTCTCTTCCTATTCTTTTACAAAAAAAAAGAGAAAAAGAATAAAACACAAGGGGGAGAGAAGAGCAGGCCAACCGACCTGGCCCAGCCCAACAAATCCAAACGAGCCCACCCCACGTCTTCTTCTCCGTACGGTTGTACAGGAGGTGGACGTCACCCTCCCCCACCATGGCCTCCACTTTGCAAATATCAACGTTGTTACCTGTTTTAAATAAGTTAATTTGCTGAAAACAACTAATTGTTTATTTAATGCATTTAAAATTGTCAATTTAATAACTTGCTCATCTAAAATCCAAATTCAACAAATGAAATATGTATTCCATCTAAAATTTTGTGTTCTTTCCAAATATAAATTTTGTTATATGTTTTGAACATTTAAAATTGGTGAAAACAACAAATGTTTGTTTAAATCATTTAAAATGCCAAAGTTCATAACTTAATAAATAAAATTCCAAACTTGGTAAACAACATATCAAACTGAAGCTATTGTTGTTTCCTTATTGTTTTCATCATCCATGCATCATTCTAATCAACTTTCACATGATGGTTATTTGTAGATCATTTAATTCAACATTAATTCATGGGTTTTCCATATGTAATCCAAATTGAATATGGGCCCATTTAAATATGTTTACCATGTCAACTAGTTTATCTTTGATGCATCCTTAAACTTGTCATGCATCCATATCTTGGTCATGCTGGATCTTTTGCCGTAGAAGTAATTGTTGCATCCGGTGTTTGTTCTAGTTCGTTGCTTCTTCGCGGATAGGACGTTGAGATGATGTGAGCAACGACAAGTTCTTCGGATGTACCTCTACTTGCTAGATCTCAGGCAAGTATACTCACTTGCTGCCTATGGCTGCCTTTCATCACTCGTTACCGATTCTTTCCGTTGTTCTTATTCTAGCCTTTTGATTCGATGCTTGTGTCTCGGTCCTATCATATGTTACCTTGCAACCATGATATAGCGTTCCTTCCACTTCCTATCAACTGTTGTTTGTTTACCTTGTCGGCCCTCGTGTCGTAGTTGCATGCTTAGGTTTGTTTGCGCTCTAGTCCCGTTGTCCTTTGTTCTATCAACTGTTAGTTGATAGTTGGGCTTATCTTAATCAACAACATGTTAATGTTTTGGGTAATAACAATTTGATGATAAGGCACCGGCAGGAGGCCCGACGTGGTTTTGAGGCCTGCTAGTGTCGACCCTAATTAGGAAAAGGGTCTTGTCCTCCGATCCATGATGAGCGCACTAACCGCATGTGGGAAGCGAGTATGGGCTCCCCCCGCAACTTTGATTCGATTCGCATCTCGTCCAAATCGCCTCATTTAGTTCTGGTTTTCCCCATAGTATCAGTGGCGCACCAGTGTGATGCGCCACTGATTCCCCATAGTATCAGTGGCGCACCAGTGTGATGCGCCACTGATTCCTTATCAGTGGCGCACCCGTTTGGTGCGCCACTGATTCCCCAAAATTTTATTTTTTAAAATGTTTTTTATTCACTCACCAATTTTGGTCAACTTCCCACTAGGTCACCCATCCTCAAACTACTCCAGCCCTAGCACACTTAACATCTTAGTTCCATTCGACTGCAGTCCCGAGAAAGAAGTTATAACTTATTGATATATGTATCATATCAATCCTATTAAGCCCTTGAGCATGATGTCACACATTTACTGTTAAAGTTTGATAACAATAATTTGAAAAGTTTGACCCAAGTTTGAATAGTTTGACCACACATTGACTAGAGTTTGACTAGTTTGACCACATGTTGACCAGAGTTTGACCAACGTTTGACCATAGTTGGAATATACATTGACCACACATTGACCAACGTTTGACCATAGTTTGAATAGTTTGACCATCATTTGAATAGTTTGACCAAATTTTGACGAGAGTTTGACCACATGTTGACCATAGTTTGACTAGTTTGACCACACGTTGACCATAGTTTGACCAAAATTTCAATAGTTTGACCATACATTGACCACCATTTGACTAGTTTGACCATAGTTTGACCAGAGCATCAGTGGCGCACCATGCACGGTGCGCCACTGATACTAGGCACTCATGTATGTCCATTAGTATCAGTGGCGCACCAGTGCACGGTGCGCCACTGATTCTTCATAGCATCAGTGGCGCACCATGCACGGTGCGCCACTGATACCTGACACCCATGTATATCCATTAGTATCAGTGGCGCATCATGCACGGTGCGCCACTGATTCTATGAAGAATCAGTGGCGCACCATACACCATGCGCCACTGATACTAATGGACATACATGGGTGTCAGGTATCAGTGGCGCACCGTGCATGGTGCGCCACTGATACTATTGAGAATCAGTGGCGCACCGTGCACTGGTGCGCCACTGATACTAACATGGTATCAGTGGCGCACCAGTGCACGGTGCGCCACTGATGCTCATAGCATCAGTGGCGCATGAATACATGGTGCGCCACAGATACCTGGACCTGTTTTCTCCCAACCGTATGAGTGGCGCACGTCTACATGGTGCGCCACTGATGCTAGTCCATCTATAGCCGTTTTCCTAGTAGTGATACCGGCCACATTATAACATAAGCAACTATAGGAATAAGAAAGTGTTAAGAAACATACCATGACATGTCCATTGGAGATATTAGTGTTGGTGATGCGATGCACGAAAGGGACCCCGATGTAGCTATCTATCTGGGGTAGTTTCCGAAGGACACGGTCCTTCTCAAGCTCGCTAAGATTGGCTCTTTGAGCAACCACCACATGTTTCCATGGGTCCTCCTCGTCCATATAATCCCCATTGTTCCCAATTTCCTCCTCACTCCCGCCATCCACCTGTATACTCTCGCTATCCTCGCTCGCAATCTCGCCCATATACAGAAGTACGATACGAGGTTGCGGTCCTGCCATAGAGAAGTGAATGAGATCACCTCCGCTTAAATTATAGGTGGCGATGATAGACACCAATTGTTCCCCGTAGAAGTAGGTCTTCTTTCTTTCTTCACTCGAATCATGTAAGTGGTCCCGTGAACATCGAAATCCATGATATTGCCTACTAACTCGTTGAACTCTTCCCGAATATTGCATGGTACAATCTAAAAAATAAATATAAAAGAATCTTTTGTTAAGAAACATACCAATCTAAGCTGGATAGTAAAACGAAAGAACACAAGTTGCAAGTTAACATAAAAAGAATCGTTTGTTAATTACCAAAGAATCAAGGTGACCGTCGTTCAGCTGAAGCATAAAAGAAGACCCGGTGAATTGTCCTTGGGCACATAGGGACCGACATACTTTGCAAGCCATGTTAAGTAGACATAGAGGTTAGAGGAGCATAGCTATTTCTCTCTACTCATTGAATTTGCTAGATTAAAATACATTCGGTACTATTGTACACATCCTGTAAGAGCAACTTAGGAATATAATTATGATGTTAATCCCTTTCTCTCTTCTCTTAGAGTGCAATGCACATATCATGTTCTACTCTTGGTACTAAAAAATAATTCAAGTGTAGAATATTACACAAATCCTGAATACAGATTTATTTCTTGGATTCAGATTACCACTTCTTTGCATAAAAATCCTGCTCATGCAACTGACCTACCTTGAAAAAACAGAGCATGCAAACAACTCATTATGCAAAAAAACTTACAACAAAACCTATAAAATGCTAACAAAACCTATCTTGAATGAATGTAAATGCTGATCACTATTTTCTACAAGATGCTTATAGAAACACAACAAGGCTGCATACTGTGAAAACATTTTCTAGATAAATGTATTCCTATAATTTTAATGATATACCATATATTTTTTAAAGATACAAGTATTCAAAGTAATGAATGGTTGGCTTGCATACACATAAAAAGACAACTTTTAAACAGTTCATACAAAATGTGATCTTTCTCGAGGATGCTCGCTGACTATTAGTTGTAAATTCGAGGATACTTCATCTTAGTACTTCAGAATATAGAATGAGTGATATGTTTACAAAATTTAGTTAAGACGTGCGTGGAACCGTCTTAAGTGTAAAGCTAGCCACCTCAGTTCTACACAACTCTTTGCTCATGTTCACTATATCAGGAATCGAGAAGTCGATTTTTATTTCACTTGACCTCAAAATATTTGCACAGATCCATTAGTTAGTTTCTGAATCCGGACAGGTTGATCATCATACCATGAAGTAAAGGAAAGTACTTGACTATCATTCACATTCTAATATGAAATCTTAGTAGCTTGTGATGTCTGCTTTTTTGGACTTGTGTAAGATTTCAATTTCAAAACCATTGTTGAATTCTGATGAAAACTCATTTAGAATTACATAACTACGCTGCCACTTATCTAAAATTGCTAAGCTCGATGTGACATTTGGTGCCCTGTTTAGAGACTATTTGTGCACTTGACTCTGTCTACTGCGGTACTGCCTAGTGGCACCGAAGAGGAAAGCACTCACTGACTTCCATTACTGAGCATAATTGAACTGAAAAATATTTGTTCCCAAACAGAGTAATGTTTTTCTATTATGCCGATGGTAACTTGTGCTGCGAAAGAAGAGCAAAACATAATTGGTGTGGTGACAGTTTTTCTTCAAATTTGGTTAGAACAATATAGATTTAACTTCAGAATTAAATTGGGAACGATTTGGTTAGAACTATGGAAATTGTAGCTGTACAGTTATACGTTGCTATCTGCATCGGTAGAGGGTTTATAAATGCAAAATTAAAAATGTTGTATCTTTGGTCGCAGACTGATTAACTGGTCACCGCAGGCTGATGAAGTGTCGGAGCAACGGCCGCCCACCTGACAACGCGGTGCAGGGCGGTGAGAACGCCGTCCAGGAGGGTGATAGTGCTGCCAGGCGGCGAGCGCGCCGTCCAGGAAGAGTACTCTTCCAGGCCACACTCCCCGACGGCGACGTCGCGGGTCAAAGGTGAAAGGGGAGATAGGGGAGTGAGCGACGACGGCGTGGATGGGAGGGAGGGGGATGGGAGGTAGGGGGGCTGGAATGGAGGGGGATGGGAGGGAGGGGGGCTGACCTGGATCCACAACAACGGAGTGGGCGACGACGGAGAGGGCGATCTGCTGCTCGACGACCTGCTCTGCTCCTCCTCGACACTGGCGTGGGCGTGGGATGCTCCTCGACACGGGCGTGGCCGTGAGCGTGGGGATGGGAGACGACGGCGGCATGTGGGTGCGGGTGCGGGTGATGAAGTTCTGGTGACGGCGGCGTTTGGTGTTCGATCTGTTCTGCGCGCAAGAGAGAGAAAGAAAGGGTGCGGGTGTATTAGCACAGCGAGGGCTTACCCCAAGCGCTTCTGCAAAAATTCGCCTGGGTATGTGTTATACCGCAGGCGAACAGGTACGTTATTCGCCTGGAGTAAAGGAAGAGTGCCAGGGATGGTGGTGGGTGGCCCTGCCACACTTTACCCCAGGCGCTTTTGGAATTGGTTCGCCTGGGGTAACAGACTTACCCCAGGCGCATAGTGCTCCTGTTCGCCTGCGCTAAGTAGCCCAGACGCATCGACTTGCGTGTTCGCCTGTGGTAGGATATGCTGCTATAAGCAAATCTCTAGTAGTGTTTTGTGTGAACTTAAGTGTGGCTCGGGTATTCGTCGAACACCTCTTGTGCACAAGTAAAGGAACACAAAACTAGCACACACCTCTCTCACACCTCCTAGCAGAAAAAAGACGAGGGGAGGGCTATGAGGCTGATATATATAGGGAAGCGGGCATTCGTCCCGGTTCGTGGCCTGAACTGGGACCAATGCCGCTGCGCAGACCACATGGCGTGTGGCAGGGCATTGGTCCCGATTCATGCCACGAACCGGGACGAATGCCCCCACTGCCATGGCGGAATTGTAGAGCATTCCGCCGAGCCCGTCCCAACGGTCAAACTCGTCGAGGTCGACGGTGAAAAGGGAGTTCTTGAGGGCACATCGGAACTCAGGGTCTTCGCCCCCCTCCTGGACGTCTTCCTCCATCACCGGGGGCTACGGTGAAGCTCGCCGCGGATGTGGAGAACGACCGCGCGAGGGTTGCGGCGGAGCACGGCTGGTGAATCTCCCGCTCACGTACTAGGCCGCGCACGGGAATGCGCGTCACCCGAATCCTCTTTGTGCACCGTGCAGATTACTCTCTGTGGGTTACACATTGCAGATCAAGATAAGGGTGACCCCGTTGACTGGATTAATTGGTGCATATGTGATACGCCAGCCGTTGCTGCCAAATGTACTCGCCCAATGGATGCCGACCAGCATCAAGGACCGCGCAGTAGGAATCTCCTCGTCAGGATCGACTACCAGTTCAAGTGAGGTCCTTTGCCCGAACCGAATTCCGTACGAAGAAGCAGTTTAAGTTAGGTCGTTTGTCCGAGCCGGATTACGCTAGCCTATTCTGCCTATATATACACGATCAGAAGGGGTGCTAGCTAGCAGCAAGACTAATAATCCTCCATCAGAAGTTTGTTGGCTTTCCCTCGTCAAGAAAGCTTCGCATCCGGCCTCTTGTTGATCCTTGAGCTAAGCTGCCTAGCTCCTTGTGTTGGTACACGTACACGTCCATGCATCCGCCCGCCCGATCCAGATCAGCTATGAAGATCCGGAGCATGATCACACAAAGCCTCACCTTCATCCGTACGTACTCTCGCCTCTTTCTTTCTTCCTTACTGTTCAGCGAGAGTACTTCAGTACGTATTGCTGCGTTCCCATCTGTTCGCGTCGATCCTGACCCAACTTTGGCATGCAGTTATGGTCGTCGTGTCGCTGGTGCTGTTACCAAAGGGAGCGATGCTAGTGACGGGTGTCAGGTCGCCCGCGATGGTGGTTATATCGGGGAGCATGGAGCCCGGACTCAAAAAGGTACTACAATTTGTACTTTCGAAAAAAAAATATGGTTTGGATGTTGAAATTCGAGACTTTTCAGAGTGATATATATATATTCATGGTGACTCATACTGGAATACTACGTGGCCTATTTACAGGGCGATATGCTGTTTGTGCACAACATGAGCAACGAACCTATCCGCGTGGGCGAGATCGTTCTCTTCAGAGTTCCTGGCCGTGAGCATCCAATTGTCCATCGTGTGATCGAGGTGACACAACAACCTCACTAGTATTTATTTTTAAGATCGTCTCAATATCATTTTACATGTTTAGACATTTTTTTGGGGGGATTCATCGACTAACATTTCCTCTGACATCCTTATAGGTTCACGAGGGACATGATACCGGAGAAATTCAGATCCTCACTAAAGGAGACAACAATTCAGTGGACGACCGATTTCTCTACGCAGACGGGCAGCTTTGGCTTCACCAGCACGATATTATAGGACGGGTCGCGGGGTACGTACATCGGTTCATATCTCATCTCATGCATCCCCGACATTAATCGTTACATATATTAATTTTTCTTGCTTTATTTGTCTCATTTTTTATCGACTAATAAAATTGCAATGTTTATTGTGTTCTGTCTAATGCTAATAGCCATGTGCCATATGTTGGATGGCCTAATGTCTTCATCACCGAAACAAAGGTGCGTGCGCAAATAAACTCTACTCAATTAATGTTTTTATTATCTTAGAATTTCTATAGATTAAACCCTTATAATTTTTTACCCATTTTTCCTCTTACTTAGGAAAAAGTCGCTGAATGGCAGAAGTACAGCCCAGAAGAGTACACTCTGGTGAAGTTGTGATGTAATTAATGGAAGATTCAAACGAGGTGTGGTGTTGTCCTACCGTTTACAACCTATGTGTTGGGTCCTCTGGTCAACGAATGCATAGATGGATCGAAAGAGTGTGCAAAATAAATATCGTTGTTGTGAGGGGTGTGTCACATACAAGATTTTGAGCCTAATCATGTTGTGTAAGACAAAAATGGGGGAAAATTGAATCTTTTGTGTTTTGGAGTCATGAAATTGTTGAATGCTTGATAATGGATTATATTTTACTTGCTTGAATTTGGAGTCATGAAATTGAAACTTTCTATCTACTTTTGCCCATTTAAATAACTGTGTGTCGATTCATGGGAAGTAATTCAAATTTGAACAGAAAGTGTGTTATAGCTTACTTGTAAAAATTCACAAATATTACTTTTAGGTACCCACGTAGCCATTATATAGAGGAACAACTAATATTTTGGAACATTTCAACGCCTCCCTATGAATGTCATTTTGAAAGTTTTGTGAAAAATGAAAAACAATAAAGAAACAAAATTAAAATATGCACTGTCGAGCGGCCCGTCGGCCATTTGATTCCATGGACTTTGACTTTTTTGTTGAGTTGTAGTGAGCTTTTATTCTGGATGCAACAACATTTACATTTGTTGATCATCGACATTTTTGAATTCTTAGGAGTATTATATCCTATATTTTGATAACCTTAAGTAGGTGTATACCTCGTGGGCATTTGTGTCCATAATGGTTACGAGTTTTATACTAGATAAAATTAGAATGAAAAACATATCTCTCATATTTATAAAGAGAATAAAAAAAAATGAGCGCAAAGACATCGAACAAAACAATCTTATGTTTTATCATCAAACCACAATATGTCCTTTTTCTTAGTGCGGAGATACGGACAATAATGTTAAATCTCCAATATTAACTCGTATTGCCATATGTTGTAAAATTTCATAAGCATAGAAGATAAAAATTAAATGTAACTCAGTGGACTTGGTTGCATTTTATATACACAATATATGCAAGTTAATACAAGCACACACATGGATAACAGGTTGGTGGCATACATGCCCAAACCAATCAATAAATATATACACAGTAACACGCATAATGTGCTTAATAAATTAGTGTTACTAGTCACCAGTAATTCCAACTATTTCTGATGGTATGCTCACAAACTAATCACATGTCCTGAATTGATCTCTATTGATAATTAATGATCACTCGAACTGTAAGTTGCTCGCGAATGTTTGCCCAAACTTCCATCCAGCTGGCACAATACCATTAAACACAAGCGTTTTGCCATCTGTATCAGTCAGTCTAAATGAGAGTTCTTTCTCGGTAAGTAGGACTAGTGAGTGCCAGTTCGCGCCCCAGTTACGGGCCATCGGCAACCAATCGTTCGAGTCGGAGCTCTTGACATCCATCGACTTGATTGATCCGGCGGTTGCGACGTTCATAACAAGAACAAGGTTGAAATAATCATGACCAACGATCCTAAATCGCACCCCACCCTTCTTCACGCATGGAACCCTACAGAATTCAATTTTAATTGTATCAGCTTCAAGCAATTTTCATGTACAAAAAAATTCCAAGCAATTTAAACCCACATAAGTACCATGTGCACATACCTCTGGTACATAACAGGGATCATACCACCCTCATAGACGCCGATCTTTTCCCAGGCCGGCTGCGCCATGTCAAAGTGTGGCCTCGGCAGGTTGCACCATCCTCCGTTGTCGTTGGGGAGTGCGTCATTAGGCGGGCAGAGGTTCGTGGCCGTGACTGTCACCGTAACTCCAGGCTTGCAGAACCTCGCTTCTGCCCGCTTGCGGTCGCACGCGATCTTGTAGCACTGCCCGCACGAGGCGCCGTCATTGAACAAGACCGAGCTGAGCGCCGCGGTCCGTGTCCCATACCCGTCCGAATCATAGTTTAAAATAGCGGGCTATTGCATATAGCCCCGGCGATTTCAGAAGCTATGAAAGGCTATAGCCGGGCTATAGCCGGGCTATAACCACATAGCCGTTTTGCTAGAATATTGAAAACATAGTTAAATTTAGACAGCATATAATCATTTATATAGTATTATTCGCAAACGCATAACGTAACGACATAATCATATAAGATGAACGAACAATCAGGAGTTTAAATAACAACTATTCATGACCGTCGCACTCGCACCTCACAATAGCAATTAAACAACCACCGGTGATTGATTTGAGCTCCGAAATTGACGGAGGTGACAAATTTTGGTCCAAAATTTTTGGTCCCCTAGACGGGATATAGCCGGGCTAAGAGGCTATATCCATACAGCCGGGCTATTAGCGGCTATTCTCCATATAGGCTCTGAAGGCTCTAGCCGTAGCCCCGAGTCTATCGGAAGGCTATAGCCTGGCTATAGCCGGCTATAGCCGGCTATTTAAAACTTTGGTCCGAATACAGGTTGCCATACCCGCACGCTCCACCTGTGTTGTGCGCAGTGAAACCATATGCTTTTAGCGCAGGCAAACACAAATTAGAAATTGTATGAAGAGTGTGTAATTGTTACCCATGGTGCCAGAGGCATCTGCGCCGCCGTAAAACGTCGCGTTCGCCCTCAGCCATTTGATCGGTGCATTGTCCGCAGCCACGGCCAAACCACAGCAGGCGAACGCGAGCAACGCTAACGCCATAGCTCGAGCTGGTGCCGGCGCCATATCTCTCTCGCTGGATGTGCTTATAAAATCTGACGGACTAATATGATCCGGAAGCTGTGTGTACCTGTTCTTGCTGTTGTGTTTGCTTTTGATTGCTACCTGTGTATGTGATATTGTTGTAAGGATTGGTGGGTATGTATATATAGCCTTGTGATCGACCCGTACGTAGATGGAGCCCGAGGGGATTCCTGAAGGAAGCGGGTAGCGTGCACATGTGCACGGTCGTGCAGCCACACCATGGTTATGGGTTAATTCGAAGATCTATATGTGTGCACAGACACGTTATGGTCTATTTTTCCTTATGTTATTAGCTCTTTATCGGCTTTTGATTGAAATTTTATACTACCATATCTAGAGATGATGCTTTGCTTGAGACTTTCCGACGAGATGACGGCGACGATTTCCGGATATGTAAGATCGCCGTTTTCACATTCAGGTATGATTGTTGCTTGACTTTTCGAACGGCTTAGCTTTGGGATGACAAGGTTCGGGTGCGCCTCCTTTGATCCTTGTGTACGAAAGGATTTCCCTTCTGTTACTTGAATCGTGCGGCTGATCCTGCAGTATTAGTGCACTGCATTTGGTCCTGAACACCAACGGCAGCCATGCATGCATCCGCACGCAATGATTAGTTCCTGAACAAACAGTGAGTTGTCATCAAGATAGAGATGTAGAGAGAGTCACTACCGGACGGATTGCCGAGTGTCTACAAGTCTACAACAAACGAGGTTGCCATCAATATAGGCACTGTGCAAACAAAAAAAACCACTCATTCAGCAGTTTGCCGTGTATTATCGGATGGGGTTTGACAGAAAACGGACGACACAGGGTCAGCTTTGAAAGTAAAATAAAATACTACGCACATATATATATTTGGATTTTGAAGGACGGCCATTTGAATTTTTTATTTTTAATAGTGTCAAAAGGAATTTCAAAACTGGTAGAAAATAGGCCTTTAGTCCCGGTTCGCAAAGGCCATTAATTCCGGCCGTGCAACCGGGACTAAATATGCGCGACTAAAGGCCCCCCTCCCCCTTTAGTCGTGACTCTTACGAACCGGGACTAAAGACCCGTCCACGTGGGCGTCAGGAGTCCGTCGGGGCGGATGAGCTTTAGTCCCCGTTCTCGTGGCTAACCGGGACTAAAGGCTTCCTCCGCAGGTTTAGGGTTTTAGCTCCCCTAAACCTGGTTTCTTTTTAATTTATTTTATTTTATTTCTTTTATATTTTATTTTGTGTTTTATTTTAATTTTGATGAAGTTTCAGTACACATATATATTCTACGCTACTATATACATGCATATGAAATTTTAAACAAGAAGAATTCAATAGGAATATATAATATATATTCAATCTCGGGTGACCATATACAACTTCGAACAAGTTTACATACACAATTACGATGGATGACCATACACAACTTCGAACAAGTTTCAATCTCGGATATGCATAAGGAAAAAATCCTGCTAATTCCTCTTGAATTGGTCCTCGTCGGACGTATAATGTTCTCCTTTAGGATCGATGACATGCCTAAGGAAAAATCCTGCTAATTCCTCTTGAATTGGTCGGAAGCGAGCTTCTGGACTAAGCTTCCTCCGCAAGTTATCCGTCGCCTTCCGCACGCTATCCTCCATCTTCCTCTCAGAGGTTTCTCTCCGGATGTTCTCACAAACATAGTATCCACATAGATTGGTCCCCGGTGGCTGCTTATCCATATTAACTAAGTTTCTAAATTCTAGCTGATGTTTGAATTCACCGACAATTTCTCCTGAGAACCGTCTCCAAACTCTACATAGCAAAGAAAATTAAATGAACAAGGGAGTTATTAGCTACTGCATATTAGGAAATGAACAAAAGAGACCGATTGATATAGAGCGCAAATGATTGAAAATAATTACTTTTGCAGCATTTTTCTCATGTCGACCCAAAGTTTTGAATCTGAATTCATAGAGTCCATGATAAAAACTGTGGAGGTGTGAAGTTCAATTTTTAGCAGAAGCCAGTGGAACCTGCGGACACGTTACATGCACAGTCATGCATAACTTATCGATTAGACATACCATGCATGGAGTAAACAAAAGAGAATGGGCACAAGAGAGAAACACTCACCCAAAATGGTAAGGAAATAGAATATGACTTTTGAGTTGATGCTTTGTAAGAAAGTTGTACAAGTCTTTCTCCACGTCTTTGGGGTGATTTTGTAACACATGTCCATTAATGATTTGTGGGTCAATGAACCCAACATCATGGATGTTTCTTATTTTGCATTCCCAAATCTTCAATCTGCATAATAACGTACGCAACAATATAGTTAGGACAATATATATAGTGCAGGCAATGAAGAACGAGATGAGGTAGAAATAAATCACTTACAGAACGTAGCAACTCATGATAGATTTGTCGAGCTCGCGCAGATTGAACAGCTGGAACAATTCACTCATATGAACTGTTACAGAGTACCGTTTGGTGTGATGCTGCTCTGTAACATCCGCATAAACATATTCTTTGGCGGCCCATGATATGAAATTATTGTACCAACGTAGCAGATTTCGCATTTGTGGTGGTAGACTCTTTTCCTGCGTAGTCTCTATGAGAGGCCCATTCGGCACATATTGTAATGCTAGCTCACCTACTGGCGCATCGTCCAGGCCTAACAAGGCACGAAGAGTCAAATTCATCTCGGACGCATTTTTCATGGCACTCGCTACAGTCAATCCAATTGCTGCCGCAACTGCTATGACCTCGGGGTCCTGTTTCGGACCGGCTTTCACTATGAGCGGGGGGGGTCGATTTTTTATTTTGCATCCTGAGCTGGTCAACTTGTTTCCCGCTTTTTCCCCTTTCTTCTTTCTCCTCCTTCAATATTTCTGCTTGCCTACGAAGTTCACTTCCATAGTCGTCAGGCATATTCAGCTCGGCTTGGGACGGTTGTGTCAAAAAACCCGTAGCCCACTTCTTTGCCTTCGGAGTGTATACTTCCTTGGGCTTAGGCTCCTTTCTAGCCTTCTGATGGGCCTTCCATTTCTCATAATCAGCATGCGCGGCCAATTTGGTTTCAGCTTCACTAAGTTCCCAAGGCCTTGGGGGGATAGGCTTCAGTGATGGCTCCGGTACCCGTGTGGTCTTAGGTACATAAGGCTCCGGGTTAATATTCCAGGAGCGGGTTTCCTTGCTGTCCGCCTGCTTCTTCTTCTTCGCCGGAGGAGGAATGGGGGGCGGCGGCTGCTTATCCGCCGGAGGAGGATTGGGGGGCGGCGCCTGCTTACCCGCCGGAGATTGTGGATCGGGGGACGGCGTCGAATGGCGTGAAGGAGGTGTAGGTGAACCACCACCACCACCGCCACCACCACCACCACCACCATAGGAGGGGGGTGGACTTGGTAGCCTTGGCGCCTCGCCTGGAAACACTATGTACTTCTTTTTCCATAGAATGAACTGGCGCTTGACATCTCCAAGTCTTCTCTCCCCTTCGGGTGTAGCTATGTCAATCTCCAGGTCCTCAAACACTTGGACTATGTCTTCCACCGTGACACGAGCATAGCCATATGGAATGGGGTTGTTGTGGTGGAGTGCTCCAGGTGTACAGGGTAAAGCACTGCCGGTAGCTACCTTCGTCGAAATGTTCCCCACGGGATAATGCAGATCACATTCTTTCATCTCCTTTACATCATCCACGGGGTAGTGAGGCTCCGGTGCACGAATCTCCATCATCGGTGCATTAGCACCTGCAGGCGGGGCCTCCGTGGAAGCCACGCTGCTTCTCCGCTGCTGCTGGCTTCCGAGATCTGCTGCATGATCTTCATGCGGCCCTGCAGGCGCCGATCTTTCTTTCACAAGTCCATGCACCGTCTGCTTCAACTCACTAAGTTCCGATACAACCTTCGCCAAAAGATCTGCATCCCGGTCTGTCTTTCTCTTACGGCTTCTGTAACACTATGGGTCATTGTCCTGGGAAAACCCTACTTTCCACGGCATTCTGCCTTTGCCTCGTACATGTCCTCCGTGTTCAGGATTCCCGAGGGCTTTTGTCAGTGCGTCTTTGTCTCTGTTGAACGTGATCAAGCCATGTTGAGCTTCGGTCATTGCGTCAATAAGGGCTTGGGTGGGAGCAAACTTTTTCTGCCGATGAACACACGCCACTGTCTCCGGGTCTAGCGATCCCCCATGCCCGTACCACCAGCATTTGGCTCTTTCGTCCCATCCCTCTATACCTAGAGGGATTCCTCGCGCCCTCAGGCCCTCCTCCATCTTCCTCCACTTAGGCGCCGAAAGGCGGTATCCTCCTGGCCCCATAACATGATGGTACTGTTTCTTATCCGCATTAGCCTTATTTTTTTTTCAATATTTCCTTGAAATGCTCCGATTTCTTTTGTCTCACAAATTCTGGCCAATCATCTTTCAGTTTCTCATGTTGTCCTTTGAAATCCGGAGTCTTGCCCTTGTTGACATATTCACGGGTTAAATTTTTCTTGAAGTTCCGGAATGCTTCGGCCATCTTCTGAAGAGCGAACTCTTTGACTAGCCTCCTCCTCTCACGTCCACCCGGAACCTCGTTACCGAATTCATCGACTTTGTTGTATCCCGGAGGTAGAATGAAATGTTCCATAAGCTTTCTCCAGCAATCTTTTTTCGTTCTCTTGTCGACAAAACTGAAACCAAGACGTGCCTTCTTTGGCTCCTTCCATTCCTGGACGGTGATCGGGACGTTGTCCCTAACAACGACTCCGCATTGGTTGATAAACTTTGCGGTGTGCTGTAGGGGCCTGCCGGTTTCACCGACTAATTCGATGGTATATGTTTCTCCTTGTTTCATCGCCTTAGATTTGCCACGCTTTGTCGTACTCAATCCGGCCGAGGGATAAAATAAGAAAGAGAGTCGCGCGCGTTAATGCATATGTATTCACATTTCAGTAAGTTTGTATCACGAGAGGATCAATGTATATATATACCTCGCCGGAGGTGGTTGGTACTTGCAATTCGAGATCGTCGTTTGTCGACGGTTGACCTCAGTCGACAATGTCCGTTCCTTCACCTTCTTGATCATCGACAATGTCCGTTCCTTCACCGTCAAGGTTCAGAAAAGAAGAGACTACATCCTCTTCTTGCTCATCTTCTAGGCCCGGCACATAAGGAATCTCGTTGTTTATGATGCCCATTATATAACCTTCAGCCTCCGGATCCCTTCGCGCCAATTCTCTATCGTCCGCCATATGTCACTCCTGAAGACATGCATGTAGTAAAAATTAATTAAGTATAAAGGAATTAAAAAAATAAGATTAAGGGTACGGTATAGAGGAGGAGCAAATATTGGTACTTAATAATTTTGCAACTTAATAGTACTAGTATTGAAGGTGATTTTTTAGTAGAAATGAGACTTAGCAAATATTGTCGTAGGAGGGAAAACAGATTGCTAGGGTTTTGGGTGGAAGAACGATGACCACCGGAGGGGGAGAAAACCCTATTCTAGAGGTGTGACCAAGATTAATTGCTCAAATGACTTGGAGAACCCCATAGATAGGTTGCATTTGCTTTCCTGGTTATTTTGGTATATTACACTTAATATTCTGAATTTATTGAATTAAAACTTATTTTAATGAATTTAATTCATTTTTTTTGACTTTTTTTTTAATTAGAAAAAATCGACTGCTGAAAAAAAAACCGGCAGCAGCCCAGCAGCCCAGCCCAACTGCGCCAGTAGCCACCGTCCTGTGAAAAAAAACGCCAGCCTGACGTCACTTTCGCGTCGCTGGACGGGTGGTCGCCGTCGTCCTCACCGGAGCGCGGTGGTCGCCGTCCTCACCGGAGAGGGTTCGTTCGTGGTCCGTTCGTGTTCGTTCGTGGTCCGTTCGAGGGCGGCGCGAGGCCCGCAGAGGAACCTACCGGAGACGGCGACGGGGCGGGGGCGGAGCAGGCCGGGCGGAGGCGGTGGAGAGAAGGGCGCGGGCGACGACGGCGACGGCGCGGTCCTCTCCCAGAGTCTCTGCGCGGGCGACGGCGACGGCGACTGCGGAGAAGAGGATCAGGGCGCCGGCGCGAGGAAGACGAGCAGTGCGGCGGGGATGCGTTTGGGACTTAGAAATTTTCGGGGCAGGAAGACAGCGAGAACATATAGGGCCAGCCTTTAGTCCCGGTTCGTGACACCAACCGCGACTAAAGGTCCCCTTCGGGTACCATCCGCGGGCCTTTAGTCGCGGTTGGTGTCCCCAACCGGGACTAAAGGTGACACCAACCGCGACTAAAGATTTTTTCGCGGGGTTTTCGTTCCCGCGCGGAAAGAACCTTTAGTCGCGGTTGGTGACACGAACCGCGACTAAAGGTGGTTTTTCAAATACTTTTCTTTTTAAAATCTTACAAATACAAATAATATATCAGAAAATTCAGAAAAATAAAACTAATTCATTTTAAAATCTTACAAATACAAATAATATATCAGAAAATTCAGAAAAATAAAACTAATTCATTTTAAAATCTTACAAATACAAATAATATATCAGAAAATTCAGAAAAATAAAACTACTTCATTTTAAAATCTACATAATGGCGTGATAAAAAAGGCAGTACATAATGGCAAGAGTGGATCTAAACCTAAACGGAGCATGATCTACATAATTGCAAGACTGTGGATCTGATATCTGCTAGTCATACTCCTGCCTAGGCCTATAGTACTCCGACTCGTAGTCGTCGTAGTCGCCGTCGTCGTCGTCACTATCGTCGGACGGTGCTCTGCACTCCCTCGGAGGGTCACGACTCCAGGACTGGGCGTGAGGGTAGCGCAGGCGGGGGTGATCGCCAGCCCTGATGTAGTTCATGACGCTCTGAAGAGTCCGTCTGCCGCCCCACCACAGCCGACGACCGGTCTCGTTGAAGTTCGAAGGAGGCGGGCCGTTCTCCTCGTACCTGGCGAGCGCACTCTCACGCCGATTAATGAAGAAAGCGTCCCAAGTAGGGCGGTAGTCAGGATTCCAACTGGGATTCCTCCGCTGCTCCGGCGTGAGCTCGTGGTAGTAGTGGTTCGTGATGGCCGCCCGACGCGCCACACCTTGAGGAAGAGGAGGTACCGGCACTCCTCCGGCGCTCAGCATCCAACCGGCGGGAACGCTGTAGCCGGGCGGGCAGGGGTAGTTTGAGGCGGAAAGTGCCTCCGTCTGGATGAATGTTAGAGTGGGTATGGTAGAAGCCATGAGAGAGTGGTGAGTTTGTATGTGTTTATGCCAATGGTGTGGCAATGCATAATATATATAGCAAGAAGAAAACATATCCCTTTAGTCCCGGTTGGGGACACCAACCGGGACTAAATGGTTCGTGTTTCGTTTGGACCAATCAGATAGAATCACACGGATCGTGTGTTTCTTTCAAGCGCTTGTGAGTCGTTGGATCTGGGGTGTGTTTCTTTCGAGCTGTTGTGAGCCGTTCGATCAGGGCTACGGTGTGTTTCTTTCGAGCTGTTGTGAGCCGTTGGATCAGGGTGTTTCTTAACCGGTGGATCAAAACCCTAGCACAACACTTTGTGAGCCAGAGGACCCTATATATAGCCCACCTTCATACACCGGTCAGTTCATCGACCAAATACAAAACATCCGGATTCGCCATCATACGTCCTGCCGTGCATTTGGTATGCATATATGCACCCAGTAGCCACGGTGGGGCTGTATGATGGCGATAACGATTGTTTTGTTCTACATCCCCCTTTAAGGTCTGATACATCATATATTCAGTTCATCCAGCAAATACAAAACATCCGGATTCGTCATCATACGTCCTGCCGTGCATTTGGTATGCATATTGCACCCAGTAGCCACGGTAGGGCTGTATGATGGTGATACCGATTGTTTTGTTCTACACCCCCCCCTTTAACACATCAATCCATGCTTGGGTCAGTGTTCACTTTGAGCTCGGTGTGGGTAGTAATGTGCAACTATTTGCTTGGTTGTGTTAGGGTGGCGCGTGGCGCGGGAGTTGTGACGCGTGGCCAGGAGGGCGCGGTATAAACTGCCGCGCCTCGAGCGCGTCTTCTCCTCTCCACGCGCCCACTCCTCTCCACGCGCCCACTCCTCTCCACGCACCGTCGCGCTTCCACCATGCCTCCGAGGAGGAACAGCACCACCGGCTTCCGCGGTGTCCGAGCACGGCAGAACGGAATGTTCAGCGCAGATATCCGCTGGGGGACGACCGCATCCCCCTCGGCTCCTTTGCAACGGCGGCGGAGGCCGCCCGCGCCTGGGACGCGGCGGCCTGGCGCCTCAACCGCCCGCGGTCGCTGATGAACTTCAACGACTACCACACCGTCTGGGAAGCGGAGGACAGGACGCTGAAGCCGCAGATAGTCACTGCCGCTGACCACCTCCACCTCCGCCACCGCGCGTTTCAGGGCCTAGTCGACGCCAGGAACGACCGCGTCGTCCGCGAGTATTACCGGAACAACCCGGGGGAGGAGAGCGCCGACGAGGAGCTCTGGCAGACCCGCGCGGCTGAGTGGGCGGAGCGCCGCCTCGAACGCCACCTCGCGTTAGATGCCGCTCGGGAGGCGAGGACGAAGGCGCTGCAAGAGCTTCGTCGGGCCGACCACGCCGGCGAAGTCTGGGCCTCCGACGATCCGAGGTTGGGGCCTATCTCGGACATACAATCATGCACCTCCGACGACGACGAGGAGGTCACCGACGAGTTCGACGACGACGATGACCCGGAGGAGGTCACCGACGAGTTCCCCGACGACGACGACGAGGAGTAGTGTTCGTCTGTTTTCTGTTTTTAATAAAAGAATTTGTATTCCAGCGACACTGCGGCGCGCTAGCGCGTCTGTTTTCTGTTTTTAATAAAAGTTATGAAATTAGATATTTTATCTCACCAGGTTTTGAGACATTTAAGTAACCTTCTGTTTTCCATATTTTCCACTCGTTTTCTCAAATATTTTGCAAAGGAGTTAGTCTTAAACACATCAGAGATAATATAATTCACATGATCCATTCAACAAAGTTTGGTACAATAAATTATTACACATCAATTCTTCCCTTGTGTCCCTGCTTTCTTACGATTGTGCCGTATCCATGGAGCATCCTCATCATTTAACTTAATGCTTGGGTCAGTGTTCACTTTGAAGGGCGGAATTTCACCAAACATATTATAATCTTCTGACATGTCTGTCTTGTCCTCCACTCGCACGATGTTTCTTTTCCCTGAAAGAACAATGTGGCACTTTGGATCATTGCATGATGTACCGATCGTTTTCTTATCTTTCCGTTTCCTCGGTTTGCTACTCATGTCCTTCAAATAGAAAACCTGAGCGACATCTTTGGCTAGGACGAATGGTTTGTCAAGGTAACCAAGATTGTTGAAATCCACCATTGTCATTCCGTATTGCTCGTCCACCTTACCCCACCTCCTGTTAGATTGAACCATTTGCACCGGAACAAAGCGACCTTAAAGGAGGGTCCATAGTCAAGTTCCCATATCTCCTCTATGTAACCATAATATGTGACCTTTTGCCCATTCTCGGTTGCTGCATCAAAGCGGACACCACTGTTTTGGTTGGTGCTCTTTTTATCTTGGGAGATCGTGTAAAATGTATTCCCATTAATCTCGTACCCTTGGAAAGTCGTTATAGTCGAAGATGGTGTCTTGGCCAACATGTACATCTGATCTCCAACATCATTGTCATTAATAAATGTTTTCGCAACCAACTGCCGAAAGTCTCCATGTGGGCCTTTCTAATCCATGATTCAGGCTTCCCCGGGTTGTCCGAGCGTAAAATATTCTTGTGTTGCTCGAAGTACGGAGCCACCAAGCTCGAATTTTGCAGAACTGTGTGGTGTGCTTCAGTCATAGAATGACCGTCCATACATATCGTTGATTTCCTTCCGATCGTGCCTTTTCCACTTAGTCTCCCCTCGTGCCGCGATTGAGGAATACCAATCGGCTTAAGGTCAGGAACATAGTCAATACAGAACTCAATTACCTCCTCATTTCCATAGCCCTTTACGATGCTTCCTTCTGGACTAGCACGGTTACGAACATATTTCTTTAATACTCCCATAAACCTCTCAAAGGGGAACATATTGTGTAGAAATACAGGACCGAGAATGGAAATCTCTTCGACTAGGTGGACCAGGAGGTGCGTCATAATATTGAAGAAGGATGGTGGGAACACCAACTCGAAACTGACAAGACATTGGACCACATCGTTCTGTAACCATGGTAGATCTTCGGGACTGATTAACTTCTGAGAGATTGCATTGAGGAATGCACATAGCTTCACAATGGCTACTCGAACATTTTCCGGTAGGAGCCCCCTCAAAGCAATCGGAAGCAATTGCGTCATAATCACGTGGCAGTCGTGAGACTTCAGGTTTTGGAACTTTTTGTCCGCCATGTTTATTATTCCCTTTATATTCGACGAGAAGCCAGACGGGACCTTCATACGGCTCATGCATTCAAAAAAATGACCTTCTCTTCTTTGGTAAGAGCGTAGCTGGCACGACCTTGAAACCATTCCGGATACCGGTCATCTGGGTCTTTCAAAAGTTGCTGGTCCTGCCGTGCTTTCTTTGTATCATTTGTCTTCCCATACACGCCCAAGAAGCGTAGCAGGTTCATGCAAATATTCTTCGTAACATGCATCACGTCGATTGCAGAGCGAACATCTAGGACTTTCCAATACTATAGCTCCCAAAATATAGATTTCTTCTTCCACATGGGTGCGTGCCCGTCAACTTCCAGCGGAACTGATTGTCCGCCAGGACCCTTTCCAAAGACGACTTTCAAATCCTTGACCATATCAAATATCTCAGCACCAGTACGTTCCGCAGGCTTCGGCCGGCGATCTGCCTTGCCGTTGAAATGCTTGCCTTTCTTTCTTACGTTATGATTTCGGGGAAGAAATCGACGATGACCCAGGTACACGTTCTTCCTACAATTATCCAAAAATACACTTTCAGTCTCATGAAAGTAGTGCGTGCATGCTTTGTATCCCTTATTTGTCTGTCCCGACAGGTTACTGAGAGCAGGCCAATCGTTGATGGTTACAAAAAGCAACGCTCGTAGGTCAAATTCCTCTTCTTTGTGCTCATCCCACACACGTACACCAGGTCTGCCCCACAACTGCAAAAGTTCATCAACTAATGGCCTTAGGTACACATCGATGTCGTTGCCGGGTTGCTTCGGACCTAGGATAAGCACTGGCATCATAATGAACTTTCGCTTCATGCACAACCAAGGAGGAAGGTTGTAGATGCATAGAGTCACGGGCCAGGTGCTATGGCTGGAGCTCTGCTCGCCAAACGGATTCATGCCATCAGTACTTAGACCAAATCTTATGTTCCTTGCGTCAGCTGCAAAATCTTTGAACTCTCTGTCGATCTTTCTCCATTGCGTTCCATCAGCGGGGTGTCTCAACTCCCCGTCGGACTTACGGTCCTCTTTGTGCCATCGCAACAACTTGGCATGCTCTTTGTTCTTGAACAGACGTTTCAACCTTGGCGGGAACCCTCTTCCTGGGTTTCTCGCCCTCAACATCGTCACCAGGGTCATCGCCTCTGATCTTATAACGCAATTCAGTGCATACAGGGCATTCATTCAAATTCTCGTATTCACCGCGGTAGAGGATGCAGTCGTTAATGCATGCATGTATCTTCAGAACCTCTAAACCTAGAGGTCAGACAACCTTATTTGCTTCGTACGTACCGTCGGGCAACTCGTTATTCATCGGAAACATATTCTTCAACATTTTCAGCAAATTTTCAAATGATGAGTCAGCTACACCTTCCCGTGCCTTCCATTTCAGCAAATCCAGTGTGCAGCCTAGCTTTTTCAGACTATTATCGCATTCTGGGTACAGCGACTTCGTGTGATCCTCTAACATGCGATCCAAATTCTCCCTCTCCTTGTCAGTTTCGCAGCGTCTCCGTGCATCAGCAATGGTCCGACCAAGATCATCAGCGGGCTCATCATGTGCCTCTTCTTCACCTTCACCAAACCCTTCCCCACCTTCAGCATCATCCTCCATGAAAGTATCACCGAAAGCCTCATGATAGTTGACATCGATATCATCCCCTTCTTCATCTTCTTCCATTCTAACCCCTCTTTCTCCATGGTTGGTCCAACAATTATAGCTTGGCATGAAACCGTGCCGAAGCAGGTGCATGTGAACGACTCTTGAGGAGGAGTAACCCTTCTGATTCTTACATTCAGCACATGGACAGATAATAAAACCTCGGTGCTTGTTCGCATTTGCCACTACGAGGAAATCTTTCAAACCCGTAGTGAACTCGCCGGAGAGTCGGTTACCGTACATCCATTGCCGATTCATCTGCATTATTATTATATAAAGTATATAATTATCCGTCATGCATTTGTTAAACTAACTAGCTAGAAATAATACAAATCATGAAAGGTTCAAGTTGCTAACCGCGATCGCGGAGGAAAAATAAATGACAAAGCTCAAGTGTGGCTCGGACACTTCATATCATGTGTGTTTCATGCTCTCGGGCATATCATCGAACACCGTATGTGCATAAGAGGAACCAAAAGCAAACCCACCACCCCCTTGTGAACCAAAAGCATAGAAGTGGCACCAAATGTGGCTAAGTGCAGTGAGCTGAGTCCTATATAGGGATGGGCCTTTAGTCCCGGTTGGCCTGGCCAACCGCGACTAAAGGCCTTCGGGCCAGCCTGAGGACCTTTAGTCCCGGTTGGCCAGGCCAACCGCGACTAAAGCCCCTCCCGTCCGCCAGCTGTGGACCGAGCGCGCTGGGCCCAGACAGTTGGTCGCGGGTCTCCTCCCGAACCACGACTAAAGACCCCTTTGGTCGCGGTTCGATTATTTTGGGGACTAATGGGGGCGTATGGAAGGCCTATTTTCTACCAGTGAAATTTTGT
The DNA here is from genome assembly GCA_028641055.1 of Alopecurus myosuroides. Classification (NCBI taxonomy): domain Eukaryota; kingdom Viridiplantae; phylum Streptophyta; class Magnoliopsida; order Poales; family Poaceae; genus Alopecurus; species Alopecurus myosuroides. The sequence goes on from CM054060.1 coordinate 325,537,214, forward strand.
CACAATTTTTTCCGGAGTGCCAAAAATAAGAAGCGGGTGAAAAATAGTATGGTGTAAAATGGAACTTCTCCAAATTTAAAGTTGACCATATTGGATAACCAATTCCCAAGTATTAAGAATTTTCTCTATATCCAGCTATTTTCTCACATGTAAATGAATTTCAACCGGTTGCTTGAATGATTTCAAATTGGAAATACAAGTGATTAATATTTTGCTCCTAAAAAATCCAAAATAATTTCAAATTAGCTAGTATGATTCCATGCATAACCATAAAGGATGTTGAAAGATTCATGCCTGAGCTATGAATAGTTTCACTGATGATTTTTACTCATTTTGAAAGAAATAAAGAAAATAAATATTTTTTTTAACTGCAATCCTTCTACATGGAGTTTTTTCTTTATGTGTACTAGTTGCTAGTAAAAATTATAAATATGGATTGTGAGATATTTTATAATCAAATCCTTAACAAAAATAGGCTTCATGCATAAACATTCGTGACATTCAAAATTGAATGTCCAAGTCGTGGGCATATATGTGGCATATTTTATTATAGGGTGCCCAAATTGTGCATATCATGAAAAATAATGTTTCCAAATGGAGTTACCAAGTGTTTTGTAGAAAAATATATTTTCTATTTATTAGTGCAAAAATGAGTTTTTTATTAAGCAAGTGCAAAACCATATGGTACAGAATGATGCCACTCCAATTTTCACAAAATGCAGATCATATTTAATGGAAACTTACCAAGTGTTATGAATTTTCAAACTTTTTACCTACAGGATCCACATATAGTTTTGAACTATCCAACCCCTTACTATTAAGGGTCATTTATCGAATTGCCCACAGCGGACTACTACTACTCAGTTTTACCCCAAGCGCAGAATGGTGCTCAGTTTTGCCCTTATCTCGTGCGCATCTACTATGGAGAGGTCGGAACGGTTAGTTTGGAGTCGATTCCGTTTCGCGAAGTGGGCCCGGAGCTTCCAAGTGGGACCGCGAAGTTAGTTGAATTCGTCCGGAGCTTACAGGTGGGACCGTCCAGTTAGTTGACTATGCTGAATATTCCACACCCGAGCCTCCCGCCACCGCTGTCGTGCGCTGCCGCCCAGTTAGTTGACCCGCCGTCGTGCGCTGCCGCTATCGCCGCCGCCACCGCCGCACCACCCCTACTGCACCACGAGCACATACGGCACCACCACCACCTTCTCCACCGCCACCTGATCCTCAGCCAGCACCACCTCCCACCACCACCTGTGTCGCAGCGAGCATCACCCATTTGCGCTGCCAGCACCACCTGCACCGCCACGGCCGTTCCGCGTGGCCACCTGCTTCACCGCCACCGTCCTGCGACCCCGCTGCCCGCCACCTTCTCGTTCCACCACTCTGCCTGCCACCTGCTCGACGAAATGGATACAAATAAAATGGAGAGTGGCGGCGACCTGGGTACGGAGACACGCCGCGTCCACGATTGGGTTCCCATTGGGTAAGTACTGAGCTTTGAATTGACGATTCGGCATGGGATGCCATTGATTTGCAGCTGATTGCGTCTCTGTTTTCGTGGGTTAGGATGGAGTTGCGGTTTGCTTTCTTGGTGAACATTAGAAGGGACTGCTACATCGTCGATGCAGACAATAAGAAGAAATTCCAAGGAGGTTTCAGTTATTCGGTCCCAATGGATTGTAATTGGAGTTTCAGAAAATTTGGGGAGATAAGTTGCAACCCATATCCTTGGGGTTTGCATGATGAAGTGGAATTTAGATACTTTGATGGGGGAAAAGATTGGATCCAAATTAGTAATGATGAAGAGCTCGCTACCATGTTTGCTAAGCATAAGGAGGCAGCGAATTTTCATGTGAAGCTGCAAAATGATGTGGTTGTGTCGGCAGTTGGACAGACGGTGGCGGGTTCATCTTTTGTGGCAGGACCATCGCGTCGTACTGCCAACTCTAGCTAGAACAGTTCAAAACCAAGTCGGCGTGGTGGCTCGACAAGTGCGGGCACTGGGAGAACCCCTGGGAGAAAGTTTTGAATTGTTGTATTCATTCAAAGCTGAAGTGGAGAGGACAAGTCCAGGTAGTATTGTTGAAATTGATCACCACTCCGTCGAGTACATATTGAAGGGAGTGCCAAGGACCAAGGAATGATTTAGGAGGGTTTTTGTGTGCTTTGAAGCTTGTCGAATGGGTTTTTTGGTAGGCTGCAGGCCTTATTTGGCTATTGATGCTACTTTTCTCACAAGGAGGTTTAAAGGACAGTTAGTAGCAGCTTGTGCAGTTGATGAACACAATTTTGTTTTTCCAGTTTCCTACGGTGTGCTGGAGACAGAGTCTGAGGAGAGCTGGACATGGTTTTTGCAGAATCTGCGCCGGGCTATTTCACATCCCAATGAGTTGGTAATTCACACAGATGCATGCAAGGGTTTAGAAGTGGCCGTGGACAATGTGTTCCCAAGAGTAGAGCATAGGGAATGCATGTGTCACCTTGCTGCAAATTTCGTGAAGAAATTCAAAGGAAAGTTTTTTACCGATAATTTATGGTGAGCATCTTTGACTTGCAGTGTGAGGAAGCACAACTACCACATGAGGCGGTTATACACAAATGAGAAAGTGAAGGAATACTTGGAAACACACCACTCGAAGTTATTGGCCAGAAGCCAATTCAGTGAACTAAGCAAAGTTGACTATGTGCACAATAATCTTGCAGAATCTTTCAACTCAACGATGCGGAAACTAAAGGATCTTTATTTGGCGGATTTGCTTCACAGGATAAGGATAGAATATGCCGAGAAATTTCATTTACGTCTTGGAATAGCTAATGAAAAATGCATGGGCCACGTTATTATCCCGACTGTGATGATGGTGTTGAAGTAAAAAAACAGAAGGCTTGAGAATGAACATGAGATTTATCTCGGATACCAAATCAGAGGTATCAGTCTTTGATAAAGCTAACAAAGAATGGAGATATCTAGTGGATTTAGAAGATAAAACTTTCAGTTGTACGCAATGGAAGATAACTGGGTTGCCATGCATGCATGCCTTGTTTTTCATCACTTCTATCTCAGGTCCAACATGGAATATACAGCAGTATGTGCATCATTACTACTCTGTTGCAATGTTCAGAACCACATATGCATATGTCTTGCCAGCTTTGGAGGGAAAACAACAATGGGATAAAGTGGACCCTGGATTCAAACTTTGTGCTTCAGTTCCGAAGAGAGCTGCCGGTAGACCGAGGAAGAGTCGACACCGACGTCGCAGTGAAGGAGGTGGACTTGGAGCGAGGGTGCGTAAGTGCACAAGGTGTGATGGGACTGGTCATTTCGGCAAATATTGTGATAACACGGTAGATCCATGGATTTGGAGAGAGTATTTCTGATGAAAATGATGGTCAGCAGCCGGATGCAGCATTTGAAAATGATGGTCAGCAGCCGGATACATCATTTGAAAATGACGGTCAGCAGTCAAATGATTCAGATGATGCAGCATTTGAAAATGATGATCCAGTCCATGATCCAAATGATTATTCAAATGATGATCAAGTCCATGATGCTCCAGTCGATGATCCGCTGGATGCTCCAGATGCTCCGGTCGATGATCCGCTCGATGCTCCAGTCGATGATCCTGCCATGATCTCACCAGTTTCATTAGATGCTCCAGTCGATGATCCTGCCATGATCTCACCAGTTTCATTTTCAGATGGGTATGTAAATCCTTCCATGATCTCACCAGTGTTCATTTTTCATTTTTTATTTATCATGATCCTTTATGTTTTGTACAGATCTGGTGTAGTTTCAAATAATAAGGTTAAGGTACCGACTACCAAGTGGAGAAGACAAAAAGCTGTGAGCAAGATGAGCACAAGGAGCAAAGGGGCACCAAAACAGCCAAGGATCACAAAGAAGCCCCGACGCTATTTAGACTAAGTTGGTGTTGTATTTCTGTTGAATAATGTTGTATTTATGTTGACTGGTAATGTATCTATGTTAGAACATAGTTTGGATGATGTTTGAATAATGTTGGATGATGTTGAACCAAGTCATTCCAAAATTTTAGCCAAATGTGCTTCAAATGATGTCTGAAGCTAGGGTAAACACCCCCGTTTGTAATTTCATGAAAAAATCAAGTTTGTCTAAATTATCCAAATAAATTTGAGGAGCAACTATATCACATATAACAACATTGTGCGTTGGATTCATGTCATTTTGATATATTTTTTTAAAATTATTTAAGCTCATTTGAAACCATCGCTCTATTCTCATGAGAAATATGCTTCAAATAAGTTCTCAAGCTAGGATAAACACCCCCGTTTGTAATTTCATGAAAAATCCGACCTTGCCTAAATTATCCAAATAAATTTGAAGAGCAACTATATCACATATAACAACATTGTACGTTGGATTCATGTCATTTTGATTTTTTTTGAATTATTTATGCTCATTTGGAACCATCGCTCTATTCTCATGAGGTCCGAAGGTAGGGTAAATACCCCCATTTGTGCTTCAACATTTTTTGGCATCTTGTCTAAATCAGCCAAATTAATTTCCTAGACATCTATTCTACATGTATAGTGTAAATCTGAAGTTTCATTATGTTTTGAATAATTTTTCTATTTTTTATTTTATTTAAATAACATGGTTTAATAGAAAAATCAGATGTAAAACAGATAAAAATCATCGCTCTAGTAAATCTGAAGTTTCATTATGTTTTGAATAATTCTTCTATTTTTAATTTTTTAATTAAATAACATGGTTTAATACTTAATAGAAAATAAATCATATGTAGAACAGATAAAAACCATCCCTATGGCCAACAGATCAACCAATCCGAACGCAGAACGAGCGTCTCGCGGATCGCTGTGGCTGCGAGCGCATCTGTTCGATGCAAGATTCCTTCTAGAAGGCGTCGATCCAACAGCCCAGGTCGAATCTCCGGGTGTCCTTCTAGAAGCTTTTCGGCTCGGTCAACATGGTTTTGTGAGGGTTGACCAAGTTCGAAATGAGCATACATAATTAAAAAAAAATCGAAAAAATATAAAACCGACTAGTATCGAAAAAATAAACCTGTCTTATAAAGAATGGAACGAAAAAGCCTTGTCTAATATGTGATACCTCGAATAAAATAGTAGAGATTTCAAGGAAGATGAGGTGGGTTTCAAGACTTTGAAAATGAAAAAGTCAAAAACTCACCAAAGCTTCATTTTGGAGTGACTAAGAAAGATCCAAAGTTATTTTTTTATTTTGATGTTTTAAACTTGTTTTATTTACGATTTTCGATTAAAACCATTATTATTCAAAAGAAAATAAATAATATGAATATTCATCCAATAAATAGTGAGGCTTCAGAATTACATTATATAGGTCGAATACAAGTTTAGGAAAAATATACATAGGATTTATAAACATTAGAACGAAAGCCTTCACTAAAATATGATTCCTCAAATAGAGTAGTATAGATTTCAAAGAATATGAGGTGGGTTCTATAATTTTGGAATGTAAAGTGTCAAAACCTCACAAAAGCTTCATTTTGGAGTTACTAATAAAGATCCAAAGTTATTTTTTCATTTTGATGAGTTTACATGCTCTTATAATCTTGGTGAGTTTACATGCGCATATAGGGTGAAACTCCCGTATCGGACGAAACATTGTGAATATTCTGAAGAGGTGGGTTCTACCTTTTTGTTTTGTGTTCCTATGGTCTATCCTAATACAACCAAGCAAATAGTTCCACGTTGCTACCCCCTTTCGACGCCGTTACCTCGTGTTTCTGTATAAATCCGGTATTTCTCCAGCGGGTCTAGGGTTTCACCGGGAGGGGGGGCTACGGAGCGTATGGATCCCAGCACAAGCTAGGGGGTGCCATACCCTGTTAGTATAGGTGTGTTGTGTGCTTTGGATGTCAAAGATTGCACTCCGGGGTCTGACCCGCTTCACTGGCATCCACTTCTCTCTCGTGACTTTACATGCGCTTATAGGGCGAAACTCCTATATCGGACGAAACATTGTGAATCTTCCGAAGAGGTGGGTTCTACCTTTTTGTTTTGTGTTCCTATGGTCTATCCTAACACAACCAAGCAAATAATTCCACATTGCAACCCCCTTTCGAGGTCGTTACCGCATGTTTCCGTATAAGTCTGGTATTTCTCCAGCGGGTCTAGGGTTTCACCGGGAGGGGGGCTACGAAGCGTCTGGATCCCAACACAAGCTAGGGGGTGCCATACCATGTTAGTATAGGTGTGTTATGTTCTTTGGATGTAAAATATTGCACTCCGGGGTGTGACCCGCTTTACCGGCATCCACTTCTCTCTCGTGAGTTTACATGCGCTTATAGGGTGAAACTCTTGTATCAGACGAAACATTGTGAATCTTCCGAAGAATTTGGTTCTTGCTTTTTGTTCTGTGTTCCTATGGGCTATCTTAACACAACCAAGCAAATAGTTCCACATTGGTACCCCCTTTTGACGCCGTTACCTCGTGTTTCCGTATAAGTCCGGTATTTCTCCAGCGGGTCTAGGGTTTCAACGGGAGGGGGGCTACGGAGCGTATAGATCCCAACACAAGCTAGGGGGTGCCATACCATGTTAGTATAGGTGTGTTGTGTGCTTTGGATGTCAAAGACTGCACTCCGGGGTGTGACCCGCTTCACCGGCATCCACTTCTCTCTCGTGAGTATACATGCGCTTATAGGGTGAAACTCCTGTATCAGACGAAACATTGTGAATCTTCCGAAGAGGTGGATTCTACCTTTTTGTTTTGTGTTCATATGGTCTATCCTAATACAACCAAGCAAATAGTTCCACATTGCTACCCCCCTTTCGACGCCGTTACCGCGTGTTTCCGTATAAGTCCGGTATTTCTCTAGCGGGTCTAAGGTTTCACCGGGAGGGGGGCTACGAAGGGTATGGATCCCAACACAATCTAGGGGGTGTCATACCATGTTAGTATAGGTGTGTTGTGTGCTTTGGATGTAAAATATTGCACTCCGTGTGTGATCCGCTTCATCGGCATCCACTTCTCTCTCGTGAGTTTACATGCGCTTATAGGGTGAAACTCATGTATCAGACGAAACATTGTGAATCTTCCGAAGAGGTGGGTTATATCTTTTTTTGTTTTGTGTTCCTATGGGATATCCTAACACAACCAAGCAAATAGTTCCACATTGCTACCCCCTTTCGACGTCGTTACCGCGGGTTTCCGTATAAGTCCGGTATTTCTCCAGCGGGTCTAGGGTTTCACCGGGAGGGGGGCTACGGAGCGTCTGGATCCCAACACAAGCTAGGTGGTGCCATACCATGTTAGTATAGGTGTGTTGTGTGCTTTGGATGTCAAAGATTTCACTCCGGGGTGTGACACGCTTCACCGGCATCCACTTCTCTCTTGTGAGTTTACATGCGCTTATAGGGTGAAACTCCCGTATCGGACAAAACATCGGGAGTCTTCCAAAGAGGTGGGTTCTACCTTTTTGTTTTGTGTTCCTATGGGCTATCCTAACACAACCAAGTAAATAGTTCTACATTGCTACCCCCTTTCGACGCCGTTACCGCTTGTTTCCGTATAAGTCCGGTATTTCTCCAGCGGGTCCGGTATTTCACCGGAGGGGCCTACCGAGCGTCTGGATCACAACACAAGCTAGGGGGACACCGCACTGTACCAACTATCTCTAAAGCTGTCTAGAAATGACATGGCCGAGTAGTGCAGACAACACCCCGTCTACATGTAACACCTGGGGTGTTCCCCCTTAGTAGAGTTGGTTGTTTTCTTTTTTGCATGGCATCACATGCATCATAAGCATTGCATCCTGTTTTCAAAAACAACTGGAAAATTCAAACCACTTTAAACTTTCAAACATTGTCCAAAGTTCCCAATTTAAAAGTTGCAACCTAACCAACTACACTTGTTTTCAAATAGCTTGGAGTTGATTTGGTTGTTAATAAAATTCCTTGCTATTAACAACCAAATGGTAATTTTAACTTCAACTCAAATCCATTCATAATGGGCATGATCCAATTGTGGTTCAAACACTAAATTCTTGCAAACAACTAAAATTCAATAAATGTTTTCATAATTGCTTGAGATTATTAAATAAAATTTGTTGATTTCCAAAAAGTTCCAAATCAAACTAATATTTGAAATTCAACTAACCATTTAAAATCAAACTAATATTTCAAATTTTGAAATCAATGCTAACATTGCTTTTATTCACTGTTTAGCAAATTAATAAAAATTATTCCTAAAAGAAACACCCCAAAAATCTATTCTTTCTCTCTTCCCTTTTCTTTTCTTACAAGCAAAAAAAAGGAGAAGGAAAAATAAGTAAAAGGGAAAAGGTGGGCTGAGGCAACCAGCCATTCTTTTTCCCTCAGCCCACTACCCAGCCCACCACCTAGGCCCAGCTAACCCCTTCTTCCTCCTTACGTCATCCCCTCTGTACGAACTCCCTCCACACCACAGGATCCTCCTCCCCCCCTCTCGATTCACTGCCGTACCAAGCTCCCCCCCCCATATAACCTCCCCCTTCGCCCTAGACCCCCTAGCCCTACTCCTTCCCCCTCATAGCGCCGCCCCTCTCTCTCACTTCCTCTGCTTCTTTCTCTCTGAACCCGAAGAGGAGCTGCAGCCACCGGGGGTTGCCTCGCCGCTCGCCGTCACCCTGGCCACCATCGGGGCAAGATGAGGTCGGGAATGGAACCCCTAGGGCGCTGGCTCCCTCCTCGTCTCCTCGCCCGGGCCGGAGACGCCCTGGGGACACCACCTCCGCGCCTCCATCGCCACCGTCGACCATGTCCGCCCGTGGGGAGCCAGCAGCGACGCCCTGCGCCTCTCCCTCGACTCTGTGCGCTCCACAGCGACCCGAGGTGAGGACCCCCCTGGCCTAGGCCCTCTCTCTCCCCCTCCCCGCTGCTCTGTGATTCCCCGCCGTCGAGCGGCAGACCCCCACCATCGACGCGTCAGGCCGCCGGCTGTGTCTTTTTCCTTCCGATCGAGATACAGTAACTGAATGCTGTTTCAGTTCAGATCCGCGATCCAGCCCACCTCTTAACCCCCCACGCTCTATACCTTTCAACAATCGTGACAGCATCCCACTGGTTAGGACCCCTTGCGCGCAATCCCCAGGTCCTGGGTTCGCCCCCCAAACCACACCTTTTTTTTTTTCTGTTTTTCCTTTTTCTGCCCGAATTTCAGAAACAGAGATCTGAGCCATTACTTCTAAAATCAATATAAAATTAAATATTACTCCAATTTGAATGATTCAAAATCCTGTGGATTCATAATCTTGAGACCTTTCTATCAATGTCAAGTTTGCAATATGTTTCTGTAACAATTTTGGCACTAAATAATTAATTACTGAAAATGCAATAAAAAGTGGAAACTTTGGAATTTCATAACTTTAGTTCTGCTCATCCAATTTAAGCAAACTTGGGCTCTAAAAATTTGCCTTAACAAACTCTACACATTGGTATTTTATTTGGACACAACTGAATTAATTTTGAACATGTTTTCCTTTGTTTACTAAAAAGGGCAGAATAAAACTATTTATGGAAAATTGCATAATAAATTCAATAATAACCCAAAAATTATGTTTGATAGCTCTAAATGTTCAGTGAAACATTTGCTACATGTTTTCAACCTTTTCAATGCAATTTTTTTAATGTTTTTCCTAATTAAAAGTGGTGCAATAATCCAATGCTTTAATTAAACCTTTTAAATTGAAAAATTCATAACTTGGGCAATTCAAATCCAATTCCAACATGTAAAATATGTTTTCCATCCCATTTTTCATGAACTTTGCAAATATCAACTTTGTTTGCTGTTTTGAATAATTTAAATTGCTGAAAACAACTGTTTCTTATTTAATGCAATTAAAATTGCCAAATTAATAACTTGCTCATCTAAAGTCCAAATTCAACAAATGAAATATGTTTTCCATCTAAAATTTTGTGTTCTTTCCAAATATAATTTTTGTTAACTGTTTTGAACAATTAAAATTGGTGAAAACAAAAAATGCTTGTGTGACACCTTTAAGTAACCCAAAATTCCAAAACTTAATAAGTGAATTTCAAAATGGGTAAAGCTTATTTCCAATTGGTTCTATTGTTGTTATTTTGTTGTTTTCCTCATCCATGCATCATACTAAACCACTTTCACCTGTTGGTTAGTTGTAAAACAATTGTTTCAACCATAATTCATGGGCTTTTCATATGCAACTCAAATTGCATATGGGTCCATTTAAACATGTTATCATGTCAACTAGTTTATTTCTATGCATCCATTAAATTGTCATGCATCCATATCTTGATCATGCTGGATCTTTTGCCGTAGTAGTAATTGTTGCATCCGGTGTTTGTTCGAGGTTCATTGCTTCTTCCCGGATAGGACGTTGAGATGATGTGAGCAACGACAAGTTCTTCGGATGTACCTCTACTTGCTGGATTCCAGGCAAGTATACTCACTTTCTGCCAAATGGCTGCCTTTCATCACTTGTTACCGATTCTTTCCGTTGTTCTTATTCTAGCCTGTTGATTCGATGCTTGTGTCTCGATCCTATTATATGTTTACCTTGCAGCCATGATATAGCCTTTCCTTCCACTTCCTATTAACTGTTGTTTGTTTACCTTGTTGGCCCTCGTGTCGTAGTTGCATGCTTAGTGTTGTTTGCGCTCAAGTCCTGTTGTCCTTTTCATATCACCTGTTTAGTTTGATAGTTGGGTTTTAGTTCAATCAACAACATGATAATGTTTTGGGTAATAATAATTTGATGTTAAGGCACCGGCAGGAGGCCCGGGTTAGGGTTTTGAAGCCTGCTAGTGTCGAACTTAATTAGGAAAAGAGTCTTGTCTACTGATCCATGATGAGCGTGCTCACCGCATCCGGGTGGTAGTATGGGACCCCCCTCGACTTAGACCTGATCTGCAGCTTGTCCGAAGAGCCACACTTAGTTCGGGTGTTCCATTTGCTCCTTTGCATAATGGGTGGATCCCCCATGGTTACTGATGATGATGATGCATATAGGGCGAGGCCTGTAGTGCCGGGGTGTTGTGTCCTGCGGGAGTTTTGCACACCTGCGCTGAGTACTCGGCTGCGTGGCTGGGACCTTATAGCTCCGTGGCTCCTAGGATGGGTTGTAGAGATGGTTTGGGTCGTGTCGAGCCAACCTGAGTTTTAGTTGGTGGCTCGAGTGTGTACGGGTACTGGAGCACACCCTGCAGGGATAAATCTTCTCGAGAAGCCGTGTTGTCCGCGGTTATGTGACGACTTGGTGAAAGTACTGGCTAACAAGTACTCAGGCAACTTACACCTAATCAATAATAACTTGACTAGTAATAGTCTTATTGACACAATAAGTTGAACATCATTAATCCAACAGTGTGAGTGATCCTTGGGTTGCTTCCTTAGTAGGGGGTAACATTGGATGGGTTTGTTTGGTGGTTAGCTGTAGTTGGTTGCGATACGCTATCTTATCTTCTTTCTGTTAGCCGGAAGTTGTAGTGTGTTTCTGTAGTTGGTTAGTGCAGCCCGCTGCCGCTTATTTGCAACAATCCCTTCCTTTCCGTTGATCCCAAAGTATTGGTATCTTGTGATGACTGGCTACGCCGGTATCTTGTGAGTATGGTTTATCCACTTGCCAGTACTTAACCGTACTGACCCACGAATCTTTTTCGTGGCTGCATATTCAACATTGCAGTCAACAGGTTTGAAGTCTGACGACGTTACCTTGGGAATCCCTCCGGCTTGGCCTGGGCAGGGATTGGACGCTCTCGGTTATCTTCAGGACTCTTAGTCCAATTTGTATCTTGTCCGTAGTCGGACACTATGTTGTTTCTTCCGCTGTTATTTGGATCTTTGTATTGTATCAGTTGTATCCTTGACTTGTTTGAGTCTTCCTGTATATCTCCTTCCTGTTGTTGTTGTGGATTATTCATGAACTGTTGTAATGATTATCACAAGTGGCAACCTGGAATCGGTTATTATGCGGATTTGGCGGGAATGCTGAAATCTGCATAGTGCCCGATCACCGGGGCGTCACAAATGGTATCAGAGCCTTGGTTCCGATTCCCGAGATTGTTTCGATACGAATGGTTATCGAAGCAACGGGTCCGCAAAGCCTGTAGGATAACCTAGCTAACGGTCGTTGTTTCTAGAGTGTCAAACACTATTTCTGCTAAACTATTTTGGAAAAACATCTCAATAGGTTTCTTGTTTTCTCCTTATCTCTATTCTAATTCCCCTCCCATCTTATTTGTTTTGGAGTCTCCTCCCTTGTCCATCTTTCAAAGTTTTAGGATCCTACGTGGGTGGACGTTTCCTGAGCCTTTTAACCTAATAGGTTCGATCATCGGAAGATTCCTGGTGGAAGAACATCGTCATCAATCCGAGCAAGAATCTCTTGTTAGTGGTGTCGAGAAACCCTTGTTAGTGGTGTCGAGGAGATCAGCTGGAAGCATGAAGAATCGATAGTCGAACTTCTTCCCCCTCCCGGGTTAGCAGGTGGATTGCGAGGGCGCAATCCCTTGTTAGTGGTGTCGTCTGTAACACCTGGGGTGTTCCCCCTTAGTAGAGTTGGTTGTTTTATTTTTTGCATGGCATCACATGCCAAAGCATTGCATCCTGTTTTCAAAAACAACTGGAAAATTCAAACCACTTTAAACTTTCAAACATTGTCCAAAGTTCCCAATTTAAAAGTTGCAACCTAACCAACTACACTTGTTTTCAAATAGTTTGGAGTTGATTTGGTTGTTAATAAAATTCCTTGCTATTAACAACCAAATGGTAATTTTAACTTCAACTCAAATCCATTCATAATGGGCATGATCCAATTGTGGTTCAAACACTAAATTCTTGCAAACAACTAAAATTCAATAAATATTTTCTTAATTGCTTGAGATTATTAAATAAAATTTGTTGATTTCCAAAAAATTCCAAATCAAACTAATATTTGAAATTCAACTAACCATTTAAAATCAAACTAATATTTCAAATTTTTAAATCAATGCTAACATTGCTTTTATTCACTGTTTAGCAAATTAATAAAAATTATTCCTAAAAGAAACACCCCAAAAATCTATTCTTTCTCTCTTCCCTTTTCTTTTCTTACAAGCAAAAAAAAGGAGAAGGAAAAATAAGTAAAAGGGAAAAGGTGGGCTGAGGCAACCACCATTCTTTTTTCCTCAGCCCACTACCCAGCCCACCACCTAGGCCCAGCTAACCCCTTCTTCCTCCTTACGTCATCCCCTCTGTACGAACTCCCTCCACACCACAGGATCCTCCTACCCCCCTCTCGATTCACTGCCGTACCAAGCTCACCCCCCATATAACCTCCCCCTTCGCCCTAGACCCCCTAGCCCTACTCCTTCCCCCTCATAGAGCCGCCCCTCTCTCTCACTTCCTCTGCTTCTTTCTCTCTGAACCCGAAGAGGAGCTGCAGCCACCGGGGGTTGCCTCGCCGCTCGCCGTCACCCTGGCCACCATCGGGGCAAGATGAGGTCGGGAATGGAACCCCTAGGGCGCTGGCTCCCTCCTCGTCTCCTCGCCCGGGCCGAAGACGCCCTGGGGACACCCCCTCCGCGCCTCCATCGCCACCGTCGACCATGTCTGCCCGTGGGGAGCCAGCAGCGACGCCCTGCGCCTCTCCCTCGACTCTGTGCGCTCCACAGCGACCCGAGGTGAGATCCCCCCTGGCCTAGGCCCTCTCCCTCCCCCTCCCCGCTGCTCTGTGATTCCCCGCCGTCGAGCGGCAGACCCCCACCATCGACGCGTCAGGCCGCCGGCCGTGTCTTTTTCCTTCCGATCGAGATACAGTAACTGAACGCTGTTTCAGTTCAGATCCGCGATCCAGCCCACCTCTTAACCCCCCACGCTCTATACCTTTCAACAATCGTGACAGCATCCCACTGGTTAGGACCCCTTGCGCGCAATCCCCAGGTCCTGGGTTCGCCCCCCAAACCACACCTTTTTTTTTCTGTTTTTCCTTTTTCTGCCCGAATTTCAGAAACAGAGATCTGAGCCATTACTTCTAAAATCAATATAAAATTAAATATTACTCCAATTTGAATGATTCAAAATCCTGTGGATTCATAATCTTGAGACCTTTCTATCAATGTCAAGTTTGCAATATGTTTCTGTAACAATTTTGGCACTAAATAATTAATTACTGAAAATGCAATAAAAAGTGGAAACTTTGGAATTTCATAACTTTAGTTCTGCTCATCCAATTTAAGCAAACTTGGGCTCTAAAAATTTGTCTTAACAAACTCTACACATTGGTATTTTATTTGGACACAATTGAATTAATTTTGAACATGTTTTCCTCTGTTTACTACAAAGGGCAGAATAAAACTATTTATGGAAAATTGCATAATAAATTCAATAATAACCCAAAAATTATGTTTGATAGCTGTAAATGTTCAGTGAAACATTTGCTACATGTTTTCAACCTTTTCAATGCAATTTGTTTAATGTTTTTCCTAATTAAAAATGGTGCAATAATCCAATGCTTTAATTAAACCTTTTAAATTGCAAAATTCATAACTTGGGCAATTCAAATCCAATTCCAACATGTAAAATATGTTTTCCATCCCATTTTTCATGAACTTTGCAAATATCAACTTTGTTTGCTGTTTTGAATAATTTAAATTGCTGAAAACAACTGTTTCTTATTTAATGCAATTAAAATTGCCAAATTAATAACTTGCTCATCTAAAGTCCAAATTCAACAAATGAAATATGTTTTCCATCCAAAATTTTGTGTTCTTTCCAAATATAATTTTTGTTATCTGTTTTGAACAATTAAAATTGGTGAAAACAACAAATGCTTGTGTGACACCTTTAAGTAACCCAAAATTCCAAAACTTAATAAGTGAATTTCAAAATGGGTAAACCTTATTTCCAATTGGTTCTACTGTTGTTATTTTGTTGTTTTCCTCATCCATGCATCATACTAAACCACTTTCACCTGTTGGTTAGTTGTAAAACAATTGTTTCAACCACAATTCATGGGCTTTTCATATGCAACTCAAATTGCATATGGGTCCATTTAAACATGTTATGATGTCAACTAGTTTATTTCTATGCATCCATTAAATTGTCATGCATCCATATCTTGATCATGCTGGATCTTTTTCCGTAGTAGTAATTGTTGCATCCGGTGTTTGTTCGAGGTTCATTGCTTCTTCCCGGATAGGACGTTGAGATGATGTGAGCAACGACAAGTTCTTCGGATGTACCTCTACTTGCTGGATTCCAGGCAAGTATACTCACTTGCTGCCAAATGGCTGCCTTTCATCACTTGTTACCGATTCTTTCCGTTGTTCTTATTCTAGCCTGTTGATTCGATGCTTGTGTCTCGATCCTATTATATGTTTAACTTGCAGCCATGATATAGCCTTTCCTTCCACTTCCTATTAACTATTGTTTGTTTACCTTGTTGGCCCTCGTGTCGTAGTTGCATGCTTAGTGTTGTTTGCGCTCAAGTCCTGTTGTCCTTTTCATATCACCTGTTTAGTTTGATAGTTGGGTTTCAGTTCAATCAACAACATGCTAATGTTTTGGGTAATAATAATTTGATGTTAAGGCACCGGCAGGAGGCCCGGGTTAGGATTTTGAAGCCTGCTAGTGTCGAACTTAATTAGGAAAAGAGTCTTGTCTAGTGATCCATGATGAGCGTGCTCACCGCATCCGGGTGGTAGTATGGGACCCCCCTCGACTTAGACCTGATCTGCAGCTTGTCCGAAGAGCCACACTTAGTTCGGGTGTTCCATTTGCTCCTTTGCATAATGGGTGGATCCCCCATGGTTACTGATGATGATGATGCATATAGGGCGAGGCCTGTAGTGACGGGGTGTTGTGTCCTGTAGAAGTTTTGCACACCTGCGCTGAGTACTCGGCTGCGTGGCTGGGACCTTATAGCTCCGTGGCTCCTAGGATGGGTTGTAGAGATGGTTTGGGTCGTGTCGAGCCAACCTGAGTTTTAGTTGGTGGCTCGAGTGTGTACGGGTACTGGAGCACACCCTGCAGGGATAAATCTTCTCGAGAAGCCGTGTTGTCCGCGGTTATGTGACGACTTGGTGAAAGTATTGGCTAACAAGTACTCAGACAACTTACACCTAATCAATAATAACTTGACTAGTAATAGTCTTATTGACACAATAAGTTGAACATCATTAATCCAACAGTGTGAGTTATCCTTGGGTTGCTTCCTTAGTAGGGGGTAACATTGGATGGGTTTGTTTGGTGGTTAGCTGTAGTTGGTTGCGATACGCTATCTTATCTTCTTTCTGTTAGCCGGAAGTTGTAGTGTGTTTCTGTAGTTGGTTAGTGCAGCTCGCTGCCGCTTATTTGCAACAATCCCTTCCTTTCCGTTGATCCCAAAGTATTGGTATCTTGTGATGACTGGCTACGCCGGTATCTTGTGAGTATGGTTTATCCACTTGCCAGTACTTAACCGTACTGACCCACGAATCTTTTTCGTGGCTGCATATTCAACATTGCAGTCAACAGGTTTGAAGTCTGACGACGTTAGCTTGGGAATCCCTCCGGCTTGGCCTGGGCAGGGATTGGACGCTCTCGGTTATCTTCAGGACTCTTAGTCCAATTTGTATCTTGTCCGTAGTCGGACACTATGTTGTTTCTTCCGCTGTTATTTGGATCTTTGTATTGTATCAGTTGTATCCTTGACTCGTTTGAGTCTTCCTGTATATCTCCTTCCTGTTGTTGTTGTGGATTATTCGTGAACTGCTGTAATGATTATTACAAGTGGCAACCTGGAATCGGTTATTATGCGGATTTGGCGGGAATGCTGAAATATGCATAGTGCCCGATCACCGGGGCGTCACACTACACTATTGTATATGCCCTAAAAACAGAGGGAACCAGATCCTCTTACTTTGTCCACCTTATGTTCTCTGACTTTCTCCTCATGACACGTGGGTCCGGTGTGTGATGGGCTCGATTTGTTAGTGACCTAAAGTCAGAGGATCCGCGCCCGTCTCAGCGTCTGCAGGCCGTTGTCGCCGTAGTTTGCATGCATGGACTCGATCTGCTCTGTTACTTGCGATCAAACGATTGAAAATGACGCGGTGCATGGACTGAGTGTTTTGTCTCAATGTAACTGCATGCAACAATGGACACTGTCTAGTGGGGCCCGTTCACCAACCCGGTGCATGCAGACCTCGACGCAGCCCTGCACGCCTCGTTTTTTCAGAGTAAACAACGTCGCAGAAGAAGAAAGGCAAGAGTAAACAACGTCGCGTCGCATTTGCAGCGACGCAGTCCTGCGCGCTTCGTTTCAGAAACACAAGTCGCGTCGCACCAACGCTATTTGCAGCGACGCAGCTCTCCATGCCTTGTTTTCAGAAAATACACATCAATGCACGCAAGGACGCAGACTTTGGCGTAAGACTTGGATTTCATCTCTTCACCTCTTTAAAATGCACACACGTACCACTAGCTGTCCTACACCTATTGCACGCACCGCTTTGACCATGCATCGCTTGTTCTGCACTGCATCCAACGTTTTCACACAGTTTCTTCATCTACTCCAATTAATTCACGTCCCATCGGGTCTTTAAATAGGCACTATGCCTCCTCCTCCATCTTCTCATCCCTCTCCAGCCCCTTTGCCTTCTCCTTTCAGCCCCGAGCACCATCCACCATGTCGACCTACTCTCTCCCTTCAAGCCCTGAGTCCGTCAGCGACGAGAACAACCACCCCAAGGCTCGGCCTTGGTACGAGGCCGAGTGGACGCCGGAGGAGATGGGCATCGTGCCCGTCGAATCTCCCAAGCGGGAGCGCTCGCCGTCACCGCCCTTCGTCCACCACCCCGACCCCGTCCGCGTCGAGCGAGCCGCCAACCTCTCCGCCGCGAAGAAGAACCGCCGCCTCAAGAAGGAGAAGAGGCTGGAGAAGAAGGAGATGGAGGCGGAGGAGAGGAGGGAGGAGAAGGCGGAGGCGGAGGCTCTCCGGCGCCGCATCAAGAGGGCCCGTGAGAGCTCGGACGACAGGATGCGGGAGTAGAATCGCCGGGCCCGGGCCAAGCAGGAGATGGCGACCAGGGCGGCGGAGTCGAAGTAGGCCAACCCCCGGCGGTTGGCCGGAGGGCGGGAAGGGAGCCCGCATGCAGACCGATGGCAGTTAGGTTTAGGGCTAGGGCCCTTTTTCTAAGTTTAATATATGTAATGTCCGTCGGGCCCCACTAAATATATGTAAAGTGGGGCCAATGTTTATCCTTTCTAATATATATAAGGATATGTTTAAATTATATTTGTCCAAATGTTTAAATTATTTTTGTCCAATGTTTAAATTATTTTTGTCCGATGTTTAAATTATTTTTGTCCAATGTTTGTCCGTGCTAATATACATTGAGCCTCTTTTAACATTGAGCCTGTCTAGGTTTTAGATGGGTCTGCCCTTTTATTCTGAACTGAACCGGAACTGAACTGAACCGATCCTGAACTGAACCTGAACTGAACTGAACACTGAACACTGAACTGAACATACGCACTGAAACAAACCAAATCAGGGCTGGATTCCTCACGCATTTATTCCATATCTTAGTCATACACAAATTGGCCATGTCAAGCTAACTACAACACTAACTACATTATTTTTGACTAATGATCAGCAAATACACAGCTCCAAGAATAATTGCACATAAATAAAAAAATTGCAGCCAACAGATTTCTCTGCTTCTTTAGATCGACAAGGTTCTCCAGCTGTTTGGCCATCTTCTTCAACTCGTCCTTCTGTACCCCATTGTGCACCGTAGCAGATCTCAATTGCTCCACCGCCGGTAGCAAATTGGGCACCTTTTTTTGTCCTCCTTTTGAATCTTCTTTATACAATCCTCAAGCCACTCGAAATGGTCACATGGAAGCAGATCCTGCAAATACGAAAATCCAAATCGGATGAAAACCCAAATCGGCTGAAAATTGAGGAAAAATAAAACAAAATTGACAGGGAGGAACACATATCTCACCTCCCCAAGCTGTTATTTGCTCTCCCATTTCACATACTCGCGCCCGCGGTTGCCGTTCTTGTCGCTCGTGGTGACCCGCCGCTGCAGGGACGCCGTCTGTGGGCAGTCAGTGCACCTTCCTAGCGAAACTGGCCCGAAGCGCGGCGATTTAGAGTGGGATTCGGAAGCGGAGGTCGACGACATGCCGCCGGAGAAGAAGGGATGCGTTGCCGGAGAAGAAGCGGAGCTCTCCGTTGCTCGGCTGATTTTCCTGCTCACCGTCGCGAGCTCCGGGGACGCGCTCCGCCGCTTTTAAACCGCCGGCCGCAAGCGACCGGTCAACAGTTGGGTCCCACAAGCCGCGCCAACGGTCAACAGCTGGGTCCCACAAGCCGCGCCAACGGTTCTATTCTGGGTCCCACAAGTCAGCATGCTAACGGGGGCAGAAAGTTATGGTGGGAGCAGCGGAACGAATCCTTGCGTACAGACTAGGAACGAAACTGAGCAGGATTCGGCGCTACGGTCAAAACTGAGGTCGTGGTACCAACTGAGAGCAGCCTGATAAATAACCCTACTATTAATAGCCATACGGGCCAAATAGTATATCAGCTAGAATGTAGGATAAGTACTAGTTGTTCTCAATCAAAAAGTGTTGCAGGAAGCATCAACATAGAGACACCAGATTTTACGTGAAAACCCCCTCATCTTGCGATGACAAACCATGGGCCGAAGCCATCCAATTTTTTTTGTTTTACTACTATCAATATAGGATATAACGAGAGTTCTTATCTAGAGAGAGCACTGGAGAGGATTACATATATCCATGTTTGGGCACACGAGTTAGATATTAGAGCTTGAATGAGACAAGATAGTGGATTAGAGCTTTATAACATTGTAGTTACCCGTTCCTAACTCGATCAAAGATCTTGAATTGCGGGCAAATTCGAAGAAATTTTTTATTACAGACTTTCATAGTTTTTCATGTTCTACTCCTTTATTACGGGCTGGCTAGCTTGACTGGGATTGATTATGCTGATTCCACTATAACCTATCATACAGCTCGTAGCTGCGATCTTCCCGGAAAAAGCATATGGTTTGAACTCTCTATATTACTTTCTTGATGAAAACTCAACGTTTGTTGAGGAGCTAATCATTACGTGCGGATGCATGACTGCCGTTGGTGTTGATGACCAGGTGCAGTGCAGGATGAGCCGCACGATTCAAGCATCGGAAGAAACATCCTCTCGGGTCAAGGCCGTCAAGGAGGCCGGGACGCATCCCAACCTGGATATCCCAAAGCTAAGCCATTATAGTAGTCAAGTATAACAATCATATATCTGAAAGTGAAAACGTCAAGCATACATATCTGCTGAAAAACGCACGCCGTCATCTCTAGGTGGCAGCCATGTATAAAAAGTTGAAGCAAAGAAGTACAAGGAAAAAAAATTGACCATAACGTGTCTGCGCATATACACATGTAATCTTCGGATTAGCCCGTAAGCCATGGTGCGGCTGCACGACCGTGCACATGTGCACGCTATCCGCTTCGGGAATCCGCCTCAGGCGCCATCACAAGGCTATATATACATACCCACCAATCCTTACAACATCATCAATTCATCACACACAGCTAGCCGTCAGAATCAAACCCGTCCAGCTACAGCAAGAACACACAGTAGAGAGTACAAACAGTTTCCCATCAGATTTATAAGCGCATCCAGCTGAGAGACATGGCGCCAGCACCAGTTCAAGCTATGGTGGTGGCCTTGCTCACGTTGGCCTGCTGTGGTTTGGCCGTCGCCGACGACAAAGCACCGATCAAATGGCTGAAGGCGAACGCGACCTTCTACGGCGGCGCTGACGCTTCTGGCACCATGGGTAACTGATTAACTAACTAAAGTTTATGACACACTCTTCATACAAATTCTACAATTTGGTGCCTGCGCTAAAAGGATATCCTTTTATTATACACAACGCAGGTGGAGCTTGCGGCTACGGCAACCTGTACTCGGACGGGTACGGGACGCGGACAGCGGCCCTCAGCTCGGTGCTGTTCAACGACGGCGCCTCGTGCGGGCAGTGCTACAAGATCGCGTGTGACCGCAAGCGGGCGGAAGCGAGGTTCTGCAAGCCTGGAATCACGGTGACTGTCACGGCCACGAACCTCTGCCCACCTAATGACGCTCTCCCGAACGACAACGGCGGATGGTGCAACCTTCCGAGACCACACTTCGACATGGCACAGCCGGCCTGGGAGAAGATCGGCGTCTATGAGGGTGGTATGATCCCCGTTATGTACCAGAGGTATGTGCACATGAGTTTTTCTTTTATGTCACTATATACTATTTCGCATTTCTATGTAAATTAAAAATTGCTTGAAGTTTTGTTTAAATGAAAATTGCTTGAAGTTGACACAATTAAAATTGAATTCTGTAGGGTTCCATGCGTGAAGAAGGGTGGGGTGCGATTCAGGATTGTTGGTCATGATTATTTCAACCTAGTTCTTGTGATGAACGTCGCTACCGCCGGATCAATCAAATCCATGGAAGTCAAGAGCTCCGACTCGAACGATTGGTTGCCGATGGCCCGTAACTGGGGTGCAAACTGGCACTCTCTGGACCTTCTTACTGAGAAAGAGCTCTCGTTCAGATTGACTGACACAGATGGCAAGATGCTTGTGTTTGACGGTATTGTCCCAGGTGGATGGAAGTTTGGGCAAACATTTGCGAGCAAACTGCAGTTCCAGTGATCACTATCGACAGAGATCAATTCAGGACATGTGATTGGTTTGCGAGCAATAACATTCATTTATTTAGTACATTCTGTGTGTAACCGTGTATATATCATTTGATTGGTTAGAACGTGCATGTGAGAATACATGTTGTACATATTTGTGTTTGTATTAACTTGTATATATGGTGTATATAAAATGCAGCCGACTCCACAAACTTACATTTGCTATATATGGCAGCCCGAACTACTATTTAGACATCTAACACTAGTGTTTGTATTTCTACACTAAGCAAGAGGACATATTGTGGTTTCACACTGTGATGATAAAACATAAGATTGTTTTGTTGGATGTCTTTTGAGCTCAAATTCGTGATTCTCTTTATAAATATGAGACACACATGTAGTTCCTTGTAATTTTATCTTACTATAAAGCTCGTAACAAATATGGACACAAGTGTCCAATAAGTACACACCTACCTAAGGTTATGAAAATAGGATATACTAGTCCCAAAAATTCATCTAATATATTAACATAGATTATCAAAATAGGATACAATAGTCCTGAGAGGCATATCAGGATATGCCCTCGGAGGCATATCAGGATCATAGAAGAAAGGCCAAGCGGCCGGAATTACATTACGGGCTGGCACAGACGCCGAGCACGCACCCACGCTGCCTAGCAGCTACAACGCGACACCTACTACTCGCGAAACCTCCACCTCTCCGCCTCTAAAAGGCAACCTCGAAACAGCCCGGCCGATATCCAGGCCTTGGCCTCCACGCTAATGGCCCGCAGCACCACTTCCGGGGAAGGGGTGGCGTTGTTGAAGACGACATCGTTTCGGTGGCACCAAAGGGTCCAGCAACCCAGTGTCACGGCCGTCCAAAGATCCCGCCTGTCATGCCGATCATCCTGCCTCGTAGCCACCCACTCAGACAGAGTGGTTGCAGGGTCGGGAATCCATCCTTCTCTGCCCCAACCGCCGAGGCAGGCAGCCCACACCGTCTGTGTCAACACGCAGCCCACCAGAAGATGGTCGATGGTTTCGTCCTGCTGATCACAGAAGGGGCATGCGTCTAGGCGCGGCAAACCCCTCCTAGCCAAGCGGTCGGCGGTCCAACACCGATCCCTGAGGGCGAGCCACAAGAACATCCGACACCTTAGGGGAGCTCTAGAGCCCCAAATCTGTTGGGCGCCCGGCATTAGCTCCGACCCTGCAAACAAGGCTGAGTAGCATGACCGCGAGGTATAGACGCCGTTGGCATCCCAACACCACCTGAACCCGTCTTCAACCCCCGGCCTAAGCTCCACAGCCCCGAGGTGGTCCACCAAGTCCAGGAGCTCAGCAAGGGCCGACGCTGGCAAGTCATGAGAGATGTCATCGAGCCAACCCCCGGCCAGGCAATCACGCACAGTACGGCACTTTGACACGCCACGAGGAACCTCTTTGAAGAGATTAGAGGCGACATCCCTAATGAGACCAATGGGCAGCAACAGTCCGTCCAAAACAAGGTGGACGCGTCGTCGCCTAGCGTGGACCGAGTGGCCGCATCAAAGATCTGTCGCACCCGCTTGGGGACTTGAATGTTGAAGTCCCCCCACGGCTTGTCAAGGGCCACTCTACCTAGCCACAACCACCTTGCCCGCAAGGCGAGGTTCATCGTCCTTAGGTTGAGAATGCCAAGCCCTGCTAGGTCCCGGGGCATACAAACTCGGTCCCACGCAACGAGGCAGTGGCCTCCCTGGACACCCTCACGCCCCTTCCACAGAAAACCGCGAAGGATTTTCTCAATGGCAGTGAAGGTCTTCGTCGGGAGGTCAAGGGACATCATGGCGAAGATTGTTACGGCCATAAGAGTGGACCGGATCAACGAAAGCCGCCCGCCACGGTTCATCAATGGAGCTCCCCAACTCGGGAGTCGTCCAGCCACATGATCCACCAAGTATTGGAGCTGCGCCGTAGAAGGCTTTCGCAGCGCCAGCGGGAGGCCAAGGTAGCGCATAGGGAAGACCTGGACCCTACACCCCAGAACCTGGCCCACCTGTTGCGCCATCTCCTTTGTCCCACGAATAAGATGTGCCGCACTCTTGCTGAAATTGGTGTGAACTCCGAAGGCGGCGCCGAAATCCTCTAGGATCTCGGCGAAGACCCGAAAGTCCTCCATCGACGGCTTGAGAAAGGTGACGACATCATCGGCATACATGGAGGTGCGGTGGCGCAGGTCCCTCGTGGAAAGTCGAGAGAGAAGCCCCACCTCGGAGGCCTTCTCAATCAGCAGGTACAGAACCTCCATAACTAGGATGAAAAGCAGGGGGAGAGGGGGTCCCTGCCGGAGTCCACGCATGTTGATAACCCGGCAACCCGGGATTCCGTTTGTCAGCACCCTCGTAGAGGCAGTGGAGAGGAGGGCGCAGATCCACGCGAGCTAGCGCTCGCCAAACCCCATCTTGCGGAGGACCTCGAAGAGGAAGGCCTAGTCAATAGTATCAAAGGCCTTCCTAATGTCCAGCTTGAGAAGTACAGCTGGAGTGGCCGAGCTATGTAGGCTCCTAGCCATGCCTTGCACGAGCATAAAGTTGTCGTGAAGGCAGCGACCCCAGATGAAAGCGCTCTGGTCAGACCCCACCAGCTGCGGAATAAAAGGTGCCACCCGCGTAGCGAGGACCTTAGCCACGAGTTTGGCAAATCCATGAATCAGGCTAATGGGGCGGAAGTCCCCCACTTGCACCGCATCTGGCTTTTTGGGCAGAAGCATGATGAAATCCTGGTTCACGGAAACAAACCCCCGATGGTCGAGTTGGGAGAGGGCCCTGAACGCATCGAGCACGTCATACTTGATGATGTCCCAGCAAGCCACGAAGAAGCGAGTCGTGAAGCCATCCGCCCCAGGACATTTGTCCAGAGGCATATCCTTAATCACCTTCCACACCTCCTCCTCCGAGAAGTCATCCTCAAGAGGGCGGAGATCCACAGAGGGGATGCCGAGAAAGTCCAGGTCCAAGGGTTAGAGACGGTAACCATCGAGGTTTGCCAAGCGAGGAGAATGCCACCCCGGGTGCCGGTAGCGGGTTAGAAGAAAAACTCAAACCCGGGGCCAAGGCACTCCCTAACTACCACGTCGGTGATGACCTCCATTTTAGTTTCTTGGAGACACACCAAAGCCAGCCTAGCGGCAGATACCACTTGGAAAATCGCCAAACGACGGGCGAGGGAGTTAAAACCACGCGCGTTCCAGATCTCAGTACAGAATTCCATTTGCACGAAGTCTTACAATCAACGACACAAAGAGAAGAGAGCGATGACGGAAACAATCACTACGCGCAAAGCGACGGGGCATCGTCCAGCAGGGGAAGTACGTCAGGCTGCCAACCGAACAGGCTGAGGATCGCGTTGATGTGTGCTCCTGGCAGACGGGGCGCGAGAAGAGCTCCTGGTACGCCTGCAAGGCCTCGTCACCAATCACGCCACCCTCATGCGCAATCCCCAGCTTGAAAATGAGCGTCCGCTGTTGCCTCTTGATCGGGGTAGGTCCAGTCAGCTACCCACGGATGCGTCGGCTGCGCCGAACCGGGCCAGCTTGGGACCACTTGGCACGGTTGCGCCTAGTCTTCGGCCTTGGCTGGATAGGGGAGATAGGGCGTCGAAACACACTCCGGAACTGAGCAAGGCTATCACTGCCTGTCGAGGGCGCAGATCCCGCCGAGCCTCCAACCACAGCCTGAGGCCCATCAGTCAGGGAGCGTGTCGGAGAAAGAGGGACCGAGAACATGCTCATCTCAGAGCCCGCCTCTCCATCACGTGCATCTGAATCCTGCCGCAGCCGACCAGGCCCGGAAACGTCCACAGAAGGGCCGGGATCAGTGAGCAGCCCATCTGACTCCAGCTGGAGTTCCTCACCGTGTGGCCCACCCAGTCCGAAAAAAGCAGCTGCTGATCCGGGGGGAGGTCCGCAGAAGAGTGGCCAACTACCCGCCTTGGTGTTTGAAATTCGGCCCCAACTACCTCGTCCTTCGTGGCGCAATCCTCCAACGACAGGACAGGGGACACATCGCAGAGCTGGGGGCCAATCCACGCACCAAAAAGTGCAAAAGGCTGGTCAGAGGGCGAAACCGCCTCGCCCGTGGTCCCATCTGCTGCAGACTGAGCAGGAGACCGGGTCTTGCCAGCCCCAACCATCGCCTCCAACTGCAGCTTTCCACGCGTCGCGTGCCGTGCGGCCAAGCCAGCCTCAAGCGGCATGGGATCCTCCCAGCTCGTACCTCTTCACCCATCATGCACATGCAGAGGAGGCCCACCACGACCAACCTCCACGCTCTCTTTCAGCACATGCAGCGGAGGGTGTAGGGAGGCTTGACTGGCCCGGTCAACACGGACCAGGTGGGGCCCAACCTCCACGTTCTCACCCAGCCTAGGCACCACGTCCGCGTCCGCGCTTCCGGCAGCGCATCGGCCACCGATCCAGCCAACCCGAGGGAGACGGCGAGGCGGGGCGTCGCCACCGCTGGGCGCCTCCCGGCCAGGCCCCAAGTCGCCGCGAGGAGGAGGCGCCTGAGAACCCGAACCGCGTAGCCTGGCCCGTCGCCACCGCCACCGAACTCATCATCGTGACGCCCGGCAGCGGACATGTCCTCGGCGCGTGCAACGTGCGTGGTGATCTTATACCTCAACATGTGCTTCTCAAGAGGGATCAGCGCGTCGCCGGGAAGCACCAAGCCGCCGTCGGTCTCCATGGCGTCCTCCCGGCCGGCTCCTCAATCAACACCGCCTTCTCCGCCGGAATCATCGCAAGATCCTCTGTCCAAACCACAACATGGAAGCAGCCCAAGTCCTCACGGCTCGCGGTGGTAGAGCCCATCCGTTCCACCCACGCGCCGGAGCCGAGAATGGCCGCGACAACCGATTTGTTCCACGCGTGCGACGACACCAAAATAAGCTCAACGTGAGCGCGAAACCTCATGGACCGCCGCACCGCCTGCAGCTGCCGATTCCACGGCGAGAAGCGGAGGCTAAATCCCCGACCATCCACGACACCGGCGCCCATGATCTCGTCCCGAACACGTCGGCTCGAGCAAACGAAGAGAAAAATCTGCCGGCCAGGCATGGTGCGCAGAGAAGTTGTCGGCCGCGCGCGGCACTCTCGTCAAGATGGCGTCCACAGCCTCGCCGATAGGTACCCTGGTCCTTGAACCGGAGATGAAGGAGAGGAGAGCCCACTTCAGAGCGTCTTCCGCCGCGTCGATCTTCGGTGTCCTGGCGATGATCACCGTGTCGACCTCCGGGCACCCTGTGCCAACCCTCGCGGGCGCGGCCACCACAGCACGCACCGTACCCGCGAGCGAGGGCGGCGGCGAGGGCGAGGAGTCCACGACCTCCATCTGCCTCCAACGATCCTCGCCCGGACCAGGCCCGACGCGAGCCACCTCACGTGCCACGCCTCCATCTCCACGCGCAGCCTGGTGCGCCGGCCGCGCAGAGCAAGCCCCGGCAGGTCCTCACCGCGGCCACCACGCGCAGGCCCCGACAGGTCCTCGCCGCGGCCACCACGCATCGGCGCCCTCGACAATGCGCCATCACCATGCGCAGGCGCCCTCGACGCCGTGCTATCGCCACGCGCAGGCGCCCTCGATGCCGCCCATCACCATGCGCAGGTGCTGGACGCCGCGCCACCACGAGGCGAGCCCACGGAGGCGTAGTCCCGACGGGCCGCTCCTCATGCAGGGCGCGCAACACGACAGGCTCCACACGCGCTCCAAGCCTCAGATGCGCCGACACGCGGTTCACCAACGGCGGCGGGGGGTGGCACACCGGAGCCGGCGGCGACCGCCGCGCCAAGCAGTCCCGCGCATGGTGGCCGACGTCCTTGCAGCGGAGGCACACTGTGTCATTCTCGCACATGCCGGCGACGTGCCCGGGCTCGGTGCAGTTGAAGCAGACGTCGGCCAGGTCTTGGGGGAGGTCGGGACGGATCACCATGGCGGGCAAGGGCGCACGATGCAAGCGACGAGCTCGCCGGGCCTCCTGGCGGTGGCGCTTGCGACCCCCGGCCTGCAGCCAAGGCCCCGTGCCACGCGACGCGTCGACGGGAGGAGGGCGAACGGGCGGAGTCGCCGGGCGCCGGTGCATGGCGCCTGAGCGGCGGAGGGGGAAGGGGCAGGGGACGCGAGGCGGCGGTTGCCGACAGCGGGGCGAGGGAGAACGCGCGGCGAGGGCGTCCCGCTGCGTAGAACCTCACAGTAGGAACGCACCGAGCCGGAGCTCACCTCATCCTCACCCTCCCCGTCGGAGAAATCCGCCCAGCTGGGGGAGGCCATCGAGAGAAGGGACCGGGCAGCCGGAACGCGGGCGGGTGGACACCGCCGCCGGGGTGGCGTGCGGCGGGGCTCACAGACACTCACCTACCCTCACGCTACGTATTTCCTTAATGGCTGTTAGTGCAATACCTTGTACTCAGGCCATTCCCCTCATTATATACACAGAACGAGGATCTAGTGTTATAGTGCGCTAAAATGCGCCAAGTCGGTTACATGTGAAAAGATACATCTAGTTCAAAACTATCAGTGGCTCCTCTAG
Source organism: Alopecurus myosuroides (assembly GCA_028641055.1). Lineage (NCBI taxonomy): Eukaryota > Viridiplantae > Streptophyta > Magnoliopsida > Poales > Poaceae > Alopecurus > Alopecurus myosuroides. Next base: position 325,565,464 of record CM054060.1, read on the forward strand.
GTCGAAAGTTTGAAAATTCAAAAGACTTGGGAATTGTCCAAAAAAAATGATCTATATTTTGTGAAAAATGGAGTGATGTCATTTTGCACCAAATTGTTTTACACTTTGCTTCACAAAATACCTTTGGCAATTAAAAATAGAAAAAAATTGTAAAAAATAGTTGGTAACTTAATTTGGAAACATTTTTTTTGTCATGATAGGACGCACCTTCTTGCACAATTTGGGCACATTATAATCGATTATGCCACATATATGCACATCATTTGGCCATACGACTTGAAAGCCATGAATGTCCGTACTTGATAGTCCATTTTGTTAAGAATTTATTTATAAATATGTCAAAATCCATATTTATCATTTTTACTTGCAACTATGCATAGAAAAAATGACTCCATGCAGAAGGATTGCATTTTTAAATTTCTTTATTTTCTTTGTTTCTTTTGAAGAAGTCAACATCTTCATTGAAACTATTCATAGGTAGGGCACAAATCTTTCATCATCCTATGTGGGTATTGAATGGAATCATACTAGCTAATTAGGAAATATTTTGAATTTCTTAGTACCTAACTATTACTCGCTTGTACTTCCAATTTGAATTTCTTTCGGGCAATCGGTCGAAGTTTATTTAGATAGTAGAAGTAACTAGAAATGGAAAAAATTCTTAATACTTGCAAATTGGTTATCCAATATGGTTTACTTTATGTAAAAAAAATAGACAAGTGCAATTTTACACCATCTTATTTTTCAACTGCTTTGCGAAAAAAAACTTATTTTTGTACTCGAAAAAAATTGTGATAAAATTTGAAACTCCTTTTGACACTACTGAAATAAAAAATTCAAATATTTGTCCTTCAAAATTCTGATTTAGATGTACATAGTATTTTATTTTACTTGCAAAGCTGGTCTCGCCATCCGTTTTCTGTCAACCCCGATCAGACAAACCTTGTTTGTCAACGGCACTCGGCAGTCCGGCGGCTTTCGTTAGACTAGTCACAATGGGGAGTATCATATACTAGTATCATGCATATGATACTAGTCTATGTTACCACTTCCACAATGCATAGTAATATATTTGTGGTATCATATACTAGTATATTTATTAGCTTATAGACTCATCTTGTCTTGGAAAGCATTATGTTACGGTATCTAGCTATGATACCACTAACATCTCTCTCATCATTAAATGAGTGCCACATTATCTTTTTTTGCCTATGTGGCACTTATGATACCACCTATGTTACTCCCATTGTGGGTAGTCTTAGTGATTATCTCTTTACTTTTATCTTGATGACAATTCGACGTTTACGTTTGTTCAGGAACTAATCATTGCGTGCGGATGCATGGCTGCCTTCGGTGTTCAGGAACAAATGCAATGCACTAGTACAGGATCAGCCGCACGATTGAAGTAACAAAAGAGATTGATATCCTTTCGTACACAAATGTCAAGCAGGAGGGGCTCACCCGAACCTGGACATCCCAAAGCGAAGCCGTTAGAAAAGTCAGGCACAGCAACCTACCTGAAAGTGAAAACGTATCTGGAACTAATCATTGCGTGCGGATGCATGGCTGCCTTCGGTGTTCAGGAACTAGTACAGGATCAGCCGCACGATTGAAGTAACCAAAGAGATTGATATCCTTTCGTGGGGCCTTTTACGGTAGGGACTGGCAAATATGAGCCGTCCAGCTTAGGAGATCTAATGGCTTATATTGATCGATACTTGTTGAATAAAGGAATAGTATATTTTCACCAAAGGGCAGATTCGGTAATTGAAAAAACGCCCATTTAATACATGGAAACTTCCTTATACTAGATTCCTTACCTTAACCCTCCTTATAATAGCTTCTTTATTTTATTTGTTACCCTAGTTTCGTGGTACAACAGTTGTACCCGTGCATTTGCTCACAAATTCAGATTAACACCCCACGAATGGTAGAGATAAGAAAAATTATACTTTCTTATCCGTAGGAAGAAAATTTTAAGCGGATTTCTAAATCTCGGTCGAGAGAGTATAAACTAAGAATCAATTAATTCTAAAAATTTGTTCACATAGTAGTTTCTTTTTTTTTTGCTAGTTTGCAGAGTTAAACCGACGGTTCGTGGCCCTAAAATTTAGCAAATTCTTTGTCTCGATCAAGGATTACCAAAACTAAATTTTAAAATAGGTAAAAACTTCATCACGGTGGGGAACACTTGATACCATGCGCTCTATATAATAGATGTGCTGATGAGAACGTTGCGACACTGATGCATTAATTATTCGATCGATTTTAATAATTTTCATATTTATAAAGTCGCCCCATCAAATTTTTGGTAATTTATTAATATTTAGATAAAATTTTATTTTTATTGGTTTTTCTCTCTTATGCTAGCCGTAGATTATGAAATCTGAAGTCGTGCTTTTTTTTTGTATGTGTGGCGGTCGAGATGGAAAATGCGCAACCAACCGCTAGAACATTTTTTTTAAAAGAACTAGTTCATATATTCTTGATGATTTAAAGCCCACAAATACCACCGAAGGACCTTCAAAACCCAGAACCCCAGCTCTCTTTGGTGTTGGTTTTAACTTGGATGGCGGAATTGTGATGAAACTCTCGTCCCTCCCCGGGGTCAACTTCAAACGGTGGAAGAATTTTGGAGTCAGTCTATTCTCTCGAGGATTAATCGTTGGAGTTGTGCTTTCAAACAGAGTGGCAGGCGAAATTAGGTGATGATTTTTGCGACGAGATCTGCATCGGCTAAGTAAGGGCGCAACCTCGGGGTCGGTGTGGTTTTTGGAGCAGCGGATCTTTTCGTGGGTATTGGGTTTGGTCGCTTCCGTGGCATACCCGTCGACAAGTTAGGTGTGCCGTCTCTGTTTATAGTGAATAGTGGTATATACTTCATATGTTATAGTGAATAGTAATATGTTTCCTTTTTCTTTTCTTACACCATTTATTTACTCCGTGAAACCAACAAGTGGAATAATAAAATATAGTATGGGACTCAATCAAGCTAAATGCATGGTAAGTATCGGTGATATACCAAATCCTGAGGGCATCTATGTAGTAGTGAATTAAATCCTTACCATAATTTACGCAATGAGTGGTCTAAAATGCCCCTACAATAAACGGCTCATATAACTCAATACTACTAGGCTATAGGACTAGTAAATTGTACTGTAAAAGACCCCCCTTTCGTACACAAAGGTCAAGCAAGAGGGGCACACCCGAACCTGGACATCCCAAAGCTAAACCGCTAGGAAAGTCAGGCAGCATCATACCTATCATACATATCTGGAAATAGCAAATTAAACGCCGTCGTTTCTTCAGAAAGTGTCATACAAGTATCATCGCTAGATGGCAGTCAAGTATAAAATTCAAACAAATATCAATAAAGAGCTAATGATATAGTAATAAGGAAAAAATTAGACAAGACGTGTCTGCGCGCACATAAATTCTTTGAATTAGCCCGTAAGCCATGGTCCGGTTGCACGACCGTGCACATGTGCACGCTATCCGCTTCATTTGAGAACCCACTCAGGCTCCAGCCATCCATCGATCACAAGGCTATATATACATACCCACCAATCTTTACAACATCATCACACACACTGCTATTTAGCCATCATAAGCAACCCCGTCCTCAGACACTGAGCAAGGAACAGCAAGAACAGGTACACGCAGCCTCCGGATCATATCAGTCCATCGGATTCATAAGCGCATCCAGCGAGAGATATGGCGGTAGCAACAGCTCGAGCTATGGCGGTAGCGTTGCTCACGTTCGCCGCTTGCTGTGGTTTGTCCTTGGCCGCGGACAAAGCACCGATCAAATGGCTGAAGGCGAACGCGACGTTCTATGGCGGCGCTGACGCCTCTGGCACCATGGGTAACTAAGTAGTTTATTCAACACTTGAATAATTACGCGTATATTGTGTTTGCCTGCCCTAAAAGCATATGGTTTCATTACGCACAACGCAGGCGGAGCGTGTGGGTACGGCAATCTGTACTCGGACGGGTACGGGACGCGGACGGCAGCGCTGAGCTCGGTGCTGTTCAACGACGGTGCCTCCTGTGGGCAGTGCTACAAGATCGCGTGTGACCGCAAGCGGGCGGAAGCGAGGTTCTGCAAGCCTGGAATCACGGTGACTGTCACGGCCACGAACCTCTGCCCGCCAAACGACGCGCTCCCGAACGACAACGGCGGATGGTGCAACCTGCCGAGACCACACTTCGACATGGCACAGCCGGCCTGGGAGAAGATCCCCGTTATGTACCAGAGGTATGTGCAGTACAGAAGTTTCATTTATGTCACTACCACTAGGTTTGCTTCTGTGCGTTAAAAATGCTTAAAATTAATACGATTAAAATGGAATTCTGAAGGGTTCCATGCGTGAAAAAGGGTGGCGTGCGATTCAGGATCGTTGGTCATGATTACTTCAACCTAGTTCTTGTGATGAACGTTGCAACCGCCGGATCAATCAAATCGATGGATGTCAAGAGCTCCGACTCAAACGATTGGTTGCCGATGGCCCGAAACTGGGGTGCAAACTGGCACTCTTTGGACCTTCTTACTGAGAAAGGGCTCTCGTTTAGATTGACTGACACAGATGGCAAGATGCTTGTGTTTGACGGTATTGTCCCAGCTGGATGGAAGTTTGGGCAAACATTTGCGAGCAAATTGCAGTTCCAGTGATCACTATCGACAGAGATCAATTCAGGACATGTGATTGGTTTGTGAGTGTACCATCAAAATTGGTTGGAATTAATTTGATTGGTGTTGGGGTGCCTAATAACATCCATTTCTTAAGCACCTTCTATGTGTAACATTGTATATATCGATTGATTGGTTAGGGCATATTGTGAGACAACCTGTTGTACATATTTGTGTTTGTATTAACTTGTATATAAAATGCAACCGACTCCATCGAGTTACATTAAGATCTATTTCTTTTTTTTTCGTAAAGGGGCCAGACGGCACCCAATTTCATTTCTGAAATTTAGAGAGCTCAGTTGTGTAACAAATACTCACACCCCGAGTTTTAGGTACACGCCCCTCAATACCTCAAAAAAAGCAATAAAGTAACTAGAACACTTGTTTTTCGAAAAGACAGAAACCACGACAAAAGCTATCGAACTACAGCTTCGTAACACAGAAACAACAGGGACATTACAAATTCTTAGAAGCCTATAGAAGTTTTCTCTTCGAATTAAGCAGCACGTTTTCTCTCTGAAGGGATTCATCGCAGCACGTCGCAAAACCTCAGGCCCCAACCGTGTCGTCGATGGTACACTTCATGCGTCATTTTTTCCATCCTACTGGATCTCTAAATGTCGATTACTCATGTCGACAAACTCTCCGGTGATCCGGTAGGGTTTCGAGTAGAGGAGCGAAATAGGCGCTTGCGGATACGATGGCTAACAGGGGGCACAATTTAGCCAGGTTCAGGGCCCTCGTAGAGGTAATACCCTTACTCCTGCTTGTTTGTCCTTGTACTATGAAGATTGGTTACAATGGTGATGCGCAAGTCGACAGATTGGATCTCGAGCTATGACTATGGTGGTCAAAACATAGATTGGATGCCATCCCTCGGGTGGCTCTCCCAGCCCTTAAATAGGTGGTTGGGTCTCAAGCCGTACCCGGGGGGTTACAAACCCTAGCTATAGTCGGTGGAAGCCTTCCATCCTGACCCGCAAGTCTTACGGGTGGGACGTTATTGGGCCTTCTAGAGCCACGGGGTAGCCCTTTATGCTGGGCCTTAGACCAGGTAGACTCCTCCGACAGGTCCGGAAGTCATCCCCACGTCAGTTGGCCCCGAGTGTTTCTTCGACTGAGAATAGTCGAGTAAGCACTCAAAGCTAGTTTCTGGATCTTGCGACTGAGTAGTCAAGTATTTGATCTGAAGGGCGTGTACCATATGTGGAATATACTCGAGTATCGAGTGGTAGATGCACCTCGTGTTGGCTTTTTTCGCAGAAGCGTATGGCTCAGTCGCTTGGCTCTCCCGAGAGATTAGGGCCAACTAATTGCTTCTCGGGAAAAAACAGTTCTGGCCTACACGAACTCGAAACCTTCGAATCGAATTCGGTGAGGTGATCATTGCGACTGGGCCGTGGAGGACTTATCGAGTCGAATTTAACCTTAAATGGGCACCCGACGCATCCCTTAGGATTTTTCTTCGTGCCGCTGACACGGAAAATTTACTGGAGGACGCAGCTTGAGTGCGATTCTAGGCCCACACGACAGATCTTTAGGTCTTCCCTTCGTACTCGAAGAATACGACATCCGGGCGTGCCTTGACGGCTGAACGACCCGAGTTTGTTATGAGTGATGTGTTCATACATTGTAATACGGAGTTGTGGTTTTTTCGGGAGCCGCATACTCACGATTTTCTCCCTGTTGCATGGCGAGTGCCGCCCTTTGTTCTTGAAAAATGGCGAGTGCCAATGTTTTCATCTTACAATCCTCAAGTGAGGTGAGCTTTGCTTCTAGGTTTATACGAAATAAATTTCGTGTCTGAGGTTTATACGAAAGAAATTTCGTGTAATGAGGTGTGCAATGACGTCACCGTGCACTCGCCTGCTCCCGATGGGACGTGACGTGGTGGGGCAGGGCACGTAGTGCCCATTTTGTCAGCTTTTGACTCGAAGCGTGCCGTCGTGCGCCGGTTTTTCCGCTGGACGTGTAGTAATTACGCACGATCCTGTGTTAAAGATCGTGCGGAGTAACCTTCCTCTGTCTCTTCGTTTCGGCTCGGCGCGTGGCATCCGGGATGTGCGCCACGTACGCAGATCAACAGCCTGCAGTGACCCTGTGGTAATATAAATAGTGGGCCTTAGGGGAAAGTTACTTTCCTGGCCCTTATTCATCTTCTTCTTCCTCCATTGTGCCCATCTTCCTCCGCGAGAAAGCAAGCTCCAATGGCGCTAGGCAAGAAACATGGTGCGACCGCGGCTTCCGGCAAGGAGGTGGCCAGCGCTTCCGCTGCCACTCCGGTGAAGAGGACATGCAAATGGCGCCCGTCAAATGTGACTAAGAAGAGCTTCTCCGAGATGCAGAGGGAGGGACTGCTCCCTACGGAAGACTCCAGGCGTGTTGGCATGCCAACAAAGGGAGAGGAGGTGCCCAACCCGCATGCCAACGAGCGCGTCGCCTTCTCGGAGCAAACACGAGGTATGTCAATCCCCCTCCACCCGTTTCTCCTCGGGATGTTGTATGTCTGTGGCATACAGTTGCACGATCTCCCCCCCAACGCGGTCCAACACATTTTGTGCTTCATCGTGCTGTGCAAATGCTTCCTTGGCATTCGCCCATATTGGGGGCTCTGGAAGGCTATCTTCCAAGTGAGAATCTTCTAGGAGAAGCCTCTGGCGGGAGAGAAGGTCGGGGAGCCGTTGGCGACCGGGGGTTTCGGGATCCAGGTGGCCCAGAAATTCTTGTACTTGGAGATGAATTTCACCGAGTCGGCGCAAGGATGGCGCCAGAAGTGGTTCTACGTCCAGGACAATGACGCGGGTGGTGTCTTGGAATTCAAGCCATTCGCGATTCTGAAGCGGAGGAAAACCTGGGCGCACAAGCTATCACCCGAAGAGTCCAAGACGATATCCCCCTGCTCGCACAATTCGGCCGACTCCGATGGAAGGACCAGGGGCCCCTGCTGAATGGGATGCATTTGGCGAGCGTCTTCCTGCACCGGAGGGTTCAGCCACTTCAGGACAGGCCCACCCCTTTGTTGGAGATCTCGGGTATCAACGACCCGAGCCGTACGTGCGACGACATCCTCTCGAATGCGGAGTTCGAGAAGAAGATTATTGCCATCACCAGTCTGAAGAAGGGAGAAAGACACTCGCCGTGTCCCTTCACGCCTTTTGACGATGAGCATCCTCCGAGGCAATGTAAGCTTCTAATTCTTCTCGTTTCTTATTTCTCTGTTTTTTGGATTTCGGTCAATTGAATATGTTCCCTCCTTTCTTTCTTTTTCTTTGTAGAACAAAAACATGACGAAGTGCTACCCGCCACTTTCCGCGGATGACGGAGGCTCGAATCTTCTTGCGAGTAACTTCGACACTCCTCCCGAACCAGCACCGCGAATGCGGGATCTAGCGAGGAGCAGGAGGAGTTGGAAGAGGAGGAGGAATCGCTCGAGCACCGCAAGGGTCGTCGAGTGGGGGATGATGAGGCGACCTCCAAAGACACTGTCGAGGAGATTGAACCTCATCCCATTATGGCGGCTCCTCTGAACGTGCTTCCCCCCTTGATCCAGCCGTCAAAGATTCCCACTGCCTGAGACGTGGATAACCTCGACGAGGACGACGAATACGAGTAAGTTTGGTACGGTTTCTAGATGAAGTTGTATTTTTGTTCTCTGTTCTTGACTTTCGCTTATTCTCGTGGTAATTGGTAGGGACCAATTCGCGTCTTCTGCTAAATCTATGAAGCAGAAGGGGGTTGCCGCGAGTCCTGCTCGAGCCCCAAGTCCTCCTCGACGACCTCCGAGCCCTGCGAAGGCGGTCGACACTTCAGCGTACGCGATTCCCAGCTTGGCGGGCGAACAACATTGGGATGCCGGGGCGTCAGCGAGCAAAGAGGTATCGGCCAGTTCGTCTGACCCTTTGTCAACCCCGAATGTCAAGGGAAGGTTCTCTTTCCTTAGAGTAATTGTTCTTCTTTTTATCGGGTGCACGGCAGTGCTCCCCATGGGAGTAGCCCCCGAGTCCTCTTTGAGGACCTGTCATTGGAGGTCGCCTCATCCCATTATGGCGACTCCTCTGAAAGTGCTTCCCCCCTCGATCAGTAGTCAAAGATTCGCACTGCCTGTGACGTGGATAACCTCGACGAGGACGACAAAGAAGAGTAAGTTTCGTACACTTGCTAGATGAAGTTGTCTTTTTGTTCTCTCTTCTTGACTTTCGCTTAGTCTCGTGGTCATTGGCAGGGACCAATTCGCGTCTTCTGCTCAATTTTTGAAGCAGAAGGGGGTTGTCGTGAGTCCTGCTCGAGCCCCAAGTCCTCCTCGACGACCTCCGAGCCATGCGAAGGCGGTCAACACTTCTGTGTACGCGATTCCCAGCTTGGCGGGCGAGCAGCATTGGATGTTGGGCGTCAGCGAGCAAAGAGGTCTCGGCCAGTTTGCCTAACCCTTTGTCAACCCCGAATGGCAAGGTAAGGTTCTCTTTCCTTAGAGTAATTGTTCTTCTTTTTATCGGGTGCACGGCAGTGCTCCCGATGGGAGTAGCCCCCGATTCCTCTTTGAGGACCTGTCATTGGAGGTCGCCTCATCCCATTATGGAGACTCCTCTAAACGTGCTTCCCCTCTCGATCCAGTAGTCAAAGATTCGCACTGCCTATGACGTGGATAACCTCGACGAGGACGACGAAGACGAGTAAGTTTCGTACGCTTGCTAGATGAAGTTGTCTTTTTGTTCTCTCTTCTTGACTTTCGCTTAGTCTCGTGGTCATTGGCAGGGACCAATTCGCGTCTTCTGCTCAATTTGTGAAGCAGAAGGGGGTTGCCGTGAGTCCTGCTCGAGCCCCAAGTCCTCCTCGACGACCTCCGAGCCATGCGAAGGCGGTCAACACTTCTGCGTACGCGATTCCCAGCTTGGCGGGCGAGCAGCATTGGGATGCTGGGGCGTCAGCCAGCAAAGAGGTCTCGGCCAGTTTGCCTGACCCTTTGTCAACCCCGAATGGCAAGGTAAGGTTCTCTTTCCTTGGAGTAATTGTTCTTCTTTTTATCGGGTGCACGGCAGTGCTCCCGATGAGAGTAGCCCCTGAGTCTGTGATCGACTGTTTGCAGTCGGTTACAGACTCAAGTTACGATGTTGATTTTATCGCATTTTTTCTTCCGTCTTGATTTTATCGGGTACATGGCGGTGATCCCGATGGGAGTAGCCCCCGAGTCTATACTCGACTGCGTGCAGTCGTGTATAGACTCAAGCGACACTTTCCGGACTCGCAAAACTTTTGCAGGCCATCCTCTATTCTCTGGTTGCTTTCGGGCGTCGTCTTGCTGCGGCCGAGACGGAGTGCGTTTCTCTTCGTCAAGAGCGCGACTAGTGCCTTCAAGACGTCCGTTCTTCGAGAGGTGAGTCACCATGCGCTTCGTGTTTTTCGCTTTGTTTCTCCAGATTGCATCATTGTTTGATGTGCTTTTTTCGTTTCGGAGATTAGGCCGCCCTCGCAAACAACGAGAAGACTGAAGCTAACTCTCGGATCAAAGATCTCGAGAAGGAGTTGGAGTCTACCCAAAGGGAGCTGGAGTCCACTCGCAAGGATGCGGCTGGTCGTCTTGCTGCATCTCGTGACTCTGTGAAGAAGCTGGAGGACGCGGGTGTGGCTCACGACAACAATCTGACCGACACCCTTCGCCCTATAGCTCAGGCTTTGGCGGGTACGTTATTTGTCTATTCGCTCTTTTATCTTGTTTCTTTCTTCTTCTTCTCGCGACTTTCTCCATTCTGTTGCAAATGTGCTTGGCGTTGCCTTGATGCTTCTTGGGCGGTCCGGGTCGATGCTTTGGCAGATGTGTGCACTCAGCTGCAGGAGCACGGGAAGAAGACCTGCTTCTCCCTTCGTGATGCTTCTCGAGTGCTATCGCAGCTGCATCAACGACTGCTCGCAGGGATGCCAGTTCCATCGACCCTAGAGGGCCTCCTGCAAGCTTTCCTTTGTGAAGGCGATCCACTTCAGGAGTACACTCTCGCCCAGACTAAGTGCGGAGCCAGGACAGCCATCTAGTTTGCTCTGGCGCACAATGTCTCGGGTGTCAGGGAGAAGGTGTACTCGGAGGTTCCTCGGGATGCCTTAGGCAAAAAGGTAGCGCTCCGGCCTTTTGCCGGCCGCGCTGAGAAGTTAGCAAAGATGCTTTCTGAGCTAATTGCTCGCGGTCGTGGTGTGAAATCTTCTGCGAGCGGGGTTACTTCTGGGAAGTCCGTTGCTCCTTAGGATAGATAAAATTTCTGCTTTTGTATGCCTGGCTATGTAATGAACCTTTTGGGAATATTCTATGTTTTAATTTCTGAATGAAGGGTTTAAAGTGTCAGCATTCGTCATTTTGCCTTACTTTGTGTTCTCCCGATGGAAGTAGCCCCTAGCACTCGAAGAAGTTATCGTGATAAGGCGTCAAGTGATATTCAGCCTTTCGATTAAAACTGTCGTGTGTCCCATGATTTTTGCAGGTTGTGGTTTCTGGCGGTGGCCCATCGAGCACTGTTGCTCCTTCAACTAAGTTCTTGATTACATATGCGAGTATGCTTGCTTCGCTTCGCAGTCGTGTTGCACATGGAGAGTATAAGCTGAAGGCCTTTCAAGGTGTGGTGGATGTTGCCAAGTCCAAGCAGAAGCTTGCTGCCGAGCGCGAGCTTTTTGTCATGTAGGAGCTTGCCAGTGTCGCGAAAAGTTTGCTAGTTGGGGTAGAAGTGGTGGCCACACCATCAAGGAGGTGGCTGCACCACCCTCCTAGCCCAACTCGTTTTGGTGAGGTGGAGTCCAACTCCACCTCCTACTCCTTCCCTTTTTCTGTTTCTCCTTTTTCTTTTCTGTTTTTCTCTCCAAATAATTCAGGAAAAATACTAGGACGATGAGTACCATTTTGAGGAGCCACTGGGGCCCACCTGGCAGCGCCAAAGTTAGGGTTCGGCCATGAGGGCGAAATCTGCCCCCTCTCGGTACCCCCCCCCCTCTCCCCTTATATGAAAAGTCCGAGAACCTTCTCCGGAACCTCCTAACCCCTATAGATAAAATCATCAATATTATCTAAAATGTCAGAAATACATTTCCGATATCTCGGGACATCTCATGCCCCCTGTATTTGCTCCGTAGAGCATGCAGACTCAATTTCTCTTTCATTAAAACTCCGGAAAGAATTCCGGCATTAATAGAATTTTTTCTATCACTCTGGGACATCCAATGCCCTCGTTAAAAATTCTCTCTGATATATAAAATATATCGATCACGCAAAACACCATTCTGATGATACTCCGCGGTGACCCAGCACACCACTGCATTTGTAGTGCACAAGTCGTTCACATAATACTCACATAAGGACTAATCTGTGATTATTACATCCCTCGGAGTGTTACAACAGAAACATAGCAGGTCCAAGAAAAGCTATAGGATACAAACTTTCATTAAAATATCTCGAGAACCTCTTTGATGGATCAAAGAAGATCTCATGCAAATGAAACATCAGAAGAAGCAAGTCGAAACTCCAAGCTAGAGAATAACTCTAGCTTAGAACCTAATCCACTACGGCTGATCACAGCCCTAATCTATGGCTTCTGGGAAACTAAGTCAAGGAATGGAGTCCTCCTACACCTTGATAGCTTCCCCTCCACCGGCTTTGTTGATTACGTCGCTTCATCGGTTAAGTAGTATATGACTCCTCCTAGCATCATTAGCTAGCTCAGGCTTCACGATGAAGATCTCCCTTAAGGCTTCAACTCTTAAGCAGGGGGTCAAACAGGAACGAATGAGTAATGAGCATTATTCAACAAGTTCATGATATACAGTGGGTAGTTTGATGCACTAACTACATCTTTAGACTCTAAAGAGTCATAAGCTAATGCAAGGTTTTTTTTCTGAATCTTTCTTCAAGAGATTGCTTTTAATATTGAAAACTATGCCCGCCAAATCATCACAGGGGCTTGAACTTCATGGAGTTCCTTCCGTGTAGCGTTCGCATCTCCTTCCCGGAACAGGGGGATAACATGTCACATTATTTTACACTCTACAAAGGTGCGTTACTTTACCCATAGGCGATCAAGACCATGTTGCACAACCAGATGTACATTCCTGTCCACTGTCACTCAGGTGGGGGGCCCGGTTGTTGATCCAAACCAAACCATGCTTCTCTGCACAACACATGCCCACCCATTTCTTCCACGCAGGTTGAACCCCTGATTCTACCCCTCACAATAGATATCTAGGCGCCTCGGCGGTCCATCATATACCCCATAGTCCATGGGATGTAAGGGCTCCCACCCATGTATGTAGTCAAACAAGACCTACAGCGTACGTCTCTGGCAGTCCGTTGACATGTGAACGAGAAAATATCACAGCTGGCTTACTCTCCCCATACAAGACCCATGGTTAACGCGGTATTAACTGTGCTCTGACGGCATTTGTTGTTAAGTCCTAGGTAATACATTCCCATGCAGATGGAACCTTCCTTTTACCTATTCATCTTACCATGGTTCCATCCGCCCACCAAACAGAACACTACCTCTCAGGTAGCCATTCAATTAGTCATATTATTATAAATATAGGATCACGCATTCTTTTGAGAATAAGGTGGTAATACGATAGGGTTTTGCAAATAGTTCTTTAGGAAATACTGCAAAGTATATGAGCAAGTGATGAACTTGCCTGAGATAGAAATAATATTAATCCATGCCCTTTGGGTTCGGGGTTTGCGTGGAAATCCCGAGATCTCAAAGATATCAAAGTAGTCCTAGTAAGGACTACTGAAAACACGGGCAACATGATATATGCATAGTAATGAGATGCATCGCGAAATACCCTAGAAAATACCCCAACTTACAAGTGTAAGCCACGATTAATACGATACTAAGACCACATTGTGTTAGGTGCCTTAGAGTGGTTTCATTACTTGTGGTGATGATGTTGTTCACTTAAAGAGTTATGACATTAGGGTTTTAAAGTTTGAAATGATGTACTTAATTATATTAAGTTGTTACTTATTTTAGACTTATGTGTGTTTCACTTTTATTTAGCAAATTATTTTTTATCATGTTTAGATTATAAAAATTTGTCACTTGGTTAAGAAACAAGACAATATCAGATTGAAAACAACTTTTAAAAGGTAACAAACATGTTTTCTTTTATCTTGAGAAGTGTGAAGTTAAGATAAAGTAACCTAATTGAAAGTGAGTATATAACACAATCAACTTTACCATATAATAATTCATTAATGCTTGTGATGAGAGTTTAGGAGGTGTGAAAACATTAGGGTTTCATTAATAAGGAAAATAATGTAAGGATAGTTATTTATGGTTATAATGGAACATTATAGAATTCCATTACTTTTAAAAATACATCTCATAAGCTAAACAAATGATTTTTTTGATATATTTGAATTGAAAATGTTTTTCTCTTTCATTTGGTATATCATTTGAAACTTTTTGAGAATAAGTTATTATTTTCTCATTAAATGTGTTAAATGACTGTTCAAACTATTGTTCGTATTAAAACTTGTTCAAATGACTTTGAAAATATCATAAATGGTTTGAATTTGTTTTTTTTTAGCAATTTGATATATAACTTGTATTTTTTCTAAATTATTGAATTATTCCATATTTTCTCAATTAAATGAATTAATTCAAATTCAAATAATGTTTAAATTCAAACTTCATCAAAAAAAAGTTTGAAAAGTTTATAAACGTTTAGATTATATTTTTCTAAACAATTGCATATTTTATTTGTATTTTTCTGATAAGTAAATTAAAAGTTATAGATTTAATAAGTTAAATCATTTTCTGCCATTTTTTAATTGACACGTGGGACCCATCTGTCAGTTTTAATTTTAATTCAAAAATAAAATAAAAAGAAAAAGGAAATCTCCATGACGTCACTGCATCATCAGAGGAGGGGATTTCTCTTGTTGCCCTCCAATCCGAAAATTTACTTCGATTTGATACAATTGGGTGATACCACGATCTAGAGTGTGACTAGGGGAACCAAATCGTAGCGGCGCCTTCAGTTTTTGACCGCCGCAGATGCTCCGACGAGCACACCCCGCGGCTGCAGACGACGGTGACAGACGACGGCTACGGAAACGAACTCAATTTAATTAATGAGGAACACCATGGAGCCAATAGGAGCTAGGGTTAGGGGTTGTTGTTCTAGAGAGGCAGAGATAGAAGGTGGAAGAGAGAGAGAGTGGGGAAGTGAGGTACGACTTCGTGCTGACCTCCTTATCCGCGACGAGGAAGCAAGACATGGAGACTTCGGCGACGACACGATGCCATCCTCCTATGCGTTCTGGCGGGAGGTAGAAGAAAGGGAATTAAACACTTTTTTAGAAAACCCCGTGGGATAATCAGAAATTGCTAAGAAGTCCTTCTATTAGAAAGTAAGAGGAAAACATTGTTTTCTGGGATTTTTGTAAATAGAAAAATTATTAAAAATCATATTTGAAATCCTTGTCAAAATTGCAACCTCACCATGTTTTGTTTTGGTGAAATTGATTAATATTTGAAATTTAATTTTGGGTGTTCAATTGAAGTGATTTTTTTGTTATTTTCTATTAACTTAAATTATAAATGGATTCAAAATTATGTTATGTAATGCTATGACATGAACACTGTGACGCCCCGGGATCGGGAACTATGCAGATTTCAGCATTTCCGCCAAAATCCACATAATAACCGATTTCAGGTTGCCACTTGTGATAACATTACAACAGTTCACGAATAATCCACAACAACAACAGAGGAGATATATACAAGACGACTCAAACGAGTCAAGGATACAACTGATACAATACAAAGATCCAAAAGACAGCGGAAGAAACAACATAGTGTCCGACTACGGACAAGATACAAATTGGACTAAGAGTCCTGAAGATAACCGATGGCGTCCAAATCCCTGCCCAGGCCAAGCCGGAGGGATTCCCAAGCTAACATTGTCAGACTTCAAACCTGTTGACTGCAATGTGGAATATGCAGCCATGAAATGGATTCGTGGGTCAGTACTATTAAGTACTGGCAAGTGGATAAACCATACTCACAAGATACCAGCGTAACCAATCATCACAAGATACAAATACTTTGGGTAGAACGGAAGGAAGGGATTATTGCAAAGAAGCGGCAGCGGGCTGCACGAACTAACTACAGAGACGCGCTACAACATCCGGCTAAAAGAAAGGGATAAGATAGCGCGACAAAACCAACTATAACTACTCACCAAACAATACCCATCCAGTGTTACCCCTATTAAGGAAGCAACCCAAGGAAACTCACACTGTTGATTAAGGTGACATTCATTTTCATGGTGGAGGTAATCTATATTACTAGTCAAGTTATTATCATTAGGTGTAAGTTGTCTGAGTACTTGTTAGCCAGCACTTTCACCAAGTCATCCATAACCGCGGACAACACGGCTTCTCGAGAAGATTTAACCCTGCAGGGATGCACCAATTTGGCCGTACACGTAAGAATGACCCGCCAGATGGAAAGGCCCTTCCACCAAGCGAGGCACTCAACACAACCCAACTCTTCTTCGCATCAAGCCCAAAGAACCACGTGCTGTGCGTGCGCGGCTAATCGAGCCCCCAATAAGAAAAGGGGGACCGTCATAGCACTGGAAGACCACGCCGCCCTAAATGCCGACTACAAAAGTTCCACCCTGGCGCCAAGGGTTCGCACCTGCATATGCATGCATCAAATGGAAAGCCCGAACTAAGTGTGGCGATTTGGACGAGATGCGAATCGAATCAGAATTGCGGGGGGCGCCCATACATGCTTCCCACATGCGTTTAGTGCGCTCATCATGGATCGGAGGACAAGACCCTTTTCCTAATTAAGGTCGACACTAGCAGGCCTCAAAACCACGCCGGGCCTCCTGCCGGTGCCTTATCATCAAATTGTTATTACCCCAAACATTAACATGTTGTTGATTGAATTGAAACCCAACTATCTACTAAACAGATGATAAGACGGACAACAAGACTTGAGCGCAAACAACACTAAGCATGCAACTACGACACGAGGGCCAACAAGGTAAACAAACAACAGGTAATAGGAAGTGGAAGGAGGGCTATATCATGGCTGCAAGGTAAACATATGATAGGATCGAGACACAAGCATCGAATCATAAGGCTAGAATAAAGGCAACGGGAAGAATCGGTAACAAGTGATGAAAGGCAGCCATAGGTAGCAAGTGAGTATACTTGCCTGAGATCCAGCAAGTAGAGGTATATCCGAAGAACTTGTCGTTGCTCACATCATCTCAACGTCCTATCCGCGAAGAAGCAACGAACTAGAACAAACACCAGATGCAAATATTACTACTACGGCAAAAGATCCAGCATGATCTTATTTTATATGCATGACATGGCAAGATGCAACACCAGATGCAAATTAGGCAATTTAATCGGAACCGGAGTCCGGACAAAAAATTATTGGTTCAAGTTGTTTAGCTAACCATCAATTTAAATGTTGTTTAGCCTGGAAAATAGTAAATAGGCGAGTTACGCAATATTAAATGGAATAGGGCAACAATTGATTTAAATACCCCCAACACATTCCATATTTATTTATTAGGTGAACATGCATAACACTACTACAAATGCAAAATGCAAGGTGCAAACATGAACATGGATGGCATATTAATATTCCTTGCATTTTTCTGGTTGGAAAACATATTTGATATGTGGAATTTGGTTTTGAATTGAGCAAGTTATGAATTTGGCAATTTTAAATGAATTAAATAAGACATTGAATTATTGCAACAATTTTAAATGTTCAAACTAGAGAACAAAGTTGATATTTGGAAAGATCAGGAATTTTGGGATGGAATACATATAAAATTTGAATTATTTGGAGTTGTGGGTTGAAAGATATGGGCAAAAGAAGTTTAGGGGCTATTCTGCAAAAGACAGGGACCTATTTGTGAAGGAAAACATTGCGGGGTGGGGGGGCTTTGGTGCAAAACAGGAAAAGGACAGGGACCTCGGTGCAAAATTCCAGATCCAGATCTGGATCTGGTCTTTTCTCACCGCGGCCAGATCTAGCCACCGCAGCTGACGGGTGGGACCCAGTTGTCAGCGCGGTAAAAGAAGGAAAAAATGGAGGCTTTTGCCTCTTCCAGGATTCGAAAACGGGATCTCACGGGTGCGGATGGAGGCCCGAGCCACTGGGCTACTTCGGTGTTGGTGTTAGAACAGGGACGGACTTCTTTTTGATGTGTTCCACCGCGATCCAATCTCTGACGAAACTGAATATTTCTGCGCGCGGGGAACGACTACGGACGAGAAAGTGACGGGACCGGCAACGCCGGCATGGATCGGTCAGCGATGGGCTTCTCCGGGGTGTGGGGATGCTCCTGGACGCATGTTGGCGTGTGACGTGCACAGGTGCACGTGTGCATAGGGACGGGCGCAGGAGGTACGAGCAAAGACGAGAGCTTGCACGCGCACGACCATGGCGGACAGCCCCTGGTTCAGATAATGGATCGACGAAACAGAGCGCCAAAGGCCGGATTTTCGATGGGAATTGAGAGGGTGGCTTGCCGGGGTTTTTCTGTTGTAGTCGTCCGTGCGAGAGGTCGACCACGCCGACGGGAATTCGAGGAGGTTTGCTGGTGACTGAACTGAAAAATCAGAGCCTGCGGCCGTCGTCGTGCACCTCTAGCTTGGACTTGAGGTCGAGGAGGAAGAGGGTGGTGAGGTGGTTCCATTCCCGTAGCAAAGACGGCCCGGAGGTGACCAAGACGGCGGCGCCATGAGCTCCAAGTGCCGGCCATGGAGGTGTCTGTCCCGGTTTCAGAAAAATACAGAGAAAGTGGAGGGGAAAACAGAGGAAGAAGAAGAAGGGGAGCGGCGACGGAGAAGGGAAAGAGGGGAATCAGGTAGGGCTAGGGTTTGCCAGGAGGGAGGGGCTTTATGGAGGGGAAGCACGGCCGTGGTGGTGGCGATTTGGAGGCGACGTGGGCACCTCCTGTCCATGCCGTACAGGAAGAAAGCGATGGGAGGAAGAGAAACAGAGAAAGGGCCTGTGTTGGTTGGTGGGCTGGGCCAAGACGTGAGGGCTGCTGTTGTGCTTCTCTCCATTTTTCTCTTTAAAACCTTTTTTTTCTATTGCGACATTTTCAACACAAGGAAAATAATAGGAAAGCTAAGAGAAGACGTTTTGAGAAAGAAAAGTAGAACAGACGATTTAGAGGTTTGGACAAATATGCAAATTGTTTATTAATGCAAAAGGTGACATGGATGATGGAATGATGACATGATGATGCAAAAGGAAAACAAGCAATTCTATTTGAGGGAAAACCCCCGGGTGTTACAGCCGACACCACTAACAAGGGATTGCGCCCTCGCAATCCGCTCCAAACCGGCAAGAGAGAAGAGATGGTTATACTATCGAGTAGTCGTGCTCCATGTTGATCTTCTCGACATCACTAACAAGGGAATCTTGCTCGGGTTGATGACGATCTTCTCCCACCAGGAATCTTCCGATGATCGAACCTATTAGGTTAACGGCTCAGAAAACGTCCACCCACATAGAATCCTAAAACTTTGAAAGATAGGTACGACAGTAGACTCCAAAACAAATGAGATAGAAGGAGAAGTAGAATAGAGGAAAGGAATAAACAAGAATCCTATCGAGCGGTTTCCAAAACAGGTTTTGCACAAATAGTTTTGACACTCTAAGAACACGTCCGTTAGCGAGGTTATCCTACAGGCTTTGCGGACCCATTGCTTCGATAACAATTCGTATCAAAACAACATTGGGAATCGGAAACCATGCTCTAACCATTTGTGACGACCCGGGATCGGGCACTATGCAGATTTCAGCATTTCCGCCAAAATCCACATAATAACCGATTTCAGGTTGCCACTTGTGATAACATTACAACAGTTCACGAATAATCCACAACAACAACAGAGGAGATATATACAAGACGACTCAAACGAGTCAAGGATACAACTGATACAATACAAAGATCCAAAAGACAGCGGAAGAAACAACATAGTGTCCGACTACGGACAAGATACAAATTGGACTAAGAGTCCTGAAGATAACCGATGGCGTCCAAATCCCTGCCCAGGCCAAGCCGGAGGGATTCCCAAGCTAACGTCGTCAGACTTCAAACCTGTTGACTGCAATGTGGAATATGCAGCCACGAAATGGATTCGTGGGTCAGTACTATTAAGTACTGGCAAGTGGATAAACCATACTCACAAGATACCAGCGTAACCAATCATCACAAGATACAAATACTTTGGGTAGAACGGAAGGAAGGGATTATTGCAAAGAAGCGGCAGCGGGCTGCACGAACTAACTACAGAGACGCGCTACAACATCCGGCTAAAAGAAAGGGATAAGATAGCGCGACAAAACCAACTATAACTACTCACCAAACAATACCCATCCAGTGTTACCCCCTACTAAGGAAGCAACCCAAGGAAACTCACACTGTTGATTAAGGTGACATTCATTTTTATGATGGAGGTAATCTATATTACTAGTCAAGTTATTATCATTAGGTGTAAGTTGTCTGAGTACTTGTTAGCCAGCACTTTCACCAAGTCATCCATAACCGCGGACAACACGGCTTCTCGAGAAGATTTAACCCTACAGGGATGCACCAATTTGGCCGTACACGTAAGAATGACCCGCCAGATGGAAAGGCCCTTCCACCAAGCGAGGCACTCAACACAACCCAACTCTTCTTTGCATCAAGCCCAAAGAACCACGTGCTGTGCGTGCGCGGCTAATCGAGCCCCCACGAACAAAAGGGGGACCCTCATAGCACTGGAAGACCACGCCGCCCTAAATGCCGACTACAAAAGTTCCACCCTGGCGCCAAGGGTTCGCACCTGCATATGCATGCATCAAATGGAAAGCCCGAACTAAGTGTGGCGATTTGGACGAGATGCGAATCGAATCAGAATTGCGGGGGGCGCCCATACACGCTTCCCACATGCGGTTAGTGCGCTTATCATGGATCGGAGGACAAGACCCTTTTCCTAATTAAGGTCGACACTAGCAGGCCTCGAAACCACGCCGGGCCTCCTGCCGGTGCCTTATCATCATATTGTTATTACCCCAAACATTAACATGTTGTTGATTGAATTGAAACCCAACTATCGACTAAACAGATGATAAGACGGACAACAAGACTTGAGCGCAAACAACACTAAGCATGCAACTACGACACGAGGGCCAACAAGGTAAACAAACAACAGGTAATAGGAAGTGGAAGGAAGGCTATATCATGGCTGCAAGGTAAACATATGATAGGATCGAGACACAAGCATCGAATCATAAGGCTAGAATAAAGCCATCGGGAAGAATCGGTAACAAGTGATGAAAGGCAGCCATAGGTAGCAAGTGGGTATACTTGCCTGAGATCCAGCAAGTAGAGGTACATCCGAAGAACTTGTCGTTGCTCACATCATCTCAATGTCCTATCCGCGAAGAAGCAACGAACTAGAACAAACACCGTATGCAACAATTACTACTACGGCAAAAGATCCAGCATGATCCTATTTTATATGCATGACATGGCAAGATGCAACACCAGATGCAAATTAGGCAATTTAATCGGAACCGGAGTCCGGACAAATAATTATTGGTTCAAGTTGTTTAGCTAACCATCAATTTAAATGATGTTTAGCATGGAAAACAGTAAATAGGTGAGTTACGCAATATTAAATGGAATAGGGCAACAATTGAATTAAATACCCCAACACATTCCATATTTATTTATTAGGTGAACATGCATAACACTACTACAAATGCAAAATGCAAGGTGCAAACATGAACATGGATGGCATATTAATATTCCTTGCATTTTTCTGGTTGGAAAACATATTTGATATGTGGAATTTGGTTTTGAATTGAGCAAGTTATGAATTTGGCAATTTTAAATGAATTAAATAAGACATTGAATTATTGCAACAATTTTAAATGTTCAAACTAGAGAACAAAGTTGATATTTGGAAAGATCAGGAATTTTGGGATGGAATACATATAAAATTTGAATTATTTGGAGTTGTGGTTTGAAAGATATGGGAAAAAGAAGTTTAGGGGCTATTCTGCAAAAGACAGGGACCTATTTGTGAAGGAAAACATTGCGGGAGAGGCTTTGGTGCAAAACAGGAAAAGGACAGGGACCTCGGTGCAAAATTCCAGATCCAGATCTGGTCTTTTCTCACCGCGGCCAGATCTAGCCACCGCAGCTGACGGGTGGGACCCAGTTGTCAGCGCGGTAAAAGAAGGAAAAAATGGAGGCTTTTGCCTCTTCCACGATTCGAACACGGGATCTCACGGGTGCGGATGGAGGCCCGAGCCACTGGGCTACTTCGGTGTTGGTGTTAGAACAGGGACGGACTTCTTTTTGATGTGTTCCACCGCGATCCAATCTCTGACGAAACTGAATATTTCTGCGCGCGGGGAACGACTACGGACGAGAAAGTGACGGGATCTGGCAACGCCGGCATGGATCGGTCGGCGCTGGGCTTCTCCGGGGTGTGGGGACGCTCCTGGACGCATGTTGGCGTGTGACGTGCACAGGTGCAGGCGTGCACAGGGACGGGCGCAGGGGGTACGAGCAAAGACGAGAGCTTGCACGCGCACGGCCATGGCGGACAGCCCCTGGTTCAGATAATGGATCGACGAAACAGAGCGCCAAAGGCCGGATTTTCGACGGGAATTGAGAGGTTGTCTTACCGGGGGTTTTCTGTTGTAGTCGTCCGTGCGAGACGTCGACCACGCCGACGGGAATTCGAGGAGGTTTGTCGGTGACTGAACTGAAGAATCAGAGCCTGCGGCCGTCGTGGTGCACCTCTAGCTTGGACTTGAGGTCGAGGAGGAAGAGGGTGGTGAGGTGGTTCCATTCCCGTAGCAAAGACGGCCCGGAGGTGACCAAGACGGCGGTGCCATGAGCTCTAAGTGCCGGCCATGGAGGTGTCTGTCCCGGTTTCAGAAAAATATAGAGAAAGTGGAGGGGAAAAACAGAGGAAGAAGAAGAAGGGGAGCGGAGGCGGAGAAGGGAAAGAGGGGAATCAGGTACGGCTAGGGTTTGCCAGGAGGGAGGGGGCTTTATGGAGGGGAAGCGCGGCCGTGGTGGTGGCGATTTGGAGGCGACGTGGGCACCTCCTGTCCATGCCGTACAGGAAGAAAGCGATGGGAGGAAGAGAAACAGAGAAAGGGCCTGTGTTGGTTGGTGGGCTGGGCCAAGACGTGAGGGCTGCTGTTGTGCTTCTCTCCATTTTTCTCTTTAAAACTTTTTTTGTATTGCTACATTTTCAACACAAGGAAAATAATAGGAAAGCTAAGAGAAGATGTTTTGAGAAAGAAAAGTAGAACAGACGATTTAGAGGTTTGGACAAATATGCAAATTGTTTATTAATGCAAAAGGTGACATGGATGATGGAATGATGACATGATGATGCAAAAGGAAAACAAGCGATTCTATTTGAGGGAAAACCCCCGGGTGTTACAAACACATCAAAACAAATATGTTTATTGCACCATGGTGTGTTGTTCATTGAAATTTTTTGAGTACAAGTCTCTTAGAAAACAATTTGAAAAGTTTCTTAGTAAAGTTTTTGATGAATTGTAGACATGGTTATCAACTAGGGAATTTATTCTTAGACATGCCAAATAATTTTAATTAGTCAATGGTTTGGCTTTATTTTATGATGCTTTGTTATTTTCATATTTGAGGGTCTTATTAATTCTGGTGGGCAATTGCTTAAATTTTCTGTAAGCCATGTTTGCTATTTTAAGTACTTGATCAAGTGGAAAACATGAGTGACTTTGTAATCTTATTTGTTTGTTTTCCACTCAGGTTCCAAGTATGGCTATTATCCCATGTTGGTTTTAGAAACATGTAATCATTTGCATGGTCATATATGGAGAATTTTTGTTATTACCTATTTGTCTTATGTATGAGAAGGATCTGGAAAAGAAGGTAGTTAAGCTTGGTGCCATCTACCTCAACATAACACAAGACATTTGGATGCAATGGCTTTTTGTTATTTCTTCTTTGATAATTTTTTCCATTAAAGATATTATTATGGGCTCTT
This sequence comes from Alopecurus myosuroides, assembly GCA_028641055.1. NCBI lineage: Eukaryota > Viridiplantae > Streptophyta > Magnoliopsida > Poales > Poaceae > Alopecurus > Alopecurus myosuroides. Next base: position 325,589,217 of record CM054060.1, read on the forward strand.
CATCTTTGATGAGCTTGACAAAGCACACAGGTTCTAAGTTCTCTAATATTACCTGATGGAGGTGTTAACCTCTTTGCTAGCCCGATCTTCATGAATCGACCAAGAAGACGAAGAACGAACGATGAAAACGATGAACACGAGAGGGGTATCATGGGGAAAACAAAGGGGAGATAACTAGCAATAACTGAAGAACCCAAATCTCCCGTCAGCTAAGTCGCAACGGCCGCCTACAAAACGATTGATCCAACCGAATGCATCTTATCGGAAACCGCTTCACACCCGTGGTCGGTCCACCATGCCAATAGAACCTCAAGGGTTAGTTGAGGAAGATTGGAAAGTCCCTAACTGAATCCCAAGTTGAAAGGATAGGAAACCCGATGAATCTTGATACGGTCCTAGATACACATCATAGGAGTAGCCTTGATATGGTCCTAGGTACAAGCCATAGGAGTAGCCTCACAAGAGGAATACAAGAGCAAAGATCAAAGGTCTAAATTCATCTCAAACCTAGATCTAGTACAAGGGGTATCCTTATATAGCCTAGGGGCTAGGTGGGGTGAAAAAAGGGTCTTCTCTCCACTTTTGCAAGCTGGCAGGAAAACCGTCCTAGAGGCCGGCCTGGCCAGGCTGTAGGACGGGCTGCTCGGGTTGGTGGCCGGTCTGAGGCGCACGGGGGCCGGCCTAGGCCGGGCGGCTCAGGCAGGGGGGGCCTGGAGGCTCAGGCAGGGGGGCCTGGAGGCGCGTAGGAAAGCCGGCCTAGCATGGGCTGGAGGTCGGCCGGCTCTGTGAGGGTGCCGGCCTGGCCGGGGTGCAGGTCGGGTTTCCTGCACTCCTCTTCCTCCCTCTTCTCTTCATCTTCCTCGACATCGTCTTCTTGGACTTCTTCCATAGCTTCTTGGGCATGTTCTTTGTAAGGCCCCCAGAACAAGAGTCCAAGGACCTCCGATATGCATACATTCACGATCCAGATCACACCAGTCATGAACAACATATCAAGTTGGCATACAGATACAACATCCATTACACGATTACATAAAGGTGTTACAACAAGGTATGGTTACATGACCAAGTCTAACACAAGTGCCACGCAGGGCACGCAACTCAACAAACACAGCGGAAGTCAACAACACACAACATAGTAGAGCCCAAGTCACGCCTTAGCCTACAGGCTGCTGACAGGGAGACGAGCCTAGTTTGCAGGGCCATCAGTGCAGTACTCCTCCTCGTAGAACTCCTCCTGAGGCTGCTCCTTGAAGTCTGGCAAGTAGATACCAGGGACGAAACCAATATGAGTACATTTGAATGTACTCTGCAAGACATCCTTTATGAAGCTTAGAATGCAAGTATGCTTATCTAGTGCAGTAGGTAGGATATACATAGGGTTCAGTACCCATGATGGATGAAAGGTACATCATGGTTGGTTTTGATATCTCTATATCTTTATTGAAGAACATAATTCAAAAGAAAATAATATAGTTTTCTTTCTCTTGTAGATATTGCACGTCCAAGAGATTTTATAAGACTTTGTTAGAAAATAAAGTTTTTCTTTGCAAAACTTCTTGTAAAACAACTTCCAGCTTTTCTTCATCCATACCTCACAGGTACAAGGTTCCTCTTTCCAGTACCTCAAAGGTACAAATCCCTTTTCAAAAACAACCTCGTTGAGAACATTGATACAATACTAGCTACATGGCCATTCAACTGTCCATATCCGAGGACGCGGCTATTCTGAATAGTTTAACTCTGCAGAGGTGTACACAATCCACAAGATCCAGAACATCCGTCGTGAATAACCACGGGTTGTCTCGGACAGTATGCGAACATCTGATAACTGGTCCTAACCTTCCACTATCTTCAAGCTAACAAATGACTATCTCTTCAATTGGGTTTGTTCTCCCCGGCACCGTGTCACACACAGCCATGACAGGAGACCCAATTGTTGCGGCCGGAGGGAAAATTAATCCCACACTTTGCATGCCTCGTGTTTCATAACTTGGCGACATTTCAGTTCGACGGATTGCACCCCTTATAGCAATTTGAGATAGAGCACATACTAACAAGAACAAGTCTCCAGCCAAGCCCCTTGCCCATGTTGGGGTAGAGTGGAAGTACATTAAAGGTTGTCCGGCGAAGACTAGGTTATGTGTCATTTTTGAAAAGCACCTTTTTGCAAAAATGACCACCTCACAATCCTCCCGTGGACAAGGCTCCTCCTTTCCACTTGGTTTTTCATAAAGCCTTTGTTTTGCAGAAGTCATATTTTTAGGGTGTCCACTTAGGGACTTCATGTTATTTTATTTTTGGTGGTAATAATACCATATGGTGGCTATGGGCTTGGTAACACCAAGTTTTAAATATTGGCATGATATTAACTTTTATATTATAGATAGTAATAATAGCCAAAACAAAAATAGTTTTTTACTCAAAGTTTTGTAAAACTTCAGAAGTGAAAACATGCATGATAGATAATGATAAGTGTAGTAGCAAGCATCAGGATGGATTGCCTTGAAACTCCTTTTGTCCCTGGCTTTGAAGTAGCTCGAACTTGACACAAATCTCTACAACTCCTTCTTCTCCTTCGTTTTCTAGCGTCGTAAAAAGAAAAGGGCACACACTCAGAACCAATGAAGTCAAACAATAATACCAACCAACACATATAGCCAGCAAACTTATACTCATGCAACCACTCAAGTTTGCGTCAAGAAAACACACATCAAACACACATGACAATAAATGCTAATACTAGAATACTTATGGTTGGGAAGCCATATCCCACATCCTAAATGTCATTGGTTGAGTGGGTGTACCACTCTCATACCAAGACATTGAAGAAGCTAAAAATAGCCTTTGGTCACAAGGGTGAGGCTACTAAATTAATAACAAACATCCAAGGCAATACCCATGCTAGTGGGTATTAACAACAACACAAGGAAGCAACATCTAGATAAATTTCCACTAACTCAATGAGTAAGAAAAGTCACAACAATAACACTGGTACAATACTCATGCTAAGGTAATCACTCAGAATATTTCAATAGCAAAGCAAACCACAGATGAACAAGGTAACTACTGACTATGCTCATATCTACACAGAGCCTAAAGAAAAACTCAATCATAAATGTAACTAAACAAACCAGTGGCTCAAACATTTGTAACAAGTCATAAGACACACTCTAGAACACAAAAATCATATGAGATAAATATAGCTCTAAATAAGATGAAAGCAGGGGTTTACTAATAGCATACTAGTATGAAATATTACTATAGAGGCATGACTAAAAGTAATGTATTTCACACCCAAAACCACTAACACTAAAAGAGTCATGTCAAAGTAACAAGAGTGGAAACATGTTAAACAAGCTAGGCTAAACATGATCCAACAAACATAGGAATACAACAATAATGGGATAACTCATAAATGATAGGGTCACTACTAATACATAAATAGAGAGGCAATCAATACTACAAGGATAAATTTTCCCTAACAAGCAAACATGCTTAAGCATCCATATAACAGAAACATACACCTTACACATGCTAGTGAATAATTAAACCAAAACTGATTCTATGAAAACAACTACTCAACAAGAATCATCCAAGTCTAATTAACCATGTTTTTCTAACAACCAAGAACAAGCATCAAGGTGATATGTTACAATATCAGTAGCTATGCACTATAATTTTGTTCAAACAACACTTTCTAAAATTAAGCCACTCAAGGGAATTTCTATCCACACATAATCCTCAACACTAGGACATATTTCTATTAGTGAAAACAACACTCAAATAAATCAAAGGCAATAATTAATAAACACACACAAGCAAAAACTAGACTACTAGGAATATGCCTATGGTGGAGAAATTGTATTTCTCACAAAAATGAAATGGGGCACGTGGGTTTTCCACTAGCCTTCCAAGGCATTTGAGGGTCACAATGCCTCTGGTTTCACTTGTGGAAAAATAATATTCCACTAAACAATCATCAGAAAGCTACACATACTAGTGAAAACAATAGGGTGCAACTAATAAAGAAAATTCTACTCATGCTTTCCTATAAATTAAAGTGCAAGCTAACAGAGGTGATAACATCCTGAAATCAGTACCAAAGTGGTACTGGACTCCTCATAGCAACAACAAAAACCTAGGTTCGAAACCTAACAATACAATGCCCACATTTCTATCTCATATAAATACTAGAAAATAATACTATGTCAATCCTTATTTATATTTGTTTCCAAACAATCCCAAACTTCCTTACATGCTAGTACCGCAAGGAAACATCATTAGAACATATAGGAACACACTGACACATGCTAGAAAACAAGATTCTAAAACACAAACATTTATTTAAAACTATTTACACAAGATTTAATAAAAACAGAAAAGTGCCAAAACTAGATATGCACACCATAATTATTCTAGAGATCCAAAAAAATACACCAAGCTAGGATTAGATAGATCTAAACATACGCAAACTCATCCAGTTGGATTCACATCAAAACTCAACATTAAACATCCTACAAAAATCCTAGAAATGCCCACTTGACATTTACCAAAATGCATGTCATTTTCTATGGGAAGAACTCCTAGATATCATCAAGGGATACTCAAAACAATTTAGTTTGCAAGATTTGGGTTCATATTTTAAAAGTTATGCTCAAAAAGGTTTAATAGACAGTCTCTGCCAAATTAAATTCTACTGCACAAATGATCCACAAAATCTGGATCTACAACCTGGATGTGGTTTAGAAAATCATAATCTACTGCCATGATTTTTGGTTTGGACTAAATCCCATTCTTTCTATTTTTCCTAGGCCAAAAGCTAGGGTGCATTTATCTGGCATTTTCAAAAAGAAAAGAAAACACACGGGCACGGGCCAGATTCAACCAGCGCGGCCCATCTAGCGGCAAAGGTGGCCTAGGTGCACGTGCACACGCTCACGCTGCGCGGCAACGGTCCCGTTTAAAGGGAGCCATAGATCGCGATATCTACGGTCCTCACTCTCTCTTCTTCCTCCCCTTTCTTTCTCTCTCTCTTGCACGTGAAGGGAAACGGAAGCAACGGTGTGCTCACCTAGGGGCGTTGCAGGGCCATCGCGAGGGGTTGCGGACGTTGTAGAGGCTCGGGGTAGTGGAGGGGTGCAAATGGCGGTGGTTGACGTGGCTCCAAACGTCGGGGCGAAGCAGCACGGCCGCGGCGGCTCCGACAATGGCGGCGCGCGTCCTGCGCGATCGAGCAAGGGAGGAGGTCAGGGTGGGTCTAGGGTGTACGGGGAGTACGGCAGAGGTAAAAAGGGGCGGTGGGATCGCTCGAGTCGAGCTCCACCTGTCCGAGATGTTTGCGGTGGCCGGCGGCGAGTTTGCCTCCCATGGCGCTCACTGGGAGCGTCCGGGCTCGAGCTAGCGTGTCGAGGTGGATGCAGTGAGGGCATGGAGTGAGGTGGCGAGGTGGTGGCGTGAGTAAAGCTTTAAACACGTGACGCAATGGTCGGGTCGTGGGTGTGCTCTCGGTGTGTCGCGGTGAGCACGGGGGTGTGCTCTCCGGGCGTGTCCGCGACGTGCACGGCAGCTACGATGTCTAGGGGGCATGACACTCCACCACGACGTCAAGGAGAGGCGCGGCAGCGGCTGGTTGAGGCCACAGTGCACACGGCATGGCGTGCATTGTGCGCCACTCGGCTGCCCCCTCCTGATTCTGCTCCCTCTGTTTTCTCTCGATTCTCTCCCTCTCCACTCAAGCACAAAACGAATCCAAGGCACCAAAATGGAGTATCAACATAGGTCAACACAAATGGCAAAGTCTCACTTCTTCATTTGCACAAAAAACAAATCGAAAAAACAGCCAAATTTCTGTAAAAATAAAGTTCAGAAAAGTTCAATTAAAGACTTAGCAAAATTTTGCTAAGTCCTAGAAACAGATATTTTCGACAAAAAGTTCCTTCTGTTTTCAAGTAGCAACTGGATTCCAAATTTGAATTCTAAGTTGGATATTCTTAAACAAGATTTTAAATTTCAGAAACATCCTTTGAAAACATTTTTGGAATTGTGGAAGGTTTGGAAAACAAGGTGGAAAAAGTCCAAGTTTATGTTTTCTCTGTTTTTCCAAATCCATGTTTTTCTGTCTTATTTTTCTTCCACATAAACAAGCATGCAAAAGATTGTTTTCCAACTCCACAAATCAAACCAAGTTTATAGATTTGTAGTACACATATCAGAGAGAAACTATATGCCAAGAAAACATAAAATTGATTACTCTAAGATATGGAAAACAAGTGCAAGAAATTGATACTTGGCTAGTTTTTCAGAGATAAATTTTAATAGAAACTCCAAAACAAAACACCCATATTTTCCAATGTCATTTTGTTTTGTTGATTCAAACAAATCCAAATAATAATGCTAAGTTTAAAACAACCTTGGTCCAATACTTGGGACAAAAATTCATCAAAGCATCATATGGAAAACATCACAGAAACAATAGTAATCATTATGAAAATTAATATTTGTTTTGAAAAAAAAATCTTGAATTGCATATATGACTATTGTCACATACACATGTTGGTTCGCACAAACATGTTGAGAGAAAAAAAATTTGTTGGCCCACATTTTTGTCTCCCTTAACTACAGTACAAGGGTCCAAAAACTGGGGTGTGACATTCTTGGGCATCGTCTTGGGGGTCCATAGTGGATGTCGAAACATCGTAGTAAGGATCATGGACAGGGGTGCCATAAGCCTACTAGTAGAACCGCGGGGGGACGTGCAAGAACTGTAAATGAGAACACGAGCTTTACCCAGGTTCGGTACATCGCAACTAGGCGGCGTTTCTACTCCTGCAATGTCACTAAAATCAGGGCTGAAGCCTAAAGTATACATAGTACAATTGTGAGTATGGTTTCGCTAACTCGGCGAGGATGAACTTCCCGGCGAGTTGGCTTCTAGCTAACTTGTGAACTTGTATTTTCCTTGCTCCCGTCCGGCTTTATATAGATAGCCAGACTAGGGCTTACAAGAAGGAAACCTAGAAGACTATGGAAAGTACCTAACTTGGAAATTAAGGAATCTGGCTTCTCCTCCAACTCGCAGCATGTTGGGCTGTGGTCCAGGTTCTTCTAGAATCCGGCTTCATATGCGTCAGCTTACTGGGCAGCCCAATGGACTCTGTTCCATTGCTTGTGGGCCACCCTAGTAATCCGGCCATTAGCCAGTGCCGGTGATACGTCGAAAACGTATCTCCTTTTCCGAACACTTTTCCTATTGTTTGCCTCTAAACTTGTGTTTTTTGAATGCAACTAACACAGACTAACGTTGTTTTAGCGGAATTACTTTGGTGTCTCGTTTTTGTGCAGAAAAATCAATTTTTGGGAAATTGCCCAGAAAAGACCCCATTGGCCCCAAAACACCAGAAGACCCCGGGAGCCAGAAGGAGACCCGGAGAGGGGCCAGGAGGTGGCCAAACCAACCCCGACACCTCCCCTAGGCCACGCCAGCAGGTGGTGTGGGCCACTCCCACACCCCCTCGGTCTCCCCTTTCGACTACAAATAGACTTCAACCCTAAGACACGAGGGGGTTCGATAGTTTTCCAGAAAGAAGTCCGTAGCTCCGCCGCCACCCCGAACCTCGATTTAGGGATCAGAAGTTCCTATTCTGGCACCCTGCCGGGACAGGGAAGTGGAGGAGATCATCGCCATCGTCATCACCAACGCCTCTCCATCGACCATCCATGTTTCCCCCATCCATGTGTGAGTAATTTCCGTTGTAGGCTGAAGGGGATGGTAGGGATTGGATGAGATCGTTCATGTAATAATGCCGTGATTGTTAGAGCATAGTGCCTAGTATCTTCTGTTAGTGCTATTGACATTGTTGCAACTTGTTATGCTTAATGCTTGTCACTTTGGGCCCGAGTGCCATGATCTCAGATCTGAACATGTTATTGAATCACGATGATAATTATTGTTTCTTGATCATTCCTGCAAGTTGTTTACACATATCGTTGTCCGGAACCCGAGGCCTCGAAGTGACAGAAATTAGGACAACCGGAGGGGATGGCTCTGATGTGAGGATCACATGTGTTCACGGAGTATTAATGCTTTTCTCCAGTATTCTATTAAAAGGAACACCTTAATTACCAATAGTTCTCTTGAGGCCCCGCTAAAAACGGGCTGGTAGGACAAAATATGTTGTGCCAGTTCTCATTGTGAGCACGTACGACTATTTACGGAACGCATGCCAATGGTTACTTAGTTCTTGGATGCTTTATCTTATTTATATGCAATGCCCATGTCTTGATTATTATATGAACTATCTTATCCATGCAACTCCCATTCATCCATCCCTATGCCTACAGTATTTAATCCCGCTGTTTATTTCAAACACTACTGCTGCTGTTGTTTTCATCTCACTGCTGCTATTATTTCACTACTCCTGCTGCTATAAAACTGTTACTACAGATAAACCACTACGAACAAAAGTACTTTCAGGTGCAGGTGAATTGACAACTCACTTGTTAAGGCTCACAAATATTCTTTGTCCCCCTTGTCGAACAATAAATTTGGGTTTTACTTCCCTCGAAGACTGTTGCGATCCCCTATACTTGTGGGTTATAACCCGGATATACCCCTAATTGGCATATATCCGACCGGAGCCCCCAAGAAGGATTAAGACTTCATTTAGCCTTCCCTCGTGGATTTGTATTATCTTCACAAATGTCAGAGTTTTGTCTTGATTCTTCTTCAGAAAAAATCTTTAATGCCAAACTCGGATTTACTGAAATTCGACATTTCTTTCACGAATCTTCGCGGAGAAGGAAACTGTGAAGCAAGCGGTAGAATCTTGCCCATGTCACGAATGTCTAGGTTCAGTCAAAAGCCTGAACCCATATCTCTAACAGATTCTTGCGTGAGAAACAAGGAGATGGCAATAATCGCCCCGCCCCCTCGTTTCCCGGATTTTAAGGCGATACACGTGTCGATCATCCAATGGCTAAACGAGTCGTTGGGGCTAATCTTAACGTAAACTTGTCTATAAATAGCCACCTCGAGGTCTCCAAAGCAATTCCACTCCCAGCCTCGAGCCTAAGGAGCACAGAGAAAACGAGCCCGGATCTAGAACCTCACCGGAGACTACCATCGGTGGTGTTTTCTCACGGTTGCGCCGCCCAAAAATGGCCACCGGAAGCCCCACACGCGCCTCCGAGATCGCCAACGTCGATGTCGCATCGAGGATCTCATGCAAGACCTCGACCCTGCCATCGGAACTCCTCCGCGCTCTTCTGCAACATCGCCGGAGGTTCCCGTGAGTGCACTGGCGGGTGGGGATCTCAATCCCGCCGTCGGAACCATGCCGCCACTATCGGCTACTCTTCCTCCCCCTCCCTTCCCTGAAACTGAGGAGGAGGAAACTTCCACCCGCGATGGCGAAAACACGTCGGTCGTCGTCACTGCGAGACGCAAGGAAGAAGAGGAGGGCGACGCCGAAAACTGGAGCCACTACAACGTGAAATGGCTCTGCTCAATGCCATGGAAAAGGATGGGTTCATCACCAAAGAAAAATGGCGGATGGACGAGGATGACACTGAGCCTTCTCCGAAAGACGGAGAATGGGTTGTTCTGGCCTCCCATATCAATCAAGGTATGGGCTTTCCACCATCCGCGTTTTTCGTCCATGTCCTTAACCACTACAACGTCCAACCCCACAACCTACCTCCCAAGTCAATTCTATACATAGCCGGGTTCCAGGCCCTTTTTGAGGGATACTTAGGGATAAAACCCCGTTTAGACTTTTTCTACTACTTTTTCAACGTTAAACGCAACACCACCGAGGGTGTTCTTCCGACTTGCGGGGCCATATCCTTCATCCTTCGTAGGTTTAGGGAGGAGTGGTTTCCGAAAATTAAAACCTCCGAGTCCGTCAAGTTTTGGACGGGCTCTTTCTTCTACCACTTGGATATTCCCTATCCTGGAAAGGATACGGGAATTCCGCCTTTCGTCAATTCTGCGGCCACGCCCCAGGACAACTAGGCATTGGACGCAGTCAAGGTTCTACCTCCAGACCTGATGAGAATAAAAAGGTGGATCGCGAAGATTATTTCTTCCTCTCCTCCTCTGACCGGCATGGATGCAGTTTTGTGCTGGCTTGGAAGGAGGATCCAACCTCTTGCTCACCATGGAGGCCGGCTCCTTTGTGAATACACGAGCCCCGAGGACACAACGAGGGTAACAAAGTCCGCTTTGTCAAAGAAAGAATTCAAGAAACGCATCAACCAGCTCGTGTCTACTCGTGATGAGTACGAGGAAAGCCTACATCTGTATAACGCGTAGTATCCCGCTCCCAAGGTATGCTTTCATTTTCTGCCTTTTGGGAAGTTTTTGTCTTTTCTCAGATGTTTTGATATTAATCCGGGTTTATTTCTTTTTCAGCTTCTTGATCTCCCAGAAGATCATCTTGCCACCGATGCTGAGCTAGCAGAGCTCAAAGCTCGCTTTCAATCAGATGGAGGGCGGAAACGCAAGAAGATCTCTTCAAGCCATGAAGTGATCGATCTTTACGGAGTGCCCGTTGCCACTTCCAGGTAAGACTCGAAAGTTTACATTCGTGTGCCTTTTCTTGCGTCTCTTCTTTCTCGGATTTTTTTATCTCGGTTTCTCCTTCTTTTCTCTTTTCTAGCCTTCCTCCTGTCCCTTTGAAGGGGAAAGGCAGGAAGAAGATGAAAGTTGTTTCTCTTAGGGGGCCAAAGCTACCCCCCGCAGCTGCCTTGGACACTCAAGTGGTGGCTGGAGAAGATAATTTGGCTGCTCGGGAAGAGTATTCCTTACAGACCAGCCAGCCCGATACATTCGACACGGATGTGCGGGAAAGGGCGGATCTTGATGAAGGCGGACCTTCGGCGCTTCCAGTGCAACAATCAAAAATCCATGGGTTCTGTAAGGGAACAAGTTTTATTGATACTTAAACATTATCTACATCCACTGATGTTTTGTGGAGCAAAGAAATCCACTTGATATTGTAAAAGAGCAAATGCAAGAAAAATGGCAGAATCTGTCAAGACCAGAACAGTCTGTAAAGACAAAAAAAATCGAGGCACTTATGTTACTCATATCGAAAAACTTAAAGAACAAAAAAGTTGAGTAATTATCCGGGGAATAAGCACAAGAAATTTTAGGTCATTCTGATTTCTCTGTGATTTATACATTTTTTTACGGTGGACAGGAGAAATCTGTTTCCTGCGCAGAAATCCGAAAACCAACTCCAACACTCGTCAAAAACCTTACTTGGCACTACTAAAACATGAAAAGAAAGATACAAAGGAGTTGCTACATAAGAATAGAACCTCTTGACTCAAAGAAAACAGAGAAAAACAAAGCAAAAACAAAACCATGGGTTATCTCCCAAGAAGTGCTTTTCTTTAACGCCTTTTAGCTAGGCCCAGAAAAGTGGAATCAAGTATTTTTCAAGTGAAGAAGCATCCAAATTGTTACGAGTATTACGTTTACCTTTCTTACCCTTATTCTTGCTTTTAGGGAACTGATGGTCTGCACATGATTTTGGAGCAAAAGTCATAGTACCTCTCCCCATATCAATAGTTGCTCCTAAGAGCTTCAACGGAGATATTCAAAGAGTAATTTGGCCCTATCCTACACATTCAATAACAAGATAATCAGTGGATACCATTCTTCCTAAGATTTTTGTAAATACTCCCTGATGCATGTAAAATGCATACATGAACTTTGCATGTTATTACTTGTTTTTCCTACATATTAGCAACTTATATTCATGTTTTATAATGATTTGGGGGATTTTCTGAACAATCCCCCTTCTTTTGGTTCTAACCCTGTTTTTCCAGAAAACGTACTTTTTAGTGTTTCAGACTTTCCGGGAGCTTCGGGACTCCAAAAAGGGCAAGGCCAAAGAGCACGGTTTAGAATTTTTGAGACGAAGACCATGGGCCAAAGTAGAGGGCCAAAAGGCCAACCAGGTGGAAAAGAGGACCCTCCACGCGGCCAGATTCCTTGGCCGCGTGTGGGCCCCCCTTTTTGCCCCCGTGGCTCCGATGTCGTCGATCTTTCTTCTCCCGAGTGTCTCGTGACCTAAAAACGACTATATAAAGGTTCCCCTGGCCTTTTCGAGAAGGAGGCGGCGCCGAGAGACGAAACCACGAAACAGAGAGACAGAAGGCTGCCGCCGGAGAAGATCGGAGGGGGGAAACGCCGCCGGGATCACCCTCGGAGGGCTCCACCCCCCTCCGGCGTGTTCATCATCAACATCTACAGCAAGATCAGCTCCATCTCTCCACTGTAATCTCTTGGCAAACACGATGTATGATGCAATACTATATTCCCTTGATGTATTGTGTCTCCCCGTCTATGTTTGAGTAGTGAATTGTTCTTGGCAATGGTGAAATAGTTCGTTGATTGGTTGCATACAAGTTTGTTATCTTCTATGATTGTCTTTATGTACAATATATGAGTGCACGCATATGTTGGGGAATGCATGTAAGGTGATCACCGGTAGCATAATGGAGTGGTGGTGACTTGGGAGTGACAGTAACCTGAGACCGAGCCACAAAGTTAAGTTATTGGGGGATATATATAGGGGACCTTAGAACGTAAGGCTATGGTGGGACTTTATGTCTTAATCAATCTTGTGCAGTCATTTACTTGGCCACATGATCCATCATAAGGGGTTGTAGATCATTTACTTGACTATACCTATTCATGGCTCTTTCCTAGAAGAAACAACTAAGACTAAAACATGTGCTTCACTAATTGTGACAACCACACGAACGAAACACCTATTGCTAGACCACTTGCTCCCTTGAGATACTTGAGATATTTGCTGCTTGCTACTTGTGAAATTTTCTTAGAAACTTGCTTTAGAAACTTGCTCTAGGATTACTTGCATTTTAAACTTGCTTCACTAGTTACTAGACAAACCACACTCCACGTCACTTGCTTTTAATTAGTTAGTTCCTTTTAGTCAAACTTATTGCTTTGTATAAAAAGCCATATAAGAGGGTTATAGGTCTTTAGAGAATAGATAGCTTACCTTCAGCTCCTTGTGGGTTCGACACTCAAATACTTATCGAAAGGTACTACAATTGATCTCCTACACTTGGGAGTCATCAAGCACTTTTCTGGCGCCGTTGCCGGGGAGCGTTGTGCTAAGCTTTTACTCTTGTTTGCATTGCATACTAACATATAAACCTAAAACACACAAAAAAATTATAAAATGGAAAACAACCAAACAATTTTAGAACTGTATAATATCTACCTTGAATTAGGACATGAAGTATTTGAGGAGAAATTGAAAAATTATTTGCACAACAATCATATTTGTGGTAGTACTAATTCTTTGAACACCTTTATTGCTAAGTAAAACCTTGAGCTTGGGGAAGTTTGTCTTGATGAATATGATATTTTTAGTCCCCCTACTATTGAGGATAAAAATTATATACTTGATGATTCTATGGAAAGTTTTAAGCTTGGGGAAGTTGGTTTTGATGAGCATGATATTTCTAGTTCCCCAAGCTTGGAGGAGAAAATTCACTTTGATGATACTATGCCTCCTATATATGATGATTGCAATGAAAATTATGAATGTTGAACTCCCACTATCACTAATGAGGATTTTACTTATGTGGAGAGTAGTGATTCTTTTATGCATGTGGCTCATGATAAGAATGTTTTATGTGATATTCATATTGTTGAATCTATTCATGATGCTACTGAAAATTATTATGAGAGAGGGAAACATGGTTACACATATTTCAACAATATTAAGTTTCCCCTCTTTATGCTGAAAGTATTGAAGTTTCACTTGATCCAGCTTTCTATGCTTGCTATTATGTGCTTCTTTTATTTGTTTCATTACAAAATGCCAATGCATAGGAAATGGGTTAGACTTAAAAATAAATTGTTTAATATTTTTTGGTGTGTTCCTAATGATTTAATTTCCTATTCGGTTTGAGCACACATTTATGTCTTTTCAACATGTAAAATACCTTTACCTACTGTTATCTATCATTTAGTTTAAGATTTTCATTTTATAAATTTTTTGGCAAAGTAAATGAGAAGGATGAGTAATGGAGAAGTTGGGGTCGACCTTGAACATGTGTTGTTCATGCCAATGAAACCATTGCAAATTCTCTATCATTAAAACTTTTTCCAAAGCTAAAAACAATAAAAATATTAGTTCACTACTGTAACATCACATTTCTGTCTTATTTCTCATCATAAATGGCAAGAATAATCTTATATGAGAGATAGGATTAAACAATAGTAATTAGCTGTCCAGAAAACAGATTCCTGAACTTCACTGCGAAAAATGTTTCAAATCACAGAAGTGGAATTTTGACCTGGTAATTTATGACAGCAATATTTAGTTATCACTACATATTTCATTAGTTTTAAGTTTTCTGATTTGAGCAACTTAAGTGCCTCTAAAAATTCACTCTTTACGGGTTGTTCAGTTTTTGGCAGATTATGTCTTTATTTTGCATTGCTCTCATTACTTGTGTTTTGTGTGGTTCTTTTGATCAAGGAGCAATGCACAACTATAGTAACAGTAGTTAATATTTAGAATCAACTCATGATGTGTCTTTACTGTACCTATGTGGATTTTATTTATGGAGGCACTAACCCCTCTAATCAAGTTTTATGTTGAGATTTGTGTAAGAAGAATTTTTCAGGAGGAAGAGTTGAGTGAGATGAACAAAGATCAACAGGGACAACCAATCAATCTTGGGGATGTACCCCTGGGCTCACCCTACATGTATCAAATAAGTACAAGAATCCAAGCTTGGGGATGCCGAGCCACCTCACCCCAACCATCATGATGTTAAGTAAGAAAAGCCTAGCTATACGGCTATCAATAAAGCGCTTTACGGGAGGCAACCCGGTTGTTCTTAGTTGGTTTTTCCTAGTTTCCTATTGATGTAACAAGAGACTTAGTCTTTAGTTTAGTTTCTGGAGTTTTCAATAAAGTGTCAAGTTTCACCCATTTGGATTTAAAAGTTGCTATCCTAGTGCTTGGAATTTCTGTTTCAGCACGATTCTGCTCACCGTACGATTTTTCATTTTTTAATCTGTAAGTCGGATTGAGCTAATTTTTTAGTATGTTCTGCAACTTTTCGTACTATGTAAGCAAAAAAATTGGATTAATTTTTTGATGAGTCTAGCTTAGGGAAAAGGTTCGTTTTGCTGCTATTGCTTTTCTGGACAGATTTTGCCTTTTTTTGTTGGATGCACTCTTTGGGTTTGGGACTTGAATTTCCTTGATATTTTCGAGCTAGAGAGTGAAAATACAACATTATGAACCTTATTGTCTATCTTCTGGAGCATTTGTTTTGGAATTTTGCGCAGCATGCATACGTTTTGTTTGTCCTTGCTAATCTCACCCCACAGAAAAAGAATGCGAGAAACATGTTTTGTAATGTTTTTCATAGGGAATAGAAGAGCTGCGCCAAGAGAGATCCAAGAGTGGTGAAAACCACACTTGGGGATGTGGTGAACACCCCCTGGACCAACACTATTTTGGTTAGCACACGTCTAGTTTCTGTTTTTCTAAGGAAAGCATTTATCGCAGAAACTTGAAGCGTCTAGTTTTGTTTTTTTTAGTTTATTTGTGAGACCACCACCACAATTATCTTTATGAGAATCAGCTACTAGAATAATGGGTTGAATTAAGTTGTATGTTGTTATATTTATTGGGAAAGGGATGCTTTAGTTGATTATAAAAGCTACTTATAGTTGTATGATTTATATGATGTTTTAGGTGTAGAAATTTGCAATAGTGTTGTCATGAGCTATCTCTTATTCATGTTTTTGATGTTAATTGTTAGTTTACTTAGTTTGTCATGAAATGAGTACTTCTATGGACACTAATGCATGCATAGTAGCTGGTCAACTATCTCCCTCTTGCTAGCCAAAAAACTAAAAATTCCAACAAGTATAAACTAGTTTCCAACACCCTTTAGCCAAGTATTTCCAGTGAGTCCACCATATCTACCTATTAGCTTCAGAGCTATTCCGAGTATGTTCACCATGTTATAGTGTTATTTATGTTCTAAATTAAGATATTCACTTTATTAATTGTCATGAGCTGAATTTGGGATAGGACTCTCACGAACTTTTGAATGCACACCTTTACTTTTCATTGCACTTAATAAACATGACCCAATAACGGGAGCTAAAAGTTTTGCGTTTGACAAGTGTTTGGTTGGGAGCTAGCTATAAACGTGTATCACTGGAAAGCTTTCAACATTGCGCAAAAATTTACATTTGGTTGATATCATGTACTTTTGTTTTTGGACTCCTGCCATGCCGAAATGAAATAGAGGAATAGTAAGTTTTGATGAGTAAGTATATTTATGACTAGAGAAGGCCGCTAACCCAAGCCATGCTTGATCATGGTGGAAATTTACTTACATCTAGAGTGGACTCTACAAACACATCCTACAATAAAATAAGAAGCTATGCATATAGTGAATGAAATAAAAAAGGATGATGAGTCTACTCCGTTTGTTCATCTTGTCATTGTGACATGGGCTGGTTTCCATGTCATGGGGAAAGAGGTACCTCTTTGCGGTTCTCTACGATGTCATTAATACTTATTATGATTGTACAAAGCTTATTAGGAATCTTAAGTTGAGTAATCATGGAGTAGGTTTTCACACTCACGGGGCATGAGGCATTCAACCAACACCTTGTCAATCACATTACTTCAACATTCACAATTTAAGATGCTAGTGATAAAGGGGCAATGAGAATCTTAGACCAATGGATGCCACATTAGTAATTTTAGTTGAATAATTTAGAGGCTAAATAAGACTTGATCATGTTTTACCTCTACTCAATTTTCTCCAAAGTGTCCACCATATTTTCTATTTTCCATTATGCTATTCTTTGACCAATATAGGATTTTATTTTTCATTTTGTGTATGCATTTGGTCCATAGTGCTTTTATTTCATTATACACTTTGTGAAATTTCATGAAGCATCTTTGCTTGCATATTTTATATTTCTTATAACATGAATTGTATGTTGCTACTCATCTACATTATGAATCATTTGATTATATGTAGCATGAATAATCTTCTTTGATATTCCATGATTGTTTTAAAATGCAAAGTCCATGTTAGTTTTATCACCTTCATACTCGAGGACGAGTATGGGTTAAGCTTGGGGATGTTGATGCATGTAAAATGAATACATGAACTTTGCATGTTATTACTTGTTTTTTCTACATATTAGCAACTTATATTCATGTTTTATAATGATTTGGGGGATTTTCTGAACAATCCCCCCCTCTTTTGGTTCTAACCCTGTTTTTCCAGAAAACGTACTTTTTAGTGTTTCAGACTTTCTGGGAGCTTCGGGACTCCAAAAAGGACAAGGCCAAAGAGCACGGTTCAGAATTTTCAAGACGAAGACCATGGGCCAAAGTAGAGGGCCAAAAGGACAACCAGGTGGAAAAGAGGACCCTCCACGCGGCCAGATTCCTTGGCCGCGTGTGGGGCCCCCTTTTTGCCCCCGTGGCTCTGATGTCGTCGATCTTTCTTCTCCCGAGTGTCTCGTGACCTAAAAACGACTATATAAAGGGTCCCCTGTTCTTTTCAAGAAGGAGGCGGCGCCGAGAGACGAAACCACGAAACAGAGAGACAGAAGGCTGCCGCCGGAGAAGATCGGAGGGGGGAAACGCCGCCGGGAGCACCCCCGGAGGGCTCCACCCCCCTCCGGCGTGTTCATCATCAACATCTACAGCAAGATCAGATCCATCTCTCCACTGTAATCCCTTGGCAAACACGAAGTATGATGCAATACTATATTCCCTTGATGTATTGTGTCACCCCGTCTATGTTTGAGTAGTGAATTGTTCTTGGCAATGGTGAAATAGTTCGTTGATTGGTTGCATACAAGTTTGTTATCTTCTATGATTGTCTTTATGTACAATATATGAGTGCACGCATATGTTGGGGAATGCATGTAAGGTGATCACCGGTAGCATAATGGCGTGGTGGTGACTTGGGAGTGACAGTAACCTGAGACCGAGCCACAAAGTTAAGTTATTGGGGGGTATATATAGGGGACCTTAGAACGTAAGGCTATGGTGGGACTTTATGTCTTAATCAATCTCGTGCAGTTATTTACTTGGCCACATGATCCAAAATAAGGGGTTGTAGATCATTTACTTGACTATACCTATTCATGGCTCCTTCCTAGAAGAAACAACTAAGACTAAAACATGTGCTTCACTAATTGTGACAACCACACGAACGAAACACCTATTGCTAGAACACTTGCTCCCTTGAGATACTTGAGATATTTGCTGCTTGCTACTTGTGAAAATTGCTTAGAAACTTGCTTTAGAAACTTGCTCTAGGATTACTTGCATTTTAAACTTGCTTCACTAGTTACTAGACAAACCACACTCCACGTCACTTGCTTTTAATTAGTTAGTTCCTTTTAGTAAAACTTATTGCTTTGTATAAACAGCCATATAAGAGGGTTATAGGGCTTTAGAGAATAGATAGCTTACCTTCAGCTCCTCGTGGGTTCGACACTCAAATACTTATCGAAAGGTACTACAATTGATCTCCTGCACTTGGGAGTCATCACTCCCTCAGTTATCCCAATGGGAAATATAGTGGTGTTATAAGTGAGACGTATTTCTTCTCCTCCCTCAGTAAGTCTCCAAGTATTCAAAGATTCATAAATTTCTTTAGGCATAAGACAAAATTCAGACATAATATCACAGAGAGCATGAAAAGTTTCACCATTAATAGTAACCTTCACAGTAGGGATTATATTTGAGGCTTCAGAGTTTATTGGAACATGATCAAGGTGTTCAAGAATCCAATTATGACCCTCACTTAAGCAAGAAACATGTGTCTCAAGAGTATTCAATCTAGCATAAATACTTGCAAATGCTTTATCAGAGCTACTAGGTGAATTGTAGGTGACAATTAACTTTTTTATAGCATCAAAAGCTTGATCTTCATCAAAATGAAGGAAATCTCCTCCTACCACAGTATCCAAAGCACATCTATAATAAAGAACAATACCTAAATAAAAGCTACGAAGAAACAGGCTTAGAGTCATTTTAGGTTCAATTTTTCAATAGGAATCAAAAAATCTAGACCAAGCTTCCTTGAAACTCTTATCATTCCTTTGTTTGAAAGTGGAAATAATTTCCTCATATGACAAGGTAACAAGAACAGGAGTATTACTTTAACAATAATAAAAACAGGAATAAAACTACAGCTAGAATAAGAATTGGTTTTTTGCATTTTTGATAAAGAGAAGCAAACAAGAAAAAATAAAACAAACTAAGCAAAACTAAAACAAAGAAAAGAGATTGGAAGTGAGAGACTCCCCTTGCATAAATTCTTGATGCAAGCGTTGGTGAACCCCAAGTGGAAGGTTGTGAAGAGTGCAGCGGCAAGTTTTCCCTCAGAAAAGAAAGTTTTCCCTCAGAAAAGAAAGTTTTCCCTCAGAAAAGAAACCAAGGTTGAATCGACCAGTAGGAAGACAAGCAATCTCTGAAGGTTGATGCAGCTGAGGTGGCAGGGCGCACTACCGGTTTAGCAGCAACGTGGAACCTAAACAACACAATCAAATCACTTTGCCCCAACGTAGCAGTGTTGCTGTCCATCTCACCGGTTTTGCTGAAAACACAAAGAGATTAAACGTATGGTGTGGAAAATAGTAGGAAAACAGTATGAAAGTAGTAGCAGCAGTATGAAAGCAGTGTGAAAACAGTAGGTGTTTTATCAGTATGAAGAAAATGGACCGGGGTCCATAGTTCACTAGTGGTGTCTCTCCGTGAAGGATAAATAACATGTGTGGTGAACAAATTACAGTTGTGCAATTGACAGAAATGAAGGCTGCACCATAGTGCATATGCAAGACATAAATATTACTATGTGATTCGTGCGGGCATTATAACAAAATACATAGACCGTCATCCAACTACATCTATGTCTAATAATCCACCGTCCGAATATCATCCGAACAAATGTTGGGTATTAAGTTGCAAGCAATAGATTATCGCAGTAAGAAAAGTGTGTAATGTAAACAATGTAAACTAGGTAAACACCGTTGTTTTCTCCCTAGTGGCAACAGCACATCCTCCATCCGTTACATTTCTGTCACTCGAGCACAGATGCAAAGGAGGCATGAACCCACTATCGAGCATAAATACTCCCTCTTGGAGTAACTAGCATCTACTTGGCCAGAGCATCTACTAATAATGGAGAGCATGCAAGATCATAAATAACAAATGCATGAAGATAACATGATAGATTGATAATCAGAAGGCATAGCATTCAACATTCATCAGATCCCAGCAAACACAACATGTAGCATTACATAAAGATGATCTCGATCATGTGAGGCAGCTCACGAGATCTAAACATGAGGTACAAATTGGAGAGAACAACCATCTAGCTACTGCTATGGACCCGTAGTCCTGGGATGAACTACTCACACATCACTTCGAAGGAGGGCATGGTGATCTAGACCCCTCCGGTGATGAATTCCCCTCTCGGCAAGGTGGCGGGAGAGCTCCAGAACCCTCCCGATCTCGGGATGACGATGACGGCAGCCTCGGGTGTTTTTTAGAACGAAGTGGTATATATTTAGGATTCACGTCTCGAGGGGTATAAATAGGCGAAAGACCAAAGGCGGTGGAGGCCGGGGGGCCCACAGCACCCCATGGCGCGGCCAGGGGCGCGCCTCCCTATGGTGTGGGCCCCTTGTGGTGCCCCCTCCGGGTCTCTTCAGGACTCCGTGGAACCTTCGGGAATTATAAGACTCCCGGGCGTCGAATTTTCAAATTCCGAGAATATTTCTAGAACAACTTTTCTGAAACTAGAAATAGTCAGAAAACAGGGAGATGGCTCTGTGGCATCTTGTCAATAGGTTAGTCCGGAAAATCGATAAAAATGACATAAAGTGTATAGCAAACATGTGGGAAACAATAAGAAAACAACATGGAACATCATAAATTAAGGATACGTTTATGACGTATCAATCTTCAAGGAGTGTATCTTTTTCCTTGGAAACGACGGCAATATCACCCACGTAAACATGGACATTTTTGCCAATTTGACTATGCAAGCATCTTTGCATGCAACGCTGGTATGTTGCACTGGCGTTCTTAAGGCAAAAGGCATGGTTATGTAATAGTATGTTTCATAGGGTGTTATGAAAGAGGTTTGTATTTGGTATTCTTCTTTCATGCGTATTTGATGATATCCGGAATAAGCGTCCAAAAAGCATAAAAGCTCAGAGCCAGTAGTGGCATCTATTATTTGATCAATTCGCGGTAACGCGAACCTATCTTTTGGGCACAATTTGTTCAAAACGGTGTAATCTATACACATCCTAAGAATAATACTATCCTTCTTTGGGACTAATACTGGGTTCACAGACCAATCTGTATGTATAACTTCCCGGATAAAGTCAGCTTCTAAAAGCCAAATAATTTCCTTGTCAATAGCCTTCCGCCTTCTTCCATCAAAACGACGGAGACCTTGTTTGGCGGGTTTTGATCTTGGAATAACCTTCAGTTGGTGCTCGGCAAGTTCCCTGGGAACACCTGGAATATCAGCAGGACACCAGGCAAAAATTTCCCAGTTCTCACGTAGGAACTTGATGAGTGTGCTTTCGTATTTGTCAGCCATTCATGTTCCTACGACGATGAACTTTGTAGGATCTTTGGGGTCCAGGATGATCTTCTTTGTATTCTCCGAGGCTTTGAAACTATATGTCGGCTTCCGGCTTTCTTTTCCTGTCGGCATTTCTGTCGGCGATACTTATTTAGCTAGTTCCTTCAGCTCCTCCTTCCGAATCACCTGTTTGGCACAAAGGGCGTTTCATTTCTCCAGATCGTTCGCCAATTTGAAATCTCCAGAAATGGTGATTACTCCTCCTTTTGGCCCTGGCATCTTCAAGTTATTGTAGATATAGCATGACCTTGCCATGAATTTGGCAAAAGTCGGACGTCCGAGTATTATGTGATACACACTTTCGAACGGCACTACCTCGAATGAGATCATCTCCTGACGGAAGTGTTCTCTCTTTCCAAAGGTTACTTCTAGGGAAATTTCTCCTAGGGAATGTGCTTGTCTACCAGGAACAATGTCGTGAAAATCTACATTGCTATATTTGAGCTGGGTCTCGGAGAGGTGTAACTGCTTCAATGTACTTAAGTACATGACATTGATATTGGATCCTCCATCCATCGGCACTCTTTTGAGCCTAGTGTTTTGAACAATAGGGCTTACGACCAAAGCATGTGTGTCGGGTTCTGGGATGTTACCGGGATGATCAGACTGATCCCAGGTAATTGGCGCATTTGAATACTTCAAGTACTTTGGGTTGGAGGTACAACCGCATTGATTTCTCGAAGTGTTCGTTTTGCCTGTTTGGTTGAAGGAGTTGCCAGGAAAGTTAGGTCTACATTCGCCTTCAACTCTCAGGAATTTAGGTTCGCCTTTCCGCTGCTGCTCCTGGATTTTATCATCAGTGTCACACTCGCTTTCTTCTTTGTCAGCTTCCGGCTTTTGCTTGTTGAATTTCCTTTTCGAATTCTTCCTTTTATTCCCGGATCTTGCATTGCCTTTCATGTGCTTATTAAGCCGGCACTGCGCATTTGTGTGGGTAGGCTTCCCGAATTGCAAATGGTGGACACAGTTTTCCGACTTAATCTTTTCCCACTCTTCTTTAG
The DNA here is from genome assembly GCA_028641055.1 of Alopecurus myosuroides. Taxonomy (NCBI): domain Eukaryota; kingdom Viridiplantae; phylum Streptophyta; class Magnoliopsida; order Poales; family Poaceae; genus Alopecurus; species Alopecurus myosuroides. The sequence goes on from CM054060.1 coordinate 325,611,941, forward strand.
AGTAGGAGATGGGTTTTGTGCTTTTTCCCTTCCATCTGCTGCCATTATCCTTTCCGAAGGCTATATTCACTTCTTTGGGTTTTGGCTGTGCTCATGGAGTAGCCTTCTTTTCAGAAAGAGACGCCTTTTTGGCTTGAACTAAAGCATCAATATTTACGCCTCTCGCCCTTATGTCATCTTCAGCCGTTGCATGCTCATTGGCAGTGGTAAGCATAGATCCGAGATCTTTGTGCTCTTTCGAACCAACCATGAATGGTACGAGGTCGGGTTTCAGGTCGTTGATGAAAGCATGCATTGCTTGTACATCACTTACTCCAGAGCAACTATTCTTCATTACAATCCATCTTGAGATAAAGTCGATGTACAGCTCATCTTCACATTGTACGCAACGGTTCATCTCGTTGATGCTCTTAGGGCGTTTATACGAACCCTGAAAGTGCTGAGCAAATACTCTAGCCATATCTTCCCAGTTGTCTACTGTTCTTGATGGAAGTCCATTGATCCAATATCTGGCTCCATCCTGCAACATTAAGGGAACAAACTTCACAGCCTCTAAATTTGTCCCTTTGTTGATCTGGATGGCATTATAGTAATCCGAAAGCCACGTATCCGGGTTTGTACTTCCGGTATACTTTTGGTAAGTTGGACCGACTTTGGCAAAGCCAGAGTGTAGACTGATTCTACGGATCCTGTCAGTGAAACACTTTGGTCCAAAGTATAAATCGTCTCTTTCCGCCTTATCGTCGTGCGCGGAGTACCTTCCAGCTGAATGGACAGAAGGGGATCTGCTCCGTTCTGGTCCATGTTGCGCGACTGCCGCTCTTCTAGGATCATCCCTATTTCTTCCAGCGTCGTGTCCTTTGGAATAAGGTGGAGTTCTGCTCCTTGGAATTTATTTGTTAATTGGAGGAGTTCGGGATCTCTCACACCTGTGAGGATAGTAGTATCTTCCAGCTTTATCAGCTGGGGGTCTCGGAGGCAGCATTACTTTTCCGTCTTTCCTGTTTTGCTCGTCCCGTTCCTTGTTGTCACGGCGATTATTTCCACCTTTCGACATATGGGATCCTATTCTGCATGCTGCATCCTTGTTATCCGGGATTTTCTTGTCCTTCTTAGGATCTCCCTTCTTTTCCTTAGAATCGCCTGAATCTCCGGGTTCACCAGGGTCAGGTGCTCCAGCGGCGCACGTGGCAGTTTTGCATAAGACTGAATCATCATGTAACTTGCTTGAACGTGCTTGTCCTCGCTGTTGCTGTTGTAGTACTTTTCCTAAGAAAGCGTACACTCCTTGTAGCTTTTTATCATCGGAGTACAGATCGTCATTAAGGATGGCGAATGCGGATTCTGCGTTTTCGGGTGCGGTTTTGTAGATGTGTTCGCCCTTAGCATTTGTGTTGTTAACATGCATTTGCCAAGATGGGTTTTCAAACCTCTTTCTTCCTGTCATTTCATCCGGCTTTGAAATTTTGGGTAACCGTGTAGATTTAATTCCAGATCTATTCCTTCTTGCGTACTCCTCTATTTCTTCCTGCTGCATTTTAATGTCAGTCTGGGTTTTGAGGAGATTTTCCCGAGTTTGGAACAGATGTTGTTGTTTCCGCATTAAAGCTTGTCTCCTGGCTTTTAGCACTTCCGGGGGCTCGTCTCGTGCAACCGGGGTTTGAATCAGATCAATCTCCTCCTGTTCTGACATTTGAGGAATTGGGATTTTGGCCTCTTTCTTCTCCACATGTTTGACACCACTGCCTCCTCCAACTTCCAGGTTTTGGTTCGCAATGTCTGCCAATTTCTCCACCTTTTTCTTCTATAGTTTGGATAGCAGTTTCTTGGAGGACTTCTTTTTCTTCTTGGAAGATGGAGGATTTTTGCTAGGTGCATCTTCCGTCAATTCCTTAATGTCAGGATAAGTCGGACTAACTTCACCTTCCTCTTCCTCTTCATCTGGCGGAGGTGTTTTGAGATCTTCATCTTCCTCGGCATCCGAGTTTCCAGTCGGTTTTTCCATGAGTACTTCGTGAAAATTCCCTTGCATGGATTTGACATTTCTTTCAAAGCATCTTCATCTTTAGAATCTGAATCTGCACATCCGGTTTCCGAGTCTAGCTTTGCCTCTATGGCTGCTAATACAGACGCAGCTTCCGAGTTCGTTGCCTGATTGACGAATCTCGTGGCTTCCACCTTTTCTGTGGGATCATGATGTTCTGTCTTTTCCACGAGATTTTAGTCTTCCGTGTTTTCAGCGATCTCAGAATACACCATACCAATAAAGTGAGATCTAGCTGCGGGCATCTCCGAGGAGGCAGCAAATCCATATGTGTTTTGGCGATATGCAACTATGGAAGCTTGATCTGCTCCTATGTATGAATAGGGAAAATCTGAGCAGAATCCGGCATTGTAGCCTTCCTCTATTGGGCATAGGGCAGGTGGGATAAAATTACTTCCACCACGGAATCCCATTGCTTTTGTTGTTAAACCGATAAAAACATTAGCAGATCCAATCGGTAAAACGCATGCACTTACCATATGATCTCGTGTCAGCATGTATGATCCATTGTCGAGGAAGCGTCCGACGTTTCCGTCGAATTCCAGGCTACCGACAGTGATTGTGCTGCCGATTCCGCCGAGTATTCCCGCTCGTAACGTAACTCCTGACGCCGCTGGCCCCACGGTGGGCGCCAACTGTCGATACATCATAGTAAGGACCATGGACGGGGGTGCCATAAGCCTACTGGTAGAACCGCGGGGGGGGGGGACGTGGAAAAACTGTAAACGAGAACACGGGTTTTACCCAGGTTTGGTACGTCGCAACTAGGCGTCGTTCCTACACCTGCAATCTCACTAAAATCAAGGCTGAAGCCTGAAGTATACATAGTACAATTGTGAGTATGGTTTTGCTAACTCGGCGAGGATGAACTTCCCGACGAGTTGGCTTCTAGCTAACTTGTGAACTTGTCTTTTCCTTGCTCCCGTCCGGCTTTATATAGATAGCCAGACTAGGGCTTGCAAAAAGGAAACCTAGAATACTACGGAAAGTATCTAACTTGGAAAGTAAGGAATCCGGCTTCTCCTCCAAGTCGCACCACATTGGGCTGTGGTCCGGGTTCTTCTAGAATCCGGCTTCCTGCGCGTCAGCTTACTGGGCCGCCCAATGGACTCTGGTCCATTTCCTATGGGCTATCCTCGTAATCAGGCCTTTGGCCATTGCCAGATATACCCCTAATTGGCATATAGCCGACAGTGGGATCAAACCTGAGCATACATAGGGCGTTTCCATGAGGTAGCGCACCATTCACCAAGTCATCAAATGCATAGAGAGAGAGGATTATGTTCACCTTATCACGCATTGCATTTGCTCGTGATCTTGTCATAGGTCCACTTGGTGTTGGGCTTGGTGGAATGGGGTGTGCTGCATCATCTCCCCTTCCTCCCTGAAAAAGAGTCGACCTCGACTCGTGGTCTTCCTCATCACTTGGACAGGGAGAGAGATCCTTGACGTTGAAGGAGTTGTGGACAAGGTACTTGGATTGCGGTAATTCAAGCTTGTAGGCGTTGTTGTTGATGCACTTGATGATCTTGAAAGGTCTGTCACCTCTTGGCTTCATCTTGGAGTTGCGCTCCTGAGGGAAACGGTCTTTGCGCAAGTGTAGCCAAACGAGGTCACCTGCTTGGAACACCATGGGCTTCTTGTTCTTATTCATCATGGATGCTTGGTACTCAGAGTTCTTCTCAAGCGTAGCTCTTGTGGAGTCATGGAGCTTCTTGATGTAGTCGGTGCGCTTGTCAATGTCCATGTTTAACTTGCTTGCGTAGAGGCAATGGTAGGTTGTCGAGAGCGGTGTTGGGGTTGAAGTTGTAGATGATCTCGAAGGGGCTTCTCTTAGTAGCTTGGTGTAGTGCTCGATTGTAGGCGAACTTGGCATGGGGAATGCATTCCTCCCAATTCTTGAGGTTGGGCTTGATCAATGGCCGTAGGAGTGAAGAAAGAGTTCGATTCACCACTTCGGTTTGGCCATCCCTTTGTGGGTGGTAGGCGGTAGAGAATAGTAGCTTGATGCCGAGCTTGTCCATAAAAGTCTTCCAAAAGTAGGAGGTGAAATTGACATCTCGATCTGACACAATTGACCACCATGTAGACGCACAATTTCCCTGAAAAACAAATTTGCGACATGTGAAGCATCGTCCGTTCTATTGCAAGGAATAAAATGTGCCATCTTAGAGAAACGATCAACAATGACAAAGATTGAGTCCATGTTTGTTTTAGTGCGTGGGAGTCCTAACACAAAGTCCATGCTAATGTCACTCCAAGGTGCGTGTGGTGTAGGCAATGGTAAGTAAAGACCATGACGATTGGAAGTGGACTTAGCTCGGAGACATGTAGGACATCGCTTGACGAGTCATTCAATTTGTTGCCTCATCTTAGGCCAATAGTAGTGGTTGGAGAGCATGGCGTAGGTCTTGTCCCTTCCAAAGTGTCCCATGAGACCTCCTAAATGTGATTCCTTCAATAACAACAAACGAAGAGAGGACTCCGGAATACACAATTTGTTAGCCTTAAACAAGAACTCTTTGTGAAGATAATAGTCATCAAAACCTCGATTGGGCAAGCATTTCTCAAAAATGGGTCCGAAGAAAACATCGGAAGAGTATAAGTCTTTGATTGCATCCAAACCAATCACATTGATGTCAAGGCGGGTAAGAAGACACTCTTTTATAGACAAAGCATCCGCTACAACATTCTCTTTACCTTTCTTGTACTTGATGACAAAAGGAAAAGATTCAATGAATTCCACCCATTTAGCATGTATTTTGTTCAAATTGGCTTGTCTTTTCAAATATTTCAATGATTCATGACCGGAATGAATGACAAATCCTTTAGGCCAAAGATAGTGTTGCCAAACTTCCAAGACTCTAACCAAAGCAAATAGTTCTGTGTCATAAATTGGGTAATTGAGTCTAGCACCATCTAATTTCTCACTATGATAAGCAATAGGACGTCCATTTTGCATAAAAACGTAACCAATGCCTATTCCACTAGTATCACATTCAATCTCAAAGGTTTTCTCAAAATCCGGTAAAACAAGCAAAGGTGCTTTGGTCAAACATTTCTTGAGGGTGTCAAAATCTTTTTGTTGAGCATTTCCCCAAACAAACGGTACATTCTTCTTTGTAAGATCGTTTAAAGGGCAAGCAATGGTCGAAAAATCCTTCACAAAACGATTATAGAAACCGGCAAGACCATGAAAATGTCTTATCTCACCCACAAAAGTAGGGTTAGGCCAATTTCTAATTGCCTCAACTTTCTTCTCGTCAACTTCAATGCCATTGGAGGAAATCACAAAACCCAAGAAAACAAGCTTGTCGGTGCAAAACTTGCACTTGGAAAGATTTGCAAAAAACATGCTTTGCGAAGAGCCAACAAGACATGAGAAATATGATCAAGGTGATCCTCCAAAGATTTGCTATAGATAAGGATGTCTTCAAAGTAAACCACGACAAATTTGCCAATGAAAGGGCGCAAAACTACATTCATAAGACGCATGAACGTTGAAGGTGCATTCGAAAGGCCAAAAGGCATGAAAAGCCATTCATACAAACCAAGTTTTGTTTTGAATGTTGTTTTCCATTCATCACCTATGCTCATTCGAATTTGGTGATATCCACTTTTAAGATCAATTTTGGAAAAGATAGTAGCACCACTTAATTCATCAATCATATCATCAAGCCTAGGTATGGGATGTCTATATCTAACGGTGATAGCATTGATAGGGCGAAAATCCATGCACATGCGAGAAGTGTCATATTGCTTAGGGACAAGGATAACCAGAACGGCACAAGGGCTAAGAGATTCGCGGATGAAACCTTTCTCAGGTAGTTTTTTGGATTTTCCGCTCGATCTCCTTAGTCTCCTTGGGGTTGGTGCGGTAGGGAGCACGGTTTGGGAGTGGCGCACCCGGAATGAGGTCAATGTGGTGCTCGATTCCATGTAGGGGAGGTAGGCCCGGTGGTAATTCTTCGGGAAACACGTCCGCAAATTCCTGCAACAAAGGCGACAAAGACGGAGGAAATCTTGTTGTGGTGTTAGTTTCAAGTGCTTCTCCTTTGCACACGAGGACAAAGTTAAGTATGGATGGGTCATTGCGTAATTCTCGCATCTCTCTTTTGGTGGCAAGTAAGGCAAGGCCTTTGGGAGCACTCAAAAATTTTCCACTCATGTTTGCCTTGTGGCTCTCGCTCTCTTTGAGGTGGATCACTCTCTCACCACTCATCTCACGAGATTTGAGCCCTTCTTGTTTGTGTGCAAGGTTCTTGGCGTTGTTGGCAATCACTTGGCTAGGAGACATGGGGCGGAGCACAAACGTCTTGTTATTCCATTTGAAGCTATAGTGGTTGGTGTGTCCATCATGAATAGCACTCTTGTCATATTTCCAAGGTCGTCCAAGAAGAATATGACACACGGTCATAGGCACAACGTCACACTCAACCGTGTCTTCATAGGGCCCACTCTTGAAGTGTACGGAAACCATGTGTTGAATCTTGAAGGTGCCGGAGTCACTAAGACGTTGGACATAGTAGGGATGTGGGTGTTGCTTGTAAGTCAATTGGAGTTTGTCGCAAAGCTCTTTGCTAGCCAAATTGTAGCAACTACCTCCATCGATGATAACCTTGATTGATTTTCCATTGATGCCAGCTCTAGTTTGGAAGAGGTTGCACCGTTGGTCATGTTCATCTTCAGGAGAGGTGGTGAGGACTCGTGTCACCACTAGAGATGGATTATTGTCCTCATCGAATAGACACTCTCTTCTTCATCGTTTTGTACGTCCAAGGAATTAAGAGCAACTTGCTGCAAGGCATAGTATTCACCTTCACTCATGGAGTCACGTTCACCATCTTGGTTGACAATCATGATCATCTTGTTGGAACACTCTAAAATCTTGTGTCCACTTCCACCACATTTGAAGCAAGTAATTGTGCTCGATTTGACTTGAGGAGCATTATAGGTGGTGGTAGGAGACGCTTGTTTCTTGAACAGTTGCGGAGGTTTGTTGGTAGCATTGGGGGTTCTAGAGGCGCTCTTGGTGTTGGTCGGTGTTGTCACTTGTGTCATTGGGGACGAAAAAGAAGGCCTTGATGCAAAGTAAGACGTTTGCTTGTTGTACTTGAGGTCTTCGGCAATTTGACGTTCGGCCTTGAGAGCTTGATGGACAAGGGTAACGATTTTGTCATATGGTTGATACTCGACAATCTTCCTTATGGGGTAGTTGAGGCCATTGAGAAAGAGGGTCATTGTTTTCTCTTGAGATTCCATCACATGAGCTCTTATCAAAGCGGTCTCCAACTCCTTGTAGTACTCATCCACCGACTTCAAACCTTGTTTAAGCTCTTGAAGCTTTTTGAAGACGTCGTGCTTGTAGTGCGGAGGAACAAAGCGAGCATTCATGAATTGCTTCATCTCATTCCAAGTGTCGATGGGAGCAATCCGGTTCTTGACTCTTTCCGCTTGGAGACGGTCCTACCATAAGAGTGCATAGCCTTCGAACTCCAAAGAAGCCATAGCAAACATCTTCTTGTCACTAAAGTTGTGGATGCCGAAGATCTTGTCCACCTTGAGAGCCCAAGCAAGATATTCTTCGGGGTCATTTTCACCATTGAACTTTGGGGCGTTGAAGCGAAAGGCACTCATGTTGTTGTCTTCATGTTGTCGATGGGGTCGCTCATGTTGATCTTCACCGTAGATAGGAGGTGAAAGATCATATGGGTCATCCTCATTGTCTTGGCATTGGCGGTCATGATGAGGAGGATGACGCCAGTGGTAATTAGGAGGTGGTTGTTGATGGTGACATAGTCGTGCTTCTAGGCATTCACTATCATCATTGTCACGGTTATGTTGTTGAGGACGCTCTTGTTCATGGCGAGGGTGTTGAGGAAGTTCTTGCTCTTGGCGGTCATTGTGGTGGGGGCGCGCATTGCGCCTTGGTGGCCTTCGATGTTGGAGAGCTATCACTTCCACGAAGTCTTTGTGACCATAGTCATTACCGTGGCCTTGTGGAGGTGCTGGATGATGTTGTCGAAGGTCCGGTCGTTGAGGTTGATGTTGAAGAGGGTCACCACGGCCTTGTCGGTGTTGAGGAGGTGGTGATGGCGAGCTATCTTCATACCAATGTCGTCGAGGAGCTTGTTGTGGAGGAGGTGGTGGTGGTGGTTGTTGCGGTTGTCCTCCATCCTCCATGTTAGGGTTGTGATCACGGCGCCGAGCTTGGTGATGATCTTGAGTATGGTGGCTTGAGCGTCACGACCTTGAGGACGATGATGATCCACGACGGTTGGCAAGGTTAGCCAAGTTGATGTTGATGCGTGTCATTTGATCATTCAATCGAGCCTCTTGCACTTGGAGACGATGCTCATAGCACTCCAATCTGTCCTTGTGGGTGACGAAGATGTGGTACGAGTTGTCGTTGAAGAAAGGGTTTCCTTCATCTTCCGAGCTCGAACTTGTGAACACTCCTTCCCTAGCCATCTCAAAAAGCACACAAGTGTTATATGAAGAAATGGATGTCTCACTTACCCAACGTTACCTTTTTTGGTCGTATTAAGGCTAGTGGACGAGCCTAGGTGTAGGGCGGTATGTCCAAAGTGAGTCCAAAAAGATCGAAAGAAAACCGCAAATAACAGCACACACGCTTTATGTGGAAGGCAAATGGGTGAGAAAAGTGGCAAAGAAAATCAACAAATCCGAAGAAAAGTTTTTTGTAAAACATACAGAAGAACCAAAATGAAATGTTAGCAAAATAACCAAACCTAGTGGAGGAAAAAAAATGGAACACACACACACACACACAAGTGATAAATGGGGTTAGTGCGGCCAAAGGACGAGCGGATATGAAATCTTCCTACCAAAGACTAAGATCAACGCGAGGAGGATGCTAGCTCAAACCACAAACTATAAGAGGCAACAAGATTCACACCGTGGCAACCAGTCACTCTCTTCTCTTTTGCGACGTGAAGCTACATGTTCCTACAAGTGATAGCAATTGGCATCAATCTTTTGCTTCTTTTTCTCTTTCTTTCTTTTTTTGAATTTTTGATTTTTGATGATTCCAAAATGCCAATGCCTAATCGAAACTACACTCTCACAATTGCCAAACACGCACTCTCGGTTCCACTAGTGCAATGCCAAGCGATGTAAAAGAGTTAGTCTGAATGGTCAAGGTACACAAACAATGGGTTAGTTCAAGCGGAAGCAAGTTATACCTAATTGATGGATGATCACGGACTTGCGACAGGGGGTTTTCGATGTCGTGTCGATCCATTGCTGTAGATGCGTAGATGATGTTGTGGGCTTCACGTTGAAACTTGAATCACTCAAATCAGACCAACAACGACAAACAAAAACACGTTCGGAAATCTGTCCAGGAATCGAAGAGCAGGATTTTTTTGGGATTTTGGCCCAATTTCGAAATTCCTTCAAATCCAAGAAAAATTTTGGACAAATTCGAGGAAAGTGGCTGAGTAGAAAGGTAGGGAATAGTCTCAAGCAACAAATCCATGAAAAAACTCAACAAATCAACAGATTGGTCGAAATCCCTTTTTGGCTATTTTTGGTGAAATTTTCGAATTTAGGGTGGGGGGGGAAGTTTTTGGTGGGAAGGGGGAAAGTCGGGGCCGAATTCGTGTCAATCTAGCTGTTGATACCAGTCGATGGAGGGGTTAACCTCTTGGGTGGCCCGATCTTCACGGATCAACCAAGAACACGAAGAACGAACGATGAACACGATCAACACGAGAGGGGAATCGAGGGGAATCCTGGGGAAAACAAAGGGGAGATAACTAGCAAGAACTGAATAACCCAAATCTCCCGTCAACTAAGCCGCAACGGCCTCCTACAGAACGATCGATCCAACCAAACTCACCTTATTGTAAACCGCTTCACACCTGTGGCCGGTTCACCACGCCAATAGAACCTCAAGGGTTAGTTGAGGAAGATTGGAAAGTCCCTAACTGAATACCAAGGGGAAAGGATAGGAAACTCGATGAATCTTGATACGATCCTAGATACACATCATAGGAGTAGCCTTGATATGGTCCTAGGTACAAACCATAGGAGTAGCCTCACAAGAGGGATACAAGAGCAAATCTCAAAGGACTAAATTCATCTCTAACCTAGATCTGGTCCAAGGGGTACCCTTATATAGCCTAGGGGGTAGGTGGGGGTGAAAAACGGGTCTTCTCTCCACTTTTGCGAGCTGGCAGGAAAACCGTCCTGGAGGCCGGCCTAGGCCAGGCTGGAGGCCGGACGGCTCGGGCAGAGGGCCGGCCTGGAGGAGTGCAGGAAAGCCGGCCGGCTCTGTGAGGGTGCCGGCCTGGAGGCCGTCCTGTCCGTGGTACAGGTCGGGTTTCCTGCACTCCTCTTCCTCCCTCTTCTCTTCTTCTTCATCGATGTCGTCTTCTTGGACTTCTTCCATAGCTTCTTGGCCACCGTCTTGGGCAAGTTCTTGGGCATCTTGAGCATCATGTTGGGGGTCCATGGTGGGATCAAACCTGAGCACACAAAGGGCATTACCATGAGGTATCGCACCATTCACCAAGTCATCGAATTCGCAGTGAGAGAGGATTGTGTTCACTTGGTGTTGTCATAGGTTCACACATTCACCAAGTCATCGAATTCGCAGTGAGAGAGGATTGTGTTCACACATTGCCTTTGCTCGTGGTCTTGTCATAGGTTCACTTGGTGTTGGGCTTGGTGGAATGGGGTGTGTTGCATCATTACCTAATGGTTCACTTGATAATTTCTTATGCTCCCTTACTCAGGCAGTATTGCTTCTTGTGGTCTTCTATTGCCTGCAATATCCATGTATCTAGTTGCCACTTGTATTCTATTAACCCATTGTTCCTTTGCAAGTAGGTTCATCTCTTGGATTCCAACCTCAACTGTCTCACCCTTGTGGTGAAGACAACCAATTGCTCCAAGCAAAGATTTCTCTTAGATGATTATAAAATAATGTAGGTATATTTTATGACATCAATTTCCCTATGCGTATAAGAAGAATTTGTTAACGAGTTAGCTAGACTTCCCTCCAAATTACTATTCATATACAAATGGTTGAGATGCACTAGGTTATAATATTCTTATATTTGTTTGTAGGTGACACTCAATTGTTTGAGTATACAAAAGTGATCTGTTAACAACGTCTAGAAACTTGTTACCAAACTACTTCTATATAACACTCACATTGGAATATCACACTATTTCAGGAGGAATTAATAAGAACAGATCAATATATAAGAGTTTCCAATTACTCTATGATAGATTGGAATAGTACTTCTAGAACAATATAAAGAATCCTTCGCAGATCTTCTTGTCAAAGTTCCTCCTTTCTTGTGGTTCGCTTCTCTTGCAGAATGACTTCAAGAAGATTGGAAAACAATAAGATAAAATGGTCTAGATAAAGTAACAAGATCTGGATTTAGAGTTAGTTCAGGCTTTTATGCTCCTTACATATGCGTCTCATTTTATTTCATATAATATATGTTGTCGTGGTGGTGTCACGGCAGATGCCACGGGATGGCTAAAGATGTGGGGACGAAGGACGCTGGAGGTGCTCGGGGAGGGGTCACGCGACGAGTAGCCGCGTGAGGTATGAAGTAAACACTGCAAACAACACAATCTACCCAGGTTCAGGGCCCTCGTGAGGAGGTAAAACCCCTACTCCTGCCTTTCTCTATGTATTCTGGTGTCTCACCGAGTAGCCACAGTACAATGTTCTTGCTACCGAGTAGCCACTCTTCCCTCTTTGTGATGAACTAGGTCAAGAATCTAGGGTTTCCTCTGGTCTCGTATGCGATGCCTCACGCAGGAGGCGGCGGGGCACCTTATATACCTGGTGCCCAGCCGGATACGTCCAAACACGGACAAGTGTCGACACAGTGTGCACATCGTCCTTCTTCCGGGTTCCCGCTGACAGCTTTGGTTCCTAATCTTGGCTGCATCTGGAAAGTCGTTGGGCAAAACAAGGGGACAGACTGGTATCACTGTGCCAAACACAGAGTAGGCCCCCCTTATCCTGCCACGGCCTGCTTCCATGCTGTCACTGTCAGGCAGGCCGGTCCCAGATGAATAGTAGTTCGAATACTGCCAAGTACGGACCCAGGATACGCGGGATCCTGTGTCAGAACGGCTCCTTTGACTTTCTGGCCCGAGTAGGTTCCCGCCAATTTTACTCGGGCCAACTCTTCTACTCGAATGGATGGAACTTGACTGATATCTCCTTCCGGTCATCTTGAGGTGAGACCGAGTAGCAGTCGACCGGGTAGCAGGTACCGGGTAGTCGGCTACTCGACCAAACCTCTCTTCTGTAAGTCGCCTTTACCACTTGCCTTTACCCTACTCGGGGGTAACCCCCCGACAGCAGTCCCCGAAGCTGGTTGAGTCTTGCGAACTCGTTCACTAGGCTCTGCCAGCTTAAAAACCAATCTTTGCGACATAGCCCTTGAGCCTCAAGATGCCGAGTAAAGGACCTCCGAGTAGTACTTTAGAAAGTACCTTGAGTTTCCTGTCTTCCGAATAGCACCTGCTTTCTACTCTGTAACCGAGTAAAAAGACTTAGAGAATTTCTCCTCTAGCGTCTCTGCAGCGCAGAGCATAATCCAGCCTTCCGTGTCGCAACTGGACACGTGGCAAGCATCCATGACCCCGTCGTTTCGCTGCCACGACACGACGTGCCACGCGCCCAGTTTTCACGGGGCGGGCCCACTGGCTCGTTATGTCCCATCACGCGCAGTAATTGGCCACGATCTGGTAGTGGGATCTGCTGTGGACGTTACGCGCGCGCCTCGCGCGTGTGTGCGTTTCCAGCCGGCCACAGACCCCACCACACGCCACGATCGATCCCACTTCCCCGATGGTAACGGTAAACCGCGGAGGGGATATAAATACCTCCGCCGGTAACTTCCTCTTCTCCTCCCTTCGCACTTTTCCTCTTTCGCCTCTCTGTTCTTCTCCGCCACCGATCTCTCCGCCGCCGCGCAACCTTTCGCGCCACCGCGGACTTGTTTCCTGCATCCAAACTCTCTAACTTTCCGCCATCCGCTCACCCCTTGCCATGGCTGCTCGCGCCGGCTGGGCTGGTTCGCACGTCACCGTCGAGGACTGCGTCTGGCTCGTGAACACCCGGAGGGTTCCTCCCGGTGTTCAGTGCCGGCCGTCTGAGGGCGAGATCGTGCCGACCCCGCAGGAGGGCGAGCACGTCGTGTTCTTGTCGCACTTCGAGCGCGGATTCGGCCTGCCGGCCTCCGACTTCCTCCGCCGCTTCCTCGACCACTTCGGTCTCCAAATGCACCACTTGCCACCAAACGCCGTCGTCTTCCTCGCCTACCACGCCGTGGTGTGCGAGGCCTTCCTTGGTATCCATCCCACGACGGATACCTGGCTGAAGTACTTCCATCTCCGCCAGCAGACCACCGGGAAGAAGGAAGGCGCGGGCGTGCCACGCGCAACTGACACCGGCTGCGCCATGATGGTGCAGCGGTCGGGAACCAACCATCCCCGTATCAAGGGGTTGGAATCCGTCCGAATGTGGCAGAAAACGTTCCTCTACGTCAAGAACATCCCCGCCACCGAAGGAGGAAAGGTAACTGACCGAATCAATCTTCCCGCTTGGAGCAACCGTGCTCCCACCGGGAAGAATTGGAAGGCGAAGCCCTCCAACGATCTCAACTCGAAGGAGATTGAAGCGCGGCTCGGCGTACTAATCGACGAGGGCCTCAAGAGCGATGATCCTGTGGCTTGCTGGATCAAGAATCGCGTGTTGCCTCTGCAGGAGCGCAGCCATCTGATGTGCTACATGGGAGGCCTCCGCGACTGCACCAGAACGACCACCATCGAGCTCGACAACGCGGACGTTCCTGCGCACGCCAGGGCCATCCTGACGACAAGCCTTGGTGACCACTGGCAGTATGGGTTCATCCCATTCAGCCGCTCGAAACCGATTCCCCGGGTACGTTCTCTTTTATTCTGCCTTCAGTATTTGCCATCTGACTAGAAAATCTCCTCTCATGGTTGCGACTAGCAATTGCATTCTGTACCGAGTAGAGTACTCAGTAGAATTGCATAGGCTTAGTGTGCTTTGTGCCTGCACGCCTTTCCGAGTGGGATATTTAGTGAAACTGCTTAGGCTTAGTGTGCTTTGTGTTTGCACGCCTATCCGAGTAGGACATTCGGTGAAATTGCTTAGGCTTAGTGTGCTTTGTGTTCGCACGCCTATCCGAGTAGAATACCTTCCTGCTACTCGGCTATCTTGTGACACTTTTCCGCTCTTCAGGTCCTCAATCGCCAGCTTATGGAGAGTTGTGAGCGCTTTGAGGGCAACTAGTTTGCTGACCGAGAGGAGGACGACAAGGCCTCCTTTGAGACTGCAGACCAGATCAACCTTCCTCACTCTCCTACGACCGAGAAGCAGCCTGCTGAACCATCTCTTCGCGACTGGTCTGATGACGAGTTCGAAGGTAACTGAACTCGCGCTCTCCCTCTGCAAAAAGCACAGGCCCTTTGCCTGCTGTTTCTGAAGTGTTTTCCTTCCTCCCTAATTCACAGATGCTGCAAATGCTGAGGACGAGGGTGAGGATGAAGACGAGAACGAGGGCGACAAGGTCCTTGACGTCAACCCTGTGTCCGTCGCCGCTCCTGTCACCCGTAAGCGGATAGGAAGTGACGCCCAAGAGCCTCCCGCCAAGAAGAGAAAAGCAGCCGAGAAGAAGAAGGCGACCAAGGCGGTCGTGAAGAGAACAAAGCGAACAATCCCCTCCACCAAAGCGTAAGTTCCTTCTCGGTTAACTCCCAATTTTGTACTCTACTGTTTCTCTTATCCTTCCTCTGCTTCCTTCTAATTTCTGATTTTTCCTTTCTCACCAGAGCTCCCTTGGATGCGAACGCTGCTTTCGCGCCTGACCAGGCCAAGAAACAAGCTGCCATTGACGTCGACAAGGTTGTCGACCTTGAGGGCGACGAGGCCGACACCACCCACACGCAAACGGGGCCTGAGCAACAGTCCCGCGCCGATCCAGATGCGCAGGACGCCGCTCACCAGGACAAGCCCCCTTCTCCTCCGGCTAGCGCCGCCGAGGAGCACCAAGAGGAAGACCAGGAGATGCGTGATGATGACGCCGCCGTCGAGCGGCAAGAAGCTGAACATGAGCAGCCAGCCACGGGCGCTGCCGGACAAGAGGATCCCGCTGGCGAGCAGCGGGTAGAAGATACCGTCATGGCTGAGGAGTATCCCCTGAGCAGCGCGCAACCAGGCGCTGCGCCGAGTAGCGCCCAACCGGATGCTGCAGCGAGTAGCGCCCACCCAGATGCTGCACAAGGTGACGGATCCGTGGCGCCACCCATTGATCAAGGCAGTGCACCGCCAGATTCCTCCTTGGTGCCGCAGACTAAAGACACAGCCAGCCCTCCTGCCGGGCGAGTAACCAGGAAGCAAGCCCTAGATGCTCTGAAGGAAGCAGTCGAGAAGAGGGCAGCCGAGAAGAAGGAAACCGAGACGCAGAAGATCGAGAAGCCAACCTCCGAGAAGCCACTTGCTCAGAAAGAGATAGCAAAGAAGAAAGCTACCGACAAGCCGCCGCCGACATCAGCTGGCCAGTCCAAGCAGTTGGTTATCCGCAATCCCAGTGCGGTTCCTGCTGCCGCTAACATAGCTGATCAGCCCCTCTACCTGGATTATATGGTGAAGGTCAGCCAACAGCGCCAGATTGGCCTTTCCGTCGAGGACCGGAAGCTTGCTCTCACAAGAGGAAGGAAAGCCGTGGCGGTGGACTCCGGGCCCTCGGCCCCAACCCAGGACAGATCCATTGCTTCTCGGGGAGCTCAAGACCAGGCGATATCATCCCAGAGCCTCGAGCAGATACTCGACTTGGTTGGTTTCATCGATGCCAAGTGGGACAGCAAGCTTCTCGGCACAGACAAATGGCACGGCCTTGGCTTGGGCGACATCGATCATATGCGGGTCGACTGGAACAAGGTGGACTTGGGCTACAAACCCATGACCGTCTCCTCCAGCACCGCTACTCTTGCTGCCAAGATGTTCGTGCACCGCAAGAACGCAGAAGATCTCGAGCAGTCTTACGCGGTAAGTCTTAACTTGTCTTCTCCGAGTAGCATTTTTTCTTCTCTCCTATCTGTTTTCATTTTCCTTTACCATCACCAAGTCCCCGAGATTCTGGTCGAGTAGGTGGATGCTCTCCCGAGTAGCCGCCTTCTCGGGTTGAATCTTCACTTCTCTGTCTAACTTGTTTTCTTTTCGCTTCTCAGGATAGCGTTTTGAAGCGGACCAGTCTGCATCGCCAGCTTCTCTGGAATCATGCTATCGCCAGGAGGCGAATTGCTGCACTGGAAAGAGAGAAAGTAGCTGCGGAGGCAGCCGGTAAGGATGCGAAGGATAGCACTCTGAAGCTGTCTGAGGTGGAAGGTACGCTTCTAGTCGCGCGATTCTTGCGTTTTTTGTTTACGCCCGCTTCTGCTTTCTTGCGCTAACCTTTTCTACTCTGCAGGGAAACTGAAGGCCCTGGCTGACAAGCACGAGAACTGTCGCACCTTTGTTGCGAATGCCGAGACCACCATCAAGAAGCTTGAAGGTAAACCTCCGTCTACTCGGTTTGCCCTTGTGTCTGTTTCCTTTGCTTCTCTGCTAACCGTGCTTTGCTCTTTTCAGAAGATCATAAGAAGTTTGTTGTCGAGCATCAGGACTGTCTCAAACCTGCTGAGGTGCAGGTGCAGCTGGCAAGCCAATCTGCTGCTCTGCAGAGCGAGCACGCTACAGAGATGGAGAAACTGCAACTCCAGCTGCAGAAGGCACTCCAGGATGCTGTCACGCTTGGTGAGGAGAGGGACAGAGTGATCGCCGAGAAGGCCAAGGCTGAGACAACCTTCAATGCTAAGATAAAGGCCCTTGAGCAAGAATGTGAAGTGCTGACGAAATCCAATGCTGGGCTCTTTTCTCAGCTGGATGGGCTCCGCTTGCTCGAGGAGAAGCACGTGTCCAATGAGGAGGAATAGAAAATCCAGCTGCAGCAGCTACGCCACGAGCTTCACAGTAAGTTTCCTCCTTTCTGCATCTTTTCTTCTCGGTTCTGCCTCTTCTCGGATCCTGTGACTGAATTTCTCCCTTGCTTTTGTGCAGAAATCTTCCCTGATCTCGTGTCCGCTTGCGCGCCTGCTCTGGCCATGGCCCGAGCAGCTCGCCTTGAGAAGGGCGAGGCCGCGGACACCAGAGCCGAGATCGAGGACAGCCTGCTGGTGATGCGAGGGCACTTCGAACGCCTAGCCGGCGTGGGCACCGACTTGGTGCGCGCTGGCTTCGAGCTCCACAAGCTGTTCTGGCCTGAAGATTCCGCGCCGACAACCATTGACGGCCTTGCTCTGAAGCTGCGCAATGTGAAGGCCGAATTGAAGAAGTGGCGCACCTCGGGAGCTCGGGCGGGTGCTGACTTGATGCTACTCTGCGTCGCCTCCTGGTACGAGAACCTCAACATGGAGATCATCCGCGGAAAGCGTGACAATTCCAGGTGGGAGACGGACCCCAGCTGTGTGACCGCGCGCAAGCTAATTGCGCATGGGGTTGCGGAGTACGCGGACACGGCCACCTTCATCGACGGCCCCACCGAACCCGACACCGAGGTGGAGGAGGACGAGGACGCGGATGAAGAGACAGACTCCGAGCTGGAATCGGGCTTCTTCGATTCTCCCCAGGGCAAGGGGAAGGCTGCAGTCATCGCGAGTAGCGATGAAGAGGTCGAGGAGATCGACACCGCTGCCCTCGAGTTCGGCACCTCATCAGGAGCCGCACTCGACGACACGGTGCGCACCCACGCCCCCAAGACCGGCTCTGCTTCCGCGACAGCGCCCATCTCGGTGGCCACTGCTACCTCTAAGCAGCTCGCCACCGAGCCTGACGCCGAGCAAGCGAAGACTGCTGATGCCAGCGCAGAGGCGGACGCCACCAAGGCCACTGAGGAAGGCGAAGCAACCCAGGCGAGCACCGAGAACGCCCCATAAACCTGAATTTGATTTCATCCTGCAAATTTCTTACTCAAACACTTATCAGATCCCCGGGATGCCGGGAGCAGATGTATCAGACTATTTTATTCCGTTGCTACTCAATTTTATTCCCACTTTTGTTATTTCCAACTTAATCAATTTGTTCAATCTGGGCTGGATGCCGAGTTGCGTTATCATGCGAGTCCCCGAGTTGCATTTCTTATTCACTCTCCCTTTTCGTCTCAGCTCTACCCGCAACTTGTTGCTTTTTTGGTATTCGAGTCACAAGAGTTAAAGAGTAGAGCTGCAAATACTTAGCCGCTTAGAAACAATCATAGTAACGCAGCTCACCACTTAGCCGAAAAGACAATTCACAGAATAGTAATAAAAACACCCTACTCGGTTCCTGCACTCTTCTTTTCCATAGTAATTTTTCTTGTGCTCATGGACCTTTTGCTTGTTCTCTTGCTTGCCATGAAGCCGGGTTTCGGACAGCAGCAAAGTCGAAGAGTTGGCATGTAGGTTTAAACACAGTACTCAATCTACCTTTGAATTTTGAAGTAGAGCAACCGAGTAGGCAAAAGGTAAAGCCGAGTAAAAACACTTAGAGCAATTTTGGACGAGGGCAGTCCCCGAGAACAATTTCAGATTGCAGAGTAGAATTTCAACTCGGATAAGAGGGTACATACACATCTTTGCTCACGAATGAAAACGACGGAGTAGGGCTACATTCCAAGGGCGCTTGGTTTCCTCTCCGGATTTATCTGCCATGTTCGCCTGTGGTGGGCGCACATCTACAAGATAGTAAGCATCGTTGTGCAGCGCTTTGCTCACAATGAAAGGCCCTTCCCATGGAGGAGACAACTTGTGCATCCCGGCTGTGCGCTGCACAAGCCTAAGGACCATGTCTCCTTCTCGGAAAACCCTTGGGTTCACCTTTCGGCTATGATAACGCCGCAGGTTTTGCTGGTAGATGGCCGAACGTGACAGAGTCAGCTCTCTTGCTTCTTCAAGCAGGTCAACGTCGTCTTCTCGAGCTTCTCTCGCCTCCACCTCTGTGTAGAGGGCTACTCGGGGGGAGTCATGCTCTAAGTCTATTGGCAACACGGCCTCAGCCCCGTATACCAAGAAGAATGGTGTGTAGCCGGTTGACCGGTTAGGGGTAGTCCTTAGACTCCACAACACCGCTGGCAACTCGTCTAACCAACACCCAGGTGTTTTCAGCAGTGGCTCTATCAATCTTGGCTTTATGCCTGCCAGTACCATGCCATTTGCTCTTTCAACTTGCCCATTGGAAGCAGGATGCGCGACTGACGCAACGTCTAGTCGGATATGCTTATCTCTGCAGAACTGCACCATTGCTCCCTCAGCAAAGTTTGTGCCGTTGTCGGTGATGATACTGTGCGGGTAACCATATCTCAGGATTATATCCTTCACGAATTTCACAGCTGTGGCCCCATCACACCTCCGAATAGGTTTCACTTAAATCCACTTGGTGAACTTGTCCACCATGACCAAGATGTGAGTCATGTTGCCTCTAGCCGGCTGGAAGGGCCCAACCATGTCCAAACACCAAACAGCAAATGGCCAGGTGATAGGAATTGTTTTCAACTCGGAAGCAGGCATGTGAATCTTACTTGCGAACATCTGGCAGCCTGTGCACTTCCTCACGATATCCTCAGCTTGCTGCAGTGCTGTGAGCCAGTAGAAGCCATGCCGGAAAGCTTTCTGGACCAGCGCCCGAGAAGAGGCATGGTGCCCGCATTCTCCTTGGTGTATCTCTATCAGGATCTCTTCTCCTTCTGCTGGATCCACACAACGTTGCAGCACGCCAGTGGCACTTCTCTTGTGCAGCACATCTCGGACAATAGTATAGCCCTTGGATCTTCTCTGAATCTGCCTTGCAGTCACCTCATCTTCAGGTAGAGTGCCGTCCCTTAGAAAGGATAATATGGGCATAGCCCAACTCGGTGTCTCCCTCGTGGGAAACACTGGTTCGTCCAGTTCCATTGGGACAGGCTCTTGTGGTTGCTCAGGGGGAGTAGGAGCGCTTCTCTGAAGCCCAGATCGATTAGCAAGGACCTCCTCAATGAACGCGACAGTCCCGGGGTTAAGGACAGCAGTCCCCGAGTAAGGAGTGGCAGTCCCCGGGTAAGGAGTGGCAGTCCCCGAGTAAGGAGTGGCAGTCCCCGGGTAAGGAGTGGCAGTCCCCGAGTAGGGAGTGGCAGTCCCCGAGTAAGGAGTGGCAGTCCCCGAGTAGAGGACGGCAGTCCCCGGGTTTCCTGTAGCATTCTCCCAGTCAACCTCCATGGGATCAGATTCCTCACTTGGCAGAGAAGGGACAAATATGGACTCCGAGTTGGGAGAAGGCTTGATGGATGGCTTCCTCAAATGCTCCAAGGCGATTCCCGCCGGGATGGATTGCCGAGAAGATCCCAACTTGGATAACTCATCTGCTGCTTCGTTCTCTGCTCGGTGAATGTGCTGGAACTCACAACCTTCGAAAAACCCAGTCATAGACTGCACTAGGAAGCGATATGATGCCATGTTGGCATCTAGAGCATCCCATGTACCCGAGACTTGCTGCACCACCAGATCTGAATCTCCATAGCATACACTGCCTCGTACTCTGATACATTGTTGGATGCCTTGAAGTGAATCTGCAACACATACTTGAGCTGATCTCGCTTGGGTGATGTAAGCACTACGCCAGCACCAAGGCCTTCCTTCACCTTTGAGCCATCAAAGTGCATCTTCCAGTAGTTAGAAACTGGAGCAGGAGGTTCATACTGTACCTCTGCCCAGTCCACCAGGAATTCCGCCAGAATCTGAGACTTGATGGCGTCTCTTCTCGCATACGCGGGAGCATACGCAGCTAGCTCAATCGCCCACTTGGCTACTCTGCCACTCGCCTCCTTGTTGCCCATGATATCCGAGATGGGAGCAGAGCTCACAACCGTGATAGGATGCTCCTGGAAATAATGCTTTAGCTTCCTGGCGCCCAGGTACACACCATAGGTCATCTTCTGGTAGTGCGGATAGTTTTGCTTGGAACTTGACAGCACTTCACTGAGGTAATATACTGGACGCTGTACACTCTTGCCTTCTTCTTCTCGTTCCACCACAATCACCACACTGACTACTCAGTTAGTCGCAGCAATGTACAGCAGCATTGGCTCCTTGGGTAGCGGACTAGCCAAGATGGGAGCACTAGCCAGCATTGCTTTCAGCTCATTGAATGCCACATCCGCTTGCGGAGTCCAGACAAACTTGTCACTTTTCTTCATTAGCTGGTACAGAGGCAGGGCCTTCTCGCCCATTCGGCCCAGAAAACGGCTCAGAGATGCCAGGCAACCTGTGAACTTCTGCACATCTTTTAGTGATCTCGGTAAAGACATGCTTTCAATGGCTTTTATCTTAGAAGGATTGGCTTCAATGCCCCGACTAGAAACTAGAAAACCGAGTAGCTTCCCAGCCGGTACACCAAAGGTGCACTTACTCGGATTCAGTTTCATTTTGTACTTGCGTAGGTTAGCAAAGGTTTCCTCCAGGTCGGCAAGCAGAGTATGTGTTTTATTCGTTTTGATGACAATGTCATCTACGTACACCTGCACATTCTTGCCGAGCTGGTCGTGCAAGCATTTCTGCATGCATCTCTGATAGGTTGCACCCGCATTCCTCAAGCCAAAACACATGACACGATAGCAATAAGCCCCGTACGGGGTAATGAAAGCGGTCTTTATTTGATCAGCAGGGTTGAGTGCAATCTGGTGGAAACCAGAGTAGGCATCTATGAAAGACAGCAGTTCACAACCAGCAGTGGAATCGATCACCTGATCGATGCGAGGTAGCGGGAAAGGATCCTTGGGGCATGCCTTGTTCAAGTCGGTGTAGTCGACACACATGCGCCACGCAGTGGCAGCCTTGGGATCCTCCTTCTTCTTCTCGACCATGACCGGGTTGGCTAGCCAATCCGGATGCAGCACCTCCATGATGAAATTGCTTATCAGTAACTTGGTGATCTGGTCACCAATGGCCTTCCTTCTCTCATCTCCGAAGCGGCGCATAGCCTGCTTCACTGGCTTGGCGTCAGGACGCACATGTAATGAGTGCTCAACCAACTCCCTCGGGACTCCTGGTAGATCTTCATTGGACCAGGCGAATACATCCCGATTCTCACGGAGGAAGTGGATGAGCTCGCTTTCCTATTTCTCCGCCAACCCGGAGCCAATGATGGCTACGCGGTCGGGGAACTCGGGGTCGACCTGGACCTTCTTTGTCTCCTTGGCAGCCTGAAAAGCAGTGTCGTGCTGGGTACTCGGCACACCTTGCGCGCCAGCTTGCGCGGATTGCGCCATAGCTACCACCTCATACATCTTCTTCTTCTCGGCAGCAATCACCATCGACTCCGCCAACTGGGAGCTAGCAGAAGCACACTCCATGGACTTCTTGTAATCACCAGAGATAGTAATGATGCCATTGGGACCAGGGATCTTCATCTTCAGATATGCAACATGGGTAGAGGCCATGAACTTGCTCAGAGCAGGCCTGCCGAGTAGAGCATGGTAAGGACTCTGATGATCCACCACCTCGAACTGCAGGCGCTCTGTGCGACAGTTATCCCTGGTGCCGAATAGCACATCGATCCACACTCGGCCAATCGGGTTGCACGAGATCCCGGGCACAATGCCATGGAAGGTGGTCTTGCTAGGCAGCATCATGTTCTCGGCCAGGCCAAGCTTCTCGAGTGTGTCCTTGTACACAATGTTGATGCTGCTGCCGTTGTCGATTAGCACCTTGCTGAACCTCACATTCTTCTCGGGACCCAGGAAGGTAGGATCTAGCACCAAGGCATAGCTACCCGGATTGGGCATCACCTTGGGATGATCTGCTCGGGTCCACCTGATCTCCTGGTCACACCAATACATGTAGTGAGGGACAGCAGGAATCACTGCATTGACCTCCATGGCCCGCCTGTGTTGTGATTGCTTGTCGACTGGCTCAGAAGTGAAGATCATGTAGCTCTCATGGTGCTCTTGGTACTGATTGGAGCCTCCGCCCCCATTGTTGCCGTTGTTGTTGTTGCCCTGGTAGTTGTTGTTGTTGCCTCTGTTGTTGTTGTTGCGGTTGTAGTTGTTGTTGTTGTTGCGGTATCTCTCATTGTTGAAGTTCTGGCTGGCTCCTAAAGCCACCTGGTTCACATTCTCTCTTCTCGGGTACACTGGCGGCCGAGCTGCGGGTGCGCGAGTAGGCTGCACATTGGCATTGGCCGCTGGCAGAGGAGGAGGAGGAGGCAAGCCATCACTCTTGATCGCCTCCCACCACTCGCACTGCCGAGTAGTGTGGTTAGCAGGCCTCGAGGGGTGGTGAGTGTGAAAGCTGCATGGGCCATCCTTCATGTCATCAAAGACAAACTTCTTCGGCTGCTCGGAGTTCCCGCTACCCGACTGAGAGGTGCGAAATGGCTTCTTGTTGCCTTGGCCCTGGTTCTGGTTCTGCCCGTAGGCTCCAGCAGGTTTCTGCCTCTGGCTGCCACCAGCTCCAACAGTTACTGCATTCACCTCTTCGGGATCATACCGATTATCTACTCGGCGCTTGTTGCGGAACTCGTTGCGCTTGCTGTTGCTAAAGTTTCTTCTCGGCTCAGAGGATTCCATCAGTGGCTGAGTAGGATCACCAAGTGCGTACTGATCCGCAATCTTGATGGTCTCTGCCAGAGTGTTCGGCATCTCCCTCTGCAATCTCTGCCACAACATACTGCCATGCCTGCATCCCTGCGCAAACCAAGTGATGGCCTGTGCTTCATTCACACCCTCACAGGTGTTCCTCAATGTGCTCCACCGAGTAAGATACTCGCGGTCTGTCTCGTCTTCTCGCTGCCTGCAAGCTGATAGCTGCTGTGGCCTATTCGGCCTCTTGTATGTGCTGGTGAAGTTGCTGATGAAGGCATCCGAGAAGTCCAGCCAGCAGTTAATGTTGTTCTTGGGCAAGTTGTTGAGCCAAGTGCGGGCTGGACCCTCTAGCATCTGTGGAACATAGCGCACAGCCCACCTTCTGTTGCCATTCGCGATATGGACCGCGGTGACATAGTCATTGAGCCAATCTTCAGGCTTGGTGCTGCCATTGTAGCTCTTGGTGCCTCTTGCAAGCTGGAAGTTCTTCACGGACGGCTCGTTCATGATGCGCGGGCCAAAGCACTCGGGGCCAGGAGGACCCGTGCTCTCCAGCCGCGCCGACAAGCTGATCCGGTCCAACTGATGCCTCGCATCTCCAGGCGCCAGCACGCGCTCACCAACACGGTCATGAATATCATAGCCAGCCATCTCCATAGCCGAGTAGCCATCATCATACCTGTCCACCTGCACAGCTGCAGGCTGCTCCACCGGGTTGGCGACTGGTGCCACTGCGCGCGGCTGCTGCCTCTGCCGAGTAGGCGGAGCAGCGGGACGCCGAGAAGGACCGGGACGCGCTTCATCTCGGGCTCGGCTTTGAGCTTGATGGGCTTGAGAGCCTGCTCTTGCAGCGTTGTGTTCCTGCCCGGGCTGCTGCGGCACAGCGAGCTGTTTCGCGGCAGCAGCCGGGTCGTACACCTGCATTTGCCTATCTCTGCCCGAACGACCGCTGCGGCTCTTCTTGCGGCTGGGATGCGGAGATGAGGCCTGATCGTTAGATCTAGCCGCGTGCGAGTGAACCACCTGCGAAGCCCCAGCACCCGGGTTGGCCTTCCGGAACTCCTCGTTCTGCCTAGCAGCCTCCAACACCAACTCGTTGAGCCTCTCCTGCTGCCTGATGCGCGCGTCACCGTCGAGACGCGGCAACTCGGCAGCTACAGCCTCTGCAGCCCTGAGCGTCTTGGCGGGCGTGCTGTACCTTGGCCTTGTGGAGGTGTTCGCGGTGGCGGACTGAGCGGGAACCTCCGCGACCGTTGCCATCTCGACACCCAAGTTGCGCCGCGTAGCGCCTACTCTGCTAGGCCTTCTGGCGACTGGCGTGAACCCGTGAGCCTTGTTGTACTCGAGCTGGTCTAGACTCAGCTCAAGCCTGATCTTATCCAACTCCGCCTGCTCGGCAAGCAGCTCCTGGCGCTGCCGCTCGAGCTGCTCCCTCATGGCTAGGAGCTCGATGTCGGTGGGAGTCGGCATGCCAGGTCGCGTAGCCGACGCGGGAATGACCGTAGACGTGGAAGGCGGCAAGTTGCTCTCCTTCTCGTAGGGCCGGTGAACCCTGCCACCAGCAGCCGGTGCATCGATCTCCTCGACGACGGCCGCAGCGCCAGTAGCGGCTGCGCCAGTGTTTGCCGCCAAGCCCGTCACCATCACCTCAGCGCAGTTCGCAGAGCGGCACGCGGGCCTTCCGCGAGCAGCAATCACCGCGGGAGGATCCTCCGCGTCATGCACCAGCTCGGGATACGCGCGGTTGGCAACGGTGGCGACGTAGACGAGGTGAGAGCCGAAGGAGATCACCGAGCCGCCCTCCGGCATGGCCCTGCCGCCGAAATCGCCAGCGTTGTCGGTGACGAAGTCGAAGGAGCCGAATCTGTGGACAAGGCCACAGACCACGCGCTCCGCTGAAGAAGATCCCGTCCGAACAGAAACTCCAACCAGCGCCGCTGGTTGCCCCACTGTGGGCGCCAACTGTCGTGGTGGTGTCACGGCAGATGCCATGGGATGGCTAAAGATGTGGGGACGAAGGACGCTGGAGGTGCTCGGGGAGGGGTCACGCGACGAGTAGCCGCGTGAGGTATGAAGTAAACACTGCAAACAACACAATCTACCCAGGTTCAGGGCCCTCGTGAGGAGGTAAAACCCCTACTCCTGCCTTTCTCTATGTATTCTGGTGTCTCACCGAGTAGCCACAGTACAATGTTCTTGCTACCGAGTAGCCACTCTTCCCTCTTTGTGATGAACTAGGTCAAGAATCTAGGGTTTCCTCTGGTCTCGTATGCGATGCCTCACGCAGGAGGCGGCGGGGCACCTTATATACCTGGTGCCCAGCCGGATACGTCCAAACACGGACAAGTGTCGACACAGTGTGCACATCGTCCTTCTTCCGGGTTCCAGCTGACAGCTTTGGTTCCTAATCTTGGCTGCATCTGGAAAGTCGTTGGGCAAAACAAGGGGACAGACTGGTATCACTGTGCCAAACACAGAGTAGGCCCCCCTTATCCTGCCACGGCCTGCTTCCATGCTGTCACTGTCAGGCAGGCCGGTCCCAGATGAACAGTAGTTCGAATACTGCCAAGTACGGGCCCAGGATACGCGGGATCCTGTGTCAGAACGGCTCCTTTGACTTTCTGGCCCGAGTAGGTTCCCGCCAATTTTACTCGGGCCAACTCTTCTACTCGAATGGATGGAACTTGACTGATATCTCCTTCCGGTCATCTTGAGGTGAGACCGAGTAGCAGTCGACCGGGTAGCAGGTACCGGGTAGTCGGCTACTCGACCAAACCTCTCTTCTGTAAGTCGCCTTTACCACTTGCCTTTACCCTACTCGGGGGTAACCCCCCGACATATGTACTTATTTCATATATGATTGGTTTTACTTAGCTATCAATTCCATTCCTGTAATAGAGTTTACAACTTGTTGTTAATCATTAGTTGTACCCAAATATACTTTACTTCTTGAATGGTGCATTTAGATAGGAATGTGGAGTGCTTATGAAATGATGTATTAAGATAGTAAGTTAATCAATTGTTCCCTTAATGTGTTGAGATATCATATGCTCACTTGTATAAGATGAATATGACAATGAACATATGAAGGTTATTGGGTTTTAATGATCTAAGTAAGAGTTGTTAGTTGGTTTCTCATAGTGTCATGTTGTTATTTATATTCCTCTCTTTATTGTTTTGATATACGTACATGTTCCATAAATATGTTATTAATAATAATTATGTCATTTCCCACTTGTGGGGTTTGAATTAATGCTTGTTTGTATCAATTGTGTTCTATTGAACCTTGGTCATTCATTTGTAAGGGTTCACTTAATAGTTATTAGATGACTTATGAAGATGTTGTGTGAATGTATTGAAAACTTTACTGATTCATGTTTTTAAAAGGACACGTAATCTCTGTTGATGAGATTATTCAAATGCGCATTACTAGTTTATGAAAGTGTGATCATTAGTTATGTGGTTTGGAGACTCACCCCTCTTTGAGTTCTAGATACCTAGATGAACACTCTCAAGTCACTCATAAATTTGTGGTTGAATTTGTTGAAAGTTAGTGTTGGTCATAACCAATTGTGGTTTATCTTATAAAATGATTTGGTTTCTTAAGATACTTGTTATAAAGATCACTCCAAATGTACTCTTGACTAGATGATCTAGACCTATTTCATCATGTCGAGAGAAACATTGGTCACTTTGCTTCGTTTAAACTTCCGCGCCAAAATTTCCCGTATTTTTAGATACATGCTTTGCAATGCACATATTATATTTTGATCCTTATAACCTCACAAACACTGGGATGTTACATACTGCTAGTTGATCCGGACCTACCGATATACATAAAAATAAGCCCAAACTTAAGTGTGTTTCCCCTACATATTCGATAGTGTGTGGACATGAAACCAGAAACTCTTTTCTTTTCAATAATAAATAGCGGGGCCATGGAGACCCATATTGACTCCCACATACTAAACGAATAAACTTATGAACTTGTTGGTTATAATACAATTCTCCCATTACTCCCGATACCGAAGTTACCCAAAACTATCGATTCCGATATTATCATGAAACAATCTCTCGTTCACTTATACCTTTGTCTCATCTCGTTATCCGATAAGTTTCCTCTTTCTCATTACTATATTATGATATCTCACATGATGTATCATCATCAAGCATTGTCTGCAGAACTTATGGATATCAAGAATACCGAGTGGGCCCAGGTATGTATCTCTCTTTTTACCAAGGAGCAATTCCCATCTCAGAACATCGAGGTAATATACTCCTTAAGAATTACCAATTAGCTACCTTTTTGTTCACCCAGTTTACGGTGTGAATCTTGATAGAACCAAAGTAAAACCTCCAGAATATATTATCCTGATAACCTCATGGTCAAAGGATGCATTGTAATATAACTGTGTTGTGATATAATTCTAAGGACAAAGATGTCTTAGTGGAATCTCTTGGCATATCAATCTACTTAGATAATACTCAGCCATAGTGTTCCCTTCCAACAATTTGATATTCCTTGATGTTGATATAAACAATGTCCATGACTAGGAAATCATAGTCATCAAACACCCAATGAATTAGTCATAAACGGCAAGACTAGGGTTTGTTTCTGTGTTCATGTTGTTACACTTGAGCGTGAGTTTTTCTCTGAATCTCATATTCAGGAACCACGTCAGTTATAGCATAGAAATATGAATTATAATTATAAAACAGATGTATAAATATTATTGCCTTTTGGGCATACATCTAAAAATTTAGACATCTATCACTAGTGTATTATTGAACACATAGGAAAACTGTGATGATAAAGCATAAGATTGTTTTTTTTTATGTCTTTTAGCCCAAGTTCTTGTTTCCCTTTATAAATATCAGAGACATGTAGTTCCTTCTAATTTTATCTACTATAAAGCTCATAACCAATATGGACACAAGTGTCAAAGTATACACCTACCTAAGGTTATGAAAATAGGATATAATAGTCCCAAGGATTCATCTAATATAACATAGATTGTCAAAATAGGAAAAAAATGGTCCTCGTGATTCATTTAATATATTGACGTAGGCATATGAAAACAACTAACTTATCAGAAAAGGCGACAAAGTGCTCCACCCATTCGCATGCAGTCAAGCCAATGTTGAAGTAGAGATCCGAACCCCGCGTGGGCATATAGCCAAGCGAGGTGATGTTCAATGGAATTTCTTTCAACCAGATTTTGGCTGAGTCGCGACATTGCAGTTTGTCAGCCAAGTTGGCAACAAAGTCTAGGGATCTGAGGTTCTAACCCTTACTATGAGTGACAGCGGAGGTTCCACACCATGGATTTTTACACGATCCATCGAGGATCTCGTAGATAAACACGATGGGACCCACAATGGGCGCCAACTTCCATGGTATTTTAATAAAAACAAAGAATTGGGTTGATGCACCTAGAAGATCCCAATGTAGCACTGGGACCAGATTTATACAGGTTTGGTCAAACCTTGGGAAACAAGCATGCGGTAAATAAAAAATAAAAATCATGTTTGTGGTCTCAGATCTATTCTTTATGCTAAATTTGCAATCTAGAGAGAGGGTCTCGAGGGTGCTATGGTAGTGGTGTTGTTTTCAAGATTGCAAGGTAGAAGATTGGTATGACTAGGCAGGGCCATCCCCTCCTTATATACACGAATGAGATCTAGGGTTACAATATTCTGAGTCGGTTACATGTAAAAAGAGACATCTAGTTCAAAACTATCAGTGGCTCCTCTAGGTAAAGTTTGAAAACTAATAACACTATGGAAATGTCCATCAAATATGATCTACATTTTGAGAAAATCGGAGTGGTGTCATTTTGCACCGTATTCTTTTACACCTGCTTCACAAAAACCTTTGAATAAGAAAATATAAATATTTTTTGTACACAAAAAATTTGTAACTCCATTTGGAAACATCATTTGTCACGGAAGGAGATGCACCTTCGTGCACAATTTATATGCCCATACGACTTGAAAGTTTGCTCGTATTTGATAGTCCATTTTGTTAAGGATTTGTTTATAAAATATATCAAAATACATATTTATAAATTTTTTACTTGCAACTAATACACATAAAATGACTCCATGTAGAAGTATTGCATTTTTTTGAAAAAAAAACCTTATTTTCTTTGATTTTTTTCAAAACGAAGTCAAAATCATGGGTGAAACTATTAGCTAGGGCATAAATCTTCGATCACCCTCTGTGGTTATTGCATGGAATCATACCGGCTACTTTGAAAATATTTTTGATTTTTTTAGTACCAAACTATTACTCACTTGTATTTTCGATTTGAATTTCTTTCAGTCTGTCGAAATTTATTTAGATAGGAGAAAATAACTAGAAATGGAGAAAAACTTAATGCTTGGAAATTGCCTATCCAATATGGTCTAATTTATGTAAAAAAAAAATTAGACAAGCGCCATTTTACACCATATTATTTTTCACCTTCTTCGCGAAAAAACTTATTTTCACCTATCCCAAAGCGAAGCCGTTAGAAAAGTCAGGCACAGCAGCAACCTACCTGAAATTGAAAACGTATCTGGAATAGCAAATTAGACGCCGTCATTTCTTGAGAAAGTGTCAAACAAGTCATCGCTAGATGGCAGTCAAGTATTAAATTGAAGCAAAGATCGATGAAGAGTTAATGATATTATAAGGAAAAAAAAATAGACAATGCGTGTCTGCGCACACATACAATCTTCGGAGTAGCCCGTAAGCCATGGTCCGGCTGCACGACCGTGCACATCTGCACGCTATCCGCTCCATTTGAGAATCCGCTCAGGCTCCAGCCACCGATCGGTCACAAGGCTATATATTCGTGCCCACCAATCCTTACACATCACACACAGCTAGCCGCAAGAAGCAAACACATCCAGCAAGAACAGGTACAAACAGGACACAGCCTCCGGATCAGATTAGTCCGTCGGATTCATAAGCGCGTCCAACAACAGCTCGAGCTATGGCGCCAGCAACAGCTCGAGCTATGGCGGTGGCGCTGCTCACGTTCGCCTGCTGTGGCTTGGCCGTGGCCGCCGACAATGCACCGATCAAATGGCTGAAGGCGAACGCGACGTTCTACGGCGGCGCTGACGCCTCCGGCACCATGGGTAACTAAGTAGTTTATTCACAACTTTAATTATGCGTACATTGTGTTTGCCTGCGCTAAAAGCATATGGTTTCATACGCACAAGGCAGGTGGAGCTTGTGGATACGGCAATCTTTACTCGGACGGGTACGGGACGCGAACGGCAGCGCTGAGCTCGGTGTTGTTCAATGACGGCGCCTCGTGCGGGCAGTGCTACAAGATCGCGTGTGACCGCAAGCGGGCGGAAGCCAGGTTCTGCAAGCCTGGAATCACGGTGACAGTCACGGCCACGAATCTCTGCCCGCCTAACGACGCGCTCCCCAACGACAACGGCGGATGGTGCAACCTGCCGAGGCCACACTTCGACATGGCGCAGCCGGCCTGGGAAAAGATCGGGGTGTATGAGGGTGGTATGATCCCCGTTATGTACCGCAGGTATGCACACCTGAGTTTTTCTGTCACTACTACTATTTCGTGCTTCTATGCGTTATAAGTGCTTGAATGTTTGAATTATGTAGGGTTCCATGTGTGAAAAAGGGTGGAGTGAGATTCAGGATCGTTGGCCATGACTATTTCAACCTAGTTCTTGTGATGAACGTCGCTACCGCCGGATCAATCAAATCGATGGAAGTCAAGAGCTCCGACTCGAGTGACTGGTCGCCGATGGCCCGTAACTGGGGTGCAAACTGGCACTCTCTAGACCTTCTTACAGGGAAAGAGCTCTCGTTTAGAGTAACTGACACAGATGGAAAGACGCTTGTGTTTGACAATATTGTGCCAGCTGGATGGAAGTTTGGGCAAACATTCGCGAGCAAATTGCAGTTCCTGTGATCACTATCGACAGAGATCAATTCAGCACATGTGATTGGCTTGTGAGGGTACCATCAGAAATGGTTGGAATTAATTTGATTGGAGTTGGGGTGCCTGATAACATTCATTTATTAAGCACCTCCTGTGTGTAATTGTGTATATATTAATTATTTGATTGGTTAGGGCATGTATGTCAGAATAAATGTTGTAAATCTTTGTGTTTGTATTAACCTGTATATATGGTGTATATAAAATGCAAACAACTCCACAAAGTTACATTCAATGTTTATTCCGTATGCTTATGCGGTCTCACAATATACGGCAGCACGAGCTACTACTTGAACATTTAACACTAGGAAAGAGGACCCGTCGTGGTCTCATACTGTGATGATAAAATGCAAGATTGTTTTGTTCGATGCCTTTGGGCTCACGTTCTTGATTTTCTTTATGTGAGAGACATGATGTTCCTTCTAAATTTTATCTAGTATGAAAGCTTGTAACCAATATGGACACAAGTGTCCGGTAGGTATACACCTGATATAATAATAGTCCCAAGGATTCATCTGATATAATAGCATAGGCATATCACAATGACCAATGGCTTAAATAAAATTTCAATAAAGCATCATGCTTCTTATAAAAAAAATTGAATCGCGCATATGAAGTATGAAATTCAACATAGTCAAGGTGGGTGCTTACCCAACATTCACATCTAACGAAACTTTTCACTCTAGGGCGAACGATGTTTTTCCCTAGAGACCTCTCGGCTCCCTGTTGGATGGCGTTAGGGTTTGGCGGTGTTTTTTCTTAGGAGAGGGAAGGTTTGAAGGCGTGGGCACTTCAAATTTCCCGCAAGTCGCGGGATCTGATGCAGTACCTGAGGCTAAGATAGAGAGAGTCTGACGCGAGAGATCTGGCCCCCTATGTTGGTTTCTATCCATGATTGAAGATGGGGGCCTATTGTAATTTAGGCATCCACGTTTCCGGGCGACGCACCGCGTGGATTCAGCAAGCCGCGTCTAGCCAGTGGCGCAGAAGACCTGTTTGCCGACGATGCACTGCCCGGAGACAACTGGTTTGGCCCTTGGCGAGCACCGGAGACTGCCCAGAGGCAGCCGAACATGCCCCATAAGTGGCATGGAAGACCCGCGCCCCCGCAACGCACCGCCGGGAGGCAGCCGCATTATTCCTGCAAATGACGCTGAAAGCCAGTAACCCCGGCCAGGATCTGCTGCAGCGTATTTATTCTCTCTTTTTTGTACTGTGTGCCTATTTCAGTTAGATGTACGGGTGGCTTCCACCAACGACCACATCTCTGTTCAAAGAAGAGAGCGTAGTCACCCAATGTCACCATCTCTTCCCACTTGTAGATATACAGAGGCATTGTCTCTGGCGGCAAGCTCGAACTTGAAGAAAGGGTGGTGGGTAATATATACCAGGTCCTTGCCATCAAACCCTAGCGCCACCTTGCCGTGCATGGAGATGGCATACGGACCGGCCACGTCCGCCTTCATCCCCATATAGCAGAGTACAGATATCGTATTCTCTGTGATTTTCTGCAGATCAATGATGCAGCAGAGGGAACACCATCGCAGTGGCACCAACTCTCAAACGAAAAGAACTTCATTTATCTTGCATGGCCAATTAAATCTGATTACCCGTTGTCACAGTTCCATAAATCCTGATGCAATGTACAACCACATCAACAAAAATCACCGAGTCATTTGTATCAGTACATAGTTTAACCATACCGACAAAAACTAACTTTAAAATGCACTGTCCACCAGTACAAAACATATGCCCCTACATCCAAAATTAATTCTACAGAGGTGCTACTTGTGCAGTGGCATGTTTATGACCAGCTTGCGAAAAAAATCAGTTAAACCCTGTAGTACAACCCAACAATGTGACGAGCCATGCCCCTTCGAAAAAGGAACACCACGGTGACCATCACCACCCTCCCTGGAGAGACCCGGGAACTAACTATGGCTGTCAACTTCAAAAGAAGGCAACCGCTAGGACTTCAACATTGTACAAAGCCATGTCACATGTGCAAGAAATCTTCACCTGCCGTTTTTTCTTGATTTAGCATAAATTACCCACGGCACTTAGCTGCGGGCAGAGCTTCGCAGCTCGCTCGCTTTTGTCCGCATACAGCACAGTCCAGCCGCCGAACTGGGCCCTGTGCTTTTGAGACCTTTGCAGAAGCAACATCCAGAAATGACACATACTGGAGCTAACTAACCAGCTGCTACCTGCCATTCCCAAGCCTTCGCCTCTTCCTCTCCTGCTCACGCCTCTCTTCTTCCTCAATCCGGAGGAGCTCTTCTTCGTCCTCCTGCTTTGCAATCCTCGCGCTGACCAAGTAGGCAACAGAACAATGTCAAGTAAGCTGGAAACTAATCATCTGTTTGGCAAAGTTCAGTTCCATTTTCTAGAAATGCGTTCTAACCAGCATCCATCTCCTTCTAGATTGCACAATTGTATAAGCATGTACTAGAGAGGGTCGACTAAAAGCAACTGTTGTAAAACAAAGGGTGAATATTTTGCCGATTAATATGTTGTGAAATTTGTTTTCACCATAGATGTTTCGCAGTGCCATGTGGAGAAGGCACCATCAGTTCCATATGACGTATTCGTCTTATTTGTTTTCCAGTCTTGCAACATAACATAATATAAATCTATAAGAAAACTATGCATTAAGTAGGAAAGCATAGATACCTTCTTTTCTCTTCCATCTCTATAGTAGCAAAATCTGCTTCCATGTCACTATCATCCTCATCTCTGCCTGCATATTTACTAGGATCGTACCTGCACCGGAAGCACAAACTTGTAAGAGCTTTCTTCTTTTCAATAACAATACTCCCTCCGATCCATATTAATAGGTGCTGAAGTGGATGTATCTAGCAATAAAACATGTCTAAATACACCCATTTCAGCACCTATTAATATGGATCGGAGGGAGTATAACTGTTTAACTTATTTTAAAATCATATAGCCTAGTTAGAAAGGCACAAAACTAAACGAGCCAAGGTAATATATAAACAGGAATTCGATGGTAAAAATTAGTCAGTCCGTGATCCAAAACTCTAGCAGACCCTGACGCTCGGAAGATACAACTTGTACAGCAAAACTATAAACAGATCAAACATACTATTGAGCATTTTAATCAAGATAATTGACAATATACCCAGAACAGGTGAAGAAAAAAAATACCCGAACATGTTCCTGATCATTGCCATGGGGTCTTCCTCGTCATCAATATCATCATCAAATCTTCGTTTCCCCAATTGCTTTTTCTTTGCACGATCATCACGTATTCCGTTGGCAGAGGCTTGCCGAGATGGCTACATGGGCACACAAACATGATGAAGAAACAAATTAACAAAAAAATGTCATAATAAATCATCGTATTATAAACAGGAAAATGCATTCACATGGCATAGCACTGACAGAAAAAAAAACGAAGCACTTCTTTTGACAAACTACAGACTGACAGAATATTACCATAGGTTTTGAGAGAGTCTTTACCTGCCTTTCTGCTGGTCTTAACCGATCATTTGTTTGGACTCTTCTTTGCTCAGGATAATGGCCTTGCGAGGAAGAGGCCTTTGCCGTTGCAATGGCTGCTGCGGCCTGTAGCTTTGTGGCTGCTGTCTTTGGCTTTGTGAGGATTGCAACTGTGAAGATTGCTGTGGTCTCTGTCTCTGCAATGACTGTTGTTGTCTCTCACGCAGTGATGACTGCACCGGCCTCTGGCTATGCGACGACTGCTGTAACCTTTGGCTCTGCGACGACTGCTGTAACCTCTGGCTCTGCGACGACTGCTGTGG
Source organism: Alopecurus myosuroides (assembly GCA_028641055.1). Classification (NCBI taxonomy): domain Eukaryota; kingdom Viridiplantae; phylum Streptophyta; class Magnoliopsida; order Poales; family Poaceae; genus Alopecurus; species Alopecurus myosuroides. The sequence continues at coordinate 325,647,390 of CM054060.1, forward strand.
CCTCTGGCTCTGCGACGACTGCTGTGGTCGCTGGCTCTGCGATGACTGTTGTGGCCTTTGACCATGTGAGGCTGATTGCATCCTCTGACTTTGCGAGGGCTGCGGCCGACCATTAGGTGATAAAATTTGCTTTCGAGCTAAATTATCCTTTCTCAGAGATTGTTCATTCACTTCCTTCATAGAAGGCTTATTTGCGATAGGACCCTTGCTCGGAAACTTTTGGCTTGCAGCTTTGCTTCCACTGGCCTGGCTGGACCCATTTCTAACAACACTATGCATCCTTCCATTGTCAACAGCCCTTTCTCTACTTGGGAACGCCTCCTTTCTCTTGGATTCTAACTTAATTTCAGGTTGTCTTTGAGTGGAATATTTGTTGTTGCTCGACCCATAACCATTTGGCAATCTGGTAGGTTGACTTGTTGTTGCCCTGCTCTTCACTGCTGAATGCATAAACTCGCGATCTTTGAAATACAGAAACCAACCATTAGCACTCTCCACTAAACAGAAAAGACAAAGTTCCATGCCGCAGAAGTTCAAACTCACCAGACTTCTGAGTCGATGCAGGCCTAGCCGCAGGTTTTTGCCTTGGAGGAGATGGAATGTCAGCATCATCCGAGAGTAGAAAAGAATAGTCCCGGTTATCCTTAAGTGCCTCAGCCTTCTTTTTTACCTGCATTGCAGCTGCTATTTTGTGACCGCACTGGCCAAAGTTTAGAAGAAGAAATGAACAATGCAGAGAAGGTGTATCCTTTATACCTGATTAACAACCTTCTGTTTTTGGTGAAATCCATTCGTTTTAGGTTGCATTCTTGAAGATGATGGAATGTCCTTCTACATATATATATTACCTACAATTAGTAAGTGCTGGATCAACAATAATAAGGATCAGATGTAGTACCACGTACTCCAGGAGGTCTTCGCTCTCTGGGCACTGTGTTCTGTATCTCTTTCATTGACTTCCTTTCTTCAATCACTCGCTGGGAAATCACCGGCTTGGAGGCCCAAAGAAGGAGCCAAAACTACAGAAGTGGCATATATATAGTTAAAGGAGATCTCATGAATCTCAATAAATACAAAAGCAGGACAAGCTACATTATAGTAGAGTAAGAAAGAGGGGCAAATGACAAGCGCATGAGTGTAAGAACTAGGACTAGTACATAGACAAATTCCCTTAAACATCTTGAAGATTGGTGTCTGCTACAAAGCATACGAAAATCGATTCTCCATCACCATACTAAAATCAGTATGATAGCATATCATGTCAATCTGTTGAGTATGATAACTTCACAGTTTGAGGACAAATAATCAACAAAGAATACAGCCAACAAATGAACATCTACACTTTTAACCATGTAGACTTAGCACGCTAAAGATCCTGATAGAAGGTATGTGAGAAGACTCAATACCTAAATAAATGAAATGCTCGACAAGGTGTAGGAAGATGTGCATTGCAATTCAGAGACACTTACTTGGCTGGGGGTGGTCTCCTGTCATGCGAGGAAGATGAGCGACCAGCTTTGCTGGCACCAGCACCAAGTGCCCTTTGCCTAATCTCCTCCTTCAATCGTTCTCTAATTTGAAGGAACTCCTGCTGCCCCTCCGGGGGCGCTTCCTCCTCGGCATATCCTGAACCTTCCTCCTCGTACTCATCCTGACTATAGTACTCGTCTTCATACTCATCCTCTGTGGCCCGACGATAACCCTTTACGATGATGAGAGAAAGAAATGCAACTGTCGGTATACTACAAATGAAATGGCTAGTGGTTCCTCATTTTGAAATGTATGTATTAACCATACATGTCCATGGTAACAACAGCAAACTATGATTCCAGCTGCTTCTATTGATGAATGATAGATGCACAAAGAAAGGTAGTAAAATGGAGCTAGAAGCTGTAGTTTACATTGGTCTCGTACTCGTAGCCCCTCATTTGCTCCAGGATCCCGTCGCGTGTGACACAGCTCCTGAATCAGAGCCAGCAATCCTCATGAGTTCGCAAAAAATACGCCAAGAACATTTTCACACAGTGCTAAGTTAATAGCAAACGAAGCAATCCAACCGGGACCAGAGCACAAAATAAGGTCGCATAAAGCAAGAATCGGCCCCCGAAATCCCGCTGGCAGGGGCCCAGGCCACGTGACCTACAGCTAATCGCGCGACCAGGACCTCGAAACGCAAGGGGGCCGACGGGCCCATCTAGGGTTTCCGCGGGGACGGGGTCGCGAATCTGGGACGCCGCCGCCGCCAATGCAAACGAAGCGCCCCGTCGAACCGGCCAAAATTCGCGATGGCGGACAGGGGGTCTCACCTCGGGGAGCGGAGAATCGCGTCGTCCGGCGGCGTCTGGGGGCCGGATTCGTCCCGGCGAGATTCCACGCGACCGCGGCTGGATCAAATCAGAGGACGGGCAGCGCGGAGAGAAGTCGTCGCGGGAGGCCGCGGGGGAGGCAGGCGCGGGGCGGGCACGAGCTGGCCGGAGCCCGCTGCGAGGTCGCGGGGGCGCGGGAGGGAGGCCGGCGGGGCGGGGCGGAGTCGCCGGCGCGGGTGGGGGGCTGAGGCTTTAGGCAGCAGCTGCCGCGCTGGGTCGGGGATGTGGAGCTGCGAGAGAGGGGAATTGGGTCGAAGCCCGCCGGGTTAAATAGGCGTGTGGGTGCGTTTGCGCGAGCGAGGTAAGAAAGAGAAACTGACGTGACGTCTGGAATGGATGGATCTCTCTGGAACGAGTCTCGTGGTGGGCCTTCTTTTTCTGGGTGGCTGCAGTGTGGGCCTCACTGTCGGCTACGGCGTTGTAGGCCCATCTGCCGCCAGGTGCAGGTGCTCTCCCTTGTGACTGTTTCCCTTTTAGCGTACCGATACATAAATAGACAAACCAGTAAAATCCTTATTAAAAAGTCAAACTTGTAAAAGCAAGTACAACAAGATGTAAGCGGCTATAAGCATTTAAATAGTATATTATGCTTATTTGGATGAGAGAGAAGAGGAGTTGTTTCTAGGCACTTTACAAGAGACTATCAAAATATGTCTTATGGAGTACTTTTATGTTATAGAGAAATTCACTATTGGAAATGGTTCTTTAAACGGCGGAGTTTCTTGACAAACTATTTTGTCGGGTCATGTAGGCGTGAAAAAGAAAGATTTTTCTTGCGCGTCACAGACGACCTTCTAAACCTCTCATATAGCTACTTGACCCTCATGCGCCTCAAACTCTCTAGGGGTCAACATGCGCAGAGGAGGCCGCAAGAGTTGATATGCCCTTAGCGAGCGGGGAGCAAGATGAGTGAGAGAATTCCACACCCAGTTAACAACGATGGAGGTATAAATTACTGCAAAGGACCCCATAAAATAGAAAAATTACATATAGGTCTTTTTCTCTAGCATTTGTAAGTACGACATTTCTAAAAGATGGAGAAATATAATCTAGTCCACCTTCTCCTCCAACGTGGAGCACGAAGATCAGCACACTATTGCCATTGACAAAGACGGGATGAAACCACTTACCGCTGCCCCGGCAAAGCCCTTAGTGACCAATCTCTCGAAGGGCCACTCGTAGGAGGTTGAGACATCATCGAGAAAACTCCCGGCATGAAAGGCAAAATCATGGCCATGGATTTCATCAGACCTTCAAAGGCCACCTATGTGACAAGCCGGCTCTATTATTAATTTTGCTCTAAAAAAATAGTCTGGGTGTGTGCGGCCATACGGAACTCGCGAATCCTAACGTAAACAATGGACTTAAAAACAACACATCATCCCATAAGCATAAATCCTGTAATATTTCAGTTCTGTAAGATTATCTCTCGCAGATACTTAAAACGGGTATTAAAAACGGTTTTGCTATTTCTCACTTAAGCGAGAACTAAGTTAGAGCTCACTCAACTCTAGAACAGGCAGATTTACATTGTGATTTGTGCGATCTATTAGTTGTACATATGTTGTAATATATATTTTTTCTACTTACACATGGTTGCACATAAATTGCAACTGAGATTTTTTTGCCTACAAATGGATTTCACACGAGTTTCATATGAAATTTCTCAGTTACACATAGTTTCCACATGAGTTGCATATGAAAATTTCCAAGTTACACATGATTGCACATGAGTTGTAACTGAAATTATTCTAACTAGAGGAATACCCCGCGCGTCGCAGCGGGTATTCTTTTATGAACTGTACTATGAGAATGCAAACTAATAAGACGCATGAAATCTAAAATTGTCTACATGAACATGCATGATTGTATGCTATGCTATGCATGTTGCAACTTTTTTTTGGAAATTGCTTAAAAGGTTACATATAGAATAACACTTAACAGTTACATGTGTTCTAATCATTTAAAAAAATTGGTAGAACATTTTCTTTGTTGGTTGAATCGACCAAGCGCTAATATAATTGACGATGAGATAGATTGCAAAGAGATAGTCAAACAATGATATGGACAATTAGATGGATACAATAATGGATACTAGTACATATTAATGGGATGGGATGGAAAATTGGTTGGTTTGAAGGATGGATGAGGTGGAGAATTGATTGGTGGAAAGGATAAATGACGTGGATAGGTTGCATGTTGAGATAGAAAAATCATTAATGCAAGTTAGTGGGGTTTTGCTTTATAAAAAGTATAGATTACACATGGACACATGAGTTAGAATTGTAACTGGATGACATAATGTGAGTAACCGCACGCGTTACCGCGTTTCGAGCCACGATTAATCACTCACAGTTATTGCCTCCAGGGTATAAATACCCGTGCGGTGCCCCTCTTCTCCTCTTCTCCGTCACTTGCCCCATCGTCTCTTATTCTCCTCCGCACACGCGCACATAGCCTGAGCGCTCTTCCGCACTCCGCCGCCGGATCTCGAGCGCCGCCGTGCTCCTGCTCACCGCTGCGCGCCGGAGCATCACCGCGCGCATCTATCCAGATGCAGCTCATAATCACTATTATGTTAAGGGCGTGTCTAGTTCTAAGCCTAATCTCAGTCGGCCGACGTCACGTGAGATTTAGTTGCATAGGTTTCGTTCAGTATTGTGTGTATTGATTTTGCATGGGCTTCTCACTGGATTGGGCTCGCCTAGGAAAAACGTTTTAAGATTAAATAGGCAAGCTAGCTCAACTAAAAAAAAAGATTAGTACAATGTATACATCGTGCAGTTTATATGCAAATGAAAATTTCAAATAAGCAAATCGTGTGATGATGGTAAAAAAAAAACCGTTTACCCAAAATTTACAACCTAGTTTATTTGTAGTTTTTAGTTGCACCTTATGTGACCAAGATTGTACAAATAAAAATGGCGATTTCATTGTTACAAAATATGGGAAACAAAACCATGATGCAAATCTAGTTGTCCGGGAATTTTTTTCTCAGTTGCGACTCGTATGCATCTGGAAAAAAAAATCCAGTTTCAATCCATCGAAAATCGAACTGAGGAAACCTTAGTTGAAAACCATTTGCAACTTCCATGTGAACAAGAATCACGACGTAAATCCAGCTCTCTGTATATTTTGTTCCTGTAAAACATGTGCAATCAGGAAATCATAGTTGCAACCCATATTATCTGGGAAAACCTCTGTTGCAACTGATATGTAACTCGAAAAATCATAGTTGTAACCAATGTTCGACTTTGAGGCCAACACCAATCAACCATTTTTTGTCTCAATTATGACCCATGTGCAACTGGAAAATCATAGTTGCAACTCACATGAAACTGGAAAATATTAGTTATAACCCACGTGCAATTAGAAAAAATCTCAATTTCAACCCATGTGTAACTGGAAAATATCAGTTATAACCCACGTGAAATTAGAAAAAATAATTGTTTCAACCCACATGCAATTGGGAAAATCCCGGTTACAACCCACTCGCAACCGGAAAAATCCCAGTTACAACCTACGTGCAACTGAAAAAAATCCACCCACATGCAACTGTGAAAATCTCGGTTACAACCCAATAGCAACAGGGAAAATTTCTGTACAATCTAGTTGCAACTAATATGCAACTCGGAAATCCATAGTTGCAACTCATGTGAAAAAAGATGTATCGCAACTAAGTCTTTTCCATTTACATGTGGCATGCAACTGATATTGCAACTAAGATTTTTTTTTTCATTTACATGTGGCTTGCAAATGGTATTTTACCGGTTGCACATCGATTACAAGATGGAAATAATATTTTGGTTCAACATGTGTCGTAATAAATTTTCTTCACAATTGCAACCTGTAGTATACTTCAGTTTATACACACAGTATTGTGATTCTAAGTTCCACACTCTCCTTTTTTTCCCCGAAGGTCAACAGTATACGTTGTGCGACAACAAAACAAACTACTATCTCCGATCCGTTTTATGTGTCGTAAAAAATGAACTAGACATGCACACATTTATGTACATGTTACGACACTTAATTGGGATCGGAGGGAGTAGACAACAAAGCCCGCTGTTACGGCAAGCAGCACCAGCAAGCGGCCACCACAAGGAGCCCACGATACGCAGCAGCTAGGAGGACGACAAGGAGCAGCGAGTGACAAAACAAAAGAAAAAGGAAACGAGTCTGCACGTATCTTGGCACAACCAATCCACTGGTTAAGAATGGTGTATTACAAATGTCATGTCACAGTATCATATCTAATACTAAACCGTTACGTACTCTCCCGCTTATTCGATATTTTGACCATCTCCTTCACTGTTCGCAGGAAGCATCTTCCAAGTTTGGCATCCACTTGTATTTCAGTGTTACCCTCGGATCATCGATGGCATGACAAGCTGTCCACTTCCCCCTGCCGTGTGGGAGGCTCGACTCGAGAGATTCTGCTAGCACTAATTTTTTCCGCCCCGAACCTTCCATAGATGCCTTAGCGGTCACGATCATCCTGTCATGCGTTGGCGCGCTTGTGAACAGATCAACCATGTCAAGGCAGCATTGTTCCTGTCCAGAGAAGCCGCATAGCTTCACCTCGCGGAGGTGCTCCAATGAGATTAGGTCATTTTTCAAGCTCCTACGACGGGCACAATATCTGCACCGCTTCTTGCGACGTGGACACATGAGTTAGAATTGTAACTGGATGACATAATGTCGAGCAGCGGGATGAAGTAGTTGACGAGATGGAGCAGGACCCTCCGAGCTCCGCGCAGCCGAACACTGCGCCGGGTAGCGCGCCCTTGGCGCCGCCTACCGAGCAGGGTACTTCCTCCACTGCACCAAACTCCCCGCCTGTGAAGAAAACCAAGACTGCATCCAGCCCTGTGAAGAAGACTGCTCCCGATGCTAACACCAAGAAGTAAACTGCTGAGAAGAAGGCCGGCGAGAAGCAAACTTCCGGGAAGCATGCCGCCGAGAAGCCAGCTGGCCAGTCAGAGGGCATTGTCCGCAGGAACCCGCCGCGTGGCGGTGCGCATGGTGCTTCCACGATGCCGCCGCCAAGACCAACTGCCAAGCCCGGCCAGCTCACCATCCGTGAACCTGACGCGGCTGCTGACACCGCCGCAGGATCCAGCTTCCCAGATCCACCCAGCTTCCCACCTTATATGGTGAAGATCAGCCAGCAGTACGGCATCCCCGTAACCTCCAAGGAGAAGAAACTTTCCCTCAGGAAGGGTAAACAGGCCGCAGCCGTGGACTCCAAAGCTCCAGCCAGAAACAAGGATATGTCCGTCTCGATCTCCTCGCGCGAGGTCTAGGAAGCCGAGGTGACGTCCACGGGCCTCGAGCAAGTGATCGATCTAGTCGGATTTATCGACGCTGTGTGGGACAGCAAAGTCCTTGGCAACCCGAACTGGGACGACGTGGGTTTGGGCGATTTGGATCACATGCGCGTCGACTGGAACAAGGCGGACATGGGTTACAAACCCATGACCATCTCGTCTAAGTCCAGCACGCTTGCCGCCAAGATGTTCGTCCACCGCAAGGCTGCAGAGGACCTTGAACAATCTTATGCGGTAAGTCTTACTCATCCGTTCCGAGTTGCATTTCCCTTCTCTTCTACTCTTCTGCTTCTTCTTATCCATCACCCAGTCCCCGAGATTCTGGCCGAGTAGGCGTATACTCAACCGAGTTACCGCCTTCTCGGGTGGAATCTTTACAACTCTGTCTGATTCTTTTTCCTTCTGCTTCTCAGAATAGCCTTTTGAAGAGAACCAACCTGTATCGTCGGCTGCTCTGGAACCACAGCATCGCTAGGTGGCGCCTTGATGCCCTAGAGAAAGAACGCAAGGCCGACGAGGTGGCAGAGAAGGAGGTCATGGATAGTGCCCTCAAGATTTCCGAAGTGGAAGGTAAGCTCTTAGCTATGCGGTTCCTGCGTTTGGTGTTCACGCCCGCTCTTGCTTTCTGCTCTAACTGATCCTACTCTGCAGGCAAGCTTAAGGCCCTGGCCGATGAGCACGCAAACTGCCGTGCTTTTGTTGAGAGTGGCCAAGCCACAATCAAGAAATTGGAAGGTATGTTGCCGTTTTCTCGGCTCGTCTCTCTCTTTTCCTTCTTCGCTACTCTGCTAACCGTGTTTTGCTCTTCACAAAAGACCATAAGAAGTTTGTCGAGGAGCATCTCGACTGCCTCAAGCCTGCTGAGGTGCAGCAACATATTGAAAGCCTTGAGGTGGAATTCCAGAAGAGACACCTCACCGAATTGGAGCCATTGCAAGTTCAGCTGAAGACTGCGCTCCAAGATTCCCTTGACATGGCTGCCGAGAGGGACCGAGTAGCTGCCGAGAAGACCAAAATTGAAACTGCAGCCGCAGCCAAGCAGAAGGCCCTCGAGATGGAGTGCGAGGTGCTGAAGAAGAGCAACGCGGATCTTATGGCTCAGCTGGCTGGGGTGCGCTTGATCGAAGAAAAGCACATAGCTGACGAGGAGTTGTGGAAGAACAAGCTACAGGGGCTGCTCTACGATTTGAATAGTAAGTGCCCGTTTCTCTGCACTTTTGCTTTTTTCTTGCGCTTCTCTTCTGCTCGGTTCATTTTTCTACTCTGCCTCTGTTTCTGATCTTCTCGATAGCTCTTTCAGAAATCTTTCCCGACCTCGAGTCTTCTTGCAAGCCCGCCTTGGCAAAGGCCCGAGCAGCTCGCACCGAGAAGGGCGAGCCCTCGGACACCAAAGCGGAAATCGAAGAAAGCCTCATAGTCATGCAAGGGCAGTTTCAGCGTCTAGCGGGCGTGGGCACCGAGCTGGTGCGCGTCGCCTTCAAGCTCCATGACTTGTTCTGGCCCCGGGATTCCGCGCCAACGACTATCCGCGGACTTGCCTTGAAGCTGAACGGCGTGAAGGTCGAGCTGAAGAGATGGCGGGCGTCGGGAGCTCGGGCAGGCGCCGATATGATGCTGCTGTTCATCACGAGCTGGTATGAGAACCTCAACTTGCAAGTTGTCCGCGAGATACGCGAGGACTCCAAGTGGGAGACGGATTCCGATTGCGTGGCTCTCCGCCAGGCGGTTGCATATGAGGTCGCCCATTATGCAGACACCGCGCACTTCATCGACGGTCTCACCGAGCCTGACACCGAGGTGGACGAAGGCGAGGAGGAGGTAGAGGTCGAAGAGACGGACGAGGAGGAGCTGGACCTGAGCTGCTTCAACACTCCTGACGGCAAGACCAGGAAGGGGAAGGCCGCGTTTGTCGCGGACAGCGATGACGAAGCCGAGAGCGAAAAAATGACGATCGACACCGCCGCGCTCGAGTTCGGCACTTCGTCAGGAGCTGCCCTTGACGACACGGCTCGCCTCCGCGCCCAAGCGACTGCCTCCACCTCGGCGACAGGGCCCATCTCGGTGGCCACAGCCACTTCAGACCAGGCTGCCACTGAGCCAGATGCAGACGCAGCGAAGACCGACGCCGGCAACTCGGAAGCGGATGCTACTAAGGTCAGCGCTGAGGCTGAAGTGGCGAAGACTGACGCCGCCAGCTCGGAAGCAGAAGCTGCCAAGGCCGGCACCGAAGATGAAGCTGCCAAGGCCAACGTCGAGAATGCTACTTCCTCGACCTGATTCTTTCCTGCAATTTTATCCTTTAAACATTTATCAGATCCCCGGGATGCCGGGTGCAGATGTATCAAACTACTTATGCCGTTTGCTTGCTACTCAGTTTTAATCACACTTGAAGTTTTTAACTTAGTTAACTTGTGCAACCTTGGCTCGATGCCGGGTTGCGTTATCATGCAAGTCCCCGAGTTGCATTTCTTATTCGCTCTTTCTTTTCATCTCAGCTCTTACCCGCAACTTGTTGCTTTTTTGGTATTCGAGTCGCAAGAGTTCAAAGTCAGAGTTGCAAATACTTAGCCACTTAGAAGCACTCATAGTAACGCAGCCCACCACTTAGCCGAAAAGAGTTAAATGAAAAGCGATAACAAAGGCACCCTACTCGGTTCCTGCACTCTTTCTTTCCTTAGCAATTTTTCTTGTGCTCATTGACCTTTTGCTTGTTCTCTTGCTTGCCATGAAGCCGGGTTTCGGACAGCAGCAGAGTCGAAGAGTTGGCATGTAGGTTTAAATACAATACTCAATGTACTTATGAATTTTGAAGCAGAGCAACCGAGTAGGCAAAGAGCGAAGCCGAGTAAAAACACTTAGAGCAATTTCGGACGAGAGCAGTCCCCGAGTTCAATTTTAGATTGCAAAGTAGAATTGAGAGTACATACACATTTTTGCTCATGAATGAAAGCGACGGAGTAGAGCTACATTCCAGGGCCGCTTGGATTCCTCTCCAGCTTTGTCTACCCTGTTCTTCTGCGATGGTTGTACGTCGACTAGGTAATAGGCGTCATTGTGCAAAGCTTTGCTCACAATGAATGGCCCTTCCCACGGAGGAGAAAGTTTGTGCATCCCGGCTGTGCGTTGCACAAGCCTAAGGACCATGTCTCCTTCTCGAAAAACCCTTGGGTTCACCTTTCGGCTATGATAACGCCGCAGGTTTTGCTGGTAGATAGCCGAACGTGACAGAGTCAGCTCTCTTGCTTCTTCAAGCAGGTCAACGTCATCTTCTCGAGCTTCTCTCGCCTCCACCTCAGTGTAGAGGGTTACTCGAGGGGAGTCATGCTCTAGGTCTATTGGCAATACGGTCTCAGCCCCATATACCAAGAAGAATGGTGTGTAGCCGGTTGACCGGTTAGGGGTAGTCCTTAGACTCCACAACACCGCTGGCAACTCGTCTAGCCAACACCCAGGTGTTTTTAGCAGTGGCTCAATCAGCCTTGGCTTTATACCAGCTAGCACCATGCCATTTGCTCTTTCAACTTGCCCATTGGAGGCGGGATGCGCGACTGACGCAACGTCTAGTCGGATGTGCTTATCTCTGCAGAATCGCACCATTGCCCCTTCAGCAAAGTTTGTGCCATTGTCCGTGATGATGCTATGCGGGTAGCCGTATCTCAGGATCACATCCTTCAAGAATTTCACCGCTGTGGCTCCATCGCACTTCCGAATAGGCTTCACTTCTATCCACTTGGTGAATTTATCAATCATGACTAGGATGTAAGTCATGTTGCCTCTAGCCGGCTTGAAGGGACCAACCATATCCAAGCACCACACAGCAAATGGCCAAGTAATGGGAATGGTTTTCAACTCGGAAGCAGGCAAGTGGATCTTACTTGCAAATCTTTGGCAGCCATTGCACTTCCTCACGATATCCTCAGCTTGCTTCAAGGCAGTGAGCCAATAAAATCCATGCCGAAAAGCCTTCTTGACCAATGCCCGAGAAGAGGCGTGGTGCCCACATTCTCCTTGGTGTATTTCTACCAGGATCTCTTCTCCTTCTTCTGGTTCCACACAGCGTTGCAGCACGCCGGTAGCACTTCTCTTGTGCAGCACTTCTCGGAATATGGTGTATCCCTTGGATCTTCTCTGAATCTGCCTTGCAGCGACCTCATTTTCTGGCAGGGTACCATCCTTTAGAAAGGATAATATGGGCATAGCCCAACTCGGTGTCTCCCGTGTAGGAAACACTGGTTCGTCCACTTCCATTGGAACGGGTACCTCCGTCTGCTCTTTATGGTTGAGAGCACTTCTTTGAAGCCCTGAACGGTTTGCGAGAACTTCCTCAATGAATGCGACAGCCCCCGGGTTAAGGACGGCAGTCCCCGAGTAAGGAACGGAAGTCCCCGAGTAAGGAACGGCAGTCCCCGAGTAAGGAACGGCAGTCCCAGAGTAGGGAGTGACAGTCCCCGAGTAGGGAGTGGCAGTCCCCAAGTAGGGAGTGGCAGTCCCCGAGTTGCAGACGCCAGTCCCTGGGATGGAGGCTGCAGTCCCCGGGTTCTCCGTCGCATTCTCCCAGTCAATCTCCATGGGAACAGCTTCTTCGTTTGGCAGAGAAGGAACGAATATAGATTCCGAGTTGGGGGATGGCTTGATGGATGGCTTCCTCAAATGCTCCAAGGCAATCCCAGCCGGGATGAACTGCCGAGAAGACCCCAACTTGGACAGCTCGTCTGCTGCCTCATTCTCTGCGCGGTGGATGTGCTGGAACTCGCAGCCTTCGAAGAATCCGGTCATAGTCTGCACCAGGAAACGATACGACGCCATGTTGGCATCCAGGGCATCCCAAGTGCCAGAAACTTGCTGCACCACCAAATCGGAATCACCATAGCATATGATGCGCTGCACACCAACCTCCTTGGCTACTCGCAAGCCGTGCACCACGGCTTCGTACTCTGCGACATTGTTGGATGCCTTAAAGTGGATCTGCAGCACGTACTTGAGTTGATCTCGCTTGGGTGACGTAAGCACTACGCCAGCACCAAGCCCTTCCTTCACCTTCGAGCCATCAAAGTGCATTCTCCAATAATTGGAGACTGGAGCAGGAGGTTCATACTGCACCTCGGCCCAGTCCACCAGAAACTCCGCCAGAATCTGAGACTTGATGGCTTCTCTTCTCGCATACGCGGGAGCGTACGCGGCTAGCTCGATCGCCCACTTGGCCACTCTCCCACTCGCCTCCTGGTTGCCCATGATATCCGAGATGGGAGCAGAACTCACAACAGTGATAGGATGCTCTTGGAAGTAGTGCTTCAGCTTCTTGGCGCCCAGGTACACGTCGTAGGTCATCTTCTGGTAGTGCGGGTAATTTTGCTTGGAGCTGGATAGCACTTCGCTGAGGTAGTACACTGGGCGCTGCACACTCTTGCCTTCCTCTTCTCGTTCCACCACAATCACCACGCTAACCACTCGGTTGGTGGCAGCAATGTACAGCAGCATTGGCTCCTTGGGTAGCGGACTAGCCAAGATGGGAGCGCTACCCAGCATTGCCTTCAGCTCATTGAATGCCACGTCCGCTTGCGGCGTCCAGACGAACTTATCACTCTTCTTCATCAATTGGTACAGAGGCAGGGCCTTCTCGCCCATTCGGCCGAGGAAACGGCTCAGAGATGCCAAGCATCCAGTGAACTTTTGCACATCTTTCAAGGATCTTGGCAAAGACATGCTCTCAATAGCTTTTATCTTTGAAGGATTGGCTTCGATGCCCCGACTAGACACCAAGAAGCCGAGTAGCTTGCCAGCCGGGACGCCAAAAGTGCACTTACTCGGATTCAGCTTCATTTTATACTTGCGCAGGTTAGCAAAGGTTTCCTCAAGGTCGGCAAGCAGAGTATGTGTTTTATTCGTTTTGATGACAATGTCATCTACGTACACCTGCACATTCTTGCCGAGCTGATTATGCAAGCATTTTTGCATGCATCTCTGATAGGTAGCACCCGCATTCGGCAACCCGAAACACATGACACGATAGCAATAAGCCCCGTACGGGGTAATGAAAGCAGTCTTTATTTGATCAGCAGGATTGAGAGCTATCTGATGAAAACCCGAGTAGGCATCTATGAAAGACAGGAGCTCACAACCGACAGTGGAATCGATAACCTGATCAATGCGAGGTAGCGGAAAAGGATCCTTGGGGCAGGCTTTGTTCAAGTCGGTGTAGTCGACGCACATGCGCCACGCGGTGGCGGCCTTAGGATCCTCCTTCTTCTTCTCAACCATGACCGGGTTGGCTAGCCAATCCGGATGCAGCACCTCCATGATGAAATTGCTTATCAGCAGCTTGGTGATCTGATCACCGATAGCTTTCCTTCTCTCATCCCCGAAACGGCGCATTGCCTGCTTCGCTGGCTTGGCGTCAGGACGCACATGTAACGAGTGATCAACCAACTCCCTCGGGACACCTGGCAGATCTTCATTGGACCAGGCAAACACGTCCCGATTCTCACGGAGGAAGTGGATGAGCTCGCCTTCCTATTTCTCCGCCAACCCGGAGCCGATGATGGCAACTCGGTCGGGGAACTCAGGGTCAACCTAAACCTTCTTCGTTTCCTGGGATGCCTGAAATGCAGTCCTGTGCTGGGAGCTTGGCATCCCGGGCGCAACACCTTGTGCCGCCTGCGCCATAGCCACCACCCCATGTATCTTCTTCTTCTCGGCAGCAATCACCATCGACTCCGCCAGCTGAGAACCAGCAGAGGCACACTCCATGGACTTCTTGTAATCACCAGAGATGGTGATCACGCCATTGGGACCAGGGATCTTCATCTTCAGATACGCAGTGTGGGTAGAAGCCATGAACTTGCTCAGAGCAGGCCTGCCGAGTAGAGCGTGGTAAGGGCTTTGATGATCAACCACCTCAAACTGCATCCTCTCTGTGCGGCAGTTCTCCCTGGTACCGAATAGCACGTCTATCCACACTCTTCCCATTGGAGAGCAAGAAATCCCCGGCACAATGCCATGGAAAGTGGTCTTGCTAGGTAGCAACATGTTCTCGGCGATCCCGAGCTTCTCAAGTGTATCCTTGTACACGATGTTGATGCTGCTGCCGTTGTTGATTAGCACCTTGCTGAACCTCACGTTCTTCTCGGGACCCAAGAAAGTAGGGTCCAGCACCAATGCGTAGCTACCCGGGTTGGGCATCACCTTGGGATGGTCAGCTCGGGACCATGTGATCTCTACATTGCACCAGTGCATGTAGTGAGGAACAGCAGGGATTACAGCATTAACCTCCATGGCACGCCTGTGCTGTGACTGCTTATCGACAGGCTTGGAAGTGAAGATCATGTAGCTCTCGTGGTGCTCTTGGTACTGGTTGCGGCCCCCATCATCATTGTTACCATTGTTGTTGCCCTGGTAGCCATTGTTGCCTCTGTTGTTGTTGCGGTTGCGGTTGTTGTTGTTGCGGTAGCCCTCATTGTTGAAGTAGCGGTTGGCTCCTAAAGCCACTTGATTCACATTCTCTCTTCTTGGGAACGCCGGAGGCCGAGCTGCGGGTGCGCGGGCATGCTGTACGTTGGCATTTGCGGCTGGCAGAGGAGGAGGAGGAGGCAAGCCTTCGCTCTTGATCAGATCCCACCACTCGCATTGTCGGGTAGTATGGTTGGCTGGCCTTGAGGGGTGCTGAGTGTGGAAGCTGCACGGGCCATCCTTCATGTCGTCAAAGACGAACTTCCTAGCCGGTTCCGAGTTGCCGCTACCTGGTTGAGGAGCTCGGTATGGCTTCTTGTTGCCTTGGCCCTAGTTCTGGTTGCGCCCGTACTGGGCTCCAGCAGGTTTTTTCCCTTGGCTACTCCAAGCTCCAATACCCACAGCGTTCACCTCCTCAGGGTCGTACCGAGTATCTATTCGGTCACCCCTGCGCTTGTTGCGGAACTCATTGCGCTTGTTGCTGAAGTTTCTTCTCGGCTCAGAGGAGTCCATCAGTGGTTGAGTAGGATCACCAAGCGCGTACTGATCCGCAATCTTGATGGTCTCCGCCAGCGTGTTCGGCATCTCCCTCTACAACCTTTGCCACAACATGCTGCCGTGCTTGCAACCCTGCGCAAACCAAGTGATGGCCTGCGCCTCGTTCACTCCTTCGCAGGTGTTCCGCAGCGTGCTCCACCGAGCAAGATACTCGCGATCCGTCTCGTCTTCTCGCTGCTTGCAGGCTGACAACTGCTGCGGTCTATTCGGCCTCTTGTAAGTGCTTGTGAAGTTGCTGATGAAGTCTTCCGAGAAATCCAGCCAGCAATTGATGCTGTTCTTGGGCAAATTGTTGAGCCAAGTGCGAGCTAGACCCTCCAGCATCTGCGGAACGTACCGCACTGCCCATCTCCGATTGTCGTTCGCGATATGAACCGCAATGACATAATCGTTGAGCCAGTCTTCCGGCTTGGTGCTTCCATTGTAGCTCTTGGTGCCCCTTGCGAGCTGGAAGTTCTTCACGGACGGCTCATTCATGATGCGCGGGCCGAAGCACTCAGGGCCGGGAGGCCCCGTGTTCTCAAGCCGTGCGGACTGACTGATCCGGTCCAACTTGTAACGAACATCAGTGGGCTTCAGGACGCGCTCACCCACACGATCCAGAATGTCATAGCCAGCCATCCCCATGGCCGAGTAGCCATCATCATATCTGTCCACCTGCACAGCTGCAGACTGCTCCACCGGGTTGGCGGCTGGCGCCACCGCACGCGGCTGCTGCCTCTGCCGAGTAGGCTGAGCGACGGGACGCTGAGAAGGACCTGGGAGCTCTCCATCTCGGGCCTGTCTTTGAGCTTTATGGGCTTGAAAGCCTGCTCCTGCAGCGTTGTGTTTCTGACCGGACTGTCGCGGCACAGCGAGCTGTTTCGCGGCGACAGCCGGGTCGTACACCTGCATCAGCCTACCCTTGCCGGAATGCCCACTCCGGCTTCTCTCACGGCTAGGATGCGGAGATGAAGCCTGATCGTTAGATCTGGCCACGTGCGAATGCACCACCTGAGAAGCTCCAGCACCCGGGTTGGCTTTTCGGAACTCCTCGTTCTGCCTAGCAGCCTCTAGCACTAGCTCATTGCGCCTTTCTTGCTGCCTAACGCGCACGTCGCCAGCTAGGTGCGGCAACTCGGCAGCTACAGCCTCAGCAGCTCTAAGTGTTTTGGCGGGTGTGCTGTATCTAGGTCTAGTGGAGGTGTTTGCGGTGGCGGACTGACTGGGAGCCTCTACAACAGTTGCCATCTCGGCGCCTAAGTTGCGACGCGTAGCGCCTACTTTACTAGCTCTCCTAACAACCGGCGTGAAACCGTGAGCCTTGTTGTACTCAAGCTGATCTAAGCTAAGCTCTAGCCTGATCTTCTCCAACTCCGCCTACTGTAACAGCCCAAGTATGAAAACCTACCAATTAGAATGTTTGATTTCTTGTTTATTAAAGTTTTGCATCATGTCATCATGTTGTTTGCTTTTGTTTCTAATTTGTTGCATTTGTTTTCCACTGTTTTCACAACTCAAATTCAAACCTTACTCAAACAATGTTTTCATACTTGTTCTGTTACAATTTTTGGAATAAAAATAACAAATGAAAACAACCAAATTGTTCCTTTTTATTCCATGTTGCTAACTCCTAAAATTGTTGGTCTTAACCAAGCAATTAAATTCAACAATTCATTCCAAATCATTTCAAATCCAAACCAATCCTCAAAATCATTAACCTTTTGAATCCATACAATTCACCACCCCTTTTGCACTCTTTAAACCCTTCAAAAATCCTAGTGGTAACCCTATTCCAAAGCATGGTTTTCTTAGTGGTTTATTAATATTAAAATTCCTCTAATTTGGTTTCAAATACAACTATCATTATATAACTCAATTTTTGAAATCCAAGCTGGCAATATGTTTTCTAATTACCTAATAATGCTAAACTAATTTTCTGTAATTTTTAGTAACTCAAAAGCCATGTTTTTCTTCCTAAAGCTAAGGCTACAAAAAAAAAACAGTAAAACAAAAATAAAAATAACAAAAGGGAGAGAGAGAGAGTGCAGCAGCCCAGCCCAACCCCTTCTTTCCAGCCCAGTACCCCCCCTCCTGTCCTTTTCTTCCACCTCTCGCTGTCATCCCTGTACGAATACCTAAACAGCCACACGATCTCCTCCATGCCCCTTGGATGATCAGCCGTACCAAGCACCTATCCCCTATATCTACCCCTCCCGAGACCACCTCGTGAACCCTAGGCCCTAGTTCCTTCCCCATCGCCGCCATCCCTCACCTCTCTGCTATTTCTTCGTTGTCTGAACCTGAACCTGCAACCACCGTAGACCACCACCGTCGTCTCCCCTCACCGCCGGTAGCTAGGTTCGTCTCGAGGAGCATCCGTGGAGTGGAATGGAACCGCCACGAGCCCAGGACCTCACCGCCCCCTCGCCGCTTGCTGGCATCCACCGCCGCGGCCGCGCCATCGCCGGCAACCTCCCCTCCGTTTCTGCCTCGAGTCTGTACCTCGACAGCGACCAGAACCCTGGGAGCGCTCCGATCGCCTCCTCCCGATCGCCCGAGGTGAGCGCCATCCCCTCCGGTCCCCTGCCTCCCTCCCTCCTTTCCTCTAGGCCACCGGCCCCTCCCGCGAGCGCACCAGCGCCTCCAGCGAGCAGCCATGCCTTCGATGGCCATGACTGTCGAGGTACAGGTGCGGTATCTGTTCGAGTTCAGTTAGTTCAGAAACCAAGCCGCAGCGAAAGCCTTTACCCCCCTAGCCCCCCTCCTGTTACAAACACAAGCAGCTATCCCACTGGTTCAGGTTCCCTGTGCGCTATCAGGAGGTGGGGAGATCAAATCCCACCCCCTGCACATTAACAAACTTTTTTATTTTTGTATTGTTTGGTCACAGCACTTTCAGATAATCACATCTAGGCCCCTGTTACTAAAATCTAGCCCCTGGAAAATATTTTCTAAGCCCCTAGTGCAGTAAAAATGGCAGATTTACCCCAAATTTTGTAAATTGCATAAATAAATCATTATAACTCCAAATCCAACATTTTTTATATGTTTTCAATACCAAATTAAATGTTCTACCCAAATATAAAATTTGTTTACTGTTTTGAATATTTTAAATTGGTGCAAAATTTGAAAACTTGTCAAATTCACTTAAATTTGCAAAATTCATAACTTGAGCATAAAAATTCCAAATTTCACAAACCAAATATGTTTTCCAATCAAATTTTCATGTACTTTCCAAATATAAATTTTGTTTGCTGTTTTGAATAATTTAAATTGCTGAAAACAACTGTTGCCTATTTATTGCATTTAAAATTGCCAAAATAATAACTTGCTCATTTTAAATCCAATTTCCACAAATGAAATATGTTTTCCATGCAAAATTAAACCACCTTTTCAAATATAAATTTTTTTTCATGTTTTGAATAATTAAAATTGGTTAAATAATTTAAATCTTGTTTAATTCATTTAATATTGTCAAATTTATAACTTGATCAAAACAAATTCTTTTGGGACATATAAAATATGTTTTCAAACCATCAAAGTATAAACTTTTGAAATATGAATTTGGTTTAATGTTTTGAACAAATAAAAATTCAAATAAGTTCATGTTTGAATTAAATTCATTTAATTCTTGTTTAACTTGTTTAATTCCTAAATACTTTATTTGAAATCCTTTTTCAACAAGTGAAACATGTAATCCACCCAAAATCTTGTGTTCTTTCCAAATATAAACCTTGTGATCTGTTTTGAACAATTAAACTTGATGAAAACAACAATTGTTTGTGTGACATCTTAAGTAACCAACTTTTTCCAAACTTAACAAATGATTTCCAAACCTTGTTAAATTCCTTTTTCACTTGCATCTATCATTGTTATTTGTCGTTATTTTGCTGTTTTCCTCATCCATGCATCATGCTAATCCACTTCCATATGATGAGTAGTTGTAAAACAATTAATTCAACCATAATTCATGGGCTTTCCAGATGCAATCCAATTGCATGTGGGTCCATTTAATCCTGTTTTTATCTTGTCAACTAGTTTATTTTGATGCAACCATTAACTTGACATGCATCATCTTTGATTGTGCACAATGCCATGATATTGATTGTTTATCTTTCTGCCTTGTTTGTTTGCTTCTTCCCGGATATACGACGACGTTGAGACCGACGATACTTACGACACCCCTTCTAAGGATTTAGCTCAGTACCAGGCTACTGGGTTTTGCAGGCAAGTTATCACTCACATGAACCACTGTGTTCCTTTCAACATTGGTTACCGATACTTTCCGTTGTCTATTTCTGCTAGCCCTATGATTAGTTGTTCCTGTTACGAACCTATCACATGAATCCCTTAACCCTGATATTGCCTCACCTCCACACCTATAACCATTGTTTGAGCCCGTGTCTTACTAGCATGCTTAGGTTGTTTTGCTCGAGTCTGTTACCCGTTACTTTCTGTTACTATTTCTATTACGTTGTGGGGGCTCGATGTTTAATCAATCAATCATGCTAATGTTACTATTAATAATAAATTTGATGATAAGGCACCGGCAGGAGGCCCATGAGAGGTTTTGAAGCCTGCTAGTGTCGACCCTAATAGGAAAAGGGTCTTGTCTACTGATCCATGATGAGCGCACTACCCGCATTTGGGAAGCGAGTATGGGCGCCCCCCTCAACTTGACCTGATTCGCATCTCGTCCAAATCGCCTCATTTAGTTCGTGTTTTCCATTTGCCGCATGCATGTTTTTGCGAGCCCAGGCCAGGGTGGAACTTTTGTAGTCGGCATATAGGGGGACACGTTCTTAGAGTGCTATGAGGGTCCATTTTCTTCTGGGCTCGATTAGCCGTGCGCCCAAGGTTCTTTGGGCTTGATGCGAAGAATGGTTGGTTGTGTAGAGTACCCCGCTTGGTGGAAGTGCATTTCCATCTGGCGGGTTATTCTTGAGTGTACGGCCAAATTGGTGCAACCCTGCAGGGATAATCTTCTCGAGAAGCCGTGTTTTCCGCGGTTATGGATTACTTGGTGAAAGTACTGGCTAACAAGTACTCAGGACAACTTAAACATAATGATCAAACATGTTACACCCAATGATTAATAACTTGACTAGTAATAGGTTGATGACACAATAACTTGATTCACCTTTAATACAACTGTGTGAGTTATCCTCGGATTGCTTCTTTGGATAAGGGGCGAGATCCAGGATGGGTTTGTTTGAAGTTATCTTTCAGTTGGTTACTACCCTCGATCTTATCTCCTTTCTGTTAGCCGGAAGTGGTAGAATCTCTGTAGTTGGTTAGCGCAGCCAGTTGCAGCATCCTTTATATCCCCTCTCTTCCGTTGAACCCAAGACATCTGTGCTTGGTGTTGACGGGTTACACTTTGGTGAACTGTGAGTCTTGCTTGCCAGTACGTTTATGTACTGACCCCTTTGGGGCTGTGGTTTCCGCAGACCTACGTTTCCGAGGATCTACATGGTGGCTACTACGTGGATCATGACGAGATTGCTGACGAGTAGATAGCGGACCCGGGCAGGATCCGAGACTTCGTGGATGGGCTCCGTCTGTTTGTTTCCGGCCTCTTAGGCCTATTTGATTCTTGTCTGTACTCAGACATGTTGAATGCTTCCGCTGTATTGCAATGATGTATTGTTGGGACATGTGTCCTCTGAATGATTGTATTTGCTATCTCTGCTCTAATGAGAGCCAGTTGCAACTTATTTCAATCTTTTGTGTCGTAGAGATCTGTTGTGATATCACTTGTTAAACGCCGTTGACGTACCATGTGTGTATGGTTTGAAGTACGTCGACGGAAGTGCCTTTGATCTCTAGTGGATAGTTTACATCGACGATGGAATAGCAGGGCTTGTGTTGTCGCGCATAAGCGCAGGCCTACCAGGAAGCTGGGACGTGGGAGCAGTTATGCCCCATAATCCAAGCATCTGCTATCCAGTTCGTACGGTGAGTATCCCCTAGAAGTCAGGGTGCGACAAATGGTATCAGAGCCTGTCTGCCTGTAGGATCCCTTTTTACTGGTCGCAGTTGAGTCTAGAAACTATTTTGTAGCTATATAGGAAAAATGAAACGTGAGAGTAGGAATTCTGCCATTTTTCTTCTTTCCCCACCCACCCTCCCTTTTCTGGTAAGGAAGTGCAACGTTGATTTCTCCCTTCTCATCTAAACTTTCAAGTTAGGATTTCACGTATTCTGGTTTCTCTAGGATGGTCATATCTACTAGACCATAGGAATGGAGGTGGTTGTGACATGATTTATCATGTTGCCTACTCACGATTGAGAACGGTGGCAAATAGGCCCCGGAAGCAAATCCTCTATTTCTTAAGCAGTAGATATTGATCCTTTAGAAACCCGGATGGGTTTTTCCGTAGTACCTCAGGAGTTTTGTTCTCGTTTTTTCCCGATGTTGATATCCTGTTCTTCTCAACATCCTTTTCGTCCGTTGAAATCTTGTTGTTGTTTTCCAATTAAATTCTTCTACCGGCGTCTAATCAAAACTTCCTCGTAAACTCTTATCCAGTTAAAAGTGTTGTTTGATGCCGGAGCATCCCATTCCTTTATGTCAACAATCTTTTCCACAACATATAACCCAATTCTGGTTCCACTAAGCAATCAAAACTCTGTTCACTCCCCGGGATCTCAAATGTTGACTTCCAAGATAAGTAAGAACAATCCAATTCTAATGGGAGGCCACATATTCCTCGTTACTTCCATGTTGATGATTCTGACATTGATGATTTATTCTTGGTGTTGCATTGATGTCAATAACTCTGTTCCACCCTTATTACAGATAGTCTATTCTCCAAATGAATCAATTCTATCCAACTATACACCCTCCATACAAAAACCTTTTCTTTCAATTGAAAATGTTCCGGTGGTTTCCAAATTCCCTGACGTCTACCCAAGAAGTTGCCGGACCTTTTCTTTTCTCAGTAGGAATCTCGGGGCGCGATTCCTTCAAGGGGGGGCGTTTTGTAACAGCCCAAGTATGAAAACCTACCAATTAGAATGTTTGATTTCTTGTTTATTAAAGTTTTGCATCATGTCATCATGTTGTTTGCTTTTGTTTCTAATTTGTTGCATTTGTTTTCCACTGTTTTCACAACTCAAATTCAAACCTTACTCAAACAATGTTTTCATACTTGTTCTGTTACAATTTTTGGAATAAAAATAACAAATGAAAACAACCAAATTGTTCCTTTTTATTCCATGTTGCTAACTCCTAAAATTGTTGGTCTTAACCAAGCAATTAAATTCAACAATTCATTCCAAATCATTTCAAATCCAAACCAATCCTCAAAATCATTAACCTTTTGAATCCATACAATTCACCACCCCTTTTGCACTCTTTAAACCCTTCAAAAATCCTAGTGGTAACCCTATTCCAAAGCATGGTTTTCTTAGTGGTTTATTAATATTAAAATTCCTCTAATTTGGTTTCAAATACAACTATCATTATATAACTCAATTTTTGAAATCCAAGCTGGCAATATGTTTTCTAATTACCTAATAATGCTAAACTAATTTTCTGTAATTTTTAGTAACTCAAAAGCCATGTTTTTCTTCCTAAAGCTAAGGCTACAAAAAAAAACAGTAAAACAAAAATAAAAATAACAAAAGGGAGAGAGAGAGAGTGCAGCAGCCCAGCCCAACCCCTTCTTTCCAACCCAGTACCCCCCTCCTGTCCTTTTCTTCCACCTCTCGCTGTCATCCCTGTACGAATACCTAAACAGCCACACGATCTCCTCCATGCCCCTTGGATGATCAGCCGTACCAAGCACCTATCCCCTATATCTACCCCTCCCGAGACCACCTCGTGAACCCTAGGCCCTAGTTCCTTCCCCATCGCCGCCATCCCTCACCTCTCTGCTATTTCTTCGTTGTCTGAACCTGAACCTGCAACCACCGTAGACCACCACCGTCGTCTCCCCTCACCGCCGGTAGCTAGGTTCGTCTCGAGGAGCATCCGTGGAGTGGAATGGAACCGCCACGAGCCCAGGACCTCACCGCCCCCCTCGCCGCTTGCTGGCATCCACCGCCGCGGCCGCGCCATCGCCGGCAACCTCCCCTCCGTTTCTGCCTCGAGTCTGTACCTCGACAGCGACCAGAACCCTGGGAGCGCTCCGATCGCCTCCTCCCGATCGCCCGAGGTGAGCGCCATCCCCTCCGGTCCCCTGCCTCCCTCCCTCCTTTCCTCTAGGCCACCGGCCCCTCCCGCGAGCGCACCAGCGCCTCCAGCGAGCAGCCATGCCTTCGATGGCCATGACTGTCGAGGTACAGGTGCGGTATCTGTTCGAGTTCAGTTAGTTCAGAAACCAAGCCGCAGCGAAAGCCTTTACCCCCCTAGCCCCCCTCCTGTTACAAACACAAGCAGCTATCCCACTGGTTCAGGTTCCCTGTGCGCTATCAGGAGGTGGGGAGATCAAATCCCACCCCCTGCACATTAACAAACTTTTTTATTTTTGTATTGTTTGGTCACAGCACTTTCAGATAATCACATCTAGGCCCCTGTTACTAAAATCTAGCCCCTGGAAAATATTTTCTAAGCCCCTAGTGCAGTAAAAATGGCAGATTTACCCCAAATTTTGTAAATTGCATAAATAAATCATTATAACTCCAAATCCAACATTTTTTATATGTTTTCAATACCAAATTAAATGTTCTACCCAAATATAAAATTTGTTTACTGTTTTGAATATTTTAAATTGGTGCAAAATTTGAAAACTTGTCAAATTCACTTAAATTTGCAAAATTCATAACTTGAGCATAAAAATTCCAAATTTCACAAACCAAATATGTTTTCCAATCAAATTTTCATGTACTTTCCAAATATAAATTTTGTTTGCTGTTTTGAATAATTTAAATTGCTGAAAACAACTGTTGCCTATTTATTGCATTTAAAATTGCCAAAATAATAACTTGCTCATTTTAAATCCAATTTCCACAAATGAAATATGTTTTCCATGCAAAATTAAACCACCTTTTCAAATATAAAATTTGTTTCATGTTTTGAATAATTAAAATTGGTTAAATAATTTAAATCTTGTTTAATTCATTTAATATTGTCAAATTTATAACTTGATCAAAACAAATTCTTTTGGGACATATAAAATATGTTTTCAAACCATCAAAGTATAAACTTTTGAAATATGAATTTGGTTTAATGTTTTGAACAAATAAAAATTCAAATAAGTTCATGTTTGAATTAAATTCATTTAATTCTTGTTTAACTTGTTTAATTCCTAAATACTTTATTTGAAATCCTTTTTCAACAAGTGAAACATGTAATCCACCCAAAATCTTGTGTTCTTTCCAAATATAAACCTTGTGATCTGTTTTGAACAATTAAACTTGATGAAAACAACAATTGTTTGTGTGACATCTTAAGTAACCAACTTTTTCCAAACTTAACAAATGATTTCCAAACCTTGTTAAATTCCTTTTTCACTTGCATCTATCATTGTTATTTGTCGTTATTTTGCTGTTTTCCTCATCCATGCATCATGCTAATCCACTTCCATATGATGAGTAGTTGTAAAACAATTAATTCAACCATAATTCATGGGCTTTCCAGATGCAATCCAATTGCATGTGGGTCCATTTAATCCTGTTTTTATCTTGTCAACTAGTTTATTTTGATGCAACCATTAACTTGACATGCATCATCTTTGATTGTGCACAATGCCATGATATTGATTGTTTATCTTTCTGCCTTGTTTGTTTGCTTCTTCCCGGATATACGACGACGTTGAGACCGACGATACTTACGACACCCCTTCTAAGGATTTAGCTCAGTACCAGGCTACTGGGTTTTGCAGGCAAGTTATCACTCACATGAACCACTGTGTTCCTTTCAACATTGGTTACCGATACTTTCCGTTGTCTATTTCTGCTAGCCCTATGATTAGTTGTTCCTGTTACGAACCTATCACATGAATCCCTTAACCCTGATATTGCCTCACCTCCACACCTATAACCATTGTTTGAGCCCGTGTCTTACTAGCATGCTTAGGTTGTTTTGCTCGAGTCTGTTACCCGTTACTTTCTGTTACTATTTCTATTACGTTGTGGGGGCTCGATGTTTAATCAATCAATCATGCTAATGTTACTATTAATAATAAATTTGATGATAAGGCACCGGCAGGAGGCCCATGAGAGGTTTTGAAGCCTGCTAGTGTCGACCCTAATAGGAAAAGGGTCTTGTCTACTGATCCATGATGAGCGCACTACCCGCATTTGGGAAGCGAGTATGGGCGCCCCCCTCAACTTGACCTGATTCGCATCTCGTCCAAATCGCCTCATTTAGTTCGTGTTTTCCATTTGCCGCATGCATGTTTTTGCGAGCCCAGGCCAGGGTGGAACTTTTGTAGTCGGCATATAGGGGGACACGTTCTTAGAGTGCTATGAGGGTCCATTTTCTTCTGGGCTCGATTAGCCGTGCGCCCAAGGTTCTTTGGGCTTGATGCGAAGAATGGTTGGTTGTGTAGAGTACCCCGCTTGGTGGAAGTGCATTTCCATCTGGCGGGTTATTCTTGAGTGTACGGCCAAATTGGTGCAACCCTGCAGGGATAATCTTCTCGAGAAGCCGTGTTTTCCGCGGTTATGGATTACTTTGTGAAAGTACTGGCTAACAAGTACTCAGGACAACTTAAACATAATGATCAAACATGTTACACCCAATGATTAATAACTTGACTAGTAATAGGTTGATGACACAATAACTTGATTCACCTTTAATACAACTGTGTGAGTTATCCTCGGATTGCTTCTTTGGATAAGGGGCGAGATCCAGGATGGGTTTGTTTGAAGTTATCTTTCAGTTGGTTACTACCCTCGATCTTATCTCCTTTCTGTTAGCCGGAAGTGGTAGAATCTCTGTAGTTGGTTAGCGCAGCCAGTTGCAGCATCCTTTATATCCCCTCTCTTCCGTTGAACCCAAGACATCTGTGCTTGGTGTTGACGGGTTACACTTTGGTGAACTGTGAGTCTTGCTTGCCAGTACGTTTATGTACTGACCCCTTTGGGGCTGTGGTTTCCGCAGACCTACGTTTCCGAGGATCTACATGGTGGCTACTACGTGGATCATGACGAGATTGCTGACGAGTAGATAGCGGACCCGGGCAGGATCCGAGACTTCGTGGATGGGCTCCGTCTGTTTGTTTCCGGCCTCTTAGGCCTATTTGATTCTTGTCTGTACTCAGACATGTTGAATGCTTCCGCTGTATTGCAATGATGTATTGTTGGGACATGTGTCCTCTGAATGATTGTATTTGCTATCTCTGCTCTAATGAGAGCCAGTTGCAACTTATTTCAATCTTTTGTGTCGTAGAGATCTGTTGTGATATCACTTGTTAAACGCCGTTGACGTACCATGTGTGTATGGTTTGAAGTACGTCGACGGAAGTGCCTTTGATCTCTAGTGGATAGTTTACATCGACGATGGAATAGCAGGGCTTGTGTTGTCGCGCATAAGCGCAGGCCTACCAGGAAGCTGGGACGTGGGAGCAGTTATGCCCCATAATCCAAGCATCTGCTATCCAGTTCGTACGGTGAGTATCCCCTAGAAGTCAGGGTGCGACACCTACTCGGCGAGCAGCTCCTGGCGCTGCCGGTCGAGCTGCGCCTTCATGGTCAAGAGCTCGATGTTGGTGGGAGGCGGCATGCCAGTCCGCGCAGCAGACGCAGGGATTGTCGGAGTAGTGGAGAGCGGAAGGTTGCATTCCTTCTCGTAAGGCTTGTGCGTCTTCCCGCCAGAACTCGAGCCAGCGAGATCCTCGACGACGGCCGCAGCGGTAGCAGCCGCGCCCTTCCCGGCGTCAGCAGCGGGGCCGGTCATCATCACCTCCGCGACGTTCTCAGAGCGGCTCAGCGGCCTCCCGCGCGCGGCGATGACAGCAGGTGGATCGTCCGCGACATGCGCCAGCTTAGGGTACTCGCGGTCGATGATGGTGGCGACGTAGACGAGATGCGCGCCGAAAGAAAGCACCGTGCCGCCATCCGGCACGGCCCTGCCGCCGAAATCGCCGGCGTTGTCGGTGACGAAGTCAAAGGAGCCGAATCTGCGGACAAGGCCGCAGACCACGCGCTCTCCGGTAGCAGGAATCGATCCCGTCCGAACGGAAACTCCAGCCAGCGCCGCTGGTTGCCCCACGGTGGGCGCCAACTGTCTTGGTGGTGTCAAGACAGATGCCATGGGATGGCTAAAAGTGTGGGGACGATGGACGCTGGAGGTGCTCGGGGAGGGATCACGCGACGAGTAGCCGCGTGAGGTAAGAATCAAACACTGCAAACAACACGATCTACCCAGGTTCAGGGCCCTCGTGAGGAGGTAAAACCCCTACTCCTGCCTTCCTCTCTGTATATTGGTACTTGTCCGAGTAGCCACAGTACAAATTCGGTCTCTACCGAGTAGCCACTCTTCTCTCTAAGATGAACTAGGTCAAGAATCTCTATCGGTGCCAACGTATCTTGGTCTGTGTTGTGCGATCGTCCTCGTGATCCCTCGCGCAGGAGGGGGCAGGGCGCCTTATATACTGGCGCCCCTGCCGGATACAGCCAACTAGGTAAAATACAAATAAGTGTCGACATAGTGTTCACATCGTCCTTCTTCCGAGCTCCCGCTGACAGCTTTGGCTTCTAATCTTGTCTTGTCTGGAAAGTCGTTGGGCAAAACCAAGTGATCAGTCTGGTATCACTGTGCCGAACACAGAGTAGGGCCCCCCTATCCTGCGACGCCCTGCTGACACACTGTCACTGTCAGGCACGCCGTCCTCAGATGAACAGTGCCGTGAATAGTGCCAAGTACGGACCCCGGATACGCGGGATCCTGTGTCAGAACGGCTCCTTTGACTTCTGGCCCGAGTAGGTTCCCGCCAGTTTTACTCGGACCAGCTCTTCTACTCGAATGAACATAATTTCCTTGACTCATCCTTCTGGTCATCTTTGTGTAAGACCGAGGAGCAGTCGACCGGGTAGCGAGTACCGGGTAGGCGGCTACTCGACCAAACATCCCTTCTGACCTTGCCTTTAGCACTTTCCTTTTACCCTACTCGGGGGTAACCCCCCGACAAGTTGTTTGCATCATGAGGGTGAAATCCATGGAGTATACTTCTCCACAAAGAGGTGCAAGATCCTGAAATATGAGACTCCATATCGAACTTCCAAGAACAAAATTCATTAGTGTTAAGCATGGAAGGAACTCCAACATTAACCATGTGTGGCATTGTGGCAATGTGATGGATAGAGTCATAATTGGGAGGTGGTGGAACTTATGAGTTAGACCCTGAACCATTAGCCGATTGAGACTTGGAGCCTTCGGAGCTCCCACCGCTCTCAGCCTTTTTTATCGGCTTTTGCCTTCGCTTTCGCCTTGGCTAAAACAATGTTAGCTTTCATTTCGGCGATGTCCCGAATAGACTCATCATCCGAGCTAACATCATCGGCGGTGAGAGGTGGTTCCTCGGACTCCTTGGTTTTCCCTATCATGGCCTCCAACATCTTATTTATGCTAGAAACCTCCAAACCAACAATAGAGCTAACTTGGACAATTCGGCTTGGATTGTTCCAACCGTTTCTTGTACGTTAGTTATAGTGTCGGCCATTTTGGAGATTTCCGCAGTAGAACCGTCGGGCTCATTTTCATTGACCATTATACTCTTAGGCGGTTAAGCCCTTAGCAAGAGCCGAGGCTCT
Organism: Alopecurus myosuroides; assembly: GCA_028641055.1. Classification (NCBI taxonomy): domain Eukaryota; kingdom Viridiplantae; phylum Streptophyta; class Magnoliopsida; order Poales; family Poaceae; genus Alopecurus; species Alopecurus myosuroides. Next base: position 325,676,776 of record CM054060.1, read on the forward strand.
GATACCAATTGAAAGTGCACTATGGTCAACTAGAGGGGGGGGGGGTGAATAGGTTGACTACCAATTTTTCTTTTCTTTTCCTTTTAGTAGGGTAAGAAAGATAAGATAAGGTTCTCTAGATGCGCAACTAGGTGAGCAACCTATGTGGACAAGATAAGATACGCAACGGAAGTAAAACGAAAGGTAACAAGATAACCCACAAGTGTAAACAAGGAGACAAGGATATGTTTCCCGTAGTTCCTCTCAAGAGAAGTATGTCTATGTTGGAGAGGCAGGGAGCCACCTAGGCGCTCCTCACTAGCACGGTTGTGCACACCTTATTCTCCTTGCGCTTCTCCGGTGAGGGAGATTCTCGTTTCCACTATGAGGTCGACTTGAAGGCGTTGACAAAACCTTTACACGAGCTTGAGGTCACTCCACAAGATGGATGGAGGCTCTCAAGAAATCCGAAGCTTCTTGCAACAAGGTGGAAGCTACAAGCACAAGATCTACTAAGGTTTTTAGTCCTCAAATAGGATTCTATATCTAATAGGATGTGGTGGATGGATTTGAAATTCCTTTCGTGGGATCACGGATCTAGGTATCCTCTAGCTCTCCACAAAGTTTTGGAGTGTTTGAGTGGTTGGAGAGGGAGATCTAGGAGGTTGAAGCTTTCATTAATGGCTAGGAGAGAGAGTGGGAAAATCTTGAGCATTTATGAGGTAGGGGAAGGCTTTAAATACCCCTTCCCCAAAGTGGCCGTTGTGCAGTCCACACAGCACCGGAGGTTCCGGTGTTTCCACCGGAGGCTCGAGTGGTCTTCACATACGCGCAACTCATTTTCTTCAAACTAGATCCTGTACGGCGGAGGCTCCGGTGGCGTTAGCGGAGGTTCCGCCCACCGAAGGCTCCGCTGCAGCCTCCGCTCTTATGCACCAGAAGGTGTTTTTAGCGGAGGGCACATCAGAGGCACCACCGAAGGCTAGCCCCACAGTGAAGCAGTGGAGCCAGCGGAGGCTCCAGTGGTTTCACCAGAGGCTCCACCCACCGGATGTTCACCGGAGGCTCCGCTGCGGCCTCCGCGGTTATGCACCCAAAGGTGTTTTTAGAGGAGGCCACACCGGATCCACCACCGGAGGCCAGCGCATGGATGAGCTGGGAAATGCATGGGGCGGAGGTTCCGGTGGTTTCACCGGAGCCTCCGCTGCTTGCAAAAATGGCACTCCAACTTTGTTTCTTTGAGCTCTTTCCATTCAAAACATTTTTGTAAACCATTGAGATTGTATACTTGATGAACCTGGGAATTTTCATATATATCAAATAGGACCTGTAAGTACTCTCAAATAGACATTAGTCCAATAGTTATGTTTTCATTAATTATCAAAACGGAAGATGATCTTTCAGAGGGTCCGCGAGCCTCGCCGCCGGTCCGTGCCGCGCGCACCTGGCCGTGGGAGATCGGTCACGCCCCTCCGTCCTAGAGGATCTCGACGTTGGATATTACGTTCCTTTCGGCCTGGAGGAGCTCGGCGGGTTCAGTTCCTCCGTCCCTCCTGCCCGGAGAAGCTCGCTGGGGGCGAGGTGGCGGCCACGCGGAGGAGAGGAGAGGAGCCGGGGCAGGAGATGCCAGAGAGAGAGAGAGAGGATAGTTCAGGAGGAGGGGAATGTGTGAGGTGGGTGGCTAAGTGTGGACGTGTGGTGGAGGCGGCGGGATGCGGGACTGGCGTTCGCTAGGGTTTGTTTCTGCCCTACTGTCTTAGATAGTCCGTGGAGTTCGGGTTAATTCAATACTTTGTGAGGGTGTAAAATGGAAAAACGCCACGCAATTTGAGTGGCTGGACTTTTTCCAAATCGGACGACTGTGATTGTATGGTGGGGGACAACCTAGGAGTGCGAAATCCCTCCTGCATGGGCATGGCATTGCATTTAGCCCCGGCTTTCCAGAGGCTATGAAAGGCAATAGCCGGGCTATAGCGGCTAATTCATTTAGCACTTTTTGAGAAATAAAGAAAGTTTTATTCATATTTTGTCAAAAAGAAGAAATATATGACTCAAACGTGATTCAAGCTACAACCCATTCAACTTTGAAAAAGGCTAAACAGCCACCGACTGTAGCGTCGGTCGATTCGGCGTGTGCGGGCGCGCGTGGCCAAGGCCGTGGCAGCCCATGGCCCATCAGCTCGTGGGCCAACTTCCACACCCCCAAACTCTTTCTTACCTCTGGCAGTACGTGTATCCGATTCTAAAAAAAAATGTCAGGTTGTGTGGACAAAGTGCTACAATTCGTGATGTGTAATATGGACAAAAATGTTAGATAAATAGTTGGACGAAAATATTGCACACCATGTTTCGGTATGTTACATGTAAATATGTTTTTTTTTCTACATATGTGTGTTGAAAATACATTACACGGTGACATGCCTATTCAATTTGCTACACCAGACATACGTAATTGGATTTTTCTACATAGATATGTGTAAAGTGTTACATTATTTTTGCTGCATGTCCATGAGTTTTTTTATATACTCGGCATTTTTTGCTACACAAGCTAAATGCGTACAAAAAAAGTTGTCGAATTTTTTCGCTACATAATCGGCCGTACATTTTCTAAAATAGGTTTACTACATGCAAAATGCTACATAAGTGTTCAAAAAATGATGTGCGTGAACCGTTTTTGTTTCACACATCCGACGCGCGGGAGTGTGCCACTTAAGTTAGATCGGACGGTCCAAGAGGTGGCTGTAGGGGGCGTATCCTATAGCCGGCTGTTGGCTAGTGTTTTCCTTCAACTTTTTAACGCAAACATGTATTCAACTATTCAACTCATAAGTTTAATCTAATCAAATTGCACAGACATTTAGAAGAGAATAGAAGAGAAGAAAAATTCAAAAATAGGAAGTTTAGCTGCTAAATAAGGGGCTAGTTGGGGCTAAATAGAGCTATAGTCGGCTATTAGCGGTTTTTTAAATTCTAATTTAGCCTAAAAATTGCATAGACTTAGCTGGAGGTCTCCTAAAAGGCTATAGTCTGACTATATTTAAAATTTTGATGGCATTATCCTGCGCCTGTTGCCCTGAGACCCAGTTAAAAAGTGCTTTGCCCAATTTTCTCATTGCTATTACTCTCTTTATATAGGGTCTTTGTACAAAATGAACTATCATGTCATATCCGGCTAGACTAGACAGGTGCATTATGTCATTGACGACAATTTTGACGTATCTAGTCAATGGACCAAACTTCAGCCAAAATAGACCCTTCCTATTTTTTCAACCAAATCTAGTCCTTTTTGGTACCGCTCAACGCAAAGGCGGTAGGATTGAGCACGGTACCGCCAGGGTCATTGGAGGTAGACATTGTGGTGGATGGTCCGTTCGGCGCGGTTGACCACGTGACGTGGACAAACCGCCGCGTACGCCCGCGATAGAGCCGGGAGCGTACTGCCCGGTCAACTGGGGGGAGGCCGTGCGAGGTACCGCCAGCTTCCTTGGAGGTACAGAGGAAAGAAAATAAGCCGCGCGGCCCTCTTCCCCGCCCCCCACACTCTGTATCTGTTCTTACCGACCCGTGCCGCGGCGCGGCGGCTCTCTCTCTCCATCCCCCACTTCCCTCACCGGAATCAGTTGCTTTTCTAGGCTTTGATTTTACTTGATTTTAGGTTTTTGTTCAAACCCTAGTTCATACTTTAGATTTGTCTATATCCATTGATATGTTGCAGTGTAGTTGCTATTTTCATTCGTTTAGTTGTTCATGGTGAGTAGTAAACTAGTATGTTTGATTGATTTGCATGTTGGATTTTCTTATCTATGATATGTGTGAATGTATGAATATGTGTGGTTTCTTTATGTATGATATGTGGTGAGTAGTTAGCAAGTATGCATGATTTGTGAAAGAAAAATTTTCTATGGACATATTGAAAGGATGCATAGTACTTTATTTCTCCTTTTATATATGTTTAGGAAGTGTGTATGGATGGATTGTTTCACACAATTATATGGATACATGGAAAGAGTTCATAGTGATTTATTTTATCTTGAAATGTGTTTAGGATGTGATGTATGGATGGATTGTATCAAGCAATTTTGAGTAGGATGGACTACCCTCCGGAACCTTACTACCCTGGGCTTGATTTAGTTTACGACAAGGAGCATCGTGCCCGATTCATTAAGAAGCATGTGGAGGGAGTTGAGGTAATGGAAATGCAAGGAATGTTCTATATTTTTTGTTCCTACTATGACATCTATTGACCACACTTACTTGTAACTTTTTCAGATTGTTCCTATGCGCATAAGGGGACACAATGCGGATGACATGTCGTACGATGTCCGTTACGCGTCGTACTTCGAGATGGCGGGTCTTCTACTCTTCGTCCTCCAGTTCAAGCCAAAAGCTTTGGCCTTCAACCACACGGCCATTACCACCCTTGTCGACCGTTGGAGGCCGGAGACGCACAGTTTCCACCTTCCCTGCGGAGAGATGACGGTCACTCTGCAGGACTTTGCCATGATAACGACCCTTCCGATCGACGGAGAGGCCGTCACTCGGAGGGTGGATAATATCGGGTGGCGACAACGGGTATTTGGTCTTACTGGCAGACAACCCCCGTTGTCATCCGAAGGAAAGAAAGATAATCGGACCTCAGGTGTAATAATTACACGTCGTTGCGAGAATTTGGGCTATGCTCGGCGGATTCCGATGCGCAGGTGGTGCATCAGTATGCTCGGACATACAATTGGTATATGTTAGCCCGAGTGATATTTCCAGATTCGTCGGGGGACACCGCTTCTTGGATATGGTTTGACCCTTTACGTGACTAGAACGTCAAGTATAGCCGGGGTCGGCGGTTCTAGCATTTCTTTGCCGACAGGTAATATTGTGATTGCATAGCTTTCATGTCTATACATGTTTTAATTTGTCATTTGACATGATTGTTAATTTGCAGATCGACCTGGCATGTCGTAGGAAGGGATTGGGAGCCTCTTTGGGTGGGGTTGTGTGGCCCCTCTCAGTTCGGATGTGGGAGCGGATTCAGGTCGGACATCCTCGCAAACTCCCACGTGATGCATGAGATTATGATTTTGATGGTGATGATTGGCGGTTGCCCACGATCTCATACGAGTGGGACAAAGTCGAGGGGTATAAAGACTTGTCCATCGGTCGTTACAAAAGCTACACCAACGAGATCGACACGCTAACTTTCGACTTGGTAAGCATCTTGTTTGTGTTTTGTATGTCAAATTCCATTTTCTAACTTTCTAATGTGCATCTTTCGGTTTTGTAGTTTGAATGGAAGCCATACCATGAAAGGAGCTTTCCTATAAATGCGATGTGTACACGTGCTGAGGCCCTTTGGCGAGTCAGGGGCCCGATGATATGTTTCTATGCGGTCGAGTGGCACCTCCCGCAACGAGTTGCCAAAAATTTTGGAAGGAGGACACGAACAACACCGCCTAAAGCTAAAACCAGCTTGTACCACATAAGATTGCTTGGATTTAGGAGCAGAAGATGGCGATAATGAATACAATATGGCAGTTAGGAAGAGCGCGGGAAATCCTAGCGACTATGCACCGGTTTTCAACCGTGTGGTAGGTCAAGAATCTAAACCAATCTTATTGTTTCTTGTGAATTCGTCACTAACATTTATGTTTTGTTGTTTTTCTAGGGCTTGGAGCTTAATCGAAGCGTTAACGAGGCCGCAGTTGCACTTTCTGAAGAGCCCGGTACTGAGGAGGCCGAGACAAGTCTTAGGGGCACACTAACGGTATGTGCATCTTTGCATGTCCATGGCGTGAAATGCATTCCGGTAGTGATCTATCTATATAGATATTTGTTTTGCAGAAGTTAATGCATAGGTGTCGTCGGATGGCGACAATGCTTGCTTTCCATGGTGCCGATGCGACTAATGTGAACGAGGATGACATGGAGGAAGAAGAAAGGAGGAGGAAGAAGAAAAGGAGGGAGAGGATGACACGGTGGAGGAAGAAGAATAGGAGGGAGAGGATGGCTCAGAGGAGGGGGAAGAACAAGGGGGAGAGGATGGCTCAAAGTAGGGGGAATAAAATGAGGGATAGGATAGCTCAGAGGAGGAGGACCCGAGCTGGGAAGAGAGAAACGTGTCGCAAGGTGCACCAGAACCAACTCAGCCGAGCTAGCCAACGGGTAGACCCCAAACACAGAAGAAGGTCTTCAGCCCCGAAGGACAAAACTTGACCGCTCGTCCACCCCGCCGCAAGGCAACAACTGATCCATCTAGACCGAGAAAATTAGCTACCAAGAGAGGAAGGGGAAATTGATCTAGGTGTTAGAGAGTTATGAGTATTGAACTATCTATTTTGTGTTGTTTAGATGGGTGCCTTGAACTTTGTATGTTGGTTAACTTATCGAATCTCTTGAACTTGTGCACTTCTATATGTGAATTGTCGAATCTGTTAAACATTTTGAAGTTTATAGCTAAATTAAATTATGTCCTATTTTGTATGTACAAGTGAATTGTGTTATAGCTATATTTAATCTCTTAAACAATCAGAATAGTCGTCGCACCGTTTGACAATACAAGGATCGTTACACCAACAAGTGGTAGTTACCACCCCTTTGTCTTTTTCTTCGTGCAACTTATCACGTGTCGCCTTTCGTGGCTTGTACTCTAGATCGGCGCAAGGCCCTCTTCCATTTCCTGTGGCGATTGGGCCTTGCACGGACAATCCATGGGAATTTTGGTTGCTCGCAATTCACAGTGTAACGTGACTTCTCATTTGACTCCTCAACCAAGAACGGCCTATGGTGCTTCACGACATATTCCTTAAGCCACTTTTGCAATTCCACCAAATCCGGAAACTACAAACCTTTCTTTATGCGAGACTTATTGTCATCATCATCTTGAGTTGTGCTCGGTGTTGCTTCAAGATCTTTAGTCAGCCCACGATCCACTATAGCCTTACCGACAAGCGTGAGATCAGCAAAAAATGGTATTCGGTGATCCCGGCCTAACACTTAAAAAAATACTCGGGCTTCTTTCTCTGTGAACCCATCTTCACCCAATTCCTCTCGGCCCTCATCATTCGAGTCGGAGAATAGGAACGTTGATAAATGATGTCCCGGTGCATGCCATCTTACGCAACTTGTGCCTCTACGTCACCAATATAATTGTCATGATAGTCATCCTCACGCTCATAGGAATAATCCTCCATGTCATCATGCTCTCCATCTTCATTCATCTCCACTTTAATTTGTTGGCTCAAAGAGGTTGGCTCATATTATTGATCTCGACCGCATGATCATGTGACATGTTCGAAGTGGGGGGAAATGCCTCATGTGAAGGGGAGTCACAACGGTTCAAATCAAAATTTAAATGATCACCGCCAACATTGCTAGAAAATAACTTGAAAGACCTGTCTTCAGAGGACGCAACAACCTCTTTGTATGCTCCCCAATCTAACTCGCAAGTGATTGGTATTTTTTTTTCTTTCGAGCCCGATGTCCCGATTCAACAAAATACCTTCCATCTAGTTCAACCTTTTCGCTCGGATCCGTCCATTTAAAAACTTCTCTTGCCCTTGAAAAAACCTCGGCATAAGTTGGACTCTTGGTAAAAACCATCACCTTTTCCCCATCGTCAACAAACTCGCCATTGTTGACAAAAAAAAATGTTTCCTTATCAATATAATGGACATTCACGATTCTCTCCATCTAAGAATTAATATAAATAAGCACAACGTATCACATGTGTAACATCCCAAGTATGAAAACACCCCTAGAATGTTTGATTTCTTGTTTAATTAAAGTTTTGCATCATGTCATCATACTCATTGCATTTGTTTCCTATTTGTTTGCATCTGTTTTTATTTGTTTTCACAATTGAATTCAAACAACATTCAAATGCTTTGTTTCATACTTGTTATGTTACAACTTTCCAATTAGAAGGTTCAATCAAAAACATCCATTTTTGTTTCCATGAAAAATAAAAAGATCAACTATTAAATTGTTCTTTTATTTAATAACTCAAATTTCATTCCAAATTCAAACTACATTTTCCAAACAGCAACCTTTTGGAATTAATGAGAATTACAAAGCAATTCTAACCTTTTGTTTCCAATTAATCCATAAAGTTCAACTATTAAAAATGGTGGCTTTTAATCAATCACTTAGTTCAAATGTTATTCAAATTCAAACTACATTTTTCAAACAGCACCCAATTTGAAATAATAAAAATCACCAAAACAATTCTAATCATTGTTTCCATTTAAACAATAGGGTTCACCCTATTTAAATTTTTGTTTTCAATAATCACTTAATATAAAAATGATTCAAATTTGAATTAATTTGCAAACAGCAAGTTATTTTGACATTTTTGAAAATCAAAGTTTGGCAAGTGTTTGTTGTTGACCTAATTAACTCACAGAAATTTTACCTAATTTTTTCGTAACTCAAACACTCAAATTCTTCCTATGTCATTTTTTTCAGCAAAAAAAAAATATAATAAACAGGAGAAAATTTAAAAAGAAAAACGAGCGCCAGGGGCAGTGGGCTGCGCCCAGCCCACCTTTTTCCTTCTCCCCGCGCGGCTCGGTACCCCTTCGAGCCCCTCCCCTTTCTTCTTCCCGCAGTACGGCACGCCATCGGGCGGTGCCACGTCGCCGGCAGCAGCAGCGTACGGCCAGGAGCAGCCCCGCAGCCCTATAAGAGCTACCCTAGACCCCGCGCCGCTGCCCTAGACCCCTACCACCTACTCCCTCCCTCGCGCCGCCGCCGTTCCCTCTCTTTCCGCCGGAATTCGCCACCTCTCTGAACCTCACCATCGTCGTCGTCTGAATCCACCCTGACCACCGCCACCTCGATGCGCCACCTTCCCACCTAGCCACTGAAATCAACCCGCCGCAGCTCCCTCGTCCTCGTCAACACCCCAGCGGGCACGGAGGGCGTCCACAGTGCCGCCGCCGTCCGCGACATCGCCGTCCACCGCGCTGCCCCGAGCCTGCTTCCCCTCCGATTCCTCACAGTGAGCACGCCATCCATCTCCTCCCTCTTCTCTGCACGAGCACATGCTCCACCTCGCACGCTTGCACGCGCACATCACCGCAGCAGCCCACACGCAAGCACAACGAGCACGAGCAGCCACGGTGATCGCCGCCGGCCCCGCTCCGTTCTGTCAGAAATTCAGAAACTTTTCGTCAGTTAAAAGTTCAGTTAACTTCTTCTGAATGTTAACCTAGCTGCGCGTCCTATTCTGTCAAACGAACGATCACAGCGCACTGGTTGCAGTGCTTGCGCTCGCGCGGCAGTGCGCGGGTTCGAACCCTGGCTTCCGCGGAATAAAACCCCATTTTTGCGCAGCGCACTGACAGGGTGGCCCCCCTGTCAGCTGCTGTGTGGCACTGCTGCCACGCGTGCATGCCACGCTGGCCCAGGGCCCACTGGCAGTGCCCTAGGGTAGCTAAATGCGCGGTATAAAAAGGATTTCAGCCCTTTTCTTTTTCAAAACAAGTCCTTTTAATTACAGATTGGTCCTCTAATTGAAAATGCTAATAACTTTTATTTTACAAATCCAAATAATAAAAGTAAAACATGTTTGTTGCACAAAATTTCATTATCTATCTATTCAAACCATTTGTTTTCTGTTTTGAATAATTCAAATGCATTCAAATTTCAAATTCAAACAATTCATTTGAAATTTGTATAATTACATAACTAATTCATACTTAATCCAAATAATGCAAATAAAATATGTTTTCCATGCTATTTCAAACCACCTTTTCAAATATAAATTTTGTTTCATGGTTTGAATAATTAAAATTGCTTAAATAATTTAAACCTTGTTTAAATCATTTAAATTTGCTAAATTCATAACTTGCTCAAATTAAATTATTTTTGAACATGCAAAATATGTTTTCAAACCAGAAAAACATAACCTTTCCAAATATGAATTTTATTTAATGTTTTGAACAAATAAAATTCAATTAATATTCATGCTTGAATTAAATTCAATTAAATCTTGTTTAAACTTGTTTAATTCATAATTAAATCATTGTAATTCCTTTTCCAATAATTGAAACATGTAATCCACCCAAAATTGTGTGTTCTTTTCAAATATGAATTTTGTTATTTGTTTTGAACACTTTAAATTGATGAAAACAACAAATGCTTGTGTGACACCTTTAAGAAACCAAAAATTCTTAACTTAATAAACCAATTTCCAAACTTGTCAAATTTCATTTCTACTTGCATCTAATGTTGTTACCTTATTGTTTTCATCATGCATGCATCATGGTAATCAACTTTCACATGGTAATTAATTGTAGATCATTTGTTTCCACCTTAATTCATGGACCTTTTCCATATGCAATCCAATTGCATATGGGTCCATTTAAATTGTGTTTCCATGTCAACTATTTTATTTTGATGCATCCATTAAATTGACATGCATCATCCCATGATTGTGTACTATGCCATGATATTGATTGTTTATCTTTCTGCATTGTTTGTTTGCTTCTTCTCGGATAGACGACGACGTTGAGGCAGACGATACTTACAGCACCCCTTCTGAGGATCTAGCTCAGTACCAGGCTGCTGAGTTTGCAGGCAAGTTATTACTCACATGAACCACTGTGTTCCCCTCCACCTTGGTTACCGATACTTTCCGTTGTCTATTTATGCTGGCCCTATGTATCGTTGCTTGTTCTCCGAACCTATTATATGTATCCTTAACCATGATATTGCCTCACCTCCACTCCTATACCCCCGTTGTTTGAGCCCGTGTCTTACTAGCATGCTTAGGGTTGTTTTTGCTCGAGTCTGTTACCCGTTACTTTCTGTTACTACATTTCTATTATGTTCTGGGGCTCGATGTTAAACAACAACCTATTAATTTTGGGTAATAATAATTTGCTGATAAGGCACCGGCAGGAGGCCCGGCGTGGTTTTGAGGCCTGCTAGTGTCGACCCTAATAGGAAAAGGGTCTTGTCTACTGATCCATGATGAGTGTACTATCCGCATGTGGGAAGCGTGTATGGGCGCCCCCCTCAATTTGATTCGATTCGCATCTCGTCCAAATCGCCACACTTAGTTCGGGCTTTCCATTTGATGCACTCATATGCAGGTACGAACCTGAGGCCAGGGTGGAACTTTTGTAGTCGGCATTTAGGGCGGCGTGGTCTTAGAGTGCTATGAGGGTCCCCTTTTCTTCGTGGGGCTCGATTAGCCGCGCACGCACAGCATGTGGTGCTTTGGGCTTGATGCGAAGAAGAGTTGAGTTGTGTAGAGTGCCTCGCTTGGTGGGTTTGATTCCCGTCTGGCGGGATATTCTTACGTGTACGGCCAAATTGGTGCACCCCTGCAGGGATAAATCTTATCGAGAAGCCGTGTTTTCCGCGGTTATGGTTGACTTGGTGAAAGTACTGGCTAACAAGTACTCAGAACAACTTACACCTAACTAATGATAACTTGACTAGTAATATTCTTATTGACACAATAACGTGAACCATCATTAATCCAACTGTGTGAGTTATCCTTGGATTGCTTCTTTGGATAAGGGGCGAGATCCAGGATGGGTTTGCTTGGAGTTAGTTATAGTTGGTTACGATACGCTATCTTATCTTCTTTCTGTTAGCCGGAAGTTGTACCATGTTGCTGTAGTTGGTTAGTGCAGCCAGTTGCAGCATCTTTTATATCCCCTTTTCTTCCGTTGAACCCAAGTCATCTGTGCTTGGTGTTGACGGGTTACACTTTGGTGAACTGTGAGTCTTGCTTGCCAGTACGTTTCTGTACTGACCCCTTTGGGGCTGTGGTTTCCGCAGACTACGCTTACGAGGATCCCAGTGATGGCTACTACCTGGAGTTTGACGAGGCTGCTGACGAGTAGATAGCGGACCCGGGCAGGATTCGAGACTACGTGGATGGGCTCCGTTTTCCTTTCATTCCCGGCTTCTTAAGACTATTTGGATTTGTCTGTACTCAGACCCTTTGAATGCTTCCGCTGAGATGTAATGATGTTATGTTGGGACATGTGTCCTCTGGATGATTGTATTTGCTATCTCTGCTCTAGTGAGAGCCATTTGCAACTTATTTCAATCTTTTGTGTCTTAGAGATATGTTGTGCTATCATTCTGTTACAAGCCGTTGACGTACCATGTGTGTATGGTATGAAGTACGTCAATGGTAGTATCCTGATTTCTATGGGATAGTTTACGTCGACGCTGAACAGATAGGGGTTGGTTGTCACACATACGTGTGTTGGCCTACTCGTAAGAGGACGCGGGTGCCGGTAAGCCCCGTAATCCAATCTACTACTGTTCAACGGAACGGCGAGTATCCTTTAGAAGTCCGGGTGCGACAAATGGTATCAGAGCCTGTCTGCCTGTAGGATCCCTTTTACTGGTCGCAGTTTGAGTCTAGAAACTATTTTGTAGCTATATAGGAAAAATGAAACGTGAGAGTAGGAATTATGTTCTTTTTCTTCTTTTCCCCACCCACCCACCCTTTTCTGGTAAGGAAGTGCAACGTTGTTTTCTCTTCTCACCTAAACTTTCAAGTTAGGTTTTCACGTATCCTGGTTTCTCTAGGATAGTTATATCTACTAGACCATAGGAATGGAGGTGGTTGTGACGTGATTTATCATGTTGCCTACTCACGATTGAGAACGGAGGCGTGTAAGCCCCGGAAGCAGATCCTCTATTCCTTAAGCAGTAGATATTGATCCTTTAGAAGCCCGGATGGGTTTTTCCGTAGTACCTCAGGAGTTTTTGGTCTCGTGTTTCCCGAATGTTGCTTCGATATCCTGTTCTTCTCAACATCCTTTTCGTCCGTTGAAACCTTGTTATTGCTTTCCACTTCAGTCTTCTACCGGCGTCTAATCAAAACTTCCCCAATCATCTGCAGATGGATCTCAGGTTCTACCCGCAGGTGGTTCGGATGACTCATTGTGAGAGCACCGCCGGTTATCCGGAGATGCTGAGAGACATGGTCACTTATCTGGGGTTCCGTTGGGCACCAGAGTACCAGGTCTACGAGCACCAGCGAGAGTTTGACCAGACCTACTACCGGGCTATCGTCTACATTCTGTCAGATGATGGCATGAGCGTTGTCCACCGCTACGAGGCAGTAGGTTCCACAGTGGATATGGCTGTGCAGCAGGCAGCTTATGTGAGTCTCACCGTCCTTCGTGCTGACTACTGGGGGTTTGACGATTCCATCTATCGCCACATCCCCCGTGGTTACATCACTTCAGAGGGAGCTCACTTCACTCTCTACGACAACTTGGATGTCTACGAGCATGATAACACCAGGCTGCACACCACCGCTCAGTTTGTGAGGCACAGTGACGCAGTTGCCAGCACACTATCTCAGGAGTTGACTTCAGTCAGAGAGCAGCTCTACCTTGCTTTGACTCGTCTGGCGACTTACACCACATACTTTGTTGGAGACGAGCGCTTTGCACGTTTCGAGCAGCCAGTTGGTCGTCCTCTACCAGATGCTGGAGGTTACGAGCCGATCAGAGGTCCACTCCTCAACCTTGGTGCTGGTTACACTGGGATTCCTCGCTTTGGAGCACAGGGAGTCGATGCTACGTACTTCACCACACCTAGAGTTGGGCTCAGACCACGTCAGATCTATGTGGATCGTCGATCTACCTACTTTCGTGGGCGTCCTCCTCACCGTACCTCTCGTCGTACTACTCACCGCCGTCCTGCGTGATGAGCATGGGAGTACCGATGTATCCATTCCTAGCTATGTTTAGTTATCCCTTGGCATTCGAACCATTTATGGTGTGTTGGATATTCTGATGTATTTGAACATGTGATGATGTACCTGTTGGTTATCTATTCATGCGTCGGAATAATCTCTCTTTCGGTTACCAAGTCTATCCTTTTCTATTGTTGTGCTAAAATGCATTTCCATTCAGGATGCCGCCAACAAGGAACACCCCGCCTGAACCACCGCCGATCGCGGAGCTGTTGACTCAGATGACCCAAGTCATGACGCAGATGGCCCAGTTCCAGACTACTCAGCACAACAACCAGACTGCGCCACGAGTCAGTATCAAGGAGTTTCTCAGTCTGGGGCCGAGAGCTTTCGTGGCAACACGCGAGCCTCTGGATGCTGATGACTGGATCCGTGAGATAGCCAGGGCTCTGGACATTGCTCACGTTGCTGAGGAAGACAAGGTCAAGTATGCATCCTATCTGCTGAAGGGTCAGGCAGCTACTTGGTGGGAAAACTACCAGACCATGAGAGCTGGCTATCCAATCACCTGGGGTTGTTTCAAGGATGCCTTCCTGAAGCACCACATTCCAGATGGTCTCATGGAAAGGATGCGTGAAGAGTTTTGCTCTCTTAAGCAAGGCAAGCTGGACGTCATCGGCTATCAGAATGAGTTCAATCGCCTCACTCGATACGCTGGAGACGAGGTGTCCACTGAGGCCAAGAAGATGGCAAGGTTCCGCAGAGGTTTTAACCCGGAGCTCAAGTATGCCCTCACCAACATCAAGACCAAATATTTCGAGGAGCTCGTTAACACCGCGCTCAATGAGGAAAATGGGCGCAAGGCGTTCGAGGAGTCTCGCAAGCACTCGCGTGAGGGTGGTTCCTCCTCCAACATGACCACCCCTCCGCAGAAGCGCCGCATCTGGGTGCCAAATGGTGCTGTCACTCGGGCTCCATACGCCCAAACTTCTCCAGGCTTCGCTCCCCGCCCACCCAACCCTGCTCAGATGCATGGTCAGAGGGTTTCAATGGGGCAGCCAAGGCCAGATCCTCCTCGTGTCGTCACTTGCTACAAGTGCAAGCAGACGGGGCACTACGCTGACAAGTGCACTCAGAGGCAGCTACCTCCACCACCACCTCGCCCCAACACCAACCAGGCAATGGTGCGTGCTCCCCCGGCTAAAGCCTTCAACTCCAACAACAGGCCTGTCGGGAGGACCGCAAGGGTGAACCACGTCAAGATTGACAAAGCTGAGGAAGCTCCTGACGTCGTTCTCGGTACATTTCCCGTAAACTCTAATCCAGCTAAAGTGTTGTTTGATACCGGAGCATCGCATTCTTTCGTGTCAAAGATCTTTGCGACAGCAGTTAAACTCCCCTTTGTTGGTTTGGGTTCCCCGTTAGTGGTAAACTCCCCTGGAGCAACTATGCAAACTTCCAAGATCAGTCATGAAAATCAGATCCTAATTGGAGGTCACATATTCCTTGCTTCTCTCATACTGCTTGGCAATTCTGACATTGATGTCATTCTTGGCATGGATTGGTTGAAGGCCAATAAAGCTACGATTGACTATGCTCAGAAGACGATAACTCTGTTCCACCCTTCTGGCCAGATAGTCTATTCTCCAAATGAATCAAGTTTGGTTCAGCTGTACACTCTCGATGCTAAGCCTCTACCTCTACTCGAAAATGTTCCGGTGGTATGTGAATTCCCTGACGTCTTTCCAGAAGAGTTGCCAGGGATGCCTCCGGACAGAGCAGTTGAGTTCGTGATCGAGCTTGAGCCAGGTACTGCTCCAATCTCTAAGCATCCATACAAGATAGCTCCTCCTGAACTGAAACTGTTAAAGGAGCAAATCGATATGTACATGGAAAAAGGTTACATTCAACCTAGTTCCTCCGCTTGGGGTTGCCCAACTCTGTTCGTTGCCAAGAAGGATCAAACAAAGAGACTCGTGGTTGACTATCGTCCTCTCAACGAGAAAACCATCAAAAACAAGTATCCAATTCCTCGTATCGATGATCTTTTTGATCAACTTGCTGGAGCCTCAATATTCTCCAAGTTGCACTTGAGAATGGGTTACCATCAGATAAAGATCAGAAAAGAGGATATTCCAAAGACAGCTTTCACCACTCGCTACGGTCTATATGAATACACCGTAATGTCCTTTGGTCTCACCAATGCACCGGCGACATTCTCTAGACTCATGAATTCTGTCTTCCATGAATACCTCGACAAGTTCGTTGTGGTATATCTTGATGACATTCTTGTCTACTCAAAATCCGAGGAAGAGCATGGAGAACATCTTCGTCTCACTCTCATGAAACTTCGCGAGCATCGTCTATATGCCAAGTTCTCCAAATGTGAGTTCTGGATTCCAGAAGTTGCTTATCTTGGTCATATCATCTCTGCCAAGGGCATAGCCATTGACCCAGAAAAGGTTAAGGCAATTGTTGATTGGAAACCTCCTAAGACGGTGAAGCAAGTAAGAAGTTTTCTTGGCTTGGCTAGCTATTGCCGTCGTTTCGTCCAAAACTTCTCAAAGATTGCCAAACCTCTCACTGATCTCACAAAGAAGGACAAGAAGTTCGTTTGGTCTCCACAATGTGATGAAAGTTTCAATCTCCTGAAGACTAAACTCACTTCTACTCCAGTTCTGGTTGGCCCAGATACTACCAAACCTTTCCAGATATTCTGTGATGCATCTCTCCAAGGTCTAGGTGCAGTTCTTATGCAAGAACGTCAAGTTGTGGCTTATGCTTCACGTCAGTTGAACGCACATGAGCAAAATTATCCCACTCATGATCTTGAACTTGCAGCAGTTGTGTTTGCCCTCAAGAAATGGAGACAATACTTGTTGGGTAACCGCACTGAAATCTTTTCCGATCATAAGAGTCTGAAATACATCTTCACTCAACCAGATCTAAACCTCAAGCAAAGGAGATGGATTGAAAAGATTAAAGACTTTGATCTCACTATTTCTTACACTCCAGGCAAGGCTAATGTTATGGCCGATGCTCTCAGTCGCAAGTCATATTGCAATAATCTCATGATCATGGAAAGCCAACCTCCACTTCATGAAGAATTCCAGAAGCTGAACCTTGGTCTTGTTCCTCAAGGCTATCTTGCTAGCTTGACAGCCAGTCCAACTCTCGAGGATAAGATTCGTTCTGAACAACTTCGTGATGCTGAAATCAAGA
Source organism: Alopecurus myosuroides (assembly GCA_028641055.1). Classification (NCBI taxonomy): domain Eukaryota; kingdom Viridiplantae; phylum Streptophyta; class Magnoliopsida; order Poales; family Poaceae; genus Alopecurus; species Alopecurus myosuroides. Next base: position 325,693,649 of record CM054060.1, read on the forward strand.
AGATGGTAGAACACATCAAAGAAGGCAAGGAAAAATTTAAGTCCTTCTCAATTGATGACAAGGGAACTGTGTTCTTCGAAGGACGCATTGCAGTTCCTAAGATTCAAAGTCTCAAAGATGTTATTCTCAAGGAGGCTCATGAAACTCCTCTCTCCATACACCCTGGAAGTACAAAGATGTACCAGGATCTTAAGACACTGTATTGGTGGCCTGGCATGAAACGTGAAATTGCTCAATACATTTCTGAATGCGACGTTTGTCAACGTGTTAAGGCAGTTCATCAGAAAACAGCCGGTCTTCTCCAACCTCTAAAAATCCCTGAATGGAAGTGGGACATGATTGAAATGGACTTCGTCACTGGTTTTCCAAAGTCCAAGAGGGGCAACGATGCAATCTTCGTTGTTATTGATCGTCTCACTAAAGTAGCTCACTTCTTTGCTGTCAAAGAAACAATCTCAGCTAGCCAGTTAGCAGAGCTCTACGCAGCAAAGATTGTTCCTCTTCATGGTGTTCCATTGGAAATAAGCTCAGACCGTCGAAGTATCTTCACTTCTCATTTCTGGAAGAGTTTTCAAGAAGCATTGGGCACCAAACTTCTGTTCAGCACAGCTTATCACCCTCAGTCTCAGGGGCAAGTCGAAAGAGTCAATCAGATTATCGAGGATATGCTCAGAGCATGTGGTCTCTCCTTTGGCATGAAATGGGAGGATTGCCTTCCATATGCTGAATTCTCCTACAACAACAGCTACCAGGCAAGCCTAGGCATGGCACCATTTGAAGCACTCTATGGCCGCAGATGCAGGAGTCCAATCAATTGGTCTGGAGCAGGTGAACGTTCACTCTTAGGCCCTGACATTGTTAAGGAAGCCGAAGAGAAAGTTCGTATCATTCGTGAAAATCTCAAGATTGCTCAGTCTCGTCAGAAGAAATACTATGACAGCAAGCACAGGGATATGATCTATGCACCTGGTGACAAGGCATATCTCCGTGTAACTCCCCTTAGAGGCACTCATCGTTTTGGTGTGAAAGGAAAGCTTGCACCAAGATACATTGGTCCTTTCAACATTCTCTCAAGGCGTGCGGAAAATGCCTATCGTCTTGAACTTCCAGAAAAACTATCCAAGGTGCACGATGTGTTTCACGTGTCACAGCTCAAGAAGTGTTTCAAAGATCCAGATCGTGCAGTTGATCATGATTCCATTGAACTGCAAGATGATCTCTCTTATTAGGAGCACCCTGTTCGAATTCTCGATGAGACCGAGCGTAAGACTCGCAACAAGAGCACCAAGTTCTTGAAAGTGCAGTGGTCCCATCATTCCGATAAAGAGGCAACGTGGGAGACCGAAGAGGATCTTCGCAAGAAGTATCCGGACCTTTTTCTCTTCTCAGTAAGGAATCTCGGGGCGCGATTCCTTCAAGGGGGGGGCGTTTTGTAACATCCCAAGTATGAAAACACCCCTAGAATGTTTGATTTCTTGTTTAATTAAAGTTTTGCATCATGTCATCATACTCATTGCATTTGTTTCCTATTTGTTTGCATCTGTTTTTATTTGTTTTCACAATTGAATTCAAACAACATTCAAATGCTTTGTTTCATACTTGTTATGTTACAACTTTCCAATTAAAAGGTTCAGTCAAAAACATCCATTTTTGTTTCCATGAAAAATAAAAAGATCAACTATTAAATTGTTCTTTTATTTAATAACTCATTTAACTCAAATTTCATTCCAAATTCAAACTACATTTTCCAAACAGCAACCTTTTGGAGTTAATGAGAATTACAAAGCAATTCTAACCTTTTGTTTCCAATTAATCCATAAAGTTCAACTATTAAAAATGGTGGCTTTTAGTCAATCACTTAATTCAAATGTTATTCAAATTCAAACTACATTTTTCAAACAGCACCCAATTTGAAATAATAAAAATCACCAAAACAATTCTAATCATTGTTTCCATTTAAACAATAGGGTTCACCCTATTTAAATTTTTGTTTTCAAGAATCACTTAATATAAAAATGATTCAAATTTGAATTAATTTGCAAACAGCAAGTTATTTTGACATTTTTGAAAATAAAAGTTTGACAAGTGTTTGCTGTTGACCTAATTAACTCACAGAAATTTTACCTAATTTTTTCCTAACTCAAACACTCAAATTCTTCCTATTTCATTTTTTTTCAGCAAAAAAAAAATATAATAAACAGGAGAAAATTTAAAAAGAAAAACGAGCGCCAGGGGCAGTGGGCTGCGCCCAGCCCACCTTTTTCCTTCTCCCCGCGCGGCCCGGTACCCCTTCGAGCCCCTCCCCTTTCTTCTTCCCGCAGTACGGCACGCCATCGGGCGGTTCCACGTCGCCGGCAGCAGCAGCGCACGGCCAGGAGCAGCCCCGCAGCCCTATAAGAGCTACCCTAGACCCCGAGCCGCTGCCCTAGACCCCTACCACCTACTCCCTCCCTCGCGCCGCCGCCGTTCCCTCTCTTTCCGCCGGAATTCGCCACCTCTCTGAACCTCACCGTCGCCGTCGTCTGAATCCACCCTGACCACCGCCACCTCGATGCGCCACCTTCCCACCTAGCCACTGAAATCAACCCGCCGCAGCTCCCTCGTCCTCGTCAACACCCCAGCGGGCACGGAGGGCGTCCACAGCGCCACCGCCGTCCGCGACATCGCCGTCCACCGCGCTGCCCCGAGCCTGCTTCCCCTCCGATTCCTCACAGTGAGCACGCCATCCATCTCCTCCCTCTTCTCTGCACGAGCACATGCTCCACCTCGCACGCTTGCACGCGCACATCACCGCAGCAGCCCACACGCAAGCACAACGAGCACGAGCAGCCGCGGTGATCGCCGCCGGCCCCGCTCCGTTCTGTCAGAAATTCAGAAACTTTTCGTCAGTTAAAAGTTCAGTTAACTTCTTCTGAATGTTAACCTAGCTGCGCGTCCTATACTATCAAACGAAAGATCACAGCGCACTGGTTGCAGTGCTTGCGCTCGCGCGGCAGTGCGCGGGTTCGAACCCTGGCTTCCGCGGAATAAAACCCCATTTTTGCGCAGCGCACTTACAGGGTGGCCCCCCTGTCAGCAGCTGTGTGGCACTGCTGCCACGCGTGCATGCCACGCTGGCCCAGGGCCCACTGGCAGTGCCCTAGGGTAGCTAAATGCGCGGTATAAAAAGGATTTCAGCCCTTTTCTTTTTCAAAACAAGTCCTTTTAATTACAGATTGGTCCTCTAATTGAAAATGCTAATAACTTTTATTTTACAAATCCAAATAATAAAAGTAAAATATGTTTGTTGCACCAAATTTCATTATCTATCTATTCAAACCATTTTTTTTCTGTTTTGAATAATTCAAATGCATTCAAATTTCAAATTCAAACAATTCATTTGAAATTTGTATAATTGCATAACTAATTCATACTTAATCCAAATAATGCAAATAAAATATGTTTTCCATGCTATTTCAAACCACCTTTTCAAATATAAATTTTGTTTCATGGTTTGAATAATTAAAATTGCTTAAATAATTTAAACCTTGTTTAAATCATTTAAATTTGCTAAATTCATAACTTGCTCAAATTAAATTATTTTTGAACATGCAAAATATGTTTTCAAACCAGAAAAACATAACCTTTCCAAATATGAATTTTATTTAATGTTTTGAACAAATAAAATTCAATTAATATTCATGCTTGAATTAAATTCAATTAAATCTTGTTTAAACTTGTTTAATTCATAATTAAATCATTGTAATTCCTTTTCCAATAATTGAAACATGTAATCCACCCAAAATTGTGTGTTCTTTTCAAATATGAATTTTTTTATTTGTTTTGAACACTTTAAATTGATGAAAACAACAAATGCTTGTGTGACACCTTTAAGAAACCAAAAATTCTTAACTTAATAAACCAATTTCCAAACTTGTCAAATTTCATTTCTACTTGCATCTAATGTTGTTACCTTATTGTTTTCATCATGCATGCATCATGGTAATCAACTTTCACATGGTAATTAATTGTAGATCATTTGTTTCCACCTTAATTCATGGACCTTTTCCATATGCAATCCAATTGCATATGGGTCCATTTAAATTGTGTTTCCATGTCAACTATTTTATTTTGATGCATCCATTAAATTGACATGCATCATCCCATGATTGTGTACTATGCCATGATATTGATTGTTTATCTTTCTGCATTGTTTGTTTGCTTCTTCTCGGATAGACGACGACGTTGAGGCAGACGATACTTACAGCACCCCTTCTGAGGATCTAGCTCAGTACCAGGCTGCTGAGTTTGCAGGCAAGTTATCACTCACATGAACCACTGTGTTCCCTTCAACCTTGGTTACCGATACTTTCCGTTGTCTATTTATGCTGGCCCTATGTATCGTTGCTTGTTCTCCGAACCTATTATATGTATCCTTAACCATGATATTGCCTCACCTCCACTCCTATACCCCCGTTGTTTGAGCCCGTGTCTTACTAGCATGCTTAGGGTTGTTTCTGCTCGAGTCTGTTACCCGTTACTTTCTGTTACTACATTTCTATTATGTTCTGGGGCTCGATGTTAAACAACAACCTGTTAATTTTGGGTAATAATAATTTGCTGATAAGGCACCGGCAGGAGGCCCGGCGTGGTTTTGAGGCCTGCTAGTGTCGACCCTAATAGGAAAAGGGTCTTGTCTACTGATCCATGATGAGCGCACTATCCGCATGTGGGAAGCGTGTATGGGCTCCCCCCTCAATTTGATTCGATTCGCATCTCGTCCAAATCGCCACACTTAGTTCGGGCTTTCCATTTGATGCACTCATATGCAGGTACGAACCCGAGGCCAGGGTGGAACTTTTGTAGTCGGCATTTAGGGCGGCGTGGTCTTAGAGTGCTATGAGGGTCCCCTTTTCTTCGTGGGGCTCGATTAGCCGCGCACGCACAGCACGTGGTGCTTTGGGCTTGATGCGAAGAAGAGTTGAGTTGTGTAGAGTGCCTCGCTTGGTGGGTTTGATTCCCGTCTGGCGGGATATTCTTACGTGTACGGCCAAATTGGTGCACCCCTGCAGGGATAAATCTTCTCGAGAAGCCGTGTTTTCCGCGGTTATGGTTGACTTGGTGAAAGTACTGGCTAACAAGTACTCAGAACAACTTACACCTAACTAATGATAACTTGACTAGTAATATTCTTATTGACACAATAACGTGAACCATCATTAATCCAACTGTGTGAGTTATCCTCGGATTGCTTCTTTGGATAAGGGGCGAGATCCAGGATGGGTTTGCTTGGAGTTAGTTATAGTTGGTTACGATACGCTATCTTATCTTCTTTCTGTTAGCCGGAAGTTGTACCATGTTGCTGTAGTTGGTTAGTGCAGCCAGTTGCAGCATCTTTTATATCCCCTTTTCTTCCGTTGAACCCAAGTCATCTGTGCTTGGTGTTGACGGGTTACACTTTGGTGAACTGTGAGTCTTGCTTGCCAGTACGTTTCTGTACTGACCCCTTTGGGGCTGTGGTTTCCGCAGACTACGCTTACGAGGATCCCAGTGATGGCTACTACGTGGAGTTTGACGAGGCTACTGACGAGTAGATAGCGGACCCGGGCAGGATCCAAGACTACGTGGATGGGCTCCGTTTTCCTTTCATTCCCGGCTTCTTAAGCCTATTTGGATTTGTCTGTACTCAGACCCTTTGAATGCTTCCGCTGAGATGTAATGATGTTATGTTGGGACATGTGTCCTCTAGATGATTGTATTTGCTATCTCTGCTCTAGTGAGAGCCATTTGCAACTTATTTCAATCTTTTGTGTCTTAGAGATATGTTGTGCTATCATTCTGTTGCAAGCCGTTGACGTACCATGTGTGTATGGTATGAAGTACGTCAATGGTAGTATCCTGATTTCTATGGGATAGTTTACGTCGACGCTGAACAGATAGGGGTTGGTTGTCACACATACGTGTGTTGGCCTACTCGTAAGAGGACGCGGGTGCCGGTAAGCCCCGTAATCCAATCTACTACTGTTCAACGGAACGGCGAGTATCCTTTAGAAGTCCGGGTGCGACAACATGGCCATAAAATATGAAACATGCATAAAATAGTCAAATTAGCACAAAGCCTAGAGCCAACCATAAATATAAGCAAGATTCATATGTATGTTGCCATCCCAAATGATTTCTACAAGTTGCAAACACCATATAACCTACATTGCATAGCTACTATGGTTGGATTGGAAGAAATCAATAAATATAGGGTTTCATATAAGAACCATCTAGGGTTGGATTTGGAAGAAATAACAAATTTGAACCAACAAAAAGATGGGATATGAGAGAGATTACCTTAAAGGTTGCAAATGGTCCAAATCCACGAGAAAACCCCACTTATTTGGAGGGATTTAGAGGGTCTTGTGAGTGGGGACGAGTGAGGGAGAGAGAGGAGCAACTAAGATTGGAGAGGAAAAATGAGAGATGAGGGAGTGGCTGCATGGGCGCAGCCACTTAATTCCCTGAGGGGTCTACCGCTAATGACCATGGAGGTACCATATGCAACCCTACCTCCAACTAGGCTGGCGGTACCGCATAGACTGTACCTCCAACTTCCCCGTCGGTACCGCCACGTCAGTGCGGTCAGCCCCGCAGGCATTCCCGTCGACCGCGACCCCTACCTCCAACGACCATGGAGGTACCGTGCTCAACCCTACCGCCATTACGCCGAGCGGTATAAAAAAGGACTAGATTTGGTTGAAAAAATAGGAAGGGTCTATTTTGGGATGAAGTTTGGTCCATTGACTAGATATGTCAAAATTGCTGTCATCGACTCAGAACGAATAATCACAACATCATGATTAGAAAGCACTATCACTCAGAATTAGAGACCGTTACTAGAAATGGTTTTACCCATAAAAAGGAACAAACCCGAAAACGCCACCCCTCTGCCGGTTTGTGTAGATAAACCGCCTCTAAAGAAAAGCACGTCTCTAATAAAAAGTCATCCGCAGCGGGCTAAAATAGACCCCGCCTCCCAAAATCCCTCAGGCTACTGCAAAATACAGCCAGCTCGGTTGGATGCAGCATTGTAGACGGCCTATACTATGGAAGGCATCGGAAATGTCGACGAGGAATAACGACCGCCTCTCTATGCAGTAGATTTAGAGGCGGCTCACACGATAAACCACCTGGTAGGGTGGCCATGAAACTATTTATGTTTGCACCAAGCTGGTTGACACACTCTCAGTTTCCATACCCAGTCGTACAAAACTGGGAGCCCCGTCCCTCCAAAGTTATTTGGAGCTTCTGTTATGTCAGAGGTGCGTTTTTTTGTTTGTGCAGCTGGCTGGCCGTGTCAGCGTTGTAGGTGACTACTGCCCGTGGCGCCGGCGCAGCTGAGGGGAGCCCTCGGGTGCGACGTAGCTCAGGGGTGGTAGTGTGATAATAAGTGGGACCGACAATGTCGTAGATAAGAGGTGTCGCCTGCTTGCGCGGGCAGAAATGGGGCCGGCATCGGCGCCGGCTCAGCCAAGTTGATAAAAGTGTAATAAGTGGGGATTTGGGTGACTAGCTAGAACATTGCTGAACCTCTACGGATGAAAGCATACTATTCCTTAATTGAAATGAATTAAATAGTTATCTACTTCCACCGTTCCAACATACTTGACTTCCTTTTGTCTAACTTAGATGTATCTAGACATATTTTAGTGTATAGATATATCTATATTTGGACAAATTGAAGTCAAATATTTTGGAACGAATGGAGTAATTAATTAACTCAAACACAAATTCGTAGTTGCGTCAAGAGGGCCTACCGAAATTGTTAATTCTTCAACAACTACGGACTAGCTCGAGCACCTTAGAAAACCAAACATTGCAATTACAACCGCGATGAGTATAACGACCGCACCGACCGCATACTTCAGATGCATTTCCTTTTCGAGAGCATATCTTTTTCATCTTCACTATTGATGCATTGGTGTGTTCATGGAGGATACCGGCCAAATGAAGTTCCATTTCCATCTTTTCATCCTCGGTTTTCTTCATTGCTTCTTCCATCTTCCGGGTCGACTCGCGTGCTAATTCTGCTTTTATTTCGGCCTTCTTCATTGCTTCCTCCATCTTTCCGATTGACTTGTGTGCTATATCTACTTTTCTTTCGGCCTTCTTCATTGCTTCCTCCATCTTCTAGGTTGACTCTTGCGCTCATTCTGCTTTTATTTCGGCCCTCTTCATTGCTTTCTCCATCTCCCACGTGGCCACATCTTCTAACTCTGCCTTCTCTATGGCCTTCTCATTGTTTCCTCCATCTTTTGTGTTGCCTCTTGAGCTAGCTCTAGCTTCTCTTCGGTCTTCCTGTGCCAGTCTCTTGGTATGTCTAAATTTTGTAGAATAAACAATTTCGGTTCTGTGCAATGTTGATACTCCGCACGTCCATACGGAATACCACATTCACATGTTGATTCCTAGAAAACTCGCAAACTGAAAGGAAGCGGTAAAAAGCATAAGAATTCTCACTGTACTGTTTCCTCACTTAGAATAATATGATGTATATATACCTCATCCGACGACGAGCCGTTGTAGACAGTATCCGCGGGCTCGCCGATCTCGTTTGTGTGCTAGAACACCATGCCTTTGCAATCTACGGGTTCGACGGGCTGGCAACAAACTTGGTGCGTGATGTTGGAGATGAAAGGCGTCGGTGGAGAGGGACTGACCTATTGAAACGAGAATAAGCTAGGGTGATGGACTATGTGGGGGATGGGTGCGGTTTCATATGCTATAAGGATCGGAAAACTAAGACTCCTGGAGGTACGAGTTATTGCCTAGAGGGTCTAACTATGTCGTTGTTTTTCCTACAGATTGTATGTACGATGCCAATGTTTATGTGGTTTTGTACAATTATATGAACTAAGCAGTACTAATTATTTGATAGATGGACCAAGGGTGGATGTAGCACCACAATCGTGCATCCAAAGTCTACATGGAAGGTGTGGCAGGTTTTCTAAGAGCACGTAAAGATGATATGTCGCGAAGGAGAGAGAGACGGATGCATTGCCTGCAAAAACTTGGAAAGTTGTACATACAATAATGAGACCGAGAAACATTTGATCGTGAGGGGATTTAAGGAAGGGTACGAATGTTGTATTCATGACGGCGAACAAGAAAGTATTATGGAAGATGCACAGGGGACCGATCACTAGTGGAAAACCAGCCTATAGCCCCGGTTGGTTCGGGCCTTTCGCACCGGCCGGCCAACCGGGGCTGGAAAACCGCGGGTAAAGACCCCCTTTAGCCCCGGTTAAGTCACGAGCGGGGGTTAAAGGGTAGGCCACGTGGGCGCTTTTCAGCAACCGGTCCTGCCAACCTTTATCCCGGTTCGTTATACGAACTGGTGCTAAATGTTTGCGCCGATTTTGGCTGTTTTTCTGCCGTGGCAGCGTTTTGCGATATTTTTTTGTCGCCCCCAGTGTTTTGCGCCAATTCAGCCGCGACAGCGTTTTGGGTTGTTTTTTCGGCCACGGTAGGAGTATCTGGGAGGGGTCTGTGCGCAAATGATATATATATTATATTAGTTCCACATTGACAACATATATACAGATCATTAGATGAAACTAATTGAGATCCACTTATACACTAATACTATCTAAATGGATGGAGACCATTGTTGATAATGGAGTGCTCCATTTGGATTTATGACGTCCCTAACCAAAAACTCCGCCAATTCCTCTTGAATTGCTTCTAGGCGGTCGTGCGGTAGGAGCTCCCTCCGCCTGTCGTGAATCCTTAGATTCTGTATACCAGTCCTCCGCTCATTCACGTTGAACCTCATGTTCTCCATGACATAGAATCCACATAAGTTTGTTCCCGCATGCTGCCGAGGGCACTGTACGAGAAATAGAATTGAATCAAATAATGCACAGGCAATTACATAGATGCATGAATCTAGCAAGTGCTACTTACATCGATTGTACGAACTAGCATATTAGTTTGCGAAAGACCGGCTTGGTCCTTCCGGAACCGCATCCAAGCCCTGTCCAGCAAAGCAAAGGAATAAAGGGGTCATCGTACGATAATGATTGAACAAAAAGTTACGATATAGTGCGACAATGATTGAACTTACTTGTTGAGCACTGAAATCACGGACATGTACTCCTCTTGTGTTTTTTTCATAGAGTCCATGAGGTCAACTACTCCAATGTCAAAGTGAACGTTGAGAAGAATCCAGTGGAAAGTGCACATGTTTATATGCACAACCAGGCATAACTCATCAATTACACTTAACATGGAGTTAGCAACATAAAAATATGCAGAAGAAAGTAACACTCACCCGCGTGTGTAAGGAAATAGAATTTCACTACAGTAAAATTATTTCTCCAAAAACATACGGATATTATTATCCATTTCGCTAGGATATTAATTTAGCATTTCGTCATTGACGATATATGGGTTAATGAGACAATGCCTCTACTTCCTTGACATTCCCGAATCTTCATTCTTACAGTGAGGATAATAAGAAGCAATGATAGAACAAGCTAAGGTAGAGACTTAATTACAGAAATAAATTAATCACTTACATACAATAGGTGCTGATGATTGATTTATCGAGGCCGTCTAGATTCTAGAGATAAAAAAGATCTTCCAAAAAAATAGAACCGAGTCGTCTCGGAAGAAATGCTCCTCCCCAACTTTGATCATGGTTTAAGGATTTCGTGTACCACTGATGAAGTTGACGCTTATGTGTTGTTAGAGAGCCGAGCAGGGCAGGTTTGACGAGAGACTTCCCTAACTCATATTTCCATGTTGTATCAGCAACTTGGAAGCCCCCATCGCGACCGCTTAGCAATTGCTCAACAGTGAAACCACAAGATCTGGCAAACCTCCTAACTTCATCGATATCAATTGGCTCGAAGGGTTTCTCTGCAGCGGGAACCACCTTGAGCGGGGAGATCGACTGTTTTTTCTGCTCCCCGAGCTGGGGAATTGTGTTCCCCTTCTTCTTTGCTTTGCTATGAATCTTAAATAAACCGCGCACATAGTCATAATTTGGATTAAGCTGAACTTGGAATGGCATTTCCAGTAGATCCTTAAAGTGTATCTGTACAGCCAGATCTATTGGCTCCTTTGGCGGCGAGGCAGGTTTCTGTCCCCACATAGCCATCTGGTGTTTCGTGTCCACAGCCACCCACACAGCGTTTTGCTCGTCAGTACTATCGTAAGGCAACACTTCTGGCGGCGGCTTGGGTTTATTCTTCTGAGCCGCTTTCTTCCTGTGTGAAGACCTAGAGGCAGCGGTGGTACCCTTCCGCTTTTCCCCATGGGACTTAGTGGGCGGCGAAATCGGCTGAGGCAACGGAGATTGAGGCGGACTCGAGCTGTTGAGGTCCATGGCGTCGAGGTGTGCACTCGTTGTAGGTGGTGATGGTGGATGGGCTCTCGGAGAATGAGGTGGAGGAGGTGGTGGTGGTGAACTGCCACTCGGAGAAGGAGGTGTTGTCGGAGACAGTGGCTTTGGAAACACCATGTTTTCCTTTTTCCATACTATGAAGCTATTGACGGCTTCTCCTAGTGTCTCTATCTCACCGATGGGGAAGTCAAGCTGCAATTCTCTCCAAATCTCGAGAACATCGTCCACACCGACACGAGCATAGCCAGGTGGGATCGGTTGGCTATGGCAGATAGCTCCATCTACACAAGGTAAAGCATAGCCATCCGCCACCTTCATGGATATGTTCAAAACGGACACATGGAGCTCACAATTTGTCTTCTCCTTGATTGAATCCACGGCCCCCATCGATGCAGCAACATCATATATTATCTGTGTACTATGCATCACCACTACATCGTCAGCCGGTACCTCCGTTGAAGCCACGCTGCTCCGACGTTGAGATGGGCCTCCATCGAGTGTATTGTCTTGCGGCTGGGAGCGCAGTCGTCCTGTAAGCTCGTCAATCTGCTTGTGCACATGCTGATATTTGTCTTTGATTTCCCTAATCCGGTCCGAGAACTCAGCCTCCTTCCGCTTCTATCCTCTCTCTCGGCATCTATATGCATATTTGGATTCTGCCGCGGTAAACCTAGTCGGCCATGGGTATCCTCCCTAGCCTCGTGTCCAACCGGGATGTTCTGGATTACCAAGGGTCTTCGTCAGCTCGTCTTTATCTCATTCAGGCATGAACTTTCCCTCTTTAAACTCTTTTAATACACTAACAAGTGCCGCAAAAGGGACCGCGATTTTTGCATCGACAATAAGATTCCCCGTTGCATCAAACTTTGCCCCATGCCCAAGTAACCAATTTCTTGACTTCATGGGAAAATCTTGTGTGGCTGGAGTGATCCCCTAAGCTCGTAGAACTGCCTCAAGTTTATCATACTTAGGCACTGAAACCCTGTAGCCGCCTGGACCAATAGTATGGTGATATTTCTTATTAGCCGCATTTGCCTTATTCTTTGCTGACCTTTCTATACCCTCTTCTGATTCCTTGTATGCCATAAATGTTGGCCAGTGTTTCCTGTGCTTCTTTAGCGGACCCTCGAATATTGGAGCTCTTTTTTAGTCTGCTATTCTTTCCATAATCTTTTGTTGTAAGCATTGAAAGTCTGAGCCATATTCTTAAGAGACAAGTGATTTACTTTCTTGAGCATTTCCGCAACTTCCTCTTCTTTATCACATGGTGGTAGCATGAAATGTGTCATCAGCTTGTTGAAAAGTGTGTTTTTCGACCTATCCGAGACAAAAGTAACTCTAGGACGATCTTATGTTTGTGATGGCTTATTCCATTCTTGAACACTTATCGTAATGAGGTCGCTAATGATAACTCCACACTGATTTATGAACTTAACTGCTCTCTTTTGGGGCTCCGTGGGTTCGCCATTCCGATAGACTCCATGGATTAACAAATGCTCTCCAGAGGCCATCTCCTTAGCCGGGCCTCGTTTCGACTTCTTGGTAGAGGACGTCAATGCGGAGGTCTTCTTGGAAGCAGTAGGTACCCCGTCCTTCACTAAGGCTTGTTCATCGCAATTATCACTGCTTGTTGCAGCCGCCACATCTGATCCTTGTGATTGCTCTTATTCCTCCATTCCTTGACCTGACTCGTTCAGGTACTGCGAGCCGTCATCTTGATATCCACCATCATCTTGATCTCCACCTTGATTGGGTCCACCGGGTAGTGTACCATCCTTTATTATCGCGAATAGGTCTTCTTTACCCTCTCTGCCGTCCATAGCACAACTAATACAAATTAAACAAATTTGTTTCAATAATGTGGAAAACACGAAGTGATATCTTATATTTCAACAAGTCAAAGTAGCGGAATAATAACTTAAGGTATCAGTAATACATCGATATCACGAAAAATAATTCAGTTACATATAGCTCGGTCTATTTTTATTTAACTCTAATACATCGAACTAACTTCGACCGGGTCCTAAGCCGCACGGTGCTGTGTCACGGGTGCTACGCATCCACAGATACATAACCTTAATAGGGTAATAGCTCACATGGTAGGGTTCGCTATGTATAGTCGATCAGCTATTGTTATACTCCATATGCAACAAGTAGATGTAGCGACGAACGTGCTCGTCCTCCTCTCTGATACGCTGACGTACCACCTCCTCGGGCGCCGGCTCCCTCTGCACCAATCGTGGCCCACCTGATCGCCACCAAAGAAGATCTGGGTCGATCACGGCACCCGGATTTCTCACCAAGCTGCGTGTCCCGGTAGGAAGAACCTCCCAGTGCCAGCCTGGCGGGGCCCAGTGTCGGACATCGCCCGACCGATTCAACAGGGACATCGTCACCATGAAAAATAAACTAAACAGACATGATATTGGACATATAACATTATTAGTTTGGTTTAGGGACTTAGCAACTATTCCAAATTGGTCAAATTTTCTACTTCAACAAGTCATATCTATAATTAAAATTCTATATTGAAATTCACTACAAAAAATTCTTTATTTGAAAATAAGTCATATATATAATTCTATCCTGAAAATTCACTAAAAAAATTCTATACTAGAAATTCACTAAGTTTCTATTTATAAATAAAAATTCCTAAGTACTAATTATACTAAGTACTAATATTCCGAAGTATTAATTCACTAATTCACTAATTATACTAAGTAATATTCCTAAGTACTAAAAATTCCTAAGTACTAATTATACTAAGTAACTCCTAAGAACTAATTATACTAAGTAATATTCAAAAATTCAAATACACTAAAATTGCTTAAGTGCCTAAAATTGTACACTAGGTCAAATACACTAAAAGCTACTAAAAATTCTACACTAAAATCACTAAATCAAAAATTCCTAAAATTACTATGTCAAAAAAAATTAAACTAAAATTACTAAGTCAAAAATTCTAAACTAAAATTACTACAATTCCTCACCTTTGATCCTTCGGTGGAGGAGCAGGGACTCCGGCGGCGGTGGATGCGCTGGAGGACAACAGCGGGGAGGGGCTCCCGCGAGCTGTGGGACGGAGGAGGAGGGAGGCGGCCAGAGGGCGCGCGGGGAGGAGGGAGGCGGGTCTAGAGGAGGAGGAGCACAACGGCGTCGGGAAATATTGGAAGACTAGTGGCGCGCGGGTGGCTCGGCTCTTCGTCTTCAGCGGAAACGGCTAAGTGTCGACTGCCTCGGGCCGAGCCATTGCCTAGGGCTAATATACCCCCACCCTTTGGTCCCGGTTGGTGGCTCGAGCCGAGACTAAAGGGTCTTTGGCCCCGGGCCCAATCACCACCCGGGGCTAAAGGGGGTTCCGCGTTTTGTTTGCGCGCGCAGACTCAACCCTTTAGCCCCGGTTGGTGGCTACGCCAGGCCAAAGCCCTGTCTTTTCGATTTTTGTTTTCCCCCATTTTTTTAAAACTTTTCAAACATTTAAAATATATACCTTTTGCATTATTTCGAATTTGGAAAACTTTCAATATTAAAAGTTTTTCAAATTTCATACATAATTCGTTTACGTTTTCTGTTTGTAACAATTTTTTCATTTCCATTTTCCGAGTGTGAAAAATGGGTTGTTTGTGAAGGACCAACCACAAATATGTTGCAAAATTTAGGAGCTTATTTTTTAAATATACTAGACCATGTTATATGCACAAATAAACAATTTTTTTCCTAAGAAATGGTTTCCATCCACCTCTTTTGAAAAACACAAGTTTCTGCCGATTCAGCTGGAAACAGGACAAATTCGAACTACAAGTCCCTCGTACTTTGCTCATGATTTTTGGCAAAAATATTTTTTAGATATCCAACTACCTATTTCAATAGAGATACACCAAGAGTTTCTCAATATTCAACCCCTCGCTACGAACGGTCATGTTCGCCGTCTTGACTTTGTCCTAAAACCGGCCAAGATAATTCCAGAAAATTCAAAAAACCAAAATGACGCGAGACCTTCACGTGGTGTCATTACATATGTCCTAGCATCCACCAAAAATAATAAACTTGGAATACGATAGTAGTGTTGAAAATGTGTTCATAAAAAGTGTTATCTCCTCCGAACATTCTAGGGTTTCTGTCCAAATGGTGTCATGACCAAATCCATGGCATAGTTTGTTTAATGTGTCCATATTCCACGCAAACATGCATCTTGGAAGCACGGACAATATTGACGAAGGAATTTTTTCTTTTTATTGAATAAAAATCATTTTCTATTTTCCGAGTGTCAAAAATGGGTTTTTTGTGTAGGACCTACCACAAATATGTTGCAAAGCTTGGGAGCTGCATTTTTTGAATATAATAGACCATGTTATATGCACACATAAATAACTTGTTTCCTAAGAAAAGGTTTCCGCCCACCTCTTTTGAAAAACACAAGTTTTTGCCGATTCAGATGTAAACGGGACAAATTTGAACTACAAGTGCCTCGTACTTTGCTCATGATTTTTGGGAAAAAATATTTTTTAGGTACACAACTACCTATTTGAACAGAGATACACCAAGATTTTCTCAATATTCAACCCCTAGCTACGAACGGTCATGCCCGCCGTCTTGACTTTGTCCTGAAACCGGCTGAGATAATTCCAGAAAATTCAAAAAACCAAAATGACGCAAGATCTTAGCGTGGTGTCATTACATATTTCCTAGCATCCACCAAAAATAATAAACTTGAAATACGATAGTTGTGTTGAAAATGTGTTCACAAAAAAGAGCCATCTCCTCCAAACATTCTAGGATTTCGGTCCAAATGACGGGTGTTATGGCCAAATCCATGGCATAGTTTGTTTTAATGTGCCCATATTGCACACAAACATGCATATTGGAAGCACGGACAATGTTGACGGAGGAAGTTTTACTTTTTATTGAATAAAAAACCATTTAACATTTTCTGAGTGTTAAAATTGGTTTGTTTTTGTGAACGGTCATGCCCGCTGTCTTGGCTTTGTCCTGAAACCGGCTGAGATAATTCCAGAAAATTCAGAAAAACCCAAAATGATGCGAGACCTTCGCCTGGTGTCATTACATATGTCCTAGTATCCACAAAAAATAAACGGAAGAAGCTGTATCAAACCTTTTATGTCGGAGATAGAACAAAACAATAGGTATCGCCATCATACAGCCCAACCTCGGCTCGTGAGTCCTTATATGTGTATCAAATGCACGGTTGGACATATAATAGCGAATCCGAATGATTTGTATTCGGTTGATGAGCTAAAGATGTATGCAGGGAATCCGAGAGCTGCGCTATATATAGGGTCGTGTGGCTCACAAAATGATTGTGCTAGTTTTGATCCAACGGCTCACAAGAGCTCGAAAGAAATACACCCCTGATCCAACGGCTCACAAAATCTCAAAAGAAACACACGATCTGTGTGATTCTTCCTGACTTGGTGGGATTCAGACGCTCGAGAACCTCTCTCCGACGAAACCCTAACCATTTAGACCCGGTTGGTAAAACATGCCGGGACGAGAACCCCTCTCCAATGAAACCCTAACCTTTTAGTCCCGGTTGGTAAAACAAGCCAGGACGAGAACCCCTCTCCGACGAAACCCTAACCATTTAGTCCCGGTTGGTAAAACAGGCCGGGACGAGAACCCCTTTCTGACGAAACCTAACCATTTAGTCCAGTTGGTGAAACAGGCCAGGACGAGAACCCCTCTCTGACGAAACCCTAACCATTTAGTCTCGGTTGGTAAAACGGGCGGAGACGAGAAACCCTTTTTGACAAAACCCTAACTATTTAGTCCCGGTTGGTAAAATAGGCCGGGACGAGAACCCCTCTCTGACGAAACCCTAACCATTTAATACATTATTACATAGTAGACTCATAATATTACATGAACCATGAAGGTTTAATACATTATCAAATTATAGACTCATAATATTACATGAACCATGAAGGTTTAATAAATTACGTCCCCAACTAGTGCCGCCATTGTTATATCTTATGCCGTAGCCAAGGAGCATCTTCATTATTTAACGGGATGCTTGGGTCAGTTTTTGAAGGGAATATGCCCGAGAGGCAATAATAAAGTGGTTGTTTATGATAAATATTTATTTCGCATGCTAGAATTGTATTAACCGGAAACGTTGATACATGTGTGTTTAATAAACAAACAATGGTTCCTAGTTAAGCCTCTCTTTAGCTAGCTTCTTGATTAACCATGATCAAGGTTTCCTGATCATGAACTTTGGATGTTGTTAATAACGGGGTCATGTCATTAGAAGAATTATGTGATGAACATATACCCAAAGTGAATATAGCAATGCGATCAAGTCATTAAGTTTACATTGTTATATCAAACATACGGAGCAACTTATTCCTTAGACCATGAGATCATGTCAATCACTGATACCGAAGGGTGCTTTGATGTAATCAAACGTCACACCGTAACAGGGTGACTATAAAGGTTTTCGTTGGGTATTCGGAAAGTATTAGTTGAGGCTCATGGATCAAGAATGGGATTTATCCATCCAAATGACGGAGATATATACTCTGGGCCCTCTCGGTGATATCACATCGACACTGCTTGGAAGCACGTGACTAGGTCACAAGGATGTCATATCACGGAACGAGTAAAGAGTACTTGTCGGTAACGAGATTGAACAAGGTATGTTTGATACCAATGATCGGATCTCATACAAGTAAAATATAGCGAGACAAAGGGAATTAGTCACGACGTTGATGGTTCACATGATCACGAGATTCATAGTTGATTATAGAGGAGTCATCATGGATCTCCAGATCTCGCTGTTTATTATTGATCGGAGAGGAGTCTCGATCATGTCTATGTTATTCGCGAGCCGTAGGCTGACATACTTAAGGTTCGATGACGCATTTGAGAGGATACGAAATATCGAAGAATGTTTTGGACAACACCGAAATTGTTTCTGGGAAAATTGAAAGATTTCAAGGGTTTTTTTGTCGAATGGTTGATAATGGAATTAACAAATGATCTGAGGTTCTATATGCAAATGTTTGTTAATAGAATTAACAAATGCTGAAATAAAGAAATATTTTATTTATTTATTTATTAAAGAAAATCCTTTGGATTTTCTTATTGGCAAATTATGGGAGCATGAGTGGGTGTGAGTGGAGTGTCCACTCACATGATGAGGTAAGAGGTGGGGGCACCACCATTGGATGGACGTACTCACCCTTGGGCTTCCTACCCCTCCCCTATAAAAGGAGGGTGAGAGCTCTCCCTCCTCCACAACACTTGCCCACCTCCCTTTCTCTCCACCCGCTGCTCCATTCCATGGTCTCCGGCTTGGTGAAGCCCTGACCGTGGGATTCTTCACCAGCACCACCCCGTCGTGTTGCGGGAGTTCCGAGGGATCCGCTACTTCTGTTGCTCCGCTGGATCGAGGGAACATAGGTCGTCATTGATACGGCATAAACGTATCCTTAATTTCTGATGTTCCATGTTGTTTCCCACATGTTTTCCTTACACTTTATGTAATTTTTACACGTTTTCTGGGACTAACCTGTTAAAAAGATGCCACAGAGCCAGTTCCCTGTTTTCTGTTGTTTTTAGTTTCAGAAAAGTTATTTTGGAAATATTCTCGGAATTGGAAAATTAGAAAGCTAGAAGTCTTAGAAGTCTCGGAAGCTTCCAGAAGTCCCGAAGAGCCCGGGAGGGGAGGCACAGGGTGGCCACACCATGGGGTGGCGCGGGTGCCCCCTAGCCGCGCCACCTAGGGGTGTGGGGCCCCCTGGCCACCCCTCCGGAATCGCCCTTTCGCCTATTTATACTCCCCCGAGGGAAAACCCTAAAAAGATTGACCTTTTCCATAAAATACATCCGTAGCTCCACCGTCGCCGCCAACAAGTTTCAGGGGACAGATCTCTGTTGTGGCACCCTTCCGGGACGGGGAAGTGCCCCCGGAATCCATCTTCATAAACTCCACCGCCATCTCCATCACCGTTGCTGTCTCCTATGATGAGGAGGGAGTAGTTCTCCCCCGAGGCTGAGGGATCTACCGGTAGCTATGTGGTTCATCTATCTCTCCAATGGTGTGATCTTTATGTGATCATGAGCTTTGTAATCTATTTGAATTCGTGGATGTTACTCTTCATCTTTTGCTACTAAAGTGCTTTATTAATATGAACTTTGGAGTTACCTTTTATCACGATGTGAAGGTGATAGTGTGCACATCGTGTGTGTCTTCTCTATGAAATTGTGGTGTTTGCGTGGAACCATATGGGTCCCATGGTGATAGCATGGGGGTTACTTAGTTGGGAAAGTGCTTACTCCGAGGAGTGTTGTTAAAGTCCTACACAATGATTAGTGTTCGTTATCCAACCGGAGAGGGTTAAGAGTAGCATAGTGAGAGAAGTTATCTAGTTATTCATTTATGTGATCATTGTTGAGAGTGTCCTCTTGTGAAAGTAGGAGCCCTAGGCCTTATTTCCAAGCATCGAAACACCGTTTTCCGCTTGTTCTGCTACATGTTTGCTTGCTGCCATTTTTATTTCATATTGCTATTATCACTTATTATCATCCATATTACTCTCATTTTACTATCTCTTCGCCGAACTAGTGCACCTATATACCTGACAAGTATATTGGGTGTGTTGGGGACACAAGAGACTTCTTGTATTTTGCTTGCAGGGTTGCTTGAGAGAGATATCTTTGACCTCTACCTCCCTGAGTTCGATAAACCTTGGGTGATCCACTTAAGGGAAACTTGCTGCTGTTCTACAAACCTATGCAGTTGGAGGTCCACCACTTTCTACAAGAATAGAAGCGTGCGTAGACATCAGTCATCAAGCCGTACGTGTGACCGATCACGGAGGCACCGCCGGATTGCGGTGCACATCTTCCCGGTCTTGAGATCGGTGTGAGTACGACTACGACAACAACGAGATTCAATCTCGTAACGCTTTGTGTCTTTGAGGGTATGTTCTCCTTAAGACTCTCTCTATGCCTGTTGCCTTTCATCTCCTAGATTAGATCTTGGCCTTTCGGGTGTCTCTCACGTAGGATTTTTTTTCTATGCAACGAACCCTTCAGTGGTATCAGAGCCGGTTCTATGCGTAGATGATTCGTACGGGTAGAACACATAGGTGTATGTGGGCGTTGATGGTCATGTTATTGCCTCCTTGAGTATTTTATGATCTTAGTTGCATAGTAGGATGAAGCTGCCCTATACAAACTTTACGTGTACTTTGTACGCGAGACCTGTCTCACCTGTGACTAAGGGGGTGTCCGTTTATCCTACTATAGTTAAGATCTAATCTACGAAGGGTTGATAAAAATATGTTTATCAATGTTGTGGTTGATGTTCGTAGGTATGAACGGTTCTATCCTCGAAAGCCCTAAGCCAAGTAAAATATGCAAAAATAAATTAGAGACGTCTAACTAGTTTTTGTTGGGCATGTGATGTGGTATGTTCAATGTTACAAATTTGATTATGAGATGATCCCTTTTGTAAATTATTGTATACCTGAAGGAATCCATATGGTTATCTTATTATTGATGGACAATCAAGATGGAGGTGCCATGCCGGTGGAATGATGGAGATCATACCGTGATGCACTAGATGGAGATCAACTTCATGAATGACCATATCATATCACATTATCCATGCTTGTGATGTTAATCCTTTTATGAATCTTATTTTGCATAGATTGCGACGGTAGCATTATAAGATGATCCCTCTCACTTAATAATATTTTCTTCCTTAGTATGCACCATTAAGAAAGTTCGTCGTTTCGAGACACCACGTGATGATCAGGTGTGATAGACTCAACGTTCGCATACAACGGGTGCTGACGACCCTAGCATGTACATACATGGCCTCGGAACACACACAATACAACAGTTCTACTTGGCAAGCCTAGCATGTACAGACATGGCCTCGGAACACGTAACCTAAAGGTAAAGCATGAGTCATATGGATGATATGATGAACATATCGATGTTCGCCTTTGCAGCTACATATGATGAACATATCGATGTTCGCCTTTGCAGCTACATCATCTCACGTGATGATCGGTTTTGGTGTAGTGAATTGGGTTTGTGTAATCACTAAAACGACTAGAGGGATGTTGTTTTTGAGTGGGAGTTCACGTAGTAATTTTGAATTAACTTGAACTTATTTATCATGAACAACCAATCAAAGTGAATTTGCACAAATTGTAGTATTCATTGGCATCCTCAAACTAACTTACACTTAGATTGTTAAATGACATATAACTGTTATGATCTGGTAAAGACCATTTAAGATTGGTACCGTATTAGTGAAATTTAAAATTGATTCCTATTGTAGATTTTTGGTATTTCCTACCTAGCTCCATATGGTTAATAATTGATTGATCTAGAGAGCAAGTAATTCCTACTTAAAATCCAGAGTCATGCTTGCTTCCATATTACTTTATCTTCAAAAGAATGTTTTGTTGATCAAGGTGATTTAGGAACTGAAAAGAATTGTTTTCAGAAACAATCAAGTGAAAGATATATTGATATCTAAAAAATTATTTGTGGCAACATGACTGATTATAATTTAGCGTGGCAATATATGCTTATATTATTAGAATATATGCAATGATTGAAGACGCTAGGCATTTGAATATTCCAAGAAGTTGGGCATGAAAAATTATCCTCTAAATTCCTTCATTCGAGCTACAGTATCTTAATCATAAAATTGTTTTGATGGTATGGATTAAAAGTATGGGTAATTTTTTTTACCTTACTTGGAGATTGCTAAGAGTGGAATCTGGAAGAATGCTGTTAATATGGTGATATTAGTAGAACAATCAAACTCAAAGTATGACTCAATGGGTGATAGTATATGACTAGCACGCCAAGGAAAATGAGCTAGTGCGACTAGCATTGTTTGACGTTGAATGATTCTTCTTTAAAGGAAAGGGAATATTAAAAATAGAATTACAAAAGGTATATGGCAGAAAATAATATAACTGGAAAGGTCCAGCTCAGGTGTATATGCTTGATATACAAGTTATAGATGTATTATTAGTTAACAAAGTATTTTTGGGGTATTTTGATACCAGATTGGTTGGTATGAGTTGTCATACAAAGCAACACAATGCAAGAAATATAAGGGCCTAAAAGGAACTAGTAGTAGATGTGAAATCGATTATGAAAAGAACAGAAACAAAGTGTTATTATGTTCATTGTCGTATCGAACCAAACATTCAAGATTTATTTTAAGAACTTAATAAGTTGTTATTTTGTTATAGTCTTTTATGAGAACAAATGAGATTGTTCAAACTATGACCATATTCCATAATTGATGGATGAGTTAATATAAATCATGTTGGTAAAGTAAACACGTATAAGACTAAATGCTAAACGTTGCAAGACGTAAAAGAATTTCACTTAAATTGTGACACCACCATTTTAGTTCATATCGGAAGGGAAAACATGAAGGAACTCCATGTTAATGGACTTCTAGAGTCATTTTGTTTTTAATAAACTGACGCATGTGAGACCTCTTCCAAAAGATGACTAGAATTCCATTCATAGGCCAAAGGAGAATGGACGACTAATTTAATGGACATTGTACATATTGATATATATATAGTCCATTATGTATAGTCATGTGTGGTGGATTAATTTTTCCTTCATAAAATTCCGTCGATGATTTGAGTAGATATATGAGTATATCTATTTAAAGAAAATGGAGTTTGATTTTTTTTTAATTGGTTCAAACTTTGTTAGTATGAAGTAAAAATCATCGTAACAAGATAATAAAGTATTTATGATTGGATCATAAAGGATAAAGTTTGAGTTACAAGTTAAGAAAAACATCTGAGGAGTTGCAGAATTGTTCTACAACTTATACTTCTCGAATACCCCACATTAGTTTGGAGTATTCAAGAGACAAAATCAAACCTTGTTGGACATGGTAAGATTAATAAAAATGGCATTATAATTTTGTAGTTTATACATTAGTGACAACAACTTTTACACTGAAAAGAGCGCCATCATGATCCATTGAAATTGACACCATAAAAGTTATGGTTTGGGCAGTGACCCGAATTGTCTTTTTCTTAAGTTTTGGTATGCACATCATGTGTAAAATGGTTACAACGAAAATAGGATACATATATGTTCATAAGATTATCCCGACGAATCGATTGGGTATTTCTCCTATCACCAAACCAAAGAAAAATGTTGTTTGTCAGAAATGGTTGATTTCTCGAGAAATTAGTTCTTGCAAAACAAGTCAGTGGGAGGACAGTACAAACTCAACGAGATTAGAGAATTTTCGTTACCATGTCAAGAGTAGCGTAGCACTGGAAGTTCTTCCGGGGTTTCCTATTTTGACAAAGTAGAAGACACTACATGGGTCGTAGATACTTCGGATGAGTTTGCGAACTGAACCAGAACATTCTTAAGACATTGTACTTAGACCAACTTGTGGTTTAAGAGTGAAGTGTTGTATTGACAACAAAGGACCTGGACCTTATAAAGGAAGCAAATGATGGGCCCTGACTTTGTTAAATTGGCTATGAGTTATTATATCCGCGATAGTATCCCTGTATGAATATCAAGTATGTGACTTGGTAGTCCTTTCAATAGGCATGATGCCTAACAATAGCAAGCGGGCCTATATAGCAACAAAGACATGGATATTTACATCATTTGAAAGTTGTACTTGTCGAAACGACGTTTTCGACGAAGTTCAAAGAGTTGACTACTTCACGATTTTGATCTTATGTAGTGATGCTTTAGTCTTTGAGGATAGTTCTAGCAAAAGTTATATACTATGATAGGGCAGTTGAATAACAAAACCAACTTTCCTCTCAAGGAAGTTTGATCGAGGATGTGTACTTGACACAATCTGAGAGTTTTGTAAAAATTCAAAAGGTTGCTGGAAAGGTATACACAATTCTATGCTTGAAGTGAGCATAACGAAGTTGGAATCTTTACCTTGATGAAGTTATCAAAAGAGTTTGGTTCCATCATGAACGATAAAGATGCTTGTAGAGTTACAAGAAATTAAGTGGGAGCGCTATGACATCTTTCCAAAGCTTTATGTAGATGACATATGGTTGATTGGAAAATATGTATTTTAAATTAACAAGGTTAAGATTTTCATATTGATGAAAGGCCTAGGAGATATTGGGCATCGATATCTATAAGAGATGGATTGAAGCGCCATATATGGTTGAGCCAAATTACATAGATGAAATATTGAAGTAAGTCAATATCTAAATGACAAGAAAGAGTTCTTGCCACACGGAAAAGAATTGAGCAAGATTCAAGTGTTTTGGCACATGATGAGCATAATTGAAATTAAGTTTTCTAAGTCATGTGTTCCATGTTATGTACACAACCAGATAAGTCCTATGCTATAGAATGTTGTAGCGGGATAATTCATATGATGATTAGACAAAACTGGGAGAGATCCTTATGCCATTTTAGAATGCTAAGGATATGTTTTCCTATATAGTAATGAAAAACTATTTGTTGTAATATGTTACACTAATAGTCTTGTCATCTATTCAAATAATTTTATCTCAATTAAAAATATGTGATGAAGGATAGCACAATAGGCTGGAAGAAAGTTCCATGCTGGATTTGAATGAGTTTCAAAATTAAAGTACTGTGACAGATACTACAACAAAGGCTAAGTATATCGTTGTGATGATAACAAATAATAAGAGTATTTTGTGTCAAGGAGTTCTTTATTGAACTTGGTCATTTTCCAAGAATGCTGACACTATGAAGCTACATTTTCACAATGTTACTAACATTAGTTTAAGCTGAGGAATTAAGGTCTATCCGGTTGACCAAATATATACAAAGCCATCTCATTAGGGAATGAGTGATACATGTAGACACAAAGAACATGTAAAAAAAAACAGGACCTGAACAGTTCAGATTTTTTTGATGATGTTTACCACATGCAAAGCATGGTAATAACACTGGAACGCCATATGTGTTAAGTGCTTACAGACTAGATTATTGACTCTAGTGCAAGTGGGAGACTGAAGGGAATATGCCCGAGAGGCAATAATAAAGTGGTTATTATCTTATTCCTTGTTTATGATAAATGTTTATTTCGCATGCTAGAATTGTATTAACCGGAAACGTTGATACATGTGTGTTTAATAAACAAACAATGGGTCCTAGTAAAGCCTCTCTTTAGCTAGATTGTTGATTAACCGATGATCAAGGTTTCCTGATCATGAACACTGGATGTTGTTAATAACATGGTCATGTCATTTAAAAGAATGATGTGATGAACATATACCCAAGGTGAATATAGCAATGCGATCAAGCCATTAAGTTTACATTATTATATCAAACATACGAAGTAACTTATTCCTTAGACCATGATATCGTGTCAATCACTGACACCGGAAGGGTGCTTCGATGTCATCAAACATCACACCATAACAGGGTGACTATAAAGGTGTCGTTGGGTATTCATATAGTATTAGTTGAGGCTCATGGATAGAGTATGGGATTTGTCCATCCAAATGACGGAGAGATATACTCTGGGCCTTCTCGCTGATATCACATCGACACCGCTTGCAAGCACGTGACTAGGTCACAAGGATGTCATATCACGGAACGAGTAAAAGAGTACTTGACGGTAACGAGATTGAACAAGGTATGGTTGATACCAATGATCGTATCTCGGACAAGTAAAATATCGCGAGACAAAGAGAATTAGTCACGACGTTGATGGTTCACACGATCACGAGATTCATCGTTGAATATATAGGAGTGATCATGGATCTCCGAATCCCGCTGTTGATTATTGATCGGAGAGGAGTATCGATCATGTCTATGTTATTCGCGAACCGTAGGGTGACACACTTAAGGTTCGATGACACATTTGAGAGGATACGGAAATAGTTTTAGACAACACCGAAATTGTTTCGGGGAAAACTGAAATAGTTTAAGTGGTTTTTTGTCGAATGGTTGCTAATGGAATTAACAAATGATTCGAGGTGCTATATGCAAATGTTGTTAATAGAATTAAAAAATGTTGAAATAAACAAATAAAAATGTTTTATTTATTTGTTAAAGAAAAAAAATTGGATTTTCTAAGTGGGAAATTATGGGAGCATGAGTGGGTGTGAGCGGAGTGTCCACTCACATGATGAGGAAAGAGGTGGGGGCACCACCATGGGCTGGCCACACCCACCCTTGGGCTGCCTACCCCTCCCCTATAAAAGGAGGGTGAGAGCTCTCCCTCCTCCACACACTTGCCCACCTCCCTTTCTCTCCACCCGCTGCTCCATTCCATGGTGTCCGGTTTGGCGAAGCTCTGACCGTGGGATTCTTCACCACCACCACGCCATCGTGCTACTGGAGTTCTGAGGGATCCTCTACTTCCGCTACCCCACTGGATCGAGGGAACGGAGGTCGTCGTCAAGCCGTACGTGTGACCGATCATGGAGGCACCGCCGGATTGCGGTGCACATCTTCTCGGTCTCGGAATCGGTGTGAGTAAGACTACGCCATCAACGAGATTTGATCTCGTAACGCTTTGTGTCTTCGAGGGTACATTCTCCTAAGGACTCTCTCTTTGACCATTACCTTTCATCTCCTAGATTAGATTTTGGCCCTTTCAGGTGTCTCCCGCGTAGGAATTTTTTTGTTTTCTATGCAATGAAAACTTCATGTTTTGGTTGGTGCTCTTTTTATCTTGGGCGATTGTGTAAAATGTACTCCCATTTATCTCGTACCCTTGGAAAGTCAGTATAGTCAAAGATGGTGACATGGCCAACAAGTAAAGCTGATCTCCAACTGTGGTGTTATCCATGAGTTCTGTCTGCAACCAATCACTGAAAGTCTCCATGTGTTCAAGATTAATGAAGGCGTCAGACTGTCCCGGGTTTTTGGACCGTATAATATTCTTCTGTTCCTCTATATAAGGAACCACCAACGTGGACATTTGTAGAGCTGTGTAGTGTACTTTAGTGGAAGAATTCCCGTCCATACATATCATTGCTTTCCTTCCTAGCACGCCGTTTCCACTCATTCTCCCCTCATGCCGCGATTCGGGAACACCAATTGACTTCAGGTCAGCAATAAAGTAAACGGAAAACTCAATGGCCTCCTGTGTTCGATAACCCTTGGAGATGCTTCCTTCTGGCCTGGCACGGTTATGAACATATTTCTTCAAGACTCCCATGAACCTCTCACAGGGGAACATATTGTCTAGAAACAAAGGACCGAGAATGGTAATATCTTTGACTAGGTGAACTGGGAGGTGCGTCATAATATTTAAGAAGGATGGTGGGAACACCAACTCGAAGCTGACAATACATTGGACCACATCTGTCTGTAATGCTGGTAAACTTTCTTGATCGATTATCTTCTGATAAATTGCATCGATAAATGCACATAACTTCACAATGGATAGTCGAACATTCTCCGGTAGAATCCCCCTCAACGCAGCCGGAAGAATTTGCGTCATCAGCACGTGGCAGTCATGAGACTTTAGGTTTTGGAATTTTTTATCCGCCACATTTATTATTCCCTTTATATTCGACGAGAAACCATACGGGACCTTGATACTACTTAGTACTTCAAAAAATATTTCCTTCTCTTCTGTGGTAAGAATGTAGCTGGCAGGACCACCTTGAAACGGCTCAGGATTCATGTCGTCTCGTCCTTTAGTATGTTGCTGGTCCTGCCGTGCTTCAGATGTATTTTTTGACTTCCCATACAACTCAAAAAAGCCTAGCAGATTCACCCAAAGATTTGTGTCAGGTGCATCACGTTGATCGCAGAGCGAACATCTAGGACTTTCCAATAGGGTAGATCCCAAAATATGAATTTCTTCTTCCACATTGGTGCGTGTCCGTCAGTGTCATTTGAAACAGGTTTCCTGCCAGGACCCTTTCGAAATATTACTTTCAAATCCTTCACCATAACAAATACAACATCCCTAGGTCGGAGGATAGGCGTCTCCCGGGTATCTTCCTCTCCATTGAAATCCTTGCCCCTTTTCTCAAGGGATGCTTGCGCAGAAGAAAACGACGATACCCCAGGTACACAACCTTCTTACATTTATCCAAATATAGACTTTCAGTATCATCTAAACAGTGCATGCATGCATGCATTCTATCCCTTGTTTATATGTCCAGAAATGTTACTAAGAGGAGGCCAGTCGTTGATGGTTACGAACAAGAATGCTCGTAGGTCAAATACCTTCTTCTTGTGCGCATCCCACACATAGACACCTTCTTCATCCCATAACTATAAAAGTTTATCAACTAATGTACTTAGGTATACATCAATATATCTACGGGTTTCTTTGGGCATTGGATGAGCACTGACATCATAACGAACTTACGCTTCATGCACAACCAAGGAGGAAGGTTATAGATACATAGAGTCAGAGGCCAGGTGCTATGGCTACAGCTCTGCTCACTAAATGTCTTCATGCCATCTATACTTAGACCAAACCATAAGTTCCTTGAATCAGATGCAAAGCACGGGAACTTTCTCTCGATTTTTCTCCACTGCGACCCATCAGCGGGGAGTCTCAACATCTTGTATTTCTTACGATCTTTCATGTGCCATCGCAACAACTTGGCATGCTCTTTGTTTCTTAACAAACTGAAGGGAATATGCCCGAGAGGCAATAATAAAGTGTTTATTATGTTATTCCTTGTTTATGATAGATGTTTATTTCTCATGCTAGAATTTTATTAACCGGAAACGTTGATACATGTGTGATTAATAAACAAACCGATGTTCCTAGTGAAGCCTCTCTTTTAACTAGCTCGTTGATTAAACAGATGATCAAGGTTTCCTGATCATGAACATAGGATGTTGTTAATAACAGGGTCATGTCATTAGGAGAATGATATGATCAACTTAAACCCTAACTAAGTATAACAATACGATCAAGTCATTTAGTTTTGTTGTTATGTCTTACATTCGGAGTAACATTATTCCTTAGACCATGAGATCATGTTAATCACTAATACCGAAAGAATACTTTGATGACATCAAACGTCACACCGTAAAAGGGTGACTATAAAGGTGGCATTGGATATTCGGAAAGTGTTAGTTGAGGCTCATGGATAGATAATGGGATTTGTCCATCCAATATGGCGGATAGATATACTCAGGGCCCTCTCGGTGATATCACATCGACACCGCTTGCAAGCAAGCGATATGATCACAAGGATGTTATATCACGGGATAGAGAAAAGAATACTTGTCGGATAACGAGATCGAACAAGGTATAGTGGATACGATGATCGGATCTCAGACAAGTAATATATCGCGACACAAAGGGAAATCGTTACGACGTTGAAAGGTTCACACGATCACGAGAGTCATCGTTGAATACATAGGAGTCATCACGGATTTCTAGATCCCGCTGTTGATTATTGATCGGAGAGGAGTCTCGATCATGTCTATAATATTCGCGAACCGTAGGGAGACACACTTAAGGTTCGATGAAGCGTTAGAGAGGATACGGAATACCGAAGAATATTTTTGGGCAGCTCCGAAATTGTTTCGGGGAAAATTGAAATAGTTCAAGGGGTTTTTCGTTGAACGGTTGTTAATAGAATTAACAAATGGTTCGAGGTGCTGCATGCAAATGTTTGTTAATGGAATTAACAAATATAAATAAAGAAATAAAAATGTTTTATTTATTTATTAAAGAAAAACCTTTGGATTTTCTAAGTGGGAAATTAAGGAATTTTTAGTGGGTGTGAGTGGAGCTTCCACTCACATGAAGAGAGGAAGGGGTGGGGGCACCCATGGCTGGCCGCACCGCCCCCCTTGGGCTGCCTCCCCCTCCCCTATAAAAGGAGGGTGAGGGCTCTCTCTTCTTCACACACTTGCCCACTCCTTTTCCCTTCCACCCGCTGCTCCATTCCATGGTCTCCGGCTTGGCGAAGCCCTGACCGTGGGATTCTTCACCACCACCACGCCGTCGTGCTGCTGGAATTCCGGAGGGATCCTCTGCTTCCGCAACCCGCTGGAACTAGGGAACGGAAGCCTTCATCGAGCTGAACGTGTGACCGATTACGTAGGCACCGCCGGATTGCGGTGCTCTTCTTCTCGCTCGGGATCGGCGTGAGAACGACTACGCCAACAACGAGATCTTTTCTCGTACCACTTTGAGTCTTCGAGGGTATGTTATCTCAAGACTCTCTTTCTCGCTGTTGCCTTTCATCTCATAGATTGGATCTTGGCCATTCGGGTTTATTGCGTGTAGGAAAATTTTTGTTTTCTATGCTACGTTCCCCTTAAAAAACATTTCAGTCGTGGTATTATTGGAGCATACCACATCACCTTTGCAAGAACCCTTTTTCTGGGGCGCTCACCCTCAACATCACCAGGGTCGTCTTGTGCAGTCAATAATGCAGGAATGTATCTTCTCCACTTCTAATCGTAGGGGTAGACAACCTTCTTTGTTTGGTATGTACAGTCGGATAATTCATTCTTTCTTGGAAGCCGCTTCTTCATTATTTGCAGCAACTTTGCAAATCCGCTAGTCACACCATTCTCTGCCTTCCATTGCAACAATTCCACTGTGCTACCCAGCTTTTTCTCGCCATCTTCGCAATTTTGATACAATAATGTTTTGTGATCCTTTAACATCTAGTCGAACGTCACCCTAACCTTTTCAATTTCGCATTCTGCCTTCGCATCCGTAATGGCGTAGCCAAGATCATCGATGGGCTCTGGTCCCCGTCCTTATGCTTCTTCTTCATCATTTTCTTCCATTCCAGTACCAGTACCGTATTCAGGGAACATGTCATGATAACTGTCATCATTCTATTCTTCTTCATTGTCTTCCATCATAACCCAGTTTTCTCCGCGCTTGGTCCAACAATTATAGCCAGGCATGAAACCGGACTGAAACAAGTGGATGTGGAAGACTCTGTGGGAAGAGTGTTCCTTCTTATTCCGACATACAACACATGGACAACACAGAAAATTATTATGCTCGTTTGCGTCGGTCAGCGTACATCCATTGCGAGTTCATCTGCATTATATAATTATTATAAAAAACATTACAGAACATCGTGATTACAGAAATGACCACTATACATCAACATATGAAAGGATAAAGTTGGTACCTCAACAGGGGAGGAAAGAATGAGGCGAAAGCTTAAATAAATGTGGATCAAATAACTTAAACCATGTTTGCTTTGTGTGAGCTGAAGTGACATCGTGCTCCCGGGCATTTCATCGAACACCGCGTATGCATAAGATGAAAAAAATTACTACACATCCTCTTACACCTTTCTCCCTCCAAAAATTGCCAGAAAGGAACCGGGGCTAAAGGTTGTTGCCTTTGCCCAGGAAACTTCTCGTTTCGGTTCCAGACACGAACCGGGTCTGAAAGGACCTCTACTTCCGGTTTCAGACACGAACCGGTTCTAGAGGCACCCACTTGGCTTCTGTACACGACCCAGCCGCTGGAGCACAACCTTTAGCCCCAGTTCGTAGAGAAACCGGGGCTAAAGGTATTTTTTGGCCTGAACAAAAGGTGTGTTCTCTACTAGTGGATGATGAGGAGATCACTATAGAAGAAGATGGGCCAGCCGATACTTTACCGGCGATAGATGTTTCATGAACACAGGAATCAGAAGACCGGGATGATCTCCCTGGAGCAGAAGACAACTTGCTCCATATATTGGAGGACTTTGAGCAGTTTGAAGATGATTTCAAGGGCCAGAAGAAGCACGGAAAATTGTAAACTGAAGTACACAAAAACATGTGGTCGGACCGAAGTGTAACTGCCTTGCTGCCATTTTTTACATAACTTCCTTCCGAAAGTAGCAACATGCCACAAAGCACGTACAAAGCTAAGAGGATCGTGTGCCCTTTGGGAATAGAAGTTCAAAACCATCCGATTCGGACTTACATAACATAAGTTATTACTTTTACAAGATTTAGTGATTTCTTTAATCAATTTAAATCAAATCCGGGATAAAACAGAAAATAGCTAGGCGACGTGGCAGATCCTGATTGGTTCGGGCTGGACATACTGATGTGGCACACTAAGATTGGCTAGGTTAGGGCTTGGCTATCCTTAAGCCACGGCTTAAGTCGTGGCTTGGCTTATCCGACTTGATCTAACCTAGGGCGTCGGAAGCCGATCGAACGGCCGGGAAAGAATGAGAGGGGGGCTCATTGGAGTTGGTTTGAACCTCGCTGGAACGAAAGGGCATATCAGCGGAGTTGCACGATGTGGCGTCCCTCGTGGTTCCCCGACGGCGATGAGGACGGGGTGTATGCGGCTTGTATTGGGGATTCTCCATGTGTCCTCGTCTTCGTCTCTCGTGGCGCGGAACGGCGATGTTGACGGCTCGCGAGCTTTCGGACGACGCGGCGGCAGTGGGGTAGGTTTTAGGGTTTTGAGGCGTAGTGCATGGATGTCGAGGGCTGCTCCTTTTATGTGGGAGAATGCGCGGAGGAGGGGGCAGGGCTCCAAGCGATGGTGAAGTCTTCTCTGGCATGGACGTCAACGTGGTTGGCATCATCTGTGACGTCATTAGGCTGGCCCTGGTTGTCAGCGGAAGGTAAGAGGTGATAGGCTGGTGTAGGTTCCCTCCCGGGCTTCGGGTGGGCTTCGCGTGAGCATAGGGTAGTTGGGCTGGACCGGTTGCATGCATTTTTTTTAGTTTTCTTTTCTTTTTCTTTACTGCTTTATAAAATTAATTCAAAACTTTTGATTTAAGTGTACAAATGACCTCGACCAAAAACCAATACTGTAAAAACATTCTCTATCAAAACAAAACATTTATGTGTCTTTCCCGACAAAGGCCATCGGGGTTCCACCTTTCTCAAACACTGCTGTTGTTCCCAAGAAAATTGGGGAACAGAAGCCGTCCAAGTTCTGCCGCCTGATCTTCTAAGGATTAAGCAGCGCATCGCCAAGCTCACTTCCTCCAATCCGCCTCTAACCGGCATGGACACGGTCCTTTGCTGGTTGGATAGACGGATCCAGCCGTTGGCCAATCACGGTGGTCGCCTTCTTTGCGACTACACGGGTGCCAAGGACCCAATGCGGACAACCAACAAAGATTGGCCCGCGAGGGAACTTCGACGGCGCGTGAACCAGTTGGTCGCATCTCGCGACCAATACGAAGTGAGTCGGCCAATGTATACGGCCGACAATCCGGCTCCCAAGGTAATTTTTTCCGTCATTTGGGTAGAGTTTTGTCATTCTTTCTCGGATTTTTCCACTTCTAACTCTGATTTTTCTTTTCAACAGATCGCTGAACTTCCAGACTCGAAGCTAGCCTCCGAAGCTGAGCTGGATGCATTGCGTACCGCTTCTACAGGTGGGCGCAAGTGAAAGAAGATTCCTTCCTCTGAGGAAGTTATCAACCTTGACTGAGTTCCCGTCGCCACTTCCAGGCTAGCTCATCCGGGTTGTTTTGCTTTTGTCGAAGTTTTTCTTTCATCTTCGGAATGTTAACTTTTTCCGGGTTATTTGGTTTTTAGCCTACCTCCCTCCAACCTGAAGCCGAAGAAGCTGAAGAGACACAAGATTGTGTCCAGCCGAGGCGATCAATCTTCTTCCGTCATTGCTCCGGACACATCGTCCTCAATGGCGGAAGAGCATGCTACAGCCCCCACTACCGAGTCGCTGGAGCCTAGCCAGCCTGTTGTATCGAACTCTGACACGAGGGAAAGGGCGGTTCCAGATGCGGGAAAATCTTCTCGGACATTCGACGAGGAGATTCCCACTTTCGACAAGGACTTCAAGATCATTAATGACGGCCTAAGCGTGGCCGGAACTCTTTTTGCGGAATACGCAAAAGAGTTCAATGAAAACTTGGCGGGTTTGCAACGAATGAGCCAGGTATGTAACTCTAGCCCCCAAGCATTAAACAAAATGCATGCTTTTTGCCTTGATGCTTTATAATCATTCTTTTCCTTGCCATGTTCCAGCAAACCGCCGAAGCCATTAACATGGAAGTTTTCAACAAACTCTCCATCAAGAATAAAGAAGTTAGAAATCTTCTTTCTATTCTTGAGGAGAGAGAGGTGGAGCTGGCATCGTCTCAGCTTGCGTTGTCGGAAACAACAGGTAAACATTTTTCCTCTGAAGTTTTCGATTCAACCTTTTGTCTAAGTACTTTTTCCGGGAGTATTCTTAACTCGGAATTTTCCTTGCTTTCCAGCTGCTTTGGCTCAGGACAAGCAAATAGCTGAAGATGCCGGCAATGCCGAGTTTCTCCGGAAGGAGAATGTTGACCTTCACAAGGATCTTGTGAAGGCACAAAAAGATCTGGAAGCCAGCAATCTGGCCCTTGGAATTTCTCAATCCAAGGCTTCCGCCCAGGCGGAGAAGCACCAGTCCACCATCCAGGGCTTGGAAGCTGCTCTGAACCTGCGCCAGGAGGAAGGCTTCGAGATTGACAAACTTGTCGGTAAGTTTATTCTACATTTACCATTTTTCCAAGTTTGCTTTGTTTCTCTCCTTTGTACTTAACCCTCTTGGTTGTTTTTTGCTGAAAAACAGGAGATAGCCCAGATCTTTCTCGGATTGATAGAATCCGAGCTTTTGGGAAGACCTGGACTTCGATCAGAGTTGCTTGTATGCAACTGATCAACAAGTTCCTTCCCTCAAGGAATGGGGAGTTCTCGGAAGTTGAAAAACTTCCAGGTGCTATCATGGAGGTGGCGGAGTCCAGGGAATGCAGCCTTCGCTTCGCTGCACGGGGTGGTGCACGCATGGCACTCGGCCTTATGCGTATGCACTACCCTGGTGCAAAATCTTGGCGCGTGGCATCCGGTGTCCCTCAAGGATACACGGAAACCCAGCGAAATACAATCTTTGATGAAATCAAAGGCCATACCACCAAGATTGCCTCCATGGTGAATACCTCCGTCACTTATCCGGAAGAGGAGATCCCTGCAGCCCCCGAGGACGACAACAGCGAAGAGGAGTCGGATGCTTGAAGGGTTTCCTTAAACCTGGATAGTGAAAATAGACAATAGGAGCATTACTGTACTTTTATAATGTAATTCAAATTGTAATGCTGCTATTTATTTTGTATGAATGAGAACTCCGCCTTTTGCAGTCTTAATTATGAAATTCTTTGCAAGGTTTTCGGATTTTACTATTCCTTTATCTTCTAAGTTCTCTGCCGTACATGTTTTAACTATCCTTAGTGTTTAAAATGGCTCAATAGCAATATGAAGCGTCATGCCGAGTAACTTGGTGTAACCAATCAGTTTGAACTCGGAAACATGGATCATGCTAAAGGCATTTTTACTAACCAGCTCCAGTGACCCAACACATACGCAATCAGATAATGCTTAGAGAAGTAAGGAATTTTTTAAATGAAACTTGGGAACACAGGCAATTCATGTTTCCTTTAGCCGTTTAAGCAGGCTGAAAATCATTCAGTTTTTTAACGCCGAGTACGCAGGCACAATTCGGGTTAACATTGAGTATTTTGTAAGATCATTGGGAAATAGATAAGGTGGAATCATGCTTTTACTATAATGAACTTGTAAAAACATGGATAACAGAATTCCGACAACTTTATTTCATGATCTCAAAAGATGTTTACATAGAAGAGACATAACTGCTAGATATTCCCTGGCCTTTGCTGTCCACTTGACTTTGTCGAACTTTTTCAGCAACTTGTAGAGTGGTAAGGTTTTATCCCCCAGCCGACTAATAAATCTGCTAACGGCAGCGGCGGAACCTGTCAATCTTTGGACATCTTTTACACACGTAGGTTTCGAGATGTTCAAGATGGCTTTGATCTTTTCCGGGTTAACTTCTATTCCTCTGTGAGAAACGATGAAACCCAGAAGTTTTCCTGAGGGAACCCCGAATACGCATTTAGATGGATTTAACTTCATCTTGTAAGTGCGCAAATTTTCGAAAGTTTCTCGCAAATCCCCAAAGAGTGTATCTTTTTCCTTGGTTACGACAGCAATATCGTCCACATAAACATGGACGTTTTTGCCAATCTGACTATGCAAACAACGTTGCATGCAACGCTGGTAGGTTGCACCTGCGTTCTTCAGGCCAAATGGCATGGTTACGTAATAGTACGTCCCATATGGGGTTATGAAAGAAGTCTTAATTTGATCTTCCTTTTTCATGCGTATTTGGTGGTACCCGGAGTATGCATCCAAAAAGCATAAAAGCTCAGAGCCTGCAGTGGCATCTATTATTTGATCGATTCGCGGTAACGCAAACCTATCTTTTGGACACAATTTGTTCAAGCCTGTGTAATCTATACACATTCTAAGAGCAGTAGTGTCTTTCTTCGGTACTAATACCGGATTTGCAGACCATTCAGTGTGGATTACTTCCTGGATGAAATCTTCTGCTAAAAGCCGGATAATTTCCTTGCCAATAGCCTTCCGTCTTCTTCCGTCAAATCGACGGAGACCTTGTTTGACGGGTTTTGATCCTGGAATCACCTTGAGTTGGTGCTCAGCAAGTTCCCTGGGTACGCCTGGCATGTCAGCTGGACACCAGGCAAAAATATCCCAGTTCTCACGAATGAACTTGATGAGATCGCCTTCCTATTTGTCGGTCATCCCAATCCCTACAACGACGAATTTTGTCGGATCTTTGGGATCTAGGATTACCTGTCTTGTATTCTCGGACGCCTTGAAGCTGTCTGTTGGCTTCCGGGTTTCTTTTCCTGCCGGCATTTCTGTCGGCGATACTTCCTTGGCCAATTCCTTCAGTTCTTCCTTTGCTATGACTCTCTGAGCGCAAAGGGCGTTTTCTTTCTCCAACTCGTTTGCCAGCTTGAAGTCACCAGCTATGGTGATTACTCCTCCTTTGGGTCCTAGCATCTTCAGCTTGTTATAGATATAACAGGATTTTGCCATGAATTTGGCGAAAGCTGGACGCCCGAGTATTGCGTGATACACGCTTTCGAACGGCACTACTTCGAAGGATACTTTTTCCTGCCGGAAGTGATCTTTATCTCCGAAGGTGACATCTAGGGAAATTTATCCTAGGGATCGTGCTTGTCTGCCAGGAACAATGCCATGGAAGCGTATGTTGCTGTAATTAAGCTGGGACTCGGAAATCTTCAGATGCTTCAGCGTATCCAGGTACATTATGTTAATGCTGGATCCTCCATCCATCAGCACTCATCTTAGCCTAGTGTTCTGGACAATAGGGCTTACGACAAGAGCTTGTGTGCCGGGTTCAGGGATATTCCCGGGATGATCAGACTGATCCCAGGTAATTGGTGTGTTGGAGTACTTCAAGAATTTCGGGGTTGCCGAAACAACCGCGTTTATTTCTCCAAGTGTTCTTTTGGCCACCTTTGCTGACGGAGTTGCTAGGAATGTTAGCATTGCTTCTCCATCAACTCTCGGAAATTTGGGTTCGCCCTTTCGCTGTTGTTCCTGGATTTTTTCGTCAGTGTCCGATTCACTGTCTTCTTTTTCAGCTTCTGGCTTTTGTTTGGCGGGTTTCCTTTTGGAACCCTTCCCCTTATTTCCGGATCCTGCACTTCCTTTCATGTGCTTATTCAGCCGGCATTGCGCGTTTGTATGGGTGGGTTTCCCAAATTGTGAATGGTGGACACAGGGTTCCGACTTAATCCTCTCCCACTCCTCTGGAGTGTAGTTGATTGGATCTGGACTGCGTCCTTTCCAGTTATTCCCTTTTTCACTTCCAAAGGCTATGTTGACCTCTTTGGGTTTTGTCGTTGTTTCTGGAGTTCCTTTTTGTCAGAACGAGGAGTTTTCTTGGCAAGTATCAGTGATTCGATATTGCCTCCTCTTGCTCTGATGTCGTCTTCGTCTGCAGCGTGTTCGTTGGCGGTTGTAAGCATAGATCCGAGATCTTTGTGCTGTTTGGAACCAACCATGAACGGTACGAGTCCGGGTTTTATGCCATTGATGAAAGCATGCATTGCTTGTACGTCAGTTACTCCAGAACAACTATTCTTCATTGCCGTCCATCTGGAGATGAAATCCATGTATGGTTCATCCTCAAATTGGGTGCAACGGTTCAGCTGGTTGATGCTGTTCGGGCGTTTGTATGTTCCACGGAAATGCTGAGTGAATACTCTAGCCATATCATCCCAGCTGTCGACAGTTCTTGATGGTAATCCATTGATCCAATCTCTGGCTCCGTCTAGTAACATTAGGGGAAGAAACTTGACAGCTTCCAGGTCTGTCCCATTGTTGATCTGGACGACTGTTAGTAATCTGAGAGCCAGGTATCCGGGTTTGTGCTGCCGGTGTATTTCTGGTACGTTGGGCCGACCTTGGCAAAGCCAGAGTGCAGGGTTATCCTTTGGATCCTGTCAGTGAAACACTTAGGACCAAAGTATAGATCATCCTTTTCCGCTCTATCAATGTGTGCGGAATATCTTCCGGCTGAATGGACAGAAGGGGATCTACTCCTTTCTTTTCCATTGTTGCGCGGACGCGCTTTTCCGGGATCGTTTCTGTTTCTTCCTAGATCACGTCCTTTGGGATTAGGCGGAGTTCTACTCCTGTGCCTTTCCTTATTCTTAGGAGGTGTCCGAGATCTCTCACGTCTGTGAGGTATATCATATCTTCCGGCTTTCTCAGCTGGGTTTCTCGGAGGTGGCATTGCTTTGCCATCATTCCAGTATTTTTCTTCCCGATCGTGGGGTTTATGTCCATCTTTCGGGAGATGGGATCCGGTTCTAGACGCTTCATCCCTATTGTCGGGGTTTTTCTTGTATTTTCTCGGATCTTCTTTCTTACCCTTTGAGTTGTCTGAATCTCCAGGTTCTTCCGGTCCAGGTGCTCCAGCAGCGCAAGTAGCTGTTTTGCATAGGGCGGAGTTATCGTGCAGCCTCCCTGATCGCTCTTGGCCCCGCTGTTGTTGTTGCAATGCTTTTCCTAG
This sequence comes from Alopecurus myosuroides, assembly GCA_028641055.1. Lineage (NCBI taxonomy): Eukaryota > Viridiplantae > Streptophyta > Magnoliopsida > Poales > Poaceae > Alopecurus > Alopecurus myosuroides. The sequence goes on from CM054060.1 coordinate 325,732,867, forward strand.
GAAAGCATACACCCCTTGAAGTTTTTCACCGTTGGAGTACAGATCGTTGTTGAGGATGGCGAACGCTGCTTCCGCGTTTTCTGCTGCGGTTTTGTATATTGGTTCGCCTCTGGCATCTTTGCCGTTTACCTGCTTTTGCCAAGATGGGTTATGGAACCTTTCTTTTGGTGGCAGTACTTCCGGTCTTATAATTCCGGGTAACCTTGTAGGTTTTAAGGCAGATCTATGCTTTCTCTCGTACTCCTCTATTTCTTCCTTCATGACCTTGATATCATCCTGGGTTTTTTGGAGGTGTTCACGAGATCTGAGCAGATGTTGTTGTTGCCGTTGGAAAGCTCGTCTCCTGGCTTCCAGCATCCCAGGGGATTCGTTTGGTCCCACTGGAGTTTGTAACAGCTCCTGTTCTTCCTGTTCCGTCATTGGCGGAGCAAGGATTTCCTTGGATTTCTTCTCCGCGGGCTTTGTTCCGCTAGCATCTCCTATTTCCAGGTTTTCATCAGCTAGATCAGCTGATTTTTTCTTCCGATTTTAGATTGGAGTTTCTTAGCGACACGGTGCTTTTTCTTGGAAGAGGGAGGTTTTTTGACAGGTTCATCTTCTGTCAGTTCCTTGACATTGGGAAATATCGGAGAAGTTTCTCCGTCTTCTCTCTCTTCTTCTGGCTGAGGAGTTTTTGGGCTTTCCTGGTTGTCGGCATCCGCTGTTTCAGCTGGTTTTTTCATTAGCACTTCGTGGAATCCCTCTTGAAGAGATTTTACCTTTCTTTCAAAGGCATCCTCATCCTCATCTTCGGAGTCGAAATTATCCGATCCGGTTTCCGACTCTAATCTCGCCTCAATGGCGGCTAGCACGGACTCAGCTTCCGAGTTCATCATCATGCTGACGGATGTCGGATCTTCCGCCTCTGTGGCGGGTGTCGGATCTTCCACCTCTGTGACGGGTGTGTTGTTATCTGCCTCTTGCACGGGATTTCCGTCATCCGTGTTTTCAGCGACTTCGGATTGCACCATGCCGATAAAGTGTGTATCACTTTTTTGTCGGCGATCTGAGCAGAATCCGGTGTCATAGTCATCTTCGACTGGGTATAGGGCGGGTGGGAAATACTTGCTTCCACCGCAAAACCCCATTGCTTCTGCAGTTAGTCCGATAAAGATGTTAGCAGATCCAATCGGTAACACGCAGGCACTTACCAGGTGATTTTGCGCCGGTATGTATGATCCGTTGTCGAGGAAGCGCCCGACGTCGTTGTCGAACTCCAAGCTTCCGACAGTGATGGATCTTCCGATTCCGCCGAGTATCCCAGATCGGAACTTCACACATGACGTCGTTTTCCCCACAGTGGGCGCCAACTGTCGAGACATCGTAGTAGTTTTCATAGACGGGGGTGCCATGAGACTACAGTAGAGACGTGGGGTAACGGGATCGCGTGGTGGACAGTGAACACAGGATTTACCCAGGTTCGGTACGTCGCGACAGTACGACGTGCCTACTCCTGCAATCTCACTAATCAGGACTAAAGCTTGTGTATAGAATTACAATGTGAGGTTTAGATCTAGCTATTCGCAGAGGATCAACTTCCCGGCGAGTTAGCCTATAGCTTCTTCTCTGTTATTCGCCATCAAACTTATCTCCCGTCTGGCTTTATATAATAGCCGGAAAAGGGCTTACAGAATAGGAAACCTAGAAGACTACGGTAACTATAACTTGGAAAGTAAGGAATCCGTCTTCTCCTCCAAGCCAGATCATGTGGGCCGTGATCCGGGTACTTCTAGAATCCGGCTTATGTGCATCAGGTTACTGGGCCGCCCAATGGACCACAGCCCACTACCACTTGGGACACCCTGGTAATCCGGCACTTTGACTACCATCTGATATACCCCTATTTGGTATATATCCGACAAATACTGTAAAAACATTCTCTATCAAAACAAAACATTTATGTGTTGTTTTAACATGTTTAAAATTTTATATTTTCACAACATGATTAATTCACTAATGGATACTAAATGCTATTTCTCAAAATAGGGGAAATTATAAATTGAAGATATGGTCAAAATTCATACAACTATATAATTAAAAATATTTTTCTCACTTTCCCATTTAAACAAGAAGGATTTTGTCAAAATCCTTTTATTACTTAATACTTGATTTAGTAATTGAAAAATGATGTAGTTAAATTTGTATTTGAATTTTTTATAAATCAAAAAATTGAAAGATTAATTATTACCAATTGATAGAAGATTAAAACAATCTGGAAAACCATTTTATATTCGTAAGGTTTGCAATTTGGGATAACAATTTCTTTATATAATTATTTGTTTTGATGATTTAGGGTTTTAAAAATAGAGGCATTTGGGTTATCATTTCCAATAACATATAATATTTCGTTTGTGGTGGATTTTTATTTGTTTTTGGTGGCTTGCTTTAGTATAAAACACAAAGTTTCAATATTTTGTGATATTTGAATTTCTCAAAACATCACGGATGTTACAACTCGTAACTTGGGTATTAGAGGTTTCCCTCGGATATTTTGATTGCTCATGAGTCAGAGTGGTGCCCATCCTGCTTAAGTGCATGATTACCATGAGAGTACTGATAATTTTACCCACGATAACATTTTAGTTACAAGTGTTTAAACCAACTCATAGAAGATATCTATGATTAACTCTGGTAGATCGTTCAACAAGGTGTTGTCAGCATCCCATGGGTGCAATAAGGTGTAGAGATACATACATAAAGAATTATCTACTATGATGATTAACACCGAATTTTTTTGGCATGAGTATTACTTACCGCTAGGCATATGTTCTATCAGGAAAATCTGTTCAAAGGACAATTAACATTAGATAATATGGGGTTGAGTACTTCTCGCATTAGATTCTTCAAAAAAAATTCTACATGACCCAAGTCTAAGAGACTTTTTATTGTTCATTTTAATTTGTATAATTTGGTACTTTGGAAAGACATGGTTCACTACAGGAAAATAGAGTAAGATTAACTATACTAAATAACCATGTTAATAAGATTCTTACTCTATCTATCAAGACTTGCTATCCCACATGCATACAATAATTTGATTTTATACTAATCATATAAACTTGCAACTCAAAAAGGTGGGATTCATAAGACATACCTGATGTCAATGAAATATTACTCTCTTCCTTAGGATATTTTCTTGGAAACTCATGAATGACCACTCTTATGAAAAATGAGTGTGGTGCTAGAAACATCCATAGAGTAAACATAAACGTAAAATATTTTTTTTATGTTTTTCTAGAAGGGTTCTTAAGAATAGAAAATTTGCAACGAAAGCAAAGATTTCAAAAACTTCAAACAAAAAAACACACTTAAAAACAGAAAACAAAACTAAAAGAAAAACAATGGATGCTACTCCAATGCAAGTGATAGAAATCACAACCTCAAAATAAAAAATAAAAACAAAAAAGATAAATTGTCACCACCTCTTGATATAGAAGTGTTAACAACCTCCCCAAGATTAAATGTTTGCACATGGGAGATCATTGTGGTGGTGGCTGGAAATTACCAGGGTACAAAGTATCACTCCAAGAATAAAAACTGTTTGCAAAATCAAAAGAGGTGTTACAAAGATTTGTCGTGAGGGTGTTGATAAAATTAATGTGATCTCCGAGCTCATGAAGGTATTAGTATGTAGTGTACTGTGATGGTATGTATGCCTCCACCTCAAGTATTCAGCTTCAATGTTAAAGTCCTCCGGTATTTCACCAGCAGGCTCAACTTTCTCTTGTTCACCCCGTACAACATAATCAAGTATTCCATTCTCGATAGAAAAGATGTTGGGCATAGGAGCTGAGAATATTTCTCTTGTTCCTGGCATACGAATGGATATTCTTCCTTGGTGGTTAGAGATCATACTTGTGACTCTTAAGTGTAGAGAAACCAACATACCTCTCGCCGGTGAGCTGAGCTCAGTTGCTCAAGTCTATTCCAAGTGAGTTGGCGAGGATGGTGATGACTCCTCCAAAGGTGATGGGTCCACAACTCTCTTGCACCTGGCAAAAAATATGGATAATATGCATTGTACCCAAATTGGGTGTAATATATGTGTCTAATTGAGGGGCTATTGCTAGGATGAGCATCTTATCCTCATTGACTCTTGTATATTTGGCGTGTTCCTGCAAAGTGTTAGCAATACCATAGAAGAAATATCGAATAGCATGACACAGATACGTCATAAACGTATCCATAATTTCTGATGTTCCATGTTGTTTTCATACTATATGCTACATGTTTCATTTACACATTATGCCCTTTTTATCGATTTTCTAGGACTAACCTATTGAGAAGATGCAACACAGCAAGTTCCTGTTTTGTGCTGTTTTTAGTTTCAGAAAAGTTGATCTGGAAATTTTCTCGGAATTGGACGATTCAAAATCCAAAAGTCTTAGAATTCCTGGACGGTCAGGGAAGTCCAAAGGAGACCCGGAGGGGGGGCTGGAGCCCCCACACCATGCCTGGGCGCGGGTGGGCCCCTGGCCGCGGTGGGAGGTGGTGTGGGCCCCTCAGGCACCCACCGCCATCGCCCTTTCGCCTATATATGCCACCCAATGCATAAACCCTAAATTAATCGCCCCCCTTTCACGAAAAGTTCCGAAGCTCCACCGCCGCAGCCGATAAGTTTCGAGGGACAGAAATCTCTGTTCCTGCACCCTACCGGGACGGGGAAGTGCCCCCAGAGCCATCTCCATCGACTCCACCGCCATCTTCATTGTTGTTGTTGTATCCTATGATGAGGAATGAGTAGTTCATCCCTGGGGCTCAGGGCTCTACCGGTAGTTATGTGTTTCATCTCTCTCTCCCACGGTGTGATCTTTATGTGACTGTGAGCTTTGTAATATAGTTGAATAAGTAGATGTTACTCTTGATCGGTTATGCTACTCAAGTGGTTTTGTTATGAGATCTCCGTAGACACTTTGATTACGGTGTAATGGTGACAGTGTGTGCACCTTGTGGTTTAGCATGCTATTTATATCTTGTGTTGGATGACCCCATGAAATTGTGGTATTTGTCTAGTACCTTCTAGGGCGCTCAAATTGACAGTGTGGAGTTAACTAGACATTGGAATGCGACTTTAAGGTGTGCTTTGTAGCCCTACACAATGAATTGGTGTTTGTTATCCGACCGCAGAGTGGTTCGGAGTAGCATAGTGAAGAGAGATATTTATGCATTCAATTATGCTATCATTGTTGAGAGTGTCCACTAGTGAAAGTAGGATCCCTAGGCCTTGTTTCTAAGCATTGAAACACCATTTACAATCAGTTCTACTACATGTTTGCTTGCTGCCATTTTATTTCAGATTGCTATTTTCACTCACAATCATCCATATTACTTGTATTTTACTCTCTCTTCGCCGAATTAGTGCACCTATACAACTGAAAATTGTATTAGGTGTGTAGGGGACACAAGAGACTTCTTGTATCGTAATTGCAGGGTTGCTTGAGAAGGATACCTTTGACCTCTTCCTCCCCGAGTTCGATAAACCTTGGGTGTTCCACTTAAGGGAAATTTGTTTCTGGTCTACAAACCTCTACACTTGGAGGCCGAACACTGTTTGCAAGAATAGAAGTGTGCGTATACATCAAGATCTTTTCAGCGCCGTTGCCGGGGAGGTAAGGTAAAAGGTACTCACATCCTTTGTGAGTGCTCGAATTTATTTCTTTTAGATTTTGCAATTATATCTTTTTTTCTAGTTTTATTTTCACAGTTAGGCTTATTTTCACTAGTTAGGCTTATTTTCACTTGTTCCTTGTTTTTATTTTTACTAGTTAGGATTAATGGAAAACAACAAAAATATGAGAGAGCTTTATAATATTTATCTTGAGTTAGGACATGAAGTGTTTGAAGAGAAAATTAAAAACCCTATGGAGCTTTATTTGCATGCTAGTAGCAATGTTATTAGTATAAATTCTTTGAATACCATTATTGCTAATGCTATGGAAAAGTCTAAGGTTGGGGAAATTTTGATGAATGTGATCTTTTTAGTCCTCCAATAACGGAGGAATTTTTTTACTTTGATGATACTTTGCCTCCAATATATGATGATTATAATGATTGTGGTATTCTAGTTCCACCTACTATTGATGATAAATTTTATTGTGATCATGATATGCCTTATATATATGATGTTTACAATGATGAACATGCTATTTTAAGTCCACCTACCATTGAAGAGAAAATTAATTGTGATTAGAATATGCCTCCAATATTTACTGATTATGGTGATGAGAATAGTATGATAGCTATTTTGTTTGATTTACTCCCACTACTATTAATGAGAAGGATTGTGCTTATGTGGGGAGTATTATTCTTTTATGCATGTGGCTCATGATAAGGATGTTTTATGTGATAGTTATATTGTTAATTTCATTCATGATGCTACTGAAATTTATTATGAGGGAGGGAAACATAGTTTTATACATATCAACAATATCAAGTTTCCCCTCATTATGCTGAAATTTTTGAAGTTGCACTTATTTTGTCTTCCTATGCTAGCCACTTTGTGCTTTATTGACATGTTCTTATAGAATATTATTTTTCATAGGAATTTTTTTAGACTTAAACTTGTTTTATATTTTCTTATTGATGATCTTTTTTTCTTAAATTCATATTTCTCATGTGAGCATCTTCTGAAATTATCATGCCTAGCTAAAAGGCTTTAAAGAAAACCACTTCTTGGGAGATAACCCATGGTTTAATTTTTGCTTTGTTTTTTTCTGTTTTCTTTGAGTCAAGGTGTTGTATACTTCTGTAACTACTCATTTATATCTTTATTTTCATGTATTATTTGTGCCAAGTAAAGTTTCTAGCAAAAGTTGGTGTTAGTTTTGGATTTCTATGCAGGAAACAGATTTATGACGCCCACCGTAAAAAATCGCATAATTCACAGAAAGATCAAAATGACCTGAAACTTTTTGTGCTTATTCCTAAGATAATTCCAAAACTTGTTCGTTATTTATGTTTTTCTATCTGAGAAACTTAAGTTCCCCAAAAAAATTCTTCTTTATAGACTATTATGGTCTTGGAAGATTCTGCCCTTTTTCTTGCATTTGCTCTTATACTATGTCAAGTGGATTTATTTGCTTCACGAAACATTAGTGGCTGTAGATAATGTTTAAAATTATCAAAGCACTTGTGACCATATATAACCCATGGATTTTTTTATTGTTTCACTAACCCTTTAATGCGAATTACTTTTTGAGTGTGGTGTGAAGGAAGTTTTCAAGGGTTAAGAGAAGAGGGTGATATAATGTGATCAAGAAGAATGCATGGTAAAAGCTTGGGGATGCCCTCGTGGTTCATCCCAGAAAATTCTAAGAAGACTCAAGCATCTAAGCTTGGGGATGCCCAAGGCATCCTCTTCTTCATCAACAATTTATCAGGTGACTTCTAGTGAAACTATATTTTTATTCGGTCACATCATATGAAATTTACTTGGAGCGTCCGTTTGTTTTTCTTTTGTTTTCCTTGCTGAAATAATATAGTTGGAACCTAGCTTTCTTTGTGTGGGAGCGAGACACGCTTCGATTTTTCATTTGAATACTCGGTATACTAGTATTCTTAGTTTTTCTTCTAGTTGCTACAAAATTCATGTTTAGCTCCTATTTTTCTTGCATATGTTATTCAGAGATGTTAGTTTTAGTAGAGTTGTGTTAGTACTCTCTTGTTTCCTTGCTGTATTGCTTGGAGAGTTTTTTTTAATGAAATGCTTCGTGTTGGAAAGCAGTAGTATAGTTTTCGTGCTTATAACGGTGCATTCAGAAGCTTGTATATACTTTGGCTAGACTTTTTCATGTCATGCTAGATGTTATTTTAATTCTAAAGCCTAGTAGTTATTTTTGTAGCATGATTTTTCTCAAATATCTGAGAGTGTTAATGTGCCTTAGAAAGAATCATGAGTTGTTCTTGTCATATTAAAGCATAAATTTGTGATGTTCTCATTCGAATGTTTTATTTGGTTGACTTGGCGCATGCTCACACCATGTTCATGACTACAAACAAGTCACTTATAGCCTCTATGATAACTTAGTTTTTGAACTTGTGGTACCACTTATGCTTTGATTAATGATGTTTTTGTCTCTATGCATGATTATGGCCATTATTGCTCTCTTGATTTGTCGCTCCCAGTCTTTTGCTAGCCTCCACCTGTATTGAGTATGAGCTCAACTCGTGCATCCAACTCCCAAAAACCAAAGTTTGAGAAATGTGTCCACCATATCTACCTACATGTGGTATGTAACTGCCACTCCAAAGTAAATTGCTCATGTGTTACCTTTAAAACCTTCAAACTTACTCCTGTTGTGTGCCCCTGTTTTAGCTCATGCTGATGTAAATAGAGAATCTGTATCTCAATTATTGATTGGACTTTACACACCTCGACTAGTGGCTTCATCCGCTTATCCAAATAATAGAAGATCTGGCAGCGGGGTGCCCAGCCCCAAAATTGGTTACTATAAATTTCTCTTCACTATTTTGCCCCTGATTTATCAGCCAAAACCTAATTGTGTAAACAAAAGAGAAAGAGGGATGACCTTCTACCTAGATGCATCCTTCTATGGAAGCCACTCTTGTGAAGTCTAGTTTTCTTGTGACGTACTATTTTTTTTTACCATTCGTTGACATAAGCATACACCTCTCTAAACATTAGACACTCCTCCATGGTATGTGATTGTTGGAAGGCACCCGAGGATTCGGTTAGCCATGGTTTGTGTAAGAAAGGTTGGGAGGAGTGTCAACCATTTTATACCTCTGTTTAAGAGAATAAAAGCTCTAGCACATGTGTGATCCCTGCTTCCCTCTGCGAAGGGCCTTTCTTTTACTTTTATGTTGAGTCCCCATCTTCTAACTTTATGCACAATTGAGAGAGCATGGTTGCCATTCCGAGTTTAATGTGAATTTGTCCCAGAAACATTATTAATTGATTTATGATGTGTTATTGTTTATTCTCAAATTATTTGTTCTAAACTTTGATGGTGTGCTGGCATTTATGTTTTGCCCCACTCTTAAGGACAAGTGAAATATCACTTTGCTATGTTATCTCTATGCTTGACACAAACTTATAACTTTCGAGTGCATTATTCTTCATGATCTTTTGTTTGTGTTACTTTTCATGATGCAAGGTGATTACTAAATTTTATTGCTAGAATTATATTTATCATGCTTGTGTTAAACTTCTATGATCTCATCTATGCTTATGCTTTTACAATTTGGATGGTCAAATTTATGTTGGTAGCATGTCACCCCAGAAATTATGTGTTTTTATCATTTACCTACTCGAGGAAGAGTAGGAACTAAGCTTGGGGATGTTGATACGTCATAAACATATCCATAGTTTCTGATGTTCCATGTTGTTTTCATACTATATGATACATGTTTCCTTTACACTTTATGCCCTTTCTTTCGATTTTCTGGGACTAACCTATTCACAAGATGCCACAGAGCCAGTTCCTATTTTCTGATGTTTTTAGTTTTCAAAATTTTGTTCTGGAAATATTACCGGAATTAGACGATTCAAAAGACAAAAGTCTTTTATTCCTAGAGGGTCAAGGAAGTCCAAAGGATACCCAGAGGGGGGCCCTAGAGCCCCCACACCATGCCTGAGCGCGGGTGGCCCCCTGGTCGCGCCGGGAGGTGGTGTGCCCCCCTCGGGCGCCCACCGCCATCGCCCTTTTGCCTATTTATGCCCCTGATGCATAAACCCTAAATTAATATCCCCCTTCCATGAAAAGTTCCGTAGCCACGCCACCGCCGCCGACAATTTTCGGGGGACAGAAATCTCTGTTCCGGCGCCCTGCCGGGACGGGGAAGTGCCCCCGAAGCCATTTCCATCGACTCCACCGCCATCTTCATCGCCGTTGCTGTCTCCTATGATGAGGAGGGAGTAGTTCTTCCCGGGGCTGAGGGCTCTACCGGTAGCTATGTGTTTCATCTCTCCCTCCCATGGTGTGGTCTTTATGTGATCGTGAGCTTTGTAATCTAGTTGAATAAGTAGATTTTACTCTTCATTTGTTATGATACAAAAGTGGTTTTGTTATGAGACCGTAGACACTTTGATCACGGTGTAATGGTGACAGTGTGTGCACCATGTGGTTTAGCCTAATATTTATATCTTGTGTTGGATGATCTTACGAAATTGTGGTGTTTGTCTAGTACCTTCTAGGGCGCTCAAGTTGACAGTCTGGGGTTAAATGGACATGGGAATGCGACTTTAAGGCGTGCTTTGTAGCCCTACGCAATGAAATTGTGTTTGTTATCCGACCGGAGAGTGGTTCGGAGTATCATACTGAAGAGAGAGATTTATTCATTCAATTATGTTATCATTGTTGAGAGTGTCCACTAGTGAAAGTAGGATCCCAAGGCCTTGTTTCTAATCATTGAACCACCATTTACAATCAGTTTAGCTACATGTTTGCTTGCTGCCATTTTTATTTCAGACTTCTATTATCACTTATAATCATCCATATTACTTGTATTTTACTCTCTCTTCGCCGAACTAGTGCACCTATACAACTGAAAATTGTATTAGGTGTGTTGGGGACACAAGAGACTTCTTGTATCGTAATTGCAGGGTTGCTTGAGAGGTATACCTTTGACCTCTTCCTCCCCGAGTTCGACAAACCTTGGGTGATCCACTTAAGGGAAACTTGCTGTTGTTCTACAAACCTCTACACTTGGAGGCCCAACATTGTCTACAAGAGTAGAAGAGTGCGTAGGCATCAGACACTCATTATTTCTTACCTTGGGGGCATTAGATGAAATACTAATTTTCTTAAAATAATGACTAATTTGAGCATTAAGCAAATAGTTACTTGTACGAGTGTGTCTGTCACTGTTGACGAAACCGAAGAAGTACCACCACTCGCTTAGGATGAAATCATATGGTTTGTTCATGAGTTGAAACTTGACTCTCTCTTAAATCCTGGTGTTACCGGGATAGATATCCACGGTATGATCAAGTGTGCAAATTCCATCGTCAATCATCGGTGAGTTGGAACATCCTGAAACAAATGAACAAATGCCAACGTTCTTGCAAAGCGACTTAAAATCATTAGTGAAACCAAGAAGATGGAATGCTGTGGGGCAAGCCCACTTTGAAGTTCTAATATCAAGTTGTTCATGGGTCTTGTATTTGTCTTTGTTGCCCTTTCCATGAAGCTTGATACACATGAACTTCTCAACAGTGATCTTGTTGGCAATGTTGCTAGATTGGCTAGCACTCCCACTAGCCCTTGCGTTAGCACTAGCAGGTGTTTGGCTCCTCGTGTTCATCTAAAAATAATGAACGAAAATAAGAAATGGCTCATAAAATATAGGCAATAGGTTTCCTCCAAGATACTAGTGGTATGAACTCTCTAGTAGATGCAAAATACATTATTCAATCTAAAGGATCTAGGTATGAACATGCAACCCTAGATTGGAAATAAAACATAATCGAAACAATATTTGCAAAACCTAATGGGTTGGAAAGGGGAGAAACATACCTTGGATTGTTGATGCAAAAGGAATCGAACCAAAGACGAACAAGTAAATAGATCTTTTAAGGTTTAGGGGCAGTTTTGGAGGTGGAAGAACTGGAGAAAATAAGATTATGGATTGGAAAATTGATTTTGGAGGCTTTTACCGCGAATTGAGTCGGTATGGTGACTGGTACGGTCGGGAGTGGCCGTACGGGGTCGGTAAGAATCACCTCTTCAATGTTGTGAAGCCCTCTAATCTTGGCACGGTGGCTGGTACAGTGGGGATACGGTAGAACTCACCGTACCGTTGCTTGTTAAGTTAGTACTGGACTATCTGTTAATTTTTTTTGCAATGGTTGGTGGAAATTGACTATACCGCCACTTGTTAAGTCACCTTCGACATGTTGAGAGACAGATGGTTTTTCCAATATGATGGCTGGTACGGTTAAACCGACCATACTACCACTTGTTATCTCGCCCGCTAATCGTTGCGCCTCGGGAGTCGCAAAATGCATTTTCTTTTTGTCCCTCTTTTCTTCAGGTCGGTACGGTGGGCAGTATGGTTGATTATGACCGTACAATCACTCGTTAAACTGCACAATATAGAAAAAATGGTTCTCTTCTCAGGTTTTTTCACTTGGAACCTAAAATATTAGTTCTCAACAAGGCTTCATATTTTTTTTTGGTGGTAGCATTAGTAGTGATGTTTTAAGAAAACTTTCTTCTCCTCCAAAGTGTTTTCAACACTAAAAAGAATGAAAAACTTATCATGGGTTGCCTCCCATGCAGCACTTTGTTTTTGGCATGTTAGCTCGACCGTAATGATGCTCAACTAGGCTTAGTAACTTGTGTGCCCAATCTGAAGTAGTTTCCTTCAATGTCATGGTTCCATTATCGTAGACCTTTGATATCTTGTTCCTAGATAAATGGACAAAAAAGGATCTCGAGAAGGTAATTCAACCCTCATGTTATCTTCATGTAAATTTATCAAGGCTTTGAGGGTTCTTAAAAACGGTCTACCAAGTATTATATGTGCTATTGGATCTTCAGGCATGTCTACTATAATAAGATCAAGGAGTGCAGGACTTCCTCTAATTTTTACTACCATGTTTTATTTAATTCCCACAACTTGCTTAAAGGTTGAATCAGCTAAATACAATTTAAGTTCAGTTATATTATAGTCTCCCAAGTTTACCTTATCAAATAATGTTTTTGGGATCATATAAACACTTGCACAAAGATCACCAAGTGCAGTTATCTCATTGACACCTAAATGTATCTTAATAGTAGGCTCAAATATGTATTCTAGTTTAGATGGAGATTTTTCAAGTAAGACCAAAATGTAAACTAATATTTTTTTGGTTTTAAAATAATCTAAGCAAGTAGTAAACTACAGAAAAATTATCAAAACTAAAAGGGACTCTGTGACCTCACAAGGGTAGCAAAAATACTTCATCGTCAACGGCGCTACAAAAAGGGTTGATACCTTCGATCCGGATTAATAGATGTAGTATTTTAAGTTTTTCCCTTGAGACCCAAGGTTTTATCTAACCGTACAGTATGTGCTTGATGAGATCAGTTTGAATCCACAAAAAGCTTGCTAATTCCTATTTTAACTGGACCAATTCTTGTATTGCAAAATAGGTTGTTATCAATAATAAAAATAGGCTTTGCCTTAAGGTTTCACCTGCAACATCGCATTATTAGTATGGGATAAGTAAGACAAAGTTAAAGCAACTTAATATAATTAATACATATGCTATTTAGATGTGTGTAGGCAATGCATCTGTGGTCCACTATGTCTCCGAGCACGGGTTAACATAGAGTAATTCGTCCAACCTTGGCCATGTATTCGGTCCTTCTCGCAGGGTTGACTCGGTTTTTAGTTCTAAAAAGAAAGACGAAAGCATTAAGCACGGTGATGTCATTGTTAGTTCCTGAGAGATCCGTTTGCAACAGTCTTACTTATCCTCCTGTCAGAGTTGTTCCTGATCAACCTTTCACTTCACTCTCACTATACCTTTACCTTGATCACTCTTTTGAGTCTTGGGTACCTGACAAGTCCTAGGAGCGAGGCACAAATAGTAGAACACAAACAAATAACATAGATGAACTCATTAGACTAATTATCCCAATTAGATCAAGAACATGGCTACAAGGTTAGGCCTCGGCCCATTGCCTGAGATCTACTACTCACACATCACGATCATGTCAGAAATAGAAAACATTGAAAAAAAATAGTAATTGGATCGAATAGATTGATAGTTCTTACAATGTTGCCAATCACGATGGGATTTAGATTACAAAGTAGAAGTATGGCTATGACTATGGTGGTGGTGGCGATGATGTGGTGGAGATGTGGTGGATATGCGGTGGAGATGCAGCACCACTTCCTGGTCTTGATCGGAGAATACGGCGGTGGAGAGGGAATAATGCGTGGTTCTTTTCTGGGGCTGGTTCTTCTCCTTATATGGGGATGCAGCAAATGGACTAGGGTTTTAGGCGACTTCCTTCGCAAATTGGCGCTGCGTCCTTTTGCGACATTTGGTTGGTTTGACCCGACGGTCCTTTGTGACAGTGGTAAAGTGGGCAGTACGGTCGCCACTGACCGTACTGAGTTCATTAAGTTTGCTGCGAGGGTAGACTTCAATGATTTTCTGATGTTTATATTTTCCTTCCTTTTAGCCCTTATTTATCTTGATTTCCTCTCCAATATATGCAATAAAAATAATGACATGGAAATTTGCAAATAGATTGCACATTAGTGATTAGTGGCAGGTCTACAGTGATATCTCTATCATTTTCATGACAAATACATGGTTTAAACATAGATAAAGATGTGTCATTTTTTGTATGCATCAGAGATAAAAAACCATGTTATTTCTAATGAAACTCTCATGACAGGAAATATCTTCATTGCACAGTACCTCCAAAGTTGGTTTTATTCCTCACTGAAAGTAGTACGTTTCAGCAACACTTTCCTAACATAGGCTTGTTATTACATCTTACCATTCTGAGGTTCAAGCTTAACATCGTCTTCACTCGACTAAGTTTCAAGGCAAACAAAATTCATTCCACCCAACATAGTGAGAGTGAATAACATGAGTAGTAGGAATTTTGATCAGTCCATCCTGCACCCAGATCGTTTTCCCACATGTAGATTGGTCAGCTATGAGATCTAACACTCGGTCAACCTCACTTGGTTGGGTTCAATATGTAAGACACAACTGAGCTAACTATAGGTTCTGAAAAAATAGCGGGTTTGCAAAAACTCTTATGCAACACTTGGTTGTGCTTCTTCACCGATCCTTCTCCTGGTGCAGGAAGTTTTCAAAATCTTCATATGAGGTTGGAATCTCCTTCAAGATTATTCATGGTATCCAATAGTTGTTGCAACTCTTACATAGATTGCATTGTCACAATGAGGAAACATACTTATCATATAATAGAGTATTTTCTTACACTGGGAGCACAATTTAGGGAAAATTTAATTCTGGGATAACACTTAAATAATATTTATTGCGTGTTAGACACTCTCGAGTGAGCATCTTGTCTTCATAAAGTGGTGGTTGCATTCAGTTGTCGAGGCTCACTGGCATTATATCCTCTACTTAGGAAGTCTTTCGCATAATTTCATGTTTCCTTACACATGAAATACTCCACTTGGATAATATCCTTCCTGACTAATTGGTTATGCTCATTCTTCCTCTCGGGACAGTCACTTGTGTAATGTCCCGCCTTCCTGCAATTGAAGCACATTACTTAGCTAAGATCTTTCTTTCCTTTTCTCTGGTGTTGTCCATTTCCATTGCGTTCTGTATTGCTTATCTGACGTCGATTGTTTCCTATATATCCACCCTTGCGGTTCTGGCCATGCTGATTGTGGCCACTTTCATTGTTGTGATGATTCCCATGATTGTGAGCACTATGCCCACCATTTCCTTCAGAGTGATTGTGGCTCTTGTGTGATGATCCAGAGTGATATTTCCTAGCACTATACTTCCTATTCTTATTTTCTTCCTTCATCACATTGTTGTCAAGAGTGATAGCTTGATCAAGCAGGGCTCTATAGTTTGGGGAATATGCCATTGTGAGTGGTATGTTCATTTCACACTTCAGTCTGTTGAGAAAATTCTCCTTCCTCTTAGCATCAGTATCAATGTCCTCAGGTGTGTACCTTGAGAGTGAGCAGAAGTCATCCATATATTCTCTCGGGGTCTTACGACCCTGTTTCATACTACGGAATTCATCTCTCTTTAACTTCATTACCCCAAAGGGGATGTGAGCATTGCGAAATCCCTCATTGAAGGTATCCTAAGTCATTCCTTCCAAAGGATGGGTAGCCTGATAGTTCTCCAACCATAATGCCGCTGGTCCTTCAAGTAAATGAGCAGTGCATTTCACCTTCTAAGTCTAAGTGCATTTACAACTCACTAGATCTCTTTGAACGGAGCGCGGATGAAGAGGAGAACTTAGAGGGTCTAAGTTTCAGGAATCTAGGAAATCTATCTACTGGGGGGGTTTGTGTGGTTGTTATTGTTTGCAATCGCAATAAACTGATTCATCACTTGCATAAGCTGAGCTTGAGAAGTCATCATCTACTATAGTGCCTCATTGTTCTTGTTGTTGTTGTCGGGGTCACGATGGGGATGCATCTGTTGGGGTTTAGCATGGATGGGTAGAGTTTAGAAATATCTAAAGAAGGTTCCTACCCCAACACGGCATAGCAAGGAAAAACATCTTACAAACAACATCTAAAATCATTCATCACACCAAACAACAAGGTTTAGCAAACATACTAGTATTGTCATACGACACTTGATTGTATGATCAACATCCTATCAAGATATCGTTGTTCTAACAAAGTAACTAGATTGGTGGTCTCATCTATATATTCCTGATATCTTCAATAGTCTTGAGTGTAAGTCTTCATGTTAAAACCAAAATGTAATGTGAGCAAGGCAAAACATCTTACAAACAACATATAACAAGCATTCATCACACCGAGCAACAAGGTTTAGCAAACATACCACTGTTCAAGATATTGCTTATCGGGAACTTATCGACCGACCCACGAGATAGGGTAAATCGGCCAATTTATCCGAATATCGGCCGAAATATCGGAATATCAGTCGAAATATCAGACAATTTATCTTATCGGCTAGACCCTGATAACCGATAAATCATACGATTTATCGGAATATCGATCGATATTTGTAACAGAGAAACAAACTAGTATTACCATACCACACTCAATTGTATGATCAACACCCTATCACAATATCGTTTTTCTAACAAAATAACTAGATTAGTGGTCTCATCTATATCTTCTTGATATCTTTAATAGTCTTGAGTGTAAGTCTTCATGTTAAAACCAAAATGTAATGTGAAAGATATTTCTTGCACTCAATGGCATGGTTATCACCAAACATGTCTTGATGGTATTCCAGAGGCAGGTCATCTAGAACTAGAGAAGAAAATTTTGAAGCTGAACAATAGATGAGAGGATATGAGAAAATATTTAAATGAGGAGTTTTGTTTTTACAAAATTGGAATAAAATAGATTTTCAATACTAGGGACTTTTCTTAGTTCTAAAAAAATGAGGGTCTCGAACCTACAAACAAAGTGCTCTGATACCAATTTGTAGTGTTCTAACATTTTAAATAAATGCAAGAACATCTATGTTACTATATCAATGGATCAATGTCTAGCACCACATTACAAGAATGAAATAACATGCAAATGCGTCAAAAATGTATTGCATCGCATGATGCAGTCTTTACAATATAACATTATTACAACTTGCATAGTCTTAGAAGACTAGCATGATACCAAGATCTATAGCGGAAAATAATATACAACATGGGGCCTCATATTCTTCATGTGCCACATGCAAATATGTGGGTTGTAGACTCGAGAACCTAAACGAAATCCTCGCTCGTCATCAGAATCATCTGCAATATTGAATATGCAGCCATAAGGGTCAATATAATTAAATGTACTGGCAAATGACACAATGGTGTATGTATGGAAAATTTAATCTTCTACATGCACATTTGGCTAAGTGGAGTTCAAGGCTAGATTTTTTTTCGAAAGCTCGTTTTATCCTATCCTTTTATAAAACAACTTTC
This sequence comes from Alopecurus myosuroides, assembly GCA_028641055.1. Lineage (NCBI taxonomy): Eukaryota > Viridiplantae > Streptophyta > Magnoliopsida > Poales > Poaceae > Alopecurus > Alopecurus myosuroides. Next base: position 325,750,491 of record CM054060.1, read on the forward strand.
ATCTAAAGTGGTTACATAAGTGCACTTTGGTGAACTATGTGACCATATTATCCTTTCTCAAATTCCTTATAACAAATAGTGGTTTGGCTCTAGAGGTAGTGGTGGTCTATCTCTAATGTATCATAACAATAATGGTCCATCTCTAGTGGCTATGCTGGAATATCTCTAGTGCCAAGTAATAATAATGGTCTATCTCCATATGCAATGTTGGTCTATCTCCATTGCCAAGTAAAAGTAAGGGTCTAACTCCAGAGGCAATGTTGGTCTATTTCCTAGGGCAATGCTGGTCTATTTCCAGAATATTTTAACAATAATGGTCTCTCTCGAGTGGCTATGGTGGACTATCTCCAGTGGCAAGTACTAGTAGTGGTCTATCTCCATAGGCAATGTTGTTCTAACTACATCACTAAGTAAAAATAATGGTCTATCTCTAGGGGAAATGCTGGGCCATATCTCTTATAACAATCATCTTGGAATAATATTCAACTTCGTCTACAAGCATGGCTAAGCAAAAAAAAAACTTTTACGTTGGTGTCTACTAGATCAGTCAAGATAATAGGTAACTATCCCAACTTTGTTTGCATAGCATTATATATCAAAAAGTCCTAACCATGCAATTTTGTGAAACACTAATTCATAAAAAATCATAGGAATTTTATAAGGTGCCACTTGCCTTTTAGAAGTTGGTGTAGAAGTACACTCTCTTCACAAACAGAACGTTCCTCTTCGTACCATCTAAACAATTCAAATAAACAAGAATAAACCAACATTCACAAACAATGAAAGAACAAAGTATATCATTCAACAAACATAGCCAAAAAGATTTTAAGCTAGTTGGGTTAAGAAAAAGTCAAAGTCTATCACATTAATTTAATTTACTAAATAAATTATTGTGATTGGGTTAAAGGTCTACAAAAAGTGATATTGGTTGGTCAAGGTTTGGATCTGAAGGATTCAAACTCAATTGGTCATATTTGTCTAGGAAGTTCCAAGAGTTCACTAAGGTTGGTCAAGTATTATCACATCATTCAATATGCAAAAGAAGTGCATGTAATAATAAGGTTTGGGATTGAAAACTTGATTCATTCATAAAAGAATTGAAGTGTTTGGGTTAGATTTTCCGTTTTGGTTAAGTTTGGTCTAGGCTCATCACACAAATTTCCAAATAATTATTGTGATAGGGTCTTGGGTTTTTCCATTTGGTTCATTGGTTGTTCAAATCTAAATTTGATATAATTCAAACTTAAATAGGTAGTAGGTCTATTGCAAATTTTCAAATGATTGGTCTCTAGACACAAAAGTCACACAAGGTTTGATCTAGGGTTTTTTAGACAAAAACTATGATCAACACAGAGATCGTGTTTCATGTCTCATAACTTTATTTCCTCTCATGGTGGTCTACTACTTGAAATAGGCTAACCATCTTGTTTTTTTATTCATCATGGGGTGTTGTAAATACTCCATCTTCCCGGTATTTAGGGCTTTAGTCTTCTCTAATTCCTCTTGAAGTGCTTCTACCTCTTCATTAGCATCATTGAGATCCTTCTAGGTGTTCTGAAGTCTACACTTGAGTCTTTCTCCAAGTTCTACAATAGCTTCCCATGCAACCTTTCTTCATGAATCGAGGAACGAAGTATGCACTATTGGGTTGGTGAACATCCAGTTTCCACATCAATGATGATCATCCTCCATTCAAATTAAAGGTAACATACTACTATGGATGGGTTTTAGGCCAAACCTACATCGAAGGGGTTCTCTGGGTCTGAAAATTTTGGGTACTCGTCTCTCTGGTCCAAGATTATTATTTGGAACAATCTTGCATGAGAAAATATATTCCAAATATTTATTGGATATATTGTATGTTAATAATACTCAAATGGGCATCTAAAATCAAAATAAATTCTAGACTTGTCCAAAAAAAAATTGTACAGAAGGATCTTTTAGTACACATCCTAAGGTTACAGAAATATTTTATTTATAGTTTTGGATTTGTAGAATTTGAACTATGCCAAAATACTTCCAAATGGCTTTTTGAATTCACACAATTTTAAGTAGTCAAATTTGAAATTGAACCGTACCAAAATATTCTATAGGTTAAAGTATTTTACGTAAGTGCAACTTTACTAAGTTTGGATTTCTGGATCAAAGTTATGATCATTCTAAGATGCAGGTCCTTTTCTACAAAACTGCCAAATTAATTCTAGCGAGAGAAAAACCCAGAAAAGGCTGGGCCACGTGGTCGTCTTTGATTGGCTTCTTGGGTCCACTAGGCTGCTGGCAGTGCGCTGACTGAGCAGCCTGACAAGGCGCTGAGGTGGTGTACTACTATTGGCTGATACCTTTTCGATTAAAGTTTCACCTTGGTTCAACAGAACGTCACTAGCGGAGCAAATATGGACGGCGGCGGCACTACATAGGGTCTCAGACTCGGAGAAGAGCACCACGGGAATCAGCATCGCATGTAGAGCTCACATGGAGACCATGGGATGGCTTGACGAACTCCTTGGCAATGACGGTGAGCAAATGGAGTCACGGCAGCTTCGTCTACGACTGCGCACAAAAATTATCCAATGGGCTCAGTAGGTGCGCGGGGGATGGAGAGAGACCCAGGGCCAAGAAACGACGGCAGGGACTCACCGAATTGGCCAGAATCAGCAAAACACGGTGGCGGCCAAAGTTTTCTCCAGCGAGCAATTTCTTTAGCGTGCCCGCACAATTTAGACCTTGTTTGGTACGGGTGTATATTCGGGGATTGGTGGGGATTATCCCGGTCTAACCCTAAATCCCCAAAAATCCCGAAAACCCGTTTGGCACAAGTGTATTAGCAGGGTTTATCCCTACTTTCCCCAAAATTCCCCCAACCTATAGTGTATTTTTCTCCATATCAAATCCACTCCCTCTAGCAAGTGGATTGGGGGGAAAAGATTTGAGGGGATTGGTTGGAGGTGGGGGTTTCACCCAAACCCTCTAGGGCTAATCCCCACTATTCCCCTAAAATACTCTACTACCAAACAAGGCCTCAACGGGGAAGGAGATGGGAAATGCGGAGGAGGGGAGGGGGTTTAAAGGGTTACGATCGGGGAATCAATTCAAGGTTTAATCGCCCTTAATTAGCAAATTGAATCCCGTAGAAACATCAACGGTTTTTTTTCCTGCGGGTTAAAGACAAGGTGACGTTAGCAATGATGTCACATTTTCTTTTATTTTTATTTTTATTTTTTTTGTTTTCTCTTTATTTAATATCTTTTATTTAAAATTCCACTCGGCCTCAAATAAATTTCTAAAATTTTGTAATAAATGTCTTCCAACTAAACACATTTGTAGACAATTTTGGAAACAATTCAAGTTTCAAAATAGGAAAGATTTATCAAATAGTTATAGGATGTTATTTAAAAATACGTAAACCAATAATTTGAAATGTAGCTTTATAAAAATGAGTAAACCCCTAAAATTCCATGTATTTAGTTTATAAAATAGAATACTTATTTTGTGCCCAAATAAAATATTGAAAACTCATTCTAATATTCAAATCATTCATAAACCATTTTAAATAAAATAATTGCTTTTGGGATTTTACTATTAATAATTAAATATTACCGAGGATATTTCCAAAACCAAATTCAATACCTTTTGGATTTAAAAAATTGGTTGAAAATAGTTTTATCTCTTTGCAAAATATTTATTTGAATAAAATCAAGGTTTATGAAATAGAGGCATAATTGGATTAACAATTCCAATTACATTGGATTAAGTTATATATTTCTTTTGTATTTGACTTCTATTTGTTTTTGGTGGCTCTCTTTGGCAAGAAAGATTTTTTTTGAATTTTTAGATTTTTGAAATTTTAAAAAATCGGAGATGTTACAAAGAGTTAGGAGATGGTTGCACACCACTTAAGAGCGCACCATCTACACCGAATTATCAACGACGTATCCGGTACTCTCCACAACCACATGCGATCGAAATGGATTTCTAAATCAGGCAAAGAGAAAACGGCAGCAGCGGCTAACAAACCGCTTGCTAATGATAAGTGGCAGAGTTTGAAAGCATATAGGTGCTCGAAGGTCCTTTGTTTTACCTTTGGAAATAAATATAGTCGGGAACATCAATATAAAACCACAATTCAGTTACATGTTGTCCAAGAAATGATCGAGTCTATGCGTACATGTAAAGATACATATGCTGAACAGTCAGAAACTGAAGCTGGGCCTTCTGAATGTCCTTCCGAAAACTTCATGATGCTCTTAGTGGCTGCATTGGACCCTACTGTAGAATCACCCAAGTCCATGAAACTTACTGTGGAAATTCAAGGAGACAACTCTTGTTTCTTGTTGACTCGGATAGTTCAGCTTGCTTTATTGACAATAAGAGGGCACAAGGATTGCAGGGTAAAACTTCACAGTCTGTGAGTGTGCTTGTTCGTATAGCCAATGGTGCAATTATGGAAAGTGCATAATGGTTTCCTGATCTTACTTAGTCTGCTAATGGGTAGCTATTGAGTGACTATTTCAGAATTCTTTCTTTAGGTAGTTATGATGGAATCATTGGACATGACTGGTTAGCATTTAACAATCCAATGACAACACATTGTGACCTATCTCCTTTGCAATATGCAAGCCATGAAGCAATGTTTCGTATTCTGCCACATTGTTACTGGCGTTGAAGTGTATTTGTAATACATATTCCATTATGTCACTTTTTCGAGATTTAAGCACTAGACAAAGTCCAACTCCTTCTTTCATTTTGGATCCATCGAAATGCATGATCCAATATTCTGACTCCGACATTGGTGTGTTTTCCATTGCTTCTGTCTAATCAGCCACAAACTGCCAACACCTAGGATTTAATCGCCGTCCGGGGTTGGTACTTAATGTCGAACACAGCAAGTTGAATGCCCCATTTGGCTACTCTTCCTGTTGCGTCTGTATTGTTGATAATATCCCCTAGTGGTGCTTTGCTTACCACTCTTATGGAATGTCCTTGGAAATAATGATGGAGTTTTCGAGATGCGAAAAATACGCCATATGCCAGCTTTTGATGATGTGGATACCTTTTTTTTTACTCGGAGAATACCTCGCTAACGTAATACACCGAGTGTTGATCTGGGATACTTTGCTCGTCTTTCCACTATTATCACTGTGCTAATAACCCTGTTAGTTGCTGTAAGATACATTAACATGGGTTCTTCGTCTTTTGGGGAGGCTAAAATCATAGCTTTCATCAAGGTATCCTTCAACTGAGTTAATGCTTTGTCCGCCTCTTCTGTCCATTCAAATTTGTCGGATTTCTTTAACAATTTGTATAATTGTAGGGCTTTGTGACCAGGCCGGATTATAAACCTGCTAACGGTGGCTGTAGAACCCGTCGGTCTTTAGACATCTTTTAGACATGTAGGCCTTGTGATGTTCAAGATTACCTTGATCTTTTCCGGGTTTACCTCTATTCCTCTTTGAGAAACAATAAAACCCAGAAGCTTTCCTGAGGGAACCCCGAATACGCACTTTAATGGATTCAGCTTCATTTTATAAGTGCGGAGGTTATCGAAGGTTTCTCGTAGATCTTCAAGGAGTGTATCCTTTTCCTTGGAAACGACGGCAATGTCATCCACGTAAACATGGACGTCTTTGCCGATTTGACTATGCAAGCATATTTGCATGCAACGCCGGTATGTTGCACCGGCATTCTTTAGGCCAAAAGGCATGGTTATGTAATAGTATATTCCATAGGGAGTGATGAAAGAGCTTTTTATTTGGTATTCTTCTTTCATGCGTATTTGATGGTGCCCGGAGTAAGCGTCCAAAAAGCATAAAAGCTCAGAGCCAGCAGTGGCATCTATTATTTGATCGATTCACGGTAACGCGAACCTATCTTTTGGACACAACTTGTTCAAGCCAGTGTAACATATATACATCCTAAGAACAATACTATCCTTCTTCGGGACTAATATTGGAATTGCAGACCAATCAGTATATATAACTTCCCGAATAAAATCAGCTCCTAAAAGCCGGATAATTTCCTTGTCGATAGCCTTCCGCCTTCTTCCATAAAATTGACGGAGACCTTGTTTGACGGGTTTTGATCCTGGAATCACCTTAAGTTGGTGCTCAGCAAGTTCCATGGGAACACGTGGCATATCAGCAGGACACCAGGAAAAAAATTCCCAGTTCTCACGTAGGAACTTGATGAGCGTGCTTTCCTATTTGTTATTCATTACTGTTCCCACTACGACAAATTTTGTCAGATCTTTGGGATCTAGGTGTTAAGGAGTGTTAGTATAGGTCTAGGACTCCGTATTAGTCTAGGTTTTCTTACTTCTATCTCAAGTCATATGTAATATATATATGCCCCATGGGTCTTCTAATAATACAAGTTGCCTATTCATAACATGGTATCAGAGCCCAGATTTTAGGGTATTTTTCCGGACGCCGCAACTCGTCCATGTACAGATCCAATCTCGATCTTCTCCGTACAGATCGATCTCACGATCTCTTCCTCTCACGCGCTGTCAAGCTCGTTCCCGTCCAGGGCAGCCAAGCTCGTTCCCGTCCAGGTTGGAGAGCCACCAGGTAGCCGTCTCCTTGCCGCCCCGCTCTAGAGACCTGCGGGGTCCCTGTCGCCACCGTTCCGGAGAGCAGCCGCCAGTCGCTGGTCGCCGGTCTCCGGCCGCCGCCCCCTGCCGTCCCCTCGCCGCCCGTCTCCGCTCGAGCTCCGCCACCCATCCTCGTCTGCCGCCCGTCCGCCGTTGCTTCTCCCAAGCTGCTGCTGCGTGCCGCCCCTGCAGGCCGCCGCCGCTGGAGAACTCCTCGTCCCAGGTCGCCGTCCGTTGCTGCCCTACTGCCCAGCAGGTCTCGTTGCTGCCCCGACGGCTGCTGCCCTGTTGCCGACCGCCCGTCTCGAGTTTCCTCTCTCCTACATCGTCTAGACATCACGGTTGAGTAGCTGCAGCCCAGATGGATTCCACATGCGACTCCTCAGCTTGTGTGCACGGCTCTCTCTCCAGATCGCTCAGCACGGGCCGCCTGTGTGTGGCAAAATCTTCATGTGAAGCTAGCTGACTTTGGGGTTGATTCAGATCCGTTCGTGAAAAAAAAGTATCATATGTTCTGGTTAGTCTGGCACCATCTTTCTTCCTTACTCTTAGGTGATTTTCCATGGTGTCCGTTCCAACTCTGTCTTGCATGTGTTCCTTTCATTAGTGCTATATATTTTCGCTGCGTCCACCAGATCCGTTGTTTCTTTTTTGTTTCTTATGTCATGAGAGTCCACATACTTTTACTTGTCAGCCTCTTTTATAAGTCATTTTGTGGCCTCCTATTCTTGGTCCTTTTGTGGCCTTTCTCGTTCCTTTTGTGGCCTCCTATTCTTGGTCCGTTTGTGGCCTCCTATTATCGGTCCGTTTGTGGCCTCCTATTTCGGTCCTTTTGTGGCTTCTTATTATTGGTTCTTTTGTGGCCTCGGTCCTTTTGTGGCCTCCTATTCTCGGTCCTTTTATGGCCTCCTTTTCTCGGTCCTGGTCCTTCTATGGGATTTTTGTGGCCTCATTTCGCATTGTCATTGATCTACGCACATTCTTTCTCCGTTGGACTTCTTATGTCGTTGGCTTTCTTGTGCTATGATCGTTTCTGACATGCTCTTCTTTTGATCGAATATCGGTCTCTGGCTTGGCTCTATAGGTTTTGAAGACTCTTCATGCTACAAGGACACTCTAAAGACGCGGATATTGGATTATCGTTTTTTTTAGTGTGACACTTCTTCAAATGTAATGCTATTGCATACGCTTTGCATTTGAGGGGGGTGTTAAGGAGTGTTAGTATAGGTCTAGGAGTCCGTATTAGTCTAGGTTTCCTTACTTCTATCTCAAGTCATATGTAATATATATATGCCCCATGGGCCTCCTAATAATACAAGTTGCCTATTCATAACACTAGGATGACCTGTCTTGTATTCTCCGAGTCTTTGAAACTATCTGCCGGCTTCCGGCTTTCTTTTCCTGCCGGCATTTCCGTCGATGATACTTCCTTAGCCAGCTCCTTTAGATCTTCCTTCCGAGTTACTTGTTCGGCACAAAGGGCATTTCCTTTTTCCAGCTCGTTCGCCAATTTAAAGTCACGGATATGGTGATTGCTCCTTCTTTTGGCCCTGGCATCTTCAACTTGTTATAAATATAACACGATCTTTCCATGAATTTGGCGAAAGCCGGACGTCCGAGTATTGCATGATAAACACTTTCGAACGACAACACCTCGAATGAGATCCTTTCCTGTCGGAAGTATTCTCTCTTTCCAAACGTTGCGTCTAGGGAAATTTCTCCTAGGGATTGTGCTTGCCTGCCAGGTACAATACCATGAAAACGTATGTTACCGTTATTGAGCTGGGTCTCGGAGATATGTAGTTGCTTAAATGTTCTTAAGTACATGATATTGATACTAGATCCTCCATCCATCAACACTCTTTTTAGCCTAGTGTTATGAACAATAGGGCATACGACCAAAGCATGCGTACCGGGTTCTGGGATGTTTCTGGGATGATCAGACTGATCCCAGGTAATTGGTGTATTTGAATACTTCATGTATTTTGGGGTTGGAGGTACAACCGCATTGATTTCTCAAAGTGTTCCTTTTGCTTGTCTGTCTGAGGGAGCTACCAGGAAAGTTAGGTTACATTTTCCTTCAACTCTCGGGAATTTCGGTTCGCCTTTCCACTGTTGTTCCTAGATTTTATCGTTAGTGTCCGACTCACTTTCTTCTTTTTCAGCTTCCGGCTTTTGCTTGTTGAACTTCCTTTTGGAATTATTTCCTTTATTCCCGGATCCTGTAGTGCCTTTCATGTCCTTGTTAAGGCGGCACTGCGCGTTGGTGTGGGTAGTCTTCCCAAATTGCGAATGGTGGACACAGTTTTGCGACTTAATCTTTTCCCACTCTTCTTTAGAATATGAGATGGGCTATGTGCTTTAACCTTTCCATCTTCTGCCATTATCCTTTCCAAAGGTTAAGTTTACTTCCTTGGGTTTTGGCTGTACTTCTGGAGTAGCCTTATTTTCAGAACAAGACGCCTTTTTGGTTTGAACCAAAGCATCAGTGCTTACGCCTCTCGCCCTGATATCATCTTCAGCCGATGCGTGCTCATTGGCGGTGGTAAGCATAGATCCGAGATCTTTGTGCTCTTTCGAACCAACCATGAACGGTACGAGGCCGAGTTTCAAGCCATTGATGAAAGCATGCATTGCTTCTACATCGCTTACTCCAGAGCAACTGTTCTTCATTGCAGTCCATCTTGAGATCAAGTAGACATACGACTCATCCTCATATTGTATGCAACGGTTCAGCTGGTTGATGCTCTTAGGGCGTTTGTACGTGCCCCGGAAGTGATGAGCGAATACTCTAGCCATATCTTCCCAGTTGTCAACTGTTCTTGACGAAGTTCGTTGATCTAATCTCTGGATCCATCCAGCAACATTAGGGGAAGAAACTTTACAGCCTCTAAATCTGTCCCTTTGTTGATCTGGACGGTAGTATAGTAATCTAAAAGTCATGTATCCGTGTTAGTACTTCTGGTATACTTTTAGTATGTTGGACCGACTTTGGCAAAGCTAGAGTGTAGACTGATTCTTCGGATCCTGACAGTGAAACACTTAGGTCCAAAGTATAAATCGTCTCTTTTCGCCTTATCGACGTGTGCGAAATACCATTCAGGTGAATGGACGGAAAGGGATCTACTCCGTACTTGTTCATTGTTGCGCGAGTACGCCCTTCTGGGATTATCCCTATTTCTTCCGTTATCGTGTCCTTTGGAATAAGGTGGAGTTCTGCTCCTTGGACTTTCTTTATTCCTAGGAGGAGTACGGGATCTCTCACGTCTATGATGATTGCCATATCTTCCGGTTTTATCGGCTGGGTGTCTCGGAGGCGGCTTGATTTATCTGTCTTTCCGGGTTTGCTCTTCCTGTTCTTTATAGTCACGGGGATTATTTCCGCCTTTCGGAAGATGGCATCCTGTTCTGGACGGTGCATCCTTATTATCCGGGATTTTCTTATCCTTCTTAGGATCTCCTTTTTTTCCTTAGAATCACCCGAATCTCAAGGTTCACCAGGTTCAGGTGCTCCAGAAGCGCACGTGGCAGTTTTGCATAAAGCTGAGTCATCATGTAACTTCCCTGATCATGCTTGTCCTCGCCGGTGCTGTTGTAATGCTTTTCCTAAGAAAGCATACACCTCCTGGAGTTTTTCGTCATTGGAGTATAGATCGTAGTTAAGGATGGAGAATGCGGCTCCCGCGTTTTCAGCTGTGGTTTTGTATATGCGCTTTCCCTTAGCATTAATGCCGTTAACCTGCCTTTGCCAAAAAGGGTTTTCAAACTTATTTCTTGCTGGCAGTTCGTCCGGTTTTGAAATTCTGGGTAACCTCATAGGTTTAATTCCAGATCTATTCCTTATTTCGTACTCCTCTATTTCTTCCTACTGCATTTTAATGTCAGCCTCGGTTTTGAGGAGGTTTTCCCGAGTTCGGAACATATGTTGATGATGTCGTTGTATAGCTTGTATCCTGGCTTTCTGCACTTCCGGGGGATTTTCTCGTGCCACCGGGGTTTGAATCAAATCAATTTCCTCGTGTTCCGACATTTGGGGAACATGGATTTCAGCCTTTTTCTTCTCCACAGGCTTGACTCCGCTGCTTCCTCCTACTTCCAGGTTTTGGTTGAGAATTTCTGCCAATTTTTCCATCTTTTCTTCTGGAGTTTAGATTGGAGTTTTCTGGCAGATTTCTTTTTCTTCTTGGAAGAAGGAGGTTTCTTGCTAGGTTCTTCCTTCGTCAATTCTCTGACATCAGGGTAAGTTGGAGTAATGATGACTCATGTTGGTAGACCCCAAGTGCAAGGTGTGAAGAGTGCAGCAGCAAGTTTTCCCTCAGAAAAGAAACCAAGATTGAATCGACTAGTAGGAGGACAAGCAATCTCTGAATGTCGACGTAGCAGAGATGGCAGGGCGCACTACCGGTTCAGCAGCAAAGTGGAACCTACACAACACAATCAAATTCCTTTGCCCCAACACAAAGAGATTAAACGTATGGTGTGGAAAATAGTAGGAACAATATGAGAGCATTATGAAAGCCGTAGGTGATTTATAAGTATGAGAAAAAAGGACCGGGGTCCACAGTTCACTAGTGGTGTCTCTCTGTGAAAGATAAATAACATGTGTGTAGAAATGAAGGGTGCACCGTAGTGCATCTGCAATACATAAAGATTACTATGTGATTCATGCGGGCATTACAACAAGATACGTAGACCGTTATCCAACTGCATATATGACTAATAATCCACCCTTGGAGTATTATCCGAACTAACGTTGGGTATTAAGTTGCAAGCAACAGATAATTGTAGTAAGCAAAGTGTGTAATATAAACAATAATATCATCCTTAGACAAAGCATTGTTGTTTCCTCCCTAATGGAAACAACATATCCTCCATCCGTCACGTTTCTGTCACTCGAGCACAGATGAAAAGAAGGCATGAACCCACTATCGAGCATAAATACTCCCTCTTGGAGTTACTAGCATCTACTTGGCCAGAGCATCTAGTAATAACGGAGAGCATGCAAGATCATAAATAACATATGCATGCAGATAACATGATAGAAGGAAAATCAAAAGACACAACATTGAACATTCATCAGATCCCAGCAATAACAACATGTAGCATTACTTAAAGATGATCTTGATCACGTTAGGCGGCCCAGAAGATCTAAAAATAAGGTACAAAGTGGAGAGAACAAACATCTAGCTACTCCTAGGGACCCGTAGTCCATGGATGAACTAATCACACATCACTTCGGAGGAGGGCATGGTGGTGTAGACCCCTCCGGTGATGAATTTCCCTCCCGGCAGAGTGTCGAGGAGAGCTTGAGAACCCTCCCGATCTCGGGATGACGATGACGGCGGCCTTCGGTGTTTTTCGGGAAAAAGTAGGATCTATTTACGGTTTACACCTCGGGGGGAATAAATAGGCGAAAGGGCAGAGACAGTGGAGCTCTAGGGCCCCACACCACCCCCTGGCACGGCCAAGGAGGAGACTGCACCATCCTTGGGTGTGGGCCCCCTGAGCCGCCCCCCCCCCCTCCGGGTCTCTTGGGGACTCCGTGGAACCTCCGGGATTTCTAAGACTTTCGGGCTTCGAATTTTCCAATTCTGATAATATTTACAGAACAACTTTTCTGAAACTAAAAACAGAAGAAAACAGGGAACTGACTGTGTGGCATCTTGTCAATAGGTTAGTCCGTAAAATCGATAAAAATGACATAAAGTTTATAGAAAACATGTGTGAAATAACATGAAAACAATCATGAAACATCAGAAATTAGGGATACGTTTATGACGTATCAAGTAGCTTCGCCTTCCTCTTCTTCCTCATCTGGTGGAGGTGTTTTGGGATCTTCAGCGTCCTCAGCATCCAAATTTTCAGTTGGTTTTGCCATAAGTACTTCGTGAAAACTCCCTTGCATAGATTTGACCTTTCTTTCTAAAGCGTCTTCATATTCATCTTCGGAATCTATGTCTTCAGATCCGTGTTTTGACTCTAACCTTTCTTCTATAGCATCTAAAACAGAGTCGGCTTCCGAGTTTGTCGTCTGATCGACAGATGTGGGATCTTCCACTTTTTCTGTGGGATCATGGTTTTATGCCTTTTCCACGGGATTTCCGTCTTCCGTGTTTTCGGCGATCTCACACCGCACCATACCAATGAAGTGGGATATGATTGCAGGCATCTCCGAAGAGGCGGCTAATCCAGATGTATTTTGGCGGTATGCAACTATGGAAGCTTGATTTGCTCCTATGTATGAATAGGGAAAATCTGGGTCGAATCCGGCATTGAAGCCTTCATCTATTGAGCATAGGGCGGGTGTAATAAACTCACTTCCACCACGGAATCCCATAGCTTCTATTGTTAAACCGATAAAAACATTAGTAGATCCAACCCGGCATATATGATCCGTTATCGATGAAGCGTCCGACGTTTCTGTCAAATTCCAGGATTCCGACAGTAATCGAGCTCCCGATTCCGCCGAGTATTCCCGCTCGGAACGTAACTCCCGACGCCGCTAGCCCCATCGTGGGCGCCAACTGTCGATACATCGGAGTAAGGTTCATGGGCGGGGGTGCCATAAGCCTACTGGTAGAACCGCGCGCGCGGGGGGGGGGGTGGCGTGGAAACACTGCAAACGAGAACACCAAGTTTACACGGGTTCGGTACAACGCAACTAGGTTGTGTTTCTACTCCTGCAATCTCACTAAATCAGGGCTGAAGCCTGAATTCTACAGAGTACAATGGTGAGTATGGTTTCGTTAACTCGGCAAGGATCAATTTATCGGCGAGTTGGCTTCTAGCTAATTGTCTGCCTATTCTCGCTCCTTTCTGGCTTTATATAGATAGCCGGACTAGGGCTTACAGAAAGGAAATCTAGAAGACTATGAAAAGTATCTAACTTGGAAAGTAAGAAATCCGTCTTCTCTTCCAAGACGCACCACTTTGAGTCGTGGTCCGGATTCTTCTAGAATCCGGCTTCCTACGCGTCAGCTTACTGGACCGTCCAATGGACTATGTTCCATTGCCTCTGGGCCACCCTAGTAATCCGGCCTTAGGACAATGTCGGACATACCCCTAATTGGCATATATCCGACAGATCTCCTTCCTAAGGGATCATAGGATAGTTGTTTTGCACAATGTGGACAGTGCAATTCTTCAAAACACAATGGTGGAATTGAAATCGGTACAAGATTTTGTTATTGAAGATAAGGAGCCCTATTGTCAAAAGTGCAACATTTATTAACTGAATATGGAGCTATATTTGCAACACCACTAGGCCTGCCCCCACACCCACAGTATTAACATGACATTCCATTAATTTCGGGTGCACGACCAATTTCTGTGAGGCCTTACTGTGGTGTACCTCATCTGAAACTAATTCAATAATTATTGGAATAAGATGTTATAGTTCATAGAAAGAGTGCATTTGGGTCGCCAGTATTGATGGTCAAAAAGTCTGATGGAACATGGAGAATGGTGGTTGATTACAAACACTTGAATGAATTGACATTCAAAGGGAAATACCAATTACTTCATATTGATTAACTTTTGGATAAGCTGTCAGGTTCAAAATGGTTCTCTAAACTTGATTTGTGAGCCCGCTTACCATCGAATCGGGTTAGCTCCTGCAGAGGAGCACAAAACTGCATTCCAAACACATACTAAGCACTATGAATTTTGTGTGATGTCATTTGGTCTGACTATAGCCCCAGCGACATTCCAACATGCCATGAACGCATATCTCCCACCTGTATTGCACAAGTTTTCTCTAGTAATTTTTTATGACATGCTAATCTACTCTGAACATCTACAAAATCCGGCATCTGTTTTTGAAATCTTGAGAAAGGATCACTGGCAGGTGAAGCAATCCAAATGTGCTTTTTCTCAGCAGAGAGTTGCTTATTTGGGCCATGTTATCTCTATAAAGGGTGTATCCAGTGATATGTTCAAAATCAAAATAGTATAAGGATGACCAAGACCTGAAACTGTGAAGGATGCCAAGGGTTTCTTGGGCTTATCTGGCTATTACACGAAATTTATCACACACTATGTTCTGATTTGTTGTAGAGACAGATGCTTGCGGTATTAGCATATGAGCAGTCCTTTCACAAGAAGGTCACCCGGTGGCTTATGTGAGACGTGCATTGGGGCCACGAAACAGGGTTTTGTCATTCTAGGAGAAATAATTTTCTAGCTATTCTTCTTGCAGTGCAGCAGTGGCTCTCTTACTTGCAGGTGGAAGAAATTTGTTATATGAATGGATCATCAAAGTTTAACACACCTCACAGATAAGAGATTGCATACATATTGACAGAAGAAGGCCCTCGCGAGGATGATGGGGTTACAATATTGTGTTGTGTACAAAAAGGGGATTCTCAATCACGCAGTTGACATATTGTTGTGTATGCCGAGAGCTAACTCGCAACTGTTCACCATCACAACAATCCAGCATGCGTGGTTATCTACTGTCCTTGACAACTATGCTTCTGACCCATCTATACAAGTTACCTTGCAAAAATTAGAGATGGATCCGCATAGTCCAGGTCCTTACTTTCTTAGCCAGGGTGTTGTCCGTTTCCATGGCAGAAGTCTAGTGATATACCTGCTCTGCAACAGCAACTCATCTCCGTGTTCCACGACAGTCCACAAGGAGGGCATTCTGGATTTTCCAGTGACGTACGCAGATTATTGTCTCTCTTCAAATGGAAGTGAATGAAGATCATAGTACATGAGTTCGTGTGTGCTTGCCACACTTGCCAACGTGCAAAATGATAGCGCATAGTGTTGGATATATACCCTAGAGACAATAATATTCTATCTCTTAGTTTAGAATTAACTTTATGACATCATGATACAAGCGCTATAGCACTTGAAAAGTGAGTTTTTGAAGGAAAATCTTTATGCAGATGTGAAGACTTAAACAAACAACAGTTCCTAATCTTTCCTCTAAGATTAGCTTATCATTTGTGAGATGATCATGTTTTCGTGATCATGGACTTAGTTAAAGTCTAGCAAAACATAAGGGTTTATTGTTAGGGTAACAATAGTACTGAACCGACCCAACTATATGATCTTGCTAAAAGGGACTAAATAATTGTAATGTATTTAGCAAACTACATATGAAGTTATCATTGACTATAATTCCTATACTATAAGAATATCTAGTGATCTCACAATCGACATTTATACTTTGGATGTCGTCAACCGTTCACCGTAACAAGGGATCATAACTTTGACATCTGGGTATAACTTAGAGCGTGTAATGGAACTGATATTGTTCAAGATTAGTACCGAAATCCTCCAGATATGGGGAGATGCATGTTGTGGGGCTTTCAGTATCACCGACATCAACCAATCGTCTGGCCAAACGCAGTGTGATTCATCACAAGGACATTGGGGACATGGATGAGAAAAATGACGATACCGGTAACAAGTTTTATATGTGTTATGATCAAAGAGTTTGATCACACTGCAACATATAGTATGACCTCGTAACCTGTAAGGTTCCCTCATTTTTCGTGAGCACACATGAGCCATCTTGGGTGTCCACGGTCCCGCTTTTGGTTATTGTTCGGTAAGTTCCCGGTCATGTTTGTATGTTATCAAGTCTTTACGGGTCACATGCTTAAGCCGTTCCAACATTTAATTGAGAGAATAATTTTTTTTTGTAAGGGTTTTATGATTGTTAGATGTTGATACTATGTCAACAAAACAATTCCGGTGTCAATAGGAGGGCTTTCGAGGAAGTTGCTATAAGAGAGAAATAATGCCGGTGGTAGGAAAAAAATTAGATGAGCTAAAATAGAGGATATGAGATGTCCCGGGATGTTAGAAATATGTTTCTAATATCGGTATATAAGGTTGATGATTCTATCTATCAAGGTCACCGTGTTCCGAAAGACTTTTGGCCGAAAACCGAGAGGGGGGAGAGTGTCGTAGGGGCAGATTTGCCCCATGGCATTGGTCGCGCCCTATTTTGATGGGCTGACAGGTGGACCTAGGGCACCACACTCGGCGCACCCCTCCCCAATTGATTCCCCCTTATTTGGTTTAAGAGAGAAAAGAAAAAGGAGAATCCAACCCAATTTGGGCTAGGAAGAGCGGTGAGGCCACCTCCTTTGGTTTGGCTACCTCCTAGATTGGGAGTTGCACTCTCTCTTCCCCCAAGGCAAGTCTCCCCCTTCCTCCACATGTAAAAGTGCTCAACACCCTGAGGCAAAATAGATCAATGGCCCTCGAGTCTCTCTCTCTCTATTAGAATTCGAGGGTCTAATTAGACCCTCTCTAATTGTATTAGAACTTCTTCTAATTGTGTTTTTGTTGTGTGCTCTCCTGATTAGACCTTGCACTAAGTATTATTCTATCTCATGTGTTGAGAAAATGCCTCTGTTAAGGATATCAGCCGATATTCAGATTAATCGGCCGATTTATCGCTTACCGGTGTCTGGCCGATAAGATAAGTTGGCCGATATTGCGGCCCACATTCCGATATTTCGGCCGATATCCCGATAAATCTTCCGACTTACCACTTATCGAGGGTCGACAGATAAGTTCCTGATAAGCGATATCTTGAACATTGCTACCATAATCATATATCTCTAATCACAATTGATTAGAGCTGCCAATAATAACTTCG
This sequence comes from Alopecurus myosuroides, assembly GCA_028641055.1. Taxonomy (NCBI): domain Eukaryota; kingdom Viridiplantae; phylum Streptophyta; class Magnoliopsida; order Poales; family Poaceae; genus Alopecurus; species Alopecurus myosuroides. The sequence goes on from CM054060.1 coordinate 325,767,704, forward strand.
AAAAATTGTCTCTCTTTGTCGGTGCCGAGTTTTGAATGGCGGACCGTAATTGACACAGGCGTACGCGTGCACACCATAAAATAGATTATACATGTGATCCTCAATGAGGGAAGCTTAGCTACATCCTTACAACCAGGCCTAATTATGAGTATTTACGATTGTTCAGAACTCTTCTACGACTATATCGATATCCGCTGCCGGTGAGCCGTGATTCCTGATCATTGCATGTATGTACATGCATCGTCCGGACAGTCACCGTAATAAAGGCTCTTTTTTAGATAAGACTTGTGAGAGAGAAAAATATCCATGTGTGTGACCTAAGTCAGTTACAAAAATTGGACCAGCACATTCATCCTGTTGTGTTTTTAATAATGAAGCCGCACTTCATAAGAATCTGACATAGACGTAACAAGATGTGATTTAAATTAGCAAAACTGCTTATTTATAATCTGTCTGAAACTACAAGAGGCAATTACAATAAAAATGACCGAAACGTGTATAGTACATTTTGCTGCTAAGCAGGAAAAAAAAGTCCGATTCAATAACAGATACAAATATGAGAGCACGGGTAGCTGCGGTATCTTGTACAATACGGTATTTTGCAAGCTCGAAAAACAGGTGGCCATGGCAGCTCACAGGGATAACCCACGACGGTCGCTTCATCGGTCGTCTTATACCTGCATTTGGCCACCTCCATGGTGTCAAGGTCTACAGAGAACATCCATGCCTTCTTCGCCGTCGAAGCAAGGACGGCAGAGGTCATGCCAGCAGTAATAATTTCCAGACCACCGACGGAGAAGTACTCCTCCTTGCGCCCAGCTGCCAGCCGGCGGGTGGCCTCCGTCAACTCGACGCTCTTCCGGACCACCCACTCGTCGGCGCCGTGCCACGGTTTCTCGAACACGCGAACGGTGCTGCCCTGCAGGCTGACGAGAGTCATCTTCCCGTAGTCGCGGCTGGGGACGACTCGCATGGCCGATCCACGGACGAGGTCAGGCAGGCGGTAGATCCAGAACTCGCCGCGGAAGGCCCAGCACTCGCTGTCGAAGCACAGCAGGGAATCGTCCTTGCCCTCGACGGCCCAGAACAAGGAGCTCGCGTTGCGGCCGAGGAAGCGCAGCGAGTCGGCGCCGCGGACGAGCTCCACGGGCGCCGGCCTCTCCTTGACGCACCAGCCGGGGCCGTTGTCCACGTCGACCCTGCCGTCGCACGTCATGAACAGGTCGAAGACGCAGGCCCTCACGGCGCGGACGTCGGCGCCCGACGCGCCGGTGCGCTCCTCGTAGAGCACGCAGGTCACCTTGAAGGCCGCCATGGCGGGCCGGCGCGAGCCCGCTGAGCCACAGAGGTAGGACCCGAGGAAGCGGTGGTGCCGCATCTCCTCGACGCGAGGGAGCATCTGGTAGCGCCTCGTGGCCGGCTCGCAGACGGCGAGGTCGGGGAAGCGGCGTCGGCGTGGGGTGCGCCACCCGGCCTTGCTCTTTTTGGCCAGGAGGAGGAGGCTGGCGTTGCTGTCCGTGACCTCCCACGCCCTGCCGCCGCCGGGGAGGAAGTCGAGGGAGAAGTGGCGGCTGGCGACGGCATCGCCAGGACCCGGTGCCGGGGAGGAAGGGACGAAGACGGGGCCGCGGCCGTCGGGCGGGGACGAGCGGTTGTGGTAGCTCCCAGCGATGGCGTGGACCATGAAATTGTGGTAGTAACCATTGGCGATGTGCCGGCGCCACCGCTTACACGTGGCGGCGGCGCGGACGAGAGAGATGGGCGTGAGGATTCGCAGGAGGATGAGCTGGAGGAGCTTGTCCGGAATGTCCTTCAGCGTCGTCTTCGTCGGCGGCGGCGGCTTCTCCCGATCGTCTTTGGCCATGACGGGTCGTGGGTTTGGATCGCTAGTTTCAGTTTCGCCCAACTGGACGGATGGATGGACTTGCTCTGTCGTGCGTGCTTTATCGCATTCCAGATTAATCGGATCGTCCGTTGACCCGCGATCTCGAAATGATCTCTGCCAACGCGGAATCTACATCGTACGGTTGATTTCTGATTCAACCGGAATCTACGCTGTTGATTTGTTTCCTAATTCCCCTTCACCCCTCTCTTCTCTCACATAATTTACATTCTTTTTTTTCCACTATCATCACCATAATTAACATTCCTTTGCCTTTGTTATAAACTAGAAGGATACCCCGCGCGTTGCAGCGGGATCCATTTAGGAATTATAATAAATTTCATATGCACCATTTCAATGCAGAGGGTGGGGATCTCAAAGTCATTTTCAAAAAACACATGTATGATATATTATGTTGTCTAAAGAAACATGTAAATATTAGTTGATCTCGAGATAGTAAATTTTAATATACATGTGATGAGTATGTATTATAAATTGTTTATTTAAAAAATTGGATGATTTAATAAATGGATGATGTGTAGGTTGCATGTAATAATTAATAAATATTAGTGAAGATGACATGGACTATTGATTGGCTAATAGGATGGATGATGTGGATAGCTTGCATGTTGAGTTAGAAAAATAATTAATGCATGTTAGTGGGGTTTTGCTTTATAAGAAGTTTAGATCAATTTCCATAATTCACATTCCATTTTGCGTTAATAGTCAATCAACATAACTTACATTTTTTTCGGTTTTGCTATTTCTCACTCAAGTGAGAATTAAGTTAGAGATCACTCAACTCTGACTTTACATCATGATTCGTGTGGGTTATGAATTGTACATGACTTGCAACTCATATTTGCGGATTAGTAAATGGATCATGGCAACTGCAAATCGAAGATAGAGCTTCTCAAGACGCTCGGCTCATATTCATTTGGGGTTATAATTCTATCTTTGCAGATGATCACCACAAACCTGCTCATGATTTGACGGTTTTGGGTCCCTTTGAATGCTTGTTTCATTTGGGGAGATGATGCCCCAAGATTCTAACGTCTTCCATTTAGTGGTTTTGGAGATGGAGTCGATGACAGGTTTGGTTTTATGTGCAATGTCTATCAACCGAAATTTTGGTGGTTGACCAAAGTTTTGGACCTTGTTAAGATAGTGGCCTATAGCCCTTTTCCCTTTGCCAGCTCTAGTTCATTTTTCTTGCCAACATTGGCCAAATGAGGGGCTACCAAGTACCGATACCCTGGCTATAAGGAAAGACTATATATGCACACCATCAAACCTACTCCAGTTGCAGTTAGCAAACATGCTTGTGTTAATTGTTGAATAATATAAGCAACATGCTTCTGACGATTTTTGTGGCGCGCATGCAACACCGCGCCGAATGATTATGTTGAAGGTCAGAACACTCCCATCTCCAATTGAGCATGTTTGGCAGTACTTTTTTTTCTGAGATAGTTTTTCTGAAGTACTAGTACTGCAGTTAAGAGTAATCCTGGGCTTTACCCTGTGCAGGCGCTAGCTCTCCACCGTCATTCGCCGCGCGCGCATCCTCCATGGCGCGCCTCAGGTCCTGCACCACCTCCGTCATCGCCGGCCGGAATTCCGCTTCTCGCTGCAGCACACAAACTCCATTACAGCTTACGCAGCGCAAAGACAACCAGAAACCAAGACGACCAGGCTTTACCTACCTGCAAGCATCTGCTGATGATGTCGGCGAATCGTGACAGGGACCTGACCGGCAGCGGCTTCCCTACGAGGCGCGGATCGGCCATCCTGCGCAGCATGCTCAGGTCGTGCAGCCGCGCACCAGCCCACGGCACCAGCTGCCTCTCACCCCGCGGCCGCCCACCGTCGTAGGGCCTGCGTCCTGTCAGGAGCTGCAGCATCACTACACCGAAGCCGTACACGTCGCCCGTGGCCGCCGCAGCTTCTTCCAGAGGGTCGTCGTCGTCATGCCAGTAGTCCTCTGAAGTGCTACCTGATGGCAACGGTGTGAACGGGGCTAGGCCATACCCAGACACGCGCACCCGCATTGTCTCGGCATCAACGAGGACGTGCTCTGGACTGAAATTCCCATGGACGACATGCCCCTCATGGCCGCCTCCATCGCCATTGTGGAGGTACTCAAGAACCCTGGCGGCCTCAAGGGCCACGGCAATCCGAGACTCCCACGAGAAATTGTTGCCCGGATCGTCGTCATTGTTGCCGTGGATCATGTCATCCAGTGTGTGCGCGCTGAAATGTTTGTAGACCAGCAGCCTCTGGCCGTACTCAACGCAGCATCCCACAAGCTCTTCGATGTTGGGGACACGAAGGCCCGCGATGGCCTCGACCTTCTTCAGGAACTCACCAACAGCCATTTTTGCAGCCGTTTCGCGAAGGTTCAGCACCGCGAACTAGAGGAGAGGTGATCCATCAGAAGATAGACTTCAATAAAAGTATAACACCACAAAGAAATAGTACATCTGAACATGACACGAGTTGGAACAGGAGTTACGCATACAGTTCGATTTACCTTGCTTTCTGGTAGGTCTGCTAGGTAGATTTTGCCAAACCGGGTTTCGCGCATAAGATTCTGATAACTGAAGCTGTCGGTGCATTGTTGCAGTGATGCGACCGTGAAGAACCTGAAAGAGAACCGTGGAGATGGGCCTTCTTCTGAAACAATGCTTGGCAAGCTTTTGTTCTTCAGAGATGGATGCACCGGTGGATCTCCTGGATTTCCCACAATCTCCTCTGCAACTTCAGAGGTCCAACAACGATCAATTATGTCAGAATACGTGGGTTGTTGATTGTGAGATGGAAATGTCCACGCGAAAAAGAGTGTACCTCTGAAGTGTTCTTTGTCAGGGTTGAAGGCAGCATCTAGCTTAGTAGCGTCCCTCCTCCAACTCGGTGCCTTCATCCCAAATCCCCTCTCCCGACGCCTTCTTGACGCGACAAACACGATAACAAGGACAGCGACGGTCAGTAAACTGGCAGCGAGCACACTGTATCCGGCAGCCTTAGCCCGGGAGACCTTCATAGTGTGCCTTGGAGAACCAACACCGTGTGCAGCATCCCGTGGAGTAACTGCTGGAATTACAATTATTTGAGGGTGTGCAGCTGGGGAAGGGGACGACGCCGCGGGAGTAGGAGAGGAACCGGGGATCACTGGAACGGTGAAATGGTTGCCGCTTCTTCTGCAAAAAATTCAGGCAAGTGCGTTGATTTGTCAGGCAGACAGTAGTCAGCTCAGCTCTTATATATGGTTCTTGAATACCGGAAGGAGGATGAAATTCTTACAGAAATTTTGGGATGCTGAGCATCTTGTTTGGAATTGATCCTGAAAAAAGATTGTTCTCTACATTCCTGCAATGTTCACAGAATCAGGATTTCGGAATGGACCATGAGAGAAATGCACTAAGAGTTCATCACGTTATTATATCATTAATAACGATTACAGCAACCGTTTGACAGAAGGAGATAACGATTATCTGTGTAAATTGGTGGAGAAATTACAAGTCTTTCAGGGGAAGATCACGTAGCACATCGAGTGTCCCGGTTAGCCTGTTGTTCTGCACATGCCTGCAACATATTGCAAATTCAGAAAAAAAAAATTGCACCATAAACAACCAGGAAGAAAATTACTACAGAATTGGAAAGTGGCACTCACAGTGTTGAAAGGGATTTGAGCATTGCCATCGAATCCGGGAGCTTGCCGTCGAGATTGTTCGACGATAGGTCCCTGCATGAACACAATCCAAGAACAATGTCCATGAATGAAATGAAATACTAGTGACAAAAAATTGAACTGAAATATAATGCGAGATCACGAACAATCGTGTGATGGCAGTGAGCTTCCCCAGTGCCTCACTCAGCTTCCCCTGCAGTCCCATGCCTCTGAGCTCTCTGTCAGGTTCAGCAAAAACACTTCTAACTACTGGACTGTACATTTTCGAAAGTATACTGCCAGTGTAGGAGATTTGGAACAAAGAACTTACATTGCGGTTATGTTGGGGCCAATGCACTGCACCCCTTGCCATGCCTCCTTGCAGGGATCTCCTCCCGAGGAGGCCCAGCCACGGAGGTCCGGCGAGCCCAGTGAAACGTACAACTCGTTTACAGCATCAACTGCATCAGCAAAACCGGAGTAAAGATGGGCTTAGCTTACATGCATGATACATTGCACTGCAGAACTCAGCAAAGTTCTTCCAGATTTTTCTCACCGTCTTGCTGGTTGGTATGGGAGGGTGTAAAGAATGGGATGGGGAACGGGAACACCTGCGACTGCGAATGCTCGAGCAAGCACAAGGCGAGCCAGAGGACCATCCATGTCTGCGCTCTTCCCCGCATTTGCTCCATGGATAGATCTTGGTTCAAGGTACAGAAATGGTGCCAAGCAAGAAGATGATTCGCAATCACACATCCCAGGCCAGCATATGTACGTACAGAAAGCAGCGTGATGGATTTTCATAAGCACCAGCATAGAGTATAGTATACTATGGTGCGTTTTTCTGGTCACCTACCTGTTGACTGACTGCTTCACAACCTGTATGTCAATGGAGTACTCCTTCTCTTACGTTTCTTGAGGCACACTCTGCAATTTAACCTTTTGCAAACGAAATCAGGCAAGCATGATTGGACCTTGTGGAAAAGTAATATAAATACTAATCATTGCAAGTACTGTCACGCATGCATAACTGAAGAAGAGGCGTGAAGAGTATTTTCAGTTAATAAACATGATAACAGCCATTGAGAAGCATGCCTCACCTAAAAATTAAAATAATGGACATATATGTGAGATAACTGTTCTCACCTAAGATGTTTCCAACCTAAAACAACAATTGCAGGATATTTCTTCCGACATAGATGCGGATAAATGAAGTATGATATGGGGATGAATCTTGGTCTTTTGTTTCAGCTTATTGCCTCAATATGTGACTTGAACATGACAAGATCACTCTTGCTTTCCTGAAATTGAAAAGGTAGAAGATGCAATAACACAAAACACAAACTCAAACACTGAAAAAAGCATTAACAAGAATAACATAAAACCTTAATGAGTCATCAGATGCTTAAAAGCTAGAAGATGCATGGACATGCTGAGCAGAGCATAATGTGGCTGGCTGGCAGCTACAGCAGCCAGAATGAGGCCTATACAATAGTAAGTTGAGTTGCCGCGGAGCACACCACGAAAGTATGACATGGGCATTCTTCGAACTCATAAGAAAAAATACGATTCTTACATATTAGAGTTCAACAAATTCAGCTTGCATACAAGATGTCTTGCTTAAGTACACTTTAAACAGACATACCAAAGTATAATGACTAATTCCTAACAAATAAAACCAAGGCTCTAGCACTAGATCTAGCCAACATATTTCACAGCACCATCTTGTCCATCCACCGATATTTCTCCTGAAAGCATAGCGAGTTTATCCTGCAGATAGATTTAGCAAGAATTTCTAATAAGCAACTATGTAGACCAGTAGACGCAATAGAAATCTTTGCTTCCATAGTCCACAGAAAGGCGTTACATTTTAAAAATAGAGTGCAGTTTAAGAGCAAACTGCTCATTCAAGCATCAAATGAGTAGGGCATGGATAATACATGGAAGGTACTACCTCTGTTCCTAAATATAAGAAGTTTTGATGGTTCAATTTGTGGTAGCAAAGCGTTTTATATTTACAAACAGAGGGGGTATATCAAAGTCTTGCTAATATATGAATTTCAATTAAAGTCGTCCCTGAGATACGAATGCACTCAATTATCAATGCAAGCAATGGAAATTTGGATATACATAGATGCCATTCCCTCTATGAAATTAAATTGTTTTCTTTAACTGACCCGTTTCAGGGCAACTGTTGAACAGGACAGATACAAATCAAGTCCAACTTTCATAATTTTACAAATTCTCATCATAGCATAAAATGGTAAGTTTTCAACATAACAACAAATCACAGCAATTAAAAACAAAACAAACTTACCACATCATATACTCGGTTTTGACAATGATGGAGGGAAGCCAAAGTAGCAGCAAACATTTTCATAATTGAAGAAGTGCTTCCTTCTCCTACAAACCTTCGTAAGTTCAGAATTCCTGGCCTCCAGTGAAAAATAATCTACATCCCAAACAGTCGCCGCTAACCGCACAGGGTAGCCTTCATCGATGTCTAGCTGATCTTCAGTAGTGGCTCCAAGGAATAGGAATCCTTCAGCTGCGCCCACAGTGAAATAGTCATATTGGTCGGGCAACGGTATAATATTCTCGAGCTGCCAATCCTTGGAAGCTTCACAGCTATTTTGCTGACTGGTTCGATGGAGACCAAACGATCCATTTGGACTGTGATCGCCAACAAGAGAAAACATCTCGCGGGCTCCTTCTCTGCCCACTACAATTCGAGGCAGACTTCTGAATTGACCAGGCCGACGTCTGCGCGGCATGTCGTTGGCGGCGATAACATTTTCCACCTGGCCAGGCAGCCGTCTGAGCTCCACATGGTAGCCAGTGCGATCGTTGACAGTAGAAAACTCCATTTTCCGAGTGTCCAGCACGAGCCACTTGTCCACCCAAGGCGATGCCGAGTAAAAGCAGCCACGCACGAAGTCGAAACAGGACACACCGCGACATCCCAAGAACTGCGAGATTTGAGTCTGATGACACCTATGGGGGCGGCCGCCCAAAGAGCCCCAGCTGGCAGATGCGGCGACGCACCATTTTGGATCGGCGGAAGAGAAGACAAAGGCAACCAACTTGGTTGGATATTCAGCGAAGCATATCACCTTGAACAACGTCTCATCCTCATCCTCGCAGATGGGCACGAGCATGGGCTCGATTTGAAACGGTTGTTTCTCTTGGGGTGCCCCGTGCCCAGGTATGGGCGGAAGCAGCACGTGGCGCCGTGACAGCGGGTCGCATACGGCAAGGTTTCGTGGGACCTTCCAGTGCGGGCTGCCCTCGAGGAGCACACGGCCATCACGGACGTCGCAGGGGCGCCAGGTCTCGTCGTTGGGCTTGGGGACGAAGGCGTAGGTGAAGTCGGCGGCGTCGGCGAGGGCACGGGCGAGCGGGGCGGAGGAGTGGGGCGCCTCGGCGGGGTGGAAGCCATCTTCGTCCGCGAACCCCAGGAGCGGCGGCGGGTGGCGTTTGCGGTAGCGGCGGAGGAATGAGCGGTCGGTGATGATGCGGTTGAAGCGAGGGCAGGCGGTTGACGCGCGGGCGAGCGCGGCAGGGGTGGGCAGGCGAAGGAAAATCTCCTCATGGATCTCGTCGACGAGGTGCGGCGCCGGTGGGGACATGGCGGGCGGGCGCTGAACCGCCGCTTGGAGTGGGAGGAAGGGGATCGGCGCCGAGGGTTTCCGCGGGAGCGAGCGCCAGTAGTTGTGCGGCGTGCGGAGCGAGGAGCGGTCGGGGCAGAAGGGTGTGCGCCGAGCGGAGAAGTGGAGAAATGAAACCGCAGAGGAAACGAACCGCCTTGCTTAATGAATTTCGTGTGGAACCGTTTATTTCTTGACGAGTTTATGCGAGAGAAGTCACACCCTTTATCTACCTATTAGCAAAACACTGTGCGTTGCAACGGGACAATAAATAAATTTGTAACTTTTGTGATACTCCATCCGATCCGATATAACTGTCGTTGGGACTGTGCTGCGGCAGTGAAAAAATGGTATACATGTTGCGACAATTTTTTCGGATCGGAGGTAGTACTATGTTTCATCAAGGTGTGTGTTGAGAATTTTTCTCTACACGTCACAATAAACATCCGGAGCTTACCCCGCTCGGCGGGCCGACCTCTAGGACACATCTCTGCTCCCTGTAGAGTGTCACCCGACTTGGGCGGCGTCCTCAGTTATGGGAGATTCATATCTTTAGCAACGTTTCAGTGAAGTGAGATAAAGCCTAATCAAAATAGGAAAATTATCATGCCTGTGCGTTATTACATAGTAAAAAAAAAATATTGATGAAAATATTTTAGAACTTGGTTTCTTATTTTCTGTGTGCGTGTTTGTGTTTATGGTAAATTTTCAGAAACAACCTTGTATGATCCAAAAAAATTCATACACCCTGCAAATATGTTATCTTACATAAAAAGGGGGAATGGTGCTTTGATGTCACTCCATCAAAGTAATTTGTGAGTGATGTCATATCATGTGTTAATCGCTAACAAAGACACAATATTGACTGAAATAATGAGTAGGAGAAGTAGATACAAGCCTTTTTTTGTGTCCTACCTTATTCTTACAACTTGAACACATTACATATACTCCCTCCGTCCGGAATTAAATGTCGATCTTTCTCTTTTAAACACGCACACCCCAAACCTTCTTTATTGTACAAGATTGCTAAGTATTCTTCCATCCATGCTAAGGGTATAAGATTTTTTTCGCATACTCCCTCCGTCCACGTATAAGTGTACATCTACTTTTACACGTAGTCAAACATTTTAAACTTTGACCAAATTTATAGAAATTTGTAGCAATATATATGACATTAAAATAATATATTTTAAAACTTCATATCAAGACAAATCTATTGATACTAATTTGGTGTCATAAATGCTAATACTTTTCCCGATAAACTTAGTCAAAGTTTAATAAATTTGACCGACGAAAAAGGAAAATGCACACTTTATCGTGGACGGAGGGAGTACATCGGTAATATGGATAAGCAATATTTTATTGGTGAAACTTGGGCATACGTATAGGCTAATAAAGTAATAATAGTTGAATGCCCTATCTTGATTCATGATCATGATTGAAGCATGGTCAGGACGGATGCTTCACACATTGCCGACAAAATGGTCTCTCGGTATCTCATTAACAGGTTTAGAACAGTTTAATTATTAGAGCATGTCTAACAGGACCCTTAAAATTTCGCCCCCTAAATCGCGTGTAGAGGGCCCTGCACACGAAATCTAGGAAAATTTGTGCTCAAATTTACAAGTTCATCTAGCAGACCCCCTATCTCCGCCCCGTATGTTTGAATTTGAACTTCGCGGGAGAAAAGATGAACTCGATTTTATTCAGATGATCACCATTGCTACATGAAATCGAGCTCGAGCTCGTCTATCCTATTCTAGTCTAGGAAGACGACGGGGCCGGAAGCCTCCATCGCCTTGTAGTGCTCGACGTCGGCGACGGCCTTCGCCTCCTCCTCCGCTTCCGCCCGCGCCGCGGCCTCTGCTTCCTTCTTCGAAAGCTCGACCGCCGCCGCGAAGGCGGCCTCCTCCTCCTCCGCGGTCGCCGGTACCTCCTCCTCCTGCGCTGTCGCCGCGCCTCCTCCTCCGCTGCCGCTTGCGCCGTCGCCGCCGCGCTTGCACTGCTGGTGCAGCTCCCAATCCGCGCGCCATTTTGCGAATTGGGGGCCGCTCATCGGCCGCGGCGGCGGGTCGACGGTGTGGTACCTCCCGCCCGCGGCGTAGTCCGCCAGAGACGCTGGCATGCTTTGCGGCCACGCCGCGTACTTGCAGGCGGCGCGGCGGCTCCCTGCAACGGAATGTTTGCAGTGGAGCCGCCACGCCTCCTCGAGCGTCTCCGGCTCGCGGCGGCGCTTGGAGCGGGCGGTGGAGGAGCCGGAACCGTCGGGGGAGCTCATCGCGGTGGAGGCGCTTGGAATGGGGCGGCGGCGCGCGGGGAATCGCTCACCGGAGTTGCGGCGGCGCGCGGCGGAGCTAGGGTTGCGGGTGGGGGGTTGGACCCCCACCCCAACCCTCACCCACTATAAGTACGGGGCGGAGGGGGCGGTTTCGCAGGCCCCGTAAAATTTTAGTACGGGCCAGGCCGCATACGGGGGCTGCTAGACGGCCGTTTTGGCCCGCACCCCGTATGCCGCCGGAATTTTACGGGGCGCTCGCGATATAAGGGGCCTGTTAGACATGCTCTTAGGGGCATTAAAACTGGGACAAAAGGGAGCTCTCCTATGCTATCAGCCTTCGGAACCGTCCATTTTCTAAATCTGACAATTCCTGTGTGCATCGGGAGTCCCTAGGGACGCTACACTTCTTAACAGATCACTTGTGTTTGGTTGATTTGGGCCCGTACAGCCCAAAACACAACTAGGTGAACCATCGTTAAACCAGACGTAGTGGATCGATCCAACCAGCCTCCCCCTCTATTTCCCTTCTGGCCTCTCTCTGCTCGTTCGTGCGCTACCGCCGCCACTTAGGCATCACAGCGGTCGCCCCAATCGCCACCGGTGAGCACGCCGCCGTGCTCCTCTCTGTGCCGCGCACTCGTTCCACTCCGCCACAACGCTGCTCTTTGCCAAAAATTCCTCTACCTCCATGAACCATAGGTTTGTAGCCCGACGTCATCGGCGTCTGTACTTCTGCCGTGAGGTACCTAGGTTATACTACTCACCAGAACTTCCCTTCGTTCTATGCATTCTTTACTACTAGAAGTGCAGATGAAGCAATCTGGAGATGAATCCCACCAAGGTCAGTTCAATACAAGAATTGTGAATCCTATGAAATATTGGACCTTAACACTCATGGACCAGATTAATTTTCCACTTGATTTTCCTGTGATTTTCCGTGTGAATCCGGTCGAACAACATCATCTTCGTCAGTAATGGCGTAACCTCCAGATTTTTTGTATAAATCAAGCAAAACTTCACTTCTTTCGCCCATTTTAAAATTATTCAGTTCTTGCCCTATACGGTGATGAATCCCAGGCTTTTTTGTAGTTTGTAGTAATATATGGATCCCTTTTGTTTTGTTTGAAGTAATCACTTCTCTTTCATATCTAGGATAAACATTTTTGCAGGAGATAGCTCCAATTATAAGTGTCAGCTTCATCTCTCTCTAATCCGCATACATTTAGCACTGTTCTTAACGAGGAGCAGCACCACCTCCGTCTGATATTATCTATCTTGAGGTCCTGAATAGCAGGTTTCATCTGATCACATTCACCTCCTTTACTCAGATTTTCTGTACCACGAATTTCTTTCCATCAAAGTATTGGACCATCTATTTCCATGTTCAAGAAGGAAGTGGAAAATTGACGGAATTGTTTGGTGTAATTAGTATAATTGTTTGCCGTGAGCAGTTTTAATCACTTGTATGTGTCAATGTGTGTTTTGTGAGAGGCGAAAGAGTAGAGGAGAAAATTCATAAGGTTAAGAAGAAGATGCAGCAAGACTACATGTATTGATTTTTTATTCATTGTTTGACTTAGAAGAATTTATTTGACTGGCCTTTTCTTGCTACTGTTATGATTGTTTGGACACCAATCCTATGCAGCTTCTGATGGAGCAAAGAAGGTGACTACAGGAAAAGGAAGAAAGGTGCGACAAATAAGAATGCTGAAGATTTCTTTGATACGGATACTCGTACCGTGCTGCTTTTTCCTTAAACGCTCAAAGCATATAGCGTGTCAACTGTCTAGCAATTATATGATTTCTTTTTCACTTTACTAAATCATGCCGCCAAATTTTTTGGAATTTATAATCAGGAATTCCTCAGAACTATCTATGCTTCTTCTGCTATTGTCATGCAGGTGCTCTATTTGATGGTAATCACTCAGTACACTGGCACCAGATACAGGCCATACAACAAGCTCAAAGCCACCGTTTGTAATAGTAAGTCCCTCAATAACCCAAGGATACACGATTATATCGAAATTAAGTATTTGTTCACGAGCACCAGATGAGTTGTTCATAAGGTGATTTGGTACAGTAATTCTTATGTTGGAAATGTAAAAAAAATGAGTATTACTTACTGCAACTATTCCTATTACCTTGCAATACACATGGATTCAAGAACTAAATACTTAGTTACTTACTTCCAGGTATTTATGGTGGTTATTTAGGTAGTGATTATCTATTTTGGTGCCTTTTTGTTCGTACCTATGAAGTAACTAGCTAGCTGCTGATTCCGTAAACAAGTGCTATTGAAAGTAATATTGTTTTAGCTACCTTGCTCAATTTTGATTTCACGGTAAATTGGACTTGGTAGGAGTACACCATGCAGATTCCTTATAAGTTTGCAGAGTACTCTGCACTAACCCGTGATTAGTAGCTCCGATATATGACGCACCTACAATAGCAACCCACATCAGCCTTGAAAATAAAGCACGACATCAATTATTTGTGTTTTTATGACAAGGTTTCCCTGTACTTTGCATGGCTAATTTGGATATTTTTATTTTGACTGTAACTGATCGAAGCTATGCAGCTGCATTGTTGATTAAGGGGAGAAAGTATCTACACGTGTAAAAGCAAGTCAAGAATAAAAGCGCCGGCCGCTAAGCAAGATACCAATTTCACAACCGGAAGTTTTCCTCAATGAGAGAAGCAACATGGAGCGGATCAGGATCCGTGTATGCTGTCAGCGCCATCCTACAACCAGAAGCAAACAAAGCTCCACCAAGATTGCATCAAGCTCGGAAGATTTCGAATGCTGGGCAACAAACTTTATGTGCTTGGGGCTACATTAATAAAAGTATGAAGGGATTCGAGTATGACTTTGCTCGGGTTAGCTTAAATTGACTAAAAATACACTTCAAATTATTACCTTTTAAATATATCAATCTTTTCGGTTTAGAAATATATTTTCAACAATTTCTGACATTTTACTGTACTAATGGACGGGCGCGGCAACGCGCGCCTACATGATCTAGTACTATATATTACAGATTCAGAACCATTGTATACTGCGGAAAACAATATAACTCTACAAGGCAATTTTTTTTATATTATTAAGGACGCCGACTTTTTTATCCTTGGTGAGAATTCCAGATATTCTGGTCCACACAGAACTCGAACTCTGGTTGCTGGGTGCAACACTACAAGGCAATTTGCTATTCCAAAATAAATTTGAACCTAAATCAACGGTGAAGCAACGCTAGAACTAAACGAAAGGACGGCGCAATCAGCAGCTCATGTTCTTTCATCTATTTGCTCAACATGGCATCAAACCAGGCATAGGTGTAGAAGGGAAGCGGGAATACACAACCAGGGTTAGACCGCGGCCTGGGCATCGGGACAAATGGTTAGAGATGAACCACGAATGACGGTGACCTGAGCGTCGATGCGGGTAGCCAATGACGGACCACACAATGACGTCTTGGAGCAACACCGGGAAGGGACGGCGGAGCTCCCACACGAGCGGGACTCCTACTAAATTGAGGAAAAATATGTAGCCTGACTAACCCTTGATTGGAGATGCAACCAGGATAGTCATTGATCCAGATCCAAATTTTGATCTATTAGATTGAGATCTAAACCAACTATTAGATTGAGATCTAAACCAAACCTCCAGCGGCACTAACCTGTGATTGTATTGTGGTTTGTGTATGAGCAGCCAAAGCTGGTGCTACTGTTGTTGTTGTCGTCTCCATGTACTGGATTGTCAACGTCCGCTAGGTTTTTCATAGCAGTGATTGAGGTCATGAAGGAGTCCCATGTGTTTCGGGTCCGATCTACCGGAATGCCCACCGCGGGAATGGTCGACGGAGCCCCCACCAGAACACCCGCTGCAGCGCATGGCGCAGTGCAAGATGCACATCTGTGTCGCTGTAACGGCGTTGTGTGGAGAGCGGTGTCGGGGCACGGGTAGTTTCAAGGTTTCACAGGGCGATGTCACGTCAATAGCTCCAGAGTCGTTCCGCGCGACGACGCCGGACTGCCGGAGTCGCGTGAGGCGGCGTCACGCAGGGATCAAAAGTTCAGAACGGTGTTATCGTCGCGATGAGCGACATCACGAGGGGGATCGGAGCAACTGCATTGAGCGGGGATAGTCTCATGTGTCGTGAGACAGGGATGGCGGCGTGCCAGGCCAGGTCTCCTTCCACGATTTTGTGCTCATCCAACGAATCAATGAAGTCTAAGTACTCAAGATAAGCATGCATATGTGGAATTGGATGCTGATTAACTACATTCTGTTGGACAAGTATCGCAGCGACCGGTTCCGCTAAGGCCGGTCACAATGGGCAGTAACTATGTTGCTCACAGTTTTCCCCTCTGACCCTGTGTCATGTGCCGCTCCGGCCTCGACGCCCACCAACCCCGCCGCCCGCCACTCCGGCGACGGCGGCCACCAACAAGCCATGGACCACCCTCTCTCGGGCGCTCTCCCTCTCCCCGACGCTCTTCCCCTCCCCGCGCGGCCGTGAAGACAGGTGGCGTGGGTGCGCGGGGTCGGACTCTGACGAGTCCCCATGTTCCTTCCGCGAGGTGCTCGCTGGAGAGCGGACGGCGACGTCGCCCGAGGAGACGCTGTCCCCGTCGGCACGCCTGGGCCTGAGGTCTTAGATCTCCCACGACTCCCAGAAGGCCATCGATGAGCTCGACAACTCCCACGACCCCTCGGACGAGCCGTGTGATGCACCATGGGAGGAGCCCAAGCATGTACGGCGCAAGCGCGCGAGGGGGCGCCGTGGGCGGGAGAAGGCTAAGGCTAAGGCGGCGCGCCGCGGGTGCCACGCCGGCGCCTACGCTGAGTTCGATGGGCTCTGTCTCCTCTGCAATGATCCGGGACATCGCGCTGTCGGCTTCTCCAGGGGCCCAGTCTGTTTCCGCTATGGACGACGGAGAGGATAAAGAACAAGTGTTCACGATAATAGAAGAAAGTACACTCCCCAGTGGACCCAATGACGGTTTAGGTCAAGACGACATCTTGCAGTACCTGAACGATTCAGGTCAGGGAATAGAGGAAGAAGAGCAATTGCAAGGACCGGATGTGGAAGCGGATAAAAGTAGCAATGAACAAGCCTTAGTGAAGGCCGTGGAACCTACTACATCGACGCCGTCTACCAAGAAGTCGAAACGAGGCCCGTCTCAAGAGATGAGCTCTAAAGAGCATCTGGTAATCGAGCAAGTCTATCGATCTGGCGAACCTGCTTGGCCCATTAGTACCGCAACTAAGTTTACAAGTCAATGTGGAGTTATTGTTAGGGACATGATCCCGATAAGTGTTGAAGAATGGAATAAGCCAGCAAAGGACGAAGACGATCCCGACCGTCTGGCAGTTTCTTCTGTCTCAGACCGGCCCAAACAAGCTCTTTTCGACAAGCTCATGAACCATTTCAGTCTACCAGAATGTGATACCAAGGATATAGAAAAGGCAATGCGCGCCGCAGTCATGCACTGGGATCTTAAGAAGATGGCCGAGGCTTTCAATGCTTACAAGAAAAGATTATGGAAAGAATATCAAAAGAAAAATACACTCCCAAAATTCGAGAGGCCGCTAGAGAAGCAGAAGGCACACTGGCCAACATTTCTGGCATACAAGCAATCAGAAAAGGGTAAGCAAAGGTCAGCAAATAATGCGGCAAATGCGGCGAAGAAGGTATATCACCATAAAATGGGTTCAGGTGGCTACAGAGTTGTAGTGCCTAAGTTTGACAAACTTGAAGCTAATCTGCGAGAGAAGAGGATCATTCCAGGTACACGTGATTTTCCGCGGAGGTAAAGAAATTGGTTGCTTGGGCATGGGGCAATATTTGACGCAGAAGGGAACCTTATTATGAGTGAAAAATAAAGGCCCCTTTGCCGCACTTGAGAAAGTGTTCAAAGAGGTTAAAGCGGGAGTTCAAGCCTGATCGAGAGAATGAGCTATCAAAGGCCCTCGGGAATCCGGAACATGGCAGCTGGACACGAGGCAAGGGACGGTATCTGTGGTGCTTTGGGTTTAAGAAGGAAGATTGTCTATATCCATATAGAAGCCGAGAGAGAGGAAAGAGACGGAAGGAGGCGCAAGTCGAAGAACGGGTTGGTTTCTTGGAAGCCGCAATGATAATGCAACAACAACAAATTAATGAGCTTACTTCACGGCGCTCCCAGGAGCAAGACTCTACACTCGACGAAGCAGACCCATCTCAACGCCGGAGCAACGTGGCTTCAACGGAGGTCCCGGCTGGCGCTGCAACGGTAATTGATACTAGAACACATATGATTGTTGATGCCGCTGCACAAATGGGGGCCGAGGATGCAATCAAGGAGAAGACAAGTTGTGAGCTATACGTGTCGATCTCGAAAGTATCCATCAAGGTGGCAGACGGCTATGCTTTACCTTGTGTAGAGGGAGCGACCTGCCATGGCCGTCCGATTACACATGGTTATGCTCGCGTCGGTGTGGATGATGTTCAAGCGGCTTGGAGGATACTGCGGCCTGACATCCCCGGAGGTGATGGGGTAGAGACATTGGGAGAAGCCGTCAATTCCATCATACAATGGAAAAATAAAGGCATAGTGTTTCCGATGAGAAGTCCGCCGCCACCACCGCCACCTACTTCTCTGAGACGCGGTCCACCGCCAGCACAACCACCTACAATGAATCCGGCTCGATCATCGCCAGCACACGTCGATGCCATGGACGTCAGCAGCCTGAGTCGGCTCGATCTCCGATGCCTGAGCCGACTCTATCGCCCACTAAGTCCTCTAAGCGGAAGGCTGCTGCCTCTAAGTCTTCCCCCAAAGAAGAAACGTGCTCCGAAGAAGAAACCCAAGCCTCCGCCAGTAAAGTTGCCTTACGAAATGAATGACGAGGAGACCAAGGAGTGGGCGACTGCGGACACGAAATGTGAGATGGCTACGTGGGGAAATAAAACCTCAGAGCCGCCAAAGGAACCAATAAATGCGGCAGTAAAGAAGAACTTCAGGAATTTGCTGGAAATGTCATCCCAAGTTCGGCTGAATCTGCCATCTCACTATAATCGCGTATTATTGATGACTTATAACAAAGTCAGCAAGGCGGGGAAAACAATTCCCCATCTCGGGAAGCAGCCAAATCAATCGGTCCTCCCGCTCAAGGTGTTGGCCACTTCATAGACTACCTCCCAGACAGTTGATATGGAAGCAACTAAGAGGTTTGCCAGAGATTGTGGTATAACAGTTGACCAATTGCTAAGCTATGGCGACTCCATCTCAAAGGCTGATACGGCATGGAAATATGAGTTAGGGAAGTCTCTCGTCAGACCTGATCTGCTCGACCCTATGACAACATTCAAGCGCCAACTGCATAAGTGGTATGTCCAAAGCGCACAGGACGGGTAGGACCAACTCATGGTGAAAATTAGACATGAGGATTACTTCCGCGAGGACTCGGTTTGTATTGATTTTGAAGATCTTTTTTTCTTCAATAATCTAGACGTCCTCGACAAATCGCTCATCAGCACCTATTGTTTGTAAGTCTCTACCTCGGCTAGTTCGATCATTGATTCTTATATTATCCTCACTGTACGATATCTACTATGCATATTGAAGATTCGGGAATATAATGGAAACGGTGGAATTGGGTTCATTGACCCATATGTCATCAAAGATTTCATTTTAGGGCGATACCCTAAAATCACAGAGGATAACATCGTTATGTTTTTGACGAAACAATTTCACTGTAGTGAAATACTATTTCCTTACAGATAAAGGTGAGTATTACCGTCTTATGCATATTCGTTCACATTTCTATTTTGCTAAGTCGGTGTTAAGTGTAATTGATGAGTTATGCATGACTATGTATACAAACGTGTGCAGTTTCCACTGGATTCTTTTCAACATTCATGTTGACACCGGAGCAGTTGATCTAATGGACTCTATGGATAAAGAACAAAAGTAGTACATGCCCATTATTTCAATGCTCACAAAGTAAGTTCAATTGTTGTCGCACTATACCGTCCCCTTTTGTTCAATCATTATCGTACGATTACCCTTTATTCTTTTTTTATTTCCTGGACAGGGCTTGGAAGCGGTTCAGGAAGCAACAAGCCGGTTTAACAGAGTTGGATATGAAAGTTGATACACTCATCGTACGTAGTACTTGCTACGTTCACTCATCTCTCTTTAATTTCTTGAGCATTATTTGATTCAATTCTATTTCTCGTAAGGTGCCCTAAGCAGCCACAGGGAACAAATCTATGTAGATTCTGTGTCATGGAGAACATAAGGACAATCGTGAATGAGCGGTTGAAAAGAAGGGCAAACTTACAGCTGCACGATCTACGAAGGGAGTTCCTACCGGCAGACTGCTTACAAGAACTTTAAGAGGAATTGGCGGGTTATTTGCTGATGGAAGTCATAGATCCAAATGGACCATTCCATTATAAACAATGATCTGCATGCATGTACGTAGATGGTCTCAATGTGTATAACTCTATTCAGATGTAATGATCTAATTGAGATCAATGTAATTATCTTGTGATGATATCAATGCATGCAATGATCTGTATGATGATTACTGTCAATGTGCAACAAATATGTCATTTACAGCCTAAACGAAATCACCGAAAAGAAAACAACACACAAAATACACCCCAAAAACAGCCCCCAAAGAAAACATGCCAAAGCTTTTCCGCGGCAGAGAAACACCCAAAACTCTGCCACGGCAGAGAGCCTTTTACCGGGGTAAAAGGGTGTCGGCCTGCTCGTTGCGCAGAGCCCACGTGGGCACCCCTTTTACCCCAGTTGGAAAGCCCGCCGGGGCCTAAGGGCGGCCTTTAGCCCGGGTTTGGCAAACCCAGTTGGGCAGCCGGTGCATAGCCCCCCCCCCAAGCGGGGCAAAAGCTCCGTTCTCCGCTAGTGAGAGGAGATTGAAATTAAAGCTCGCCTTAATCCTTTGAGGCGGGGCAAAACATGAAATAACCGCTAAACACACCGAAAATTCGGAACTCGGCCGCGAGGTGTGATGTCTACGCACGCTTCTATTCTTGTAGACAGTGTTGGGCCTCCAAGTGCAGAGGTTTGTAGAACAGCAGCAAGTTTCCTTTAAGTGGATCACCCAAGGTTTATCGAACTCAGCGAGGTAGAAGTCAAAGATATCCCTCTCAAGAAACCCTGCAATTTAGATACAAGAAGTCTCTTGTGTCCCCAACAGACCCAATATACTTTTCAGGTATATAGGTGCACTAATTCGGCGAAGAGATAGTGAAATGCGAGTACTATGGATGATTATAAGTAATAATAGCAATCTGAAATAAATATGGCAGCAAGCAAAAATGTAGCAGAACATGCGGAAAACGGTGTTTCAATGCTTGGAAACATGGCCTAGGGATCCTACTTTCACTAGTGGACACTCTCAACAATGAAAACATAATTGAATTAATAAATACCATCTCTTAACTATGCTACTCCAAACCACTCTCCGGTCGAATAACAACACCAATCTATGCGTAGGGCTTTAACAGCACTCCTTAGAGTAAGCACTTTCCCAACTAAGTAACCCCCACACTATCACCATGGGACCCAGATGGTTCCACGCAAACACCACAATTTCATAGGGTTATCCAACACAAAATATAAATATAATGCTAAACCACACGGTGCACACACTGTCACATTTACGTCATGATCAAAGTGTTTACGAAGATATCATAACAAAAACCACTTGAGTAGCATAATAGATGAAGAATAATATCTACGAATTCAACTAGATTACAAAGCCACGATCACATATAGATCACACCATGGGAGAGAGAGATGAACCAGATAGCTACCGGTAGAGCCCTCAGCCCCGGGGGAGAACTACTCTCTCCTCATCATAGGAGACAACAACGGCGATGGAGATGGCTTCCGGGGGCACTTCCCCGTCCCGGCAGGGTGTCAGAACAGAGATCTGTCCCCGAAACTTGTCGGCGGCGGCGGTGGAGCTACGGATGTATTTTGTGGAAAAGGTCGATGTTTTTAGGGTTTCCCTCCGGGGAGTATATATAGGTGAAAGGGCGATGTCGTGGTGTGGCCAAGGGTCCCACACCACCAGGTGGCGCGGCCAGGGGGACCCACACCACAAGTGGCGCGGCTAGGGGGACCCGCGCCACCCTATGGCCCCCCTCCGGGGTTTTTTCGGGATTTCTGGAAGCTTCCGGGGAAAATAGAAACTTCGGGATTCGTGGGGTACAATTCCGAGAATATTTTCAGAACAACATTTCTGAAATAAAAAACAGCAGAAAACAGGGAACTGGCACTTGGCATCTTGTTAATAGGTTAGTCCCGAAAAACGTGTAAAAATGCTATAAAGAAGGGAGAAAACATGTAGCAATTGTCATAATATCATCATGGATCATCAGAATTATAGATACGTTGGAAACGTATCAAGGTGCAAAATCTCTCCCCCTCGGATTCTTCTCTTCATCTCAAGCACGTCCCCTAGCTTCATCGTAGATTTATGCTTTTGCAATTCCTCATCAGAATCAGAAGCCTCATCATGCACTTCTTAAAACCGTCCACGCACTGGAGAACCACCTGAATCCATTCCCCTCAAAAAAGCAACATATTCGCCATATCAACATGTACCCTGTCAAACTACCTTGTCGATGATGGATGAAATGCCCAGAGCATGCATATGTCAGCCATAATATATCACATGTCTCCAACCATCTCACGCACCACCGAATCGATCGTTAGCACTCCACGATCACCCACACTCTCCCCTCCTGCAGCGACAAGAGGGAGAAGATAAGACCCGATAAGACAATCCCCGCAAGAGTCTTTGCTTGCAGGGGTAGGATAAGATCACCACCGCAATTGCCATTGCAACCGGCAGGGCCCCTCATCGCCACCCCCTTTAACTCATTTGTCCTATTGGTTTTACCGTCAATAACATGATTTCTTAGCTGAGAGCAAGCATCAAAGTTTTAAATAGAGGGTTATAACATTTAGCGGAGCTATAGAGAAGCTAAGCCCCATTTAGCGTTTGTTCTTAAGTCATGAAATATTTGAAAAAATAAGGATACAATCAAGCATTATATATCATATATACACGTGTGTTCAGTAACTAAGGCTTGCATCAACGACTCATATTAAAAAAATAAAAAATAAACAATAGGGTGCATGGATGGCTTTACAAACTCATTTGCGTCCCTCGTTTGGGTATAGCGGCTTAGCAGGATAATGACTTAAAATTTAGCGCCATAGCAGGATTTAGCGAACTATTAGCGTCATATTTAAAAGCACGTAGATTTAGCGAGAGGACTTTTAAAAAAGTATAGCACTAGGGCAAGAATACATGCATGCCGGTCACATGATGCATGATGCCTAAAACGGTATATATATAACCCGGTCAGAGTGTAACCCGCGAGTAGCTTGCGAGCTACTCGTTTAAATCGTTTAATTTTATAAAATCATAAAAAGTCAACATTGTATACATTGTATACAGTATATGCAATTATTTTTAATTATTTGGGCATGCATAGTGCAATCATCACATAATTAATAAAAATATTTCACAATCAAATAATTTGTAGTTCATAAACTACAATAGTCAAGAAAATATGTTCACATAACCAAGAATATAATCTAGCCACTCTTTTTACCAAGTTAAACGAGCTAAACGAGAGCTCGGTAAAATCAGCTCGTTTAGCTTAAAACGTTTAGTAACTCGGCTCTGCTCTTTTACCAACGAGTTTGAGCCAAGCCGAGTCCAGCTGCGAGCTACTCGTTTAACTCGCCAGTTTTGAGTTTGAATTCCATCCCTACTCCATAAACTACTCCAAATGGTATGCGCTAAAGTGCTAGGGAAATTTTTGCCTGTGTGTAATTGTTGCACCCGGCGTGACCCAATACCTCCCACCAACTCTCTACACACTCCCAAAATACTAAGGGGAGCCAATTTGTGGAGTGTAAGGCACCAAATTCAACTTTCGAAGCTCTGAATCAGACACCACTATGAGTTTAGACAACGACGAAAGGTTAGCAAATACGAAATTATGACAACCTTTCTCGTGCCACCATCTATCTTTTTTCTATAAGCGAACTCCTTGATCTCAAATCCCCTCATCTAGTAGTGAAGAGGACATCAGAATTAAAGCTCTCCTTAAGGGCATCTCCAGCCGTCCCCCCCAGAGCCCCCCCAGGGGGCTTTTTCGCGGCGGAAGCGGCGAATAACGCCGTTTATTCACCACTCGGCCCCCCCAGAGGCCCAAATAGCGCCGTTTCGGCGCTATTTCGCGCCGCGGCACCCAGGCCAAACCCAGCCCGCTGGGTTCGGCCTGGGGGGGCGAAACTGCGCGGCCGCGTGCGTGGGCCAGCTCTGTCAGCGACGCGACGAGAAAGCGCGGGAACATAACCGCCCCCGTGATCGTCTTCTCGGCTTCCGCGCGGTCAAAAGGATGCCGTCGTTTATGGCGTGGCGGCCGCCCAGTGCATGCGCCCCGTTCAAAGATTGCCGGCGTAATGGCGTGGCGGGCGGCGGCGAGGGGACGCGCACGCAGTAAATGCCCGGCCGCCTATAAAATCCTCCCGCCGCTCGCCGCGCTCGCCATTCTTCCACCGGCGCACTCCCTCTTCTCTTCTTCCTCTCGGCGCTCTCCTCTCCCCCCGTTCTCCACGTAATGGCCAGCTACAAGGACGGCGCAGCGGCCAACGGGTTCCCCCGCCGCAACCTTCGCCGGGGCGAGGCGATGGCGCTGTACCGCGCGGGCTACCCGTGCCCGCCGGACGTGCGCCTCCCGAGCTCCGGCGCTGGGCAGAGCCGCTGTACGCTCAGCGGCGGAGGGGTGCCCGTGCCTCCCCTCCCCAACACGGACGCCGAGTTCCGGCGCGCCATCCGCGAGGCGCGCGACGCCATGGCGGAGCCCGACCGCTTCCCGGAGACGGGCGTCGACGAATTCTGGTGGCAGCACCTCATCAGCCGCCGCGACAGGGAGGTCGCCTCCCTCAACGAAGACGGAGGACGCCGGCGACGACGAGGACGAGTGGCCCGACCATAAGGTCGGAGAGCAGCTGTCCTTGGACACGCTCCAGCCGCTCGACGCCGACGCCGCGGCGACGTGGAGCCTGCAGGAGAGCACCGCGGCGGAGCTGGAGCTCCAGCTCCGCCTGCTAGCGGAGGCCGAGAAGCGCAAGGCGGCGCGCGACAGTGAGGACGCCGCCAACGCGGCCCGCCTCCGCGTCCCTCCCCCGCCGCTGCAGAAGGAGAACGTCTAGATCGTCCTCGACCCCGACACCGACGAGGACGACGAGATCCAGCAAGCCCTCGCGGCGAGCAGGTGGGACAGCTGCGGCAACGCCGGACATGGGCCGAGCAAGCGCCCCGGCTGAAAGAGCATGGTTCCCCCATGTGTGGTTTTGGTAATTGATGACAATCACTATGGACTAATGGTTGCATTGAGCTATACTTGTAGAGTTTGTCCATAGGCAATGCTTGATGTCCATGTGTTGGATTCAAGATAATCAAGTGGTGACCAAGGTGCTATTCATGTGAATATCCCAAGTTTGGTCATGAGAGAGTTGAGCATATTTCAAGTATGTCTTGAAGAAGAATATTGTGTGAACATTCATGTTTACCTTCAAGACATCATTATTATGAAGAGATAAGAAAAGATAAAAGGTTTATCAAGTATGTCTTGAAGAAGAATATTGTGTGAACATTCATCTTTACCTTCAAGACATCATTATTATGAAGAGAGAAGAAAAGATAAAAGGTTGATCAAGGCAAAGTGTTAAGCGATGGTTAATATTGATCAACTCACAAAGCAAGAAGATGTACCATGTGGTATCATGGTATCGTAAGTAATTGTTCATATAGCTTTGTGTTCTAACCCATTATATGTTTGTGTGGTATATCTATGTGGGGTTAGGTATCTTTCCATGGGCTTTCATCAAAAGGAAGATTTCATATAGTCCATGGTGGATGACGCCAAGTTGTGGTCGTCATCAAGTTTGAGAAGTGCAAGTTCAAGGGGAGCATATCGAAGAGATCACATTCTTGAAGCTTGCCACTCTTTTGGAGATGATGTTAAAGTAGATATACTTAAAAGAGCCTCTCCCATAGTTGCATATGGGGGAGCATCTTTGTGTCTTCACCAAGCAAAAAGAAATCAAGAAAGGTGTTCCATCTTGAGGAGGTCGAGATCGTCATATTCTAGCTCAAGTGGAATGCTCAAGGCAAAGGTATGATCTTGATAGGTTTTCTATTTTACCGGTCTCATAGCATTAGGAGGGAGACCGGATTATAGGATAGATAACCGTACTATCAAGAGGGGCTCTCATATTAGCAACTTGATCGCATCACTCGGAGAGAGCTCAAACCTTTGCATACTTGGCATAACATTTCTTGGTTCTTATTTGTGTTTTCTCCATGTGTGGTTTTTGAGCTTGTCATGTGCTTCAATACAAGCTCAAGTTCATCAAAAACGGGTTTTGCATGAAAAACTTATTGCGTTTTTGATATTGGAGGTTTTACCGATTGTTCCTTTATAGAGAGGTAATAACTTTCATCATTTGGTTTTATCATCCAATTATGGACTATGATGTTTCTTTGCATAATCTTGTAGTGCTCGTTCTTACGATTTCAACGAGCCCAAGATCATCGAAAACGGAGTCCGGATGCAAAAGATATCGCGTTTTTAGTGAAGGACATTTTCTGAAAACTGGTAGGCCGGCCCCAGGCCGGGGTGGGCTCCCCAGGCCGGACCCCTACCCGAACCGTCCAGCCTGGAGGCCGGCCTGGCCGGCCCGGGAGGCCGGGGTGGGGCAGAATGCCCCCAACGGGCTGTTTTTGGGGGCCTATAAAAGGGGCCTTCTTCCCCATTGGTTCCCTACCTTTTTAGCAAGTTTTCCCCCACCATTGTTGACCTTTTTGGAGCTTGCTCTCTCTCTATTCCTCCATGATTCTTTCCTCCAATTAGTGGGAAAAGAGAGAGGAGATCTAGATCTATTATCCCACCAATCCATCTCTCCTCTTAGTGAGGGGAAAGTCTTTGGATCTAGATCTTGTGGATTCATTTGTTGAGTTCTTCATTGTTCTTCCTCTCTTCTCCCCCCATAGCATTTGTTGCTTTGGTGGGATTTGAGAGTGAAGGATTTGAGCACTTCTTGTGTTCTTGCCATTGCATAGGTTGCATCGGTTTGAGTTCTCTACGAGGATTCGTTCGAGTGAAAGGTTGAGAAGCTTGTTACTCTTGGGTTCTTGGAGTGCCCTTGAGCTTGTCCTCTTGGGTACTTGGAGTGCCCTAGACGGTTGTTGTTGTCTCGGAGTTTTGGTAGCTCCGGACCTTGTTGCTATCTCGGAGTTTTGGTGGCTCGCGGGATATTGTTGGGAGCCTCCAATTGAGTTGTGGAGATTGCCCCAACCTTGTACGGGATCGGTGACCGCCCTCAAAGGTCCCATAGTGGATCGTGGCACTCCGCATTGGTGGAGGCACGAGGAGAATAAGGTGAGCCATTGGGCGCTTGGAGTCATTGTGACTCCACACCTCTCCAACGGAGATTAGCTTCCATTGGGAAGTGAACTTCGGGATAAATCATCGTCTCCTCGTCTCTCGGTTATTTCTATACCCGATCTCTTTACTTATGCAATTTACTTTGTGATAGCCATCGAGCTTGAAGTAATATATCTTTCTATCACAAAGTTGCTAGAATTGTTTAGCATAAGTTGTTGGTGCACATAGGTGAACCTAGTTTGTTTAGGTTTTGGCTTGATAAATTAAACGCTAGTTTTATTCCGCATTTATTCAAGCCTTAACCGTAATTATTTTTAAACGCCTATTCACCCCCCCTCTAGGCGACATCCGTGTCCTTTCAATTGGTATCAGAGCCGGGTCTCTCTTCATAGGGTTTCACAACCTAGAGAGTAAAGATGTCGGCTAGGGGATTAGTGCATAATGACACTTTTATATTCGATGGCACACATTATAATACTTGGAAAATTAGTATGCTTAATATTTTTAAGGACATGGGTCCAAATATAGAGAAAATTGTAGATATGGGTTTTTCTACTCCAACGGGTATTGATTGCTCTTTAGAGGATGAGAAAAACTTATATCTCAATACTCAAGCTACTAATGTGTTTTTCAAATATTTGAGCATTGTAGTTCTTGAGTCAATTAGGCCATCTTGGAAAGCTCATGATATATGGACCAAGCTTCAAGATAAATATGATGTGTCCAAAAGTTGTGGTGACGATTATTCTCCCTCCACCTCCGAGCGTGATGAGTTCTCAACTTGTTCTACCTCACCAACATGTGTCAAGGCACAACATAATGATATGGTGAGTAGTGACAAAAATTGCAATGTTGATAGTATGCTTATTGTTGACGATTCTTCATCTCTATCTTATTGCAATACTTTGTCTATGGACTTAAACACATCTAGAACCCAAAATGATTTACATGCTTGTGTTGATAGTCCATGCATATCATGTAAAAATTCCTTGACTAAATCTTATAATGATATGCTTGATACATCTTGTTTCCATAGTAAAAATGGTTGTATTTCCTCTGGTACTTGTGCTACTAACCATGTAGAAGAAACTCAACATTCCATGGAACAAGATGTGGATTTAAGTGGCGCTTCAAGTAATGGTTCATCATCATCTACCATATCTCACTTTTGCCTTATGGCTAAAGGTTCAAAGGTAGCTCCTACTTTGAACACCAATGTATCTAGTGATGATGATGATGATTATGATGGTGATGAGGATGATGATGATGATGATGATGACGATGATAATGACAATGATTCGTTAATGGAGAAAGGTAAAATGATTCACAATATCCTTTATGAGGATAAAGATGCTTGTGCCAATTTCCTAGAAATCATTAGAGCATTTGATAGGCGCAATATCACCATTAAGGATTTGGAAGCATGCATTGACGCGTGTTATAGCCGCGAGCGTGATTATTCCAATGAAATTGCAAAACTAGAGGAAGCTCTTGTAGAAGAACAAACTATCAATGAATCTCTTGAAGAGACTTTTACTCTAGAGTTATCAAAATTAAAGGACTCTCATAATAGAAACCTTGAGGTGGTTAATTGTCTTAAAACTAAAAATGATGAGCTAAAAGTCGAACATACTCAACTTAAAGCTTCATATTCAAAAGGACTTGCCAATTTGCCTTCTCCTATTTCTATTAATTATGATGCTTGTGCTACTAACTCTATTTCTCGTGAAGCATCTACATTGAAGGAGAATGTTGAGCTAAGGTCTCAACTTGAGTTGCTAACTAGCAATTATGGGAAATTGGAAGAAAGTCATGAAAAGCTCTTAGGCTCTTATGAGGATCTTTTAGTATCACATGATAAGCTAAAATTAGCTCATGAGGCTATTACTACCAAGGTGATATCTTGTGAGCCTCATGTGTACATTAGCACAAACTCTACTCAAAATTCTATTTTGCCTCGTGCTAGTCCTATTAATTCATTCACTCATAATATCGCTACATCTTGTGATGAATTGATTTCCATGCCTTGTTGCTCTAACAATGAATCCTCTAGTTCCTCTATTACTTGTGTTTCTACTAACCATGTAGAGGAAATAAAAGAGCTCAAGGTCCAAGTCGCTTCTTTGAAGAAAGACTTGGAAAAGCGTCATGGGAAGTCCACACTTGACAACATGTTGAGTGTACAAAGATTTCCCAATGACAAGAGTGGACTTGGATTCAACTCCAATAATAACAAGAAGTCCAATATAAAGAAGAATCATATAATCAACAAGAACAAGAGCCAAGAACAAGTCAACAATTCGTCCAAGATTGTTTGCTTCAAGTGCAATGTTGAAGGGCACCATGTTAGGTCTTGCCCATTAAAGAAGAAGCCTCTTAGTGAGAAGCAACAAGGGAAGCGGCCACAAGTTCAATATCATGCTCAACCTCAAGATGAAGAAAGGCTTCTTCCCAAGAAGAATCAAGTTATTACTCCTCAAGTTGAGAAATCAACTAAGAAGAAAGGAGGAAGCCGATGTTGCTACTTATGCCGTGAAAAGGGCCACCTTGCTTCCTCATGCACTAATGGTACCTTATCCAACTCTATCATTATTTGTGATGTTTATTCCCTTCGGAAGGATAAGGTTGGCAATGTGTTTGCCAAATATGTTGGCACTCAAAGTGGTGTCAAGAAACAAACCATTTGGGTTGCCAAGCCTATTGTGACTAACCTCTTAGGACCCAACTTGGTTGGGAACCAACAAGCTAAAACTTGATCAATAGGTGTTGTTGGAGGGCATTGGAGACTTGGCTATCTTATGAAGAATTAAGGGATCTTCATCAATTATATTTACTCAAGCCAAGTCATTTGTATCATCATATATCTATCTCCTATCCAATGTGTCTCCTTGCGGTAACTTGTATTTAAATTATATACATTAAAAGTTGCTTGCCCCTTGCATGTGTTAGTTGTGTGTCTAGCATGTGTTTGTATATGGTGTGCTTACTAATTACCTATCTTGAGTAATCTAGTATGTGTTTGTTGGTTTGCACTCCATGTACTTGTTTGTTTTGTGTTGAGCCTTTATTGCAATTTATGATTAATTTAAGTTGCCTCTTTTGAGAGATTAATGAACTATCTCATTTTGGGGGAGTGGTGTGCTTGCCACCTCACAATCCTAAAATATGTGTACATGAGGTATATCACTTATTATTAACGTGACAAGATTATATAGTCTCCATGTGGTATTTCATTCTCATGAGAAATTCGAATTTCACAATGTTCATTAATTATCTCTTATTTGATTTCACTTGCCTCTTGTTGAAAAGAAATGGATTATCACATTATGGGGGAGTAATAAGCTATGTGCATATTACAATCCTAGAAAATGTGAACATGTGAGGTAATGCCACTTAGAATTGATATTCTAAATTATCTTGTTACTATGTGGCATGATTAGCTCAAACAAGTTCCATACTTGCTTAAATGAGTTTTTGTATCTCATATGTTGGTTTGTTGAATTTGAGAGAGTTTCTTCGTGCGGTGTTCCTCAAATGTGCACTAGTATTTATTGTTTGGGAAACCGGTTGCTTCAATATATATTAAGAATTGCTTTGCATGATAATTTTACTAGTTGAAGCATGGTAATTAACTCATATCCTTTTCCATAAACTTTTGTGTTTCAACATGATCACGAATATTTTTGCAACATACCACCTAAAATTAACACCATACCCTCCTTGTCCTTGGACAAGTGACAACCATATTTGTGGTAGAAGTTATTGATCATATTTACATTATGCGTTGCTTCCATTTGTATTATCGACGAGAAATTGTTTTGTATGAACTCACATTGTCTTCCTTGATGAATATCTATGTGTTATAATCAAACAAAATTCTAGTGTAATGGTTGTAAGAAAAGCGAGGATCCCCTTATAGTGCTTTTGTATTAAAATGCAAACATCTATATAATGCGAACACTATATTTTCAATTGGATCTCTTGCCACTTAATGAAAGTTTCTATTGTATGCATGCGAAGAGTGATGATCCCATTTGTGTGCAAAATTCAAAAATCATGCATAGATCATGGGGGAGCTATCGTAGTTTCTTTTTGAACACTAGTTATCATCAATTGATATTAGATCTTAAATTGGTATTTTAATCAATATCTTGTGTGTTTGTGGAAGGCACAACTTTTATTTTTTTTATTACTTTGTGCCATCATAAAAAGTGTAAAGGGCTTGGTTATCTCATTCCTTGTTTTGCATTCTATTGTTTTGAATGAGATAAGTCTTTGATCATATTTTACATAGACATCTTCTATGCTCATTTGTTTTGCCTTGATGCCCTCAATTGGTATTTATTTGGAGTTTGATATCTCACTCATAGATATTTGCTTCAATTGACATCTCTTGGAATTTTACATGGTTCATTTGATGTCTATTGGGATCTCAATATTTTACTCCTTGATGCATTTTTATTTAGTATCCCCCAAGTGATAAGTATTTCCGTTAGTATTTTATTTTACATGGTATATTTTCTAATTGGTATCTTATCAATCATGAGTTGATTGTCATGTTCCTAAATCCTATTTTGAGTGTTTGATCACAACATATGGAAGGACTAACGTGTTCCCTAAGTTTACTCAGAAAATATCATGGATAAAGTGAAACCATATCTCCCCATATACCTCATACAATGAAAAGCAAAAATGGAGAAAAGGTTAAGGAAACAATGGAGAAAAGAGAAGAAGAAAAGGAGAGAAAGAAGGGGTGCCGGCCTCCCAGGCCGGCCTGGCCGGTCCCCTAGGCCGGGCCTAGGCTGTGCGCCGGCCTCTCCCCCGCTCCGCGCCGGCCCCAGGCCGGGCTCCAGGCCGGGGGGCTCGGGTGGGTGCCCGGCCCCGGCTGCTCCCCACGCCGGCCCGAGGCCGACCCCCAGGCCGGGCTGTTCGGGCGGGTGGCCGGCCCCAGCCACGGCTCCATGCCGGCCTGGCCGGCCTGCCAGGCCGGGCCACCTCCAGCCGGCCTGCCCCTGCGCCCACGTCGGCCCCAGGCCGGGGTGGGTTTGGCTCCGCCCCTGGCTGCTCTTGGCCGGCCTGGCCGGCCCCCTAGGGGGGCGCTGCAGAGTGGGGGAACCTCCCAACGACCATTTTATTGCTCCCGGGTACAGTTCATATGCGTTGGATGCTTGCCTCATTCAGAAAGAAGGTGTTATCAATACATGCTTATTGGAGTCAGGCTATGATGATGGATGAATTCTTATATAGTACATCATCACCAATGCTACCTCGGTAACAAGTATCTATCTCATGCATATACTCTAACATTTCAACCTTTTGTAGGTTGTATCATGGCATGAAACATATTTACTCCTTGTGATATTTGTTGCTTTTATCAAAATGTCCCAACTATCTCTTTTTCCCTTATTAATGTGTGTGACGTCTTTGATGTGTTTTTGTTGGAAGGTCATTCATATCCTCAAAAAAAAAAATGCTTTCAAGCAAAGATCTTATTATCATATTTATGTCTTCGAATTGGATATCTCGCTCTTTCTCTTTGTAACTATATTGTGTGTACATGTTTCTTTATGGATGTACATCATCATGATTGTGCTCTATTTAAGAAACTTATACACATGATAAGAATTACATGTCCTATTGGTATCCTAATGGTTCGGTGTCCATCCTTTTATTGGTAACTTCTCTTATGGCTTAACCATCTCTTACTCCAAGTGATATGCCTTATTTTCTTTTATGATCACTTGCACTTGCTTTGAGTTTTGAACAACAGTGGGGGAGTTATGATTCCATTTTTGTGCCCTTTGCGTTCAAAATGCAATATTTCTAAATCATGCACAATATTGGGGAGCTCCTCTATTTTCTTTAAAAACACTCATTTTCTCAAACCATAATATATCTTGTTCGTTTGGTTTGTTGGATCTCTTGATTGATTGCTTCTCTTTAGGAGAATATTAGATTTGTATACCATCTTATTTGCAATCTTTGGATCCTTGGTATAGTTCCTCCCATTATTCATCATTGGATAAGTGTATTTGATTTCACTCATATTATGAGAAGTGCATAGCCTACGGAGGAACCGTTACTATTGGCCATCTAAAATTTCTATGATCCCATTTTGGAAATGGATGCCAATGGGGGAGAAAGTTTTGAGGGTTTAAGAAATTTTGGTTTTGTTCTTAAGCATTTTCCTTTCATGCTCATGCATCCTTGCTTGTTCATTGTTGGTAAAATTCATTATATAAACCCTCGTAAAAGAGTTTGTCATCAATTACCAAAATGGGGGAGATTGAAAGAGCATGGTTCCCCCATGTGTGGTTTTGGTAATTGATGACAATCACTATGGACTAATGGTTGCATTGAGCTATACTTGTAGAGTTTGTCCATAGGCAATGCTTGATGTCCATGTGTTGGATTCAAGATAATCAAGTGGTGACCAAGGTGCTATTCATGTGAATATCCCAAGTTTGGTCATGAGAGAGTTGAGCATATTTCAAGTATGTCTTGAAGAAGAATATTGTGTGAACATTCATGTTTACCTTCAAGACATCATTATTATGAAGAGATAAGAAAAGATAAAAGGTTTATCAAGTATGTCTTGAAGAAGAATATTGTGTGAACATTCATCTTTACCTTCAAGACATCATTATTATGAAGAGAGAAGAAAAGATAAAAGGTTGATCAAGGCAAAGTGTTAAGCGATGGTTAATATTGATCAACTCACAAAGCAAGAAGATGTACCATGTGGTATCATGGTATCGTAAGTAATTGTTCATATAGCTTTGTGTTCTAACCCATTATATGTTTGTGTGGTATATCTATGTGGGGTTAGGTATCTTTCCATGGGCTTTCATCAAAAGGAAGATTTCATATAGTCCATGGTGGATGACGCCAAGTTGTGGTCGTCATCAAGTTTGAGAAGTGCAAGTTCAAGGGGAGCATATCGAAGAGATCACATTCTTGAAGCTTGCCACTCTTTTGGAGATGATGTTAAAGTAGATATACTTAAAAGAGCCTCTCCCATAGTTGCATATGGGGGAGCATCTTTGTGTCTTCACCAAGCAAAAAGAAATCAAGAAAGGTGTTCCATCTTGAGGAGGTCGAGATCGTCATATTCTAGCTCAAGTGGAATGCTCAAGGCAAAGGTATGATCTTGATAGGTTTTCTATTTTACCGGTCTCATAGCATTAGGAGGGAGACCGGATTATAGGATAGATAACCGTACTATCAAGAGGGGCTCTCATATTAGCAACTTGATCGCATCACTCGGAGAGAGCTCAAACCTTTGCATACTTGGCATAACATTTCTTGGTTCTTATTTGTGTTTTCTCCATGTGTGGTTTTTGAGCTTGTCATGTGCTTCAATACAAGCTCAAGTTCATCAAAAACGGGTTTTGCATGAAAAACTTATTGCGTTTTTGATATTGGAGGTTTTACCGATTGTTCCTTTATAGAGAGGTAATAACTTTCATCATTTGGTTTTATCATCCAATTATGGACTATGATGTTTCTTTGCATAATCTTGTAGTGCTCGTTCTTACGATTTCAACGAGCCCAAGATCATCGAAAACGGAGTCCGGATGCAAAAGATATCGCGTTTTTAGTGAAGGACATTTTCTGAAAACTGGTAGGCCGGCCCCAGGCCGGGGTGGGCTCCCCAGGCCGGACCCCTACCCGAACCGTCCGGCCTGGAGGCCGGCCTGGCCGGCCCGGGAGGCCGGGGTGGGGCAGAATGCCCCCAACGGGCTGTTTTTGGGGGCCTATAAAAGGGGCCTTCTTCCCCATTGGTTCCCTACCTTTTTAGCAAGTTTTCCCCCACCATTGTTGACCTTTTTGGAGCTTGCTCTCTCTCTATTCCTCCATGATTCTTTCCTCCAATTAGTGGGAAAAGAGAGAGGAGATCTAGATCTATTATCCCACCAATCCATCTCTCCTCTTAGTGAGGGGAAAGTCTTTGGATCTAGATCTTGTGGATTCATTTGTTGAGTTCTTCATTGTTCTTCCTCTCTTCTCCCCCCATAGCATTTGTTGCTTTGGTGGGATTTGAGAGTGAAGGATTTGAGCACTTCTTGTGTTCTTGCCATTGCATAGGTTGCATCGGTTTGAGTTCTCTACGAGGATTCGTTCGAGTGAAAGGTTGAGAAGCTTGTTACTCTTGGGTTCTTGGAGTGCCCTTGAGCTTGTCCTCTTGGGTACTTGGAGTGCCCTAGACGGTTGTTGTTGTCTCGGAGTTTTGGTAGCTCCGGACCTTGTTGCTATCTCGGAGTTTTGGTGGCTCGCGGGATATTGTTGGGAGCCTCCAATTGAGTTGTGGAGATTGCCCCAACCTTGTACGGGATCGGTGACCGCCCTCAAAGGTCCCATAGTGGATCGTGGCACTCCGCATTGGTGGAGGCACGAGGAGAATAAGGTGAGCCATTGGGCGCTTGGAGTCATTGTGACTCCACACCTCTCCAACGGAGATTAGCTTCCATTGGGAAGTGAACTTCGGGATAAATCATCGTCTCCTCGTCTCTCGGTTATTTCTATACCCGATCTCTTTACTTATGCAATTTACTTTGTGATAGCCATCGAGCTTGAAGTAATATATCTTTCTATCACAAAGTTGCTAGAATTGTTTAGCATAAGTTGTTGGTGCACATAGGTGAACCTAGTTTGTTTAGGTTTTGGCTTGATAAATTAAACGCTAGTTTTATTCCGCATTTATTCAAGCCTTAACCGTAATTATTTTTAAACGCCTATTCACCCCCCCTCTAGGCGACATCCGTGTCCTTTCACCGGCGACGGCCCCGACGACGACGACGACGACGACGACGACGACGGCGGCGATGACGGCGACTACAGCCAGGCCATCGCCGCCAGCCTCGGCCTTCATTAGATTTAGTTTAGTTTAAATTTCAGTTCTAGTTTTTTAAATTCGCGCCGAATATGTACGCACTTTGCCTAAATTCAATAAAAATCGCCTATTTTCAAATTGCGTTTGTTTGGGCCGAATCATGGGCTCGGGGAGCGACTGGGAAGCCTGCCCCCCAGGTTCCAGAATAGCGCCGCTTAGCGCCGCGGCGGCCCCAAAACGGCGGCGTTTTGGGCCCTGGGGGGGCGCAACGACTGGAGATGCCCTAAGCCTCTGAGGCAGGGCAAAATATGAAATAACCGCTAAACACACCAAAAATTCGGAACCCCGGCCGCGAGGTGCAAAATCTCTCCCTCGGATTTTTCTCTTCAATCTGAAGGACGTCCTCTAGCTTCATCGTAGATTTATGCTTTTGCAATTACTCTTTGGAATAAGAAACCTCGTCATGCACTTCTTAAAACCGCCCGCGCAATGGAGAACCACCTGAATACATCCCCTCAAAATCAACATATTCGCCATATCAACCCTTACCCTACCAAATTACCTTGCCGATGATGGAGGAAACACCTAGAGCATGAAGATGTCAGCCGGAACATATCACATGTCTCCAACCATCTCCCACACCACCGAATCGATCATCGACACTCCACGATCACCCACCCTCTCCCCTTCTGCATCGAAAAGAGGGAGAAGATAAGACCCTATAGGGCAATCCCTGCAAGAGTCTTCGCTTGCACTGGTAGGATAAGATCGCCACCGCAATTGTCATTGTAACCGCCAGGGGCCCTCATCGCCACCCGCCTTAACTCATTCGCCCTAAAGGTTTCACCGTCAAAGTTTTAAATAGAGGGTTATAGCATTTAGCGGAGCTATAGTGAAGCTAGGCCCCATTTACGGAGCTATAGCGAAGGCACGCCCCATTTAGCGTTTGTTCTTAAGTCATGAAATATTTGAAAAATAAGCATACAGTCAAAACATTATATATCATATATACACGTGTTCATTAACTACGGCTTGCATCAACGAGTCATACAAAAAAATTAAACAATAAACACACTAGTGGAAACAACCCCTTTCGTCCAGGGCCAGAATAGTCATCTGTCCCGGTTGCATCAAAATTCGGGACAAATGCTATGCATTGGTCCCGGTTTGTGCGCCCGAGGCAGCAGAAATCGCCTGAGGGCATCAGTCCCGGTTCGTAAGGAGGCATTGGTCCCGGTTTGTGGCATGAACCGGGACCAATGCCTTGCCACATGCCACGTGGCACGCGCAAGGGCATTGGTCCCGGTTCGTGGCACAAACCGGGACCAATGCCCCCCTTCCCCTACATATACTGCCTCACAACCCTCTTCCATCTTTTTTTTTGCTTGGAGGAGTGAGAGAGGTGGGTGCTAGTGTGTGTTATTTTACTATGCACACGAGGTGTTCGACGAAATACCCGAGCCACAGATAAGCTCACGGAAAATGGTATCTTCGATCGAGGTTAACAAACTTATCTTTTTCAACTGTAATTGATACATAAAAAAGTAATATTTGTCGATGTACTGTGGTCATTTCTCTATTGAATATGTTATTGTAATGTTTTTTGATAAACTTAATTATACGATGCAGATGGATGCACGGCAACGATGGATGTACGGTGACCGACGCACTTCCGAGTATATGGCAGACCTGAATGCATTCTCGTTGTAGCTTAGGCGAACAAAGATAATGGCTTTATGTGTTGCCCATGTGTTGATTGTCGGAACGTCAGGGAGCACTCTTCGTCGAGAATCCTTCACGGCCACCTACTTCGGAGAGGTTTCATTCCCAGCTATAATTGTTGGACCAAGCATGGAGAAAAAGGGGTTGTGATGGAAGACAATGAAGAAGAAGAATATCATTTGTTCTCTTAATACGGTGATACTGCAATAGAAGACAATGCAGAAGAAGGAGGTGATCAAGAACAGGCATCAGAAGAGCCCGATGATGATCTTGGCCGAGTTATTGCTGATCCAAGGGAAGACTGTGAAAGTGAATTGGAGAGGTTGAAGCTGGACAACATGTTACAGGATCACAAAAAGTTGTTGTACCCAAATTGCGAAGATGGTAGCACAAAGCTCGGTACCACACTGGAGTTGCTGAAATGGAAGGCACATAACGGTGTGACTGTCAAGGCATTTGAGAGTTTACTTCAACTAATGAAGCCGAAGCTTCCAAAGGATAACGAATTGCCTGAGAGTATGTACGAAGCAAAGAAAGCTCTCTGCCCTCTAGGATTATATGTGCAGAAGATACATGCATGCGTTAATGACTGCATCCTCTACCACGGTGAGAAGTACGAGAATTTGGATGAATGTCCGGTATGCACTGCACTGCGGTATAAGATCAGAGCAGATGACCCTGGTGATGTTAACGGCGAGCCCCCCGTAAGAGGGTTCCTGCAAAGGTGATGTGGTATGCTCCTATAATACCACGGTTGAAACGTCTGTTTAGAAACAAAGAGCATGCTAGGTTGTTGCGATGGCACAAAGAAGACCGTAAGAAAGACGGAAAGTTGAGACACCCCGCCGATGGATCGCAGTGGAGAAAGATCGAGAGAGACTTCCCGGACTTTGCAGGAGAGGCGAGAAACTTATGGTTTGGTCTAAGTACAGATGGGTTTAATCCTTTTAGGGAGTAGAGCTCGAGTCATAGCACCTGGCCCGTGACTCTATGTATGTACAACCTTCCTCCTTGGTTGTGCATGAAGCGCAATTCATTATGATGCCAGTTCTCATCCAAGGCCCGAGGCAACCTGGCAACGACATTGATGTGTATCTAAGGCCATTAGTGGAAGAAATCTTACAATTGTGGGGCAAACCAGGTGTACGTGTGTGGGGTGAGAACGAACAAAAGCCATTTGACATACGGGCGTTGCTTTTCGTAACCATCAATGATTGGCCTGCTCTTAGTAACATTTCCGGACATACAAACAAGGGATACAATGCATGCAAACACTGTTTACATAAGACTGATAGTGTTTATTTGGATAAATGTAAAAAGATTGTATACCTGGGGCATCGTAGATTTCTTCCGATCAAGCATCCCGTAAGAAAGAAAGGAGGGAAGCATTTCAGAGGTGAGGCAGATAACCGGAAGAAGCCTGACCTCCATAGTGTTAATGATTTATTCGATATGGTCAAGGACCTAAAAGTAATCTTTGGGAAGGGCGATGGCAGCCAACCTGTTCCGAACGGCCCTGATAAGCGCGCACCCATGTGGAAGAAGAAATCTATATTTTGGGAGCTACCCTATTGGAAAGTTCTAGACGTTCGCTCTTAATCCGACGTGATGCACGTGACAAAGAATCTCTGCGTCAACCTTCTATGCTTCCTGGGCGTGTATGGGAAGTCAAAAGATACGCCAGAAGCATGGGAGGACCAGCAACGTATGAAAGACCCAAGCAACAAGCACACGGATACAGGGCGCCATTACTTAAGCAGCTACGCTCTTACTAAAGCACAGAAGGAAATATTTTTTGAAGTCCTTTACATTATCAAGGTTCGGTCTATCTTCTCGTCGAATATAAATGGGATAATAAATATGGCAGAGAAAAAATTTCAAAACCTGAAGTCTCATGACTGCCACGTGATTATGACGCAGTTGCTTCCGATTGCATTGAGGGGGCTTCTACCGAAAAATGTTCGAGTACCCATTGTGAAGCTATGTGCATTCCTGAACGCAATATCTCAGAAGGTAATCGATCATGAAATTCTGGCAAGATTACAGAGGGATGTGGTCCAGTGTCTTGTTAGTTTTGAGTTGGTGTTCCCACCATCCTTCTTCAACATTATGACTCATCTCCTGGTTCACCTATGTGAAGAGATTCATATTCTCGGTCCGGTATTTCTACACAATATGTTCCACTTTGAGAGGTTCATGGGAGTCTTGAAGAAATATGTTCACAACCGTGCTAGGCCAGAAGGAAGCATCTCGAAGGGCTATGGAACAGAGGAGGTCATTGGGTTTTGTGTTGACTTTATTCCTGACCTTAAGACGATTGGTGTTCCTGAATACGGATGGCACCCGCCGGGTTCGGGGCCGGGTTTGGCACCCCCATACCCGTACCCGGCCCCTCTCCCCGCCCCCGCCACCCGCCCCCATACCCGCCGGCGGGTCCAATCCTAAACCATACCCGACACCCACCGGGTTCAAGAGACCCGATGGGGACCCGCGTCTCCTGGCCGTCTCTGAAGTGCATCTTTGAGTGGACGAGGCAGAGCTGCCCAAAGCAAGCTCGCCGGCGCGGAGCAGGGCCCAGCTGGGGGCCAAACAACAACAAATTCACAGCAATATTCACAGAAATAAGTTTAAATGACATATTCATACAAGTCCAACAACAAATAGTACACCGAAATCCAGATCATACAAGTAAAGTCCTAGCAATCGGTGGCGAACCGCCACACGTGCCACCTCCCTTCCTTGCCTTGGAGCTCGACGGCGCACCCGGCACGAAGCCAAGCCAAGCCCCGCTTCATGCCGGAGGTAGCTGGACAGCAGGCGATGAAGGTGTGGGCAGAGCATCTTCTTCCTGCAGGTCGGAGGATGAGGGCCAGGACGACAAGAGCGGGAGCGGAGGGGGAGGGCGCAGCGTCGGGTTGCTCGAGCTCGGGCTCGGGGAAGAAGCGGAGCCGCAACAACGGGAGCGGAGGAGCAGCACGCAGCAGCGGCGGCTCGTGCTCGGGGGCGCAGAGGGCAGGCAACGCTTCGTGGGAACGCAGCATGAGGCGCTGCCGCGGAGGGCGCCGCGATGGCGCAGCCCGCCGGTGGTTCATGAAATCGTGGAGAAGACGGTGGCGCTGAGGGGATCGGATCGGAGCAAGGAGGAGGTCTCGGAGGGGTTGGGGTCTCCTCTGTGGCTTTGTCTCGTGTGGCGGCTGGGGACAGGGAGAAAGAGGGAATAGGGTTTGAGTGGGAGGAGTGGAGAATACGGTGGGGGGTTAGGGTTTTCTTTCTCCTATGTGCGATGACACGTGGGCCTAGCTGCTGAGAAGACACTGACATGTGGGGTTACTCGGGTATGAGGGTTAAAGGGTATGGGTTTGGCACCCCCATACCCGCCCCGCTATACCCGATGGGTACAGATTTCACCCGCTAAGCAGACCCGTGGGTATTTTTCTATACCAAACCCTCCCCATTTAAGGCGGGTACCCGTCGGGTTTGCGGGTATCGGGTACCCATTGCCATCCGTATTCCTGAATCGCGGCATGAGGGGAGACTGAGGGGAAAAGGAACACTGGGAAAGAAAACAATGATATCCAGGGACGGGCATTCTTTCACTAAAGCACACTACATAGTTCTACAAAATTCCATCTTCGTGGCTCCGTATCTCGAGGAACACAAGGATATTGTACGCTCCACAAACCCGGGGAAGGATGACTCATGGATTAAATGAAAACACATGGAGACTTTCGGAAGTTGGTTGCAAACACATCTTATAAATGACACCACTGTTGAAGATCAGTTGTACATGTTGGCCGGGTCACCATCTTCGACTATTGGGAGTTTTCAAGGGTACGAGATAAATGGGAATACATTTTACACGATCGCTCAAGATAAGAAGAGCACCAACCAAAACAGTGGTGTCCGCTTTGATACAACAAACGAGAATGGAAAAAATGACACATACTATGGTTACATAGAGGGGATATGGGAACTTGACTATGGACCTTCTTTTAAGGTCCCTTTGTTCAAGTGCAAATGGGTCAACCTGAATGGAGAAGGGGTAAAGGTAGACCCGCTTTACGGAATGACAACAGTGGATCTCAACAATATTGGTTACAATGACGAACCATTCGTCATAGCCAATGATGTGGCTCAGGTCTTCTATGTGAAGGACATGTCCTCCAGACCGAAAAAAGAAAAAATAAGCAAACAAATACATCATACGATGAGCCGAAGCGTCACATAGTTATTTCAGGGAAAAGAAACATCGTGGAAATCGAGGACACGACAGACATGTCAGAAGATTATAATAAGTTTGTTGAAATTCCACCCTTCACAGTGAAAGCCGACCCAACCATCCCGTTAAATAATGAAGATGCTCCATGGTTACGGCCGAAGCGATCATAAGCTTCATGGACCATCTCTACATGAAGAAAATTCGGAAGACTAGATAGGGATGTTTTTGGGGATGTGTAATAATAAACGTGGAATACATGATCATAGTTCTGTTGAAAAAGTGTTCACAAAAACTTGCTATCTCCTTCTAATGTTCTAGGGTTTCGGTTTGAAACGACGGTGCACGCAAACATGCATCTTGGAAGCACGGACAATATTGACGAAGGAGGTGTGCCGCGTGGCGCGAGAGTTGTGACGCGTGGCGTGGGAGTTGTGACACGTGGCCAGAAGGGCGCGGTATAAACTGCCACGCCTCGAGCGTCTTCTCCTCTCCACGCGCCGACTCCTCTCCATGCACCGTCGCGCCGCCACCATGCCTACGAGGAGGAACAGCACCACCGGCTTCCGCGGCGTCCGAGCACGGCAGAACGGAATGTTCAGCGCGGATATCCGTTGGGGGACGAACGCATCCCCCTCGGCTCCTTTGCGACGGCGGCGGAGGCCGCCCGCGCCTGGGACGCGGCGGCCTGGCGCCTCAACCGCCCGCGGTCGCTGATGAAATTCAATAACTGCCACACCCTCTGGGAAGCGGAGGCCAGGGCGCCGAAGCCGCAGATCGTCACTACCGCCGACCACCTCCACCTCCACCACCGCGCGTTTCAGGGCCTAGTCGACGCTAGGGACGACTGCGTCGTCCGCGAGTATTACCGGAACAATCCGGGGGAGGAGAGCGCCGACGAGGAGCTCTGGCAGACCCGCACGGCTGAGCGGGCGGAGCGCCGCCTCGAACGCCACCTCGCGTTAGATGCCGCTCGGGAGGCGAGGACGCAGGCGCTGCAAGAGCTCCGTCGGGCCGACCACGCCGGCGAAGTCTGGGCCTCCAACGATCCGAGGTGGGGCCTATCTCGTACATACCATCATGCACCTCCGACGACGACAAGGAGGTCACCGACGAGTTCGGCAACGACGATGACCCGGAGGAGGTCACCGAAGAGTTCCCCGACGACGACGAGGAGTAGTGTTCGTCTGTTTTCTGTTTTTAATAAAAGAATTTGTATTCTGGCGAACTGCGGCGCGCTAGCGCGTCTGTTTTCTGTTTTTAATAAAAGAATTTGTCGCACTGGCGCTCGCGCCCATATTGCACACAAACATGCATCTTGGATAGATAAAAAAGGTAGTACATAATGGAAACCGTGGATCTACATAATGGCAAGATTGGATCTGATCTGGTAGTCATACTCCTGCCTAGGCCTATAGTACTCTGACTCGTAGTCGTCGTAGTCGCCGCCGTCGTCGTCACTATCGTCGGACGGTGCTCTGGACTCCCTCGGAGGATCACGACGCCAGGACTGTGCGTGAGGGTAGCCCAGGCGGGGTTATCGCCGGCCCTGATGTAGTTCATGATGCTCTGAAGAGTCCGTCCGCGGACCCACCACAGCTGACGACAGTCCTCATTGAAGTTCGAAGGAGGCGGGCTGTTCTCCTCGTACCTGGCGAGCGCACTCTCACGCCGATTAATGAAGAAGGCGTCCCAAGTAGGGTGGTAGTCAGGATTCCAACTGGGATTCCTCTGCTGCTCCGGCGTGAGCTCGTGGTAGTAGTGGTTTGTGATGGCGGCCCGACGCGCCACACCTTGAGGAAGAGGAGGGACCGGCACTCCTCCGGCGCTCAGCATCCAACCGGCGGGAACGCTGTAGCCGGGCGGGCAGGGGTAGTTCGAGGCGGAAAGTGCCTCCTCCTGGAGGAAGGTTAGAGTGGGTACGGTAGAAGCCATGAGAGAGTGATGAGTTTATTTGTGTTTATGCCAATGGTGGCAATGCATACATATATATAGTGAGAAGAAACAGACCCTTTAGGCCCGGCCTGTTTTACCAACCGGGACGAAATGGTTCGGGTTTCGTTGGGGAACGGATCGTCCCTTTAGTACCGGCCTGTTTTACCAACCGGGACTAAATGGTTAGGGTTTTGTTGGGACCAATCAGAAAGAATCACACGGATCGTGTGTTTCTTTCAAGCGCTTGTGAGTCGTTGGATCAGGGGTGTGTTTCTTTCGAGCTGTTGTGAGCCGTTCGATCAGGGGTATACGGTGTG
Source organism: Alopecurus myosuroides (assembly GCA_028641055.1). NCBI lineage: Eukaryota > Viridiplantae > Streptophyta > Magnoliopsida > Poales > Poaceae > Alopecurus > Alopecurus myosuroides. Next base: position 325,811,695 of record CM054060.1, read on the forward strand.
TTTCTTTCGAGCGGTTGTGAGCCGTTGGATCATGGGTGTTTCTTAACCGTTGGATCGAAACCCTAGCAGAACACTTTGTGAGCGAGAGGACCCTATATAGCCCACCTTCATACATCAGTCAGTTCATCGAGCAAATACAAATCATCCGGATTCGCTAGCATATGTCCTACCGTGCATTTGGTATGCATATATGCACTCAGTAGCCACGGTTGGGCTGTATGCTGGCGATACCGGTTGTTTTGTTCTACATCCCCCTTTAAGGTTTGATACATCATTCAGTTCATCGACCGAATACAAATCATCCGGATTCGCCATCATATGTCCGACCGTTCTTTTGATATGCATATATGCACTCAATAGCCACGTTCGGGCTGTATGATGGCGATACCGATTGTTTTGTTCTACATCCCCCTTGAAGGTTCATTGACGGAATACAACTCACCCGGATGCCTTGTATGCGACGAAACTATGTATATGCATGGATCAACCGGTCTGATGTGCACTTATTATAAATTTAACGTACCTTGTTTTGTATTTGAAACGTGTGGAGTTATTATTTGAAACATAAAGGATATAATGGAAAAAAATAAACAATAGAAAACATATAGGAAATAATGGAAAACATGAAGGAAACAATAGAAAACAAAAAAAGGTAACAACAGAAAACAAAATAAAACATAAAGGAAAACAATAGAAAACATAAAGGAAAACAATATAAAACATAAAGGAAACAGTAGAAAACAAAATAAAACAAGAGAAAACAAAAAGGAAACAAGATAAAACAAAATAAAACAACAGAAAACATATAGGAAAACAATACAAAACAGAAAGAAAACAATAGAAAACAAAATAAAACAAGAGAAAACAAAAAGAATACAAGAGAAAATAAAATAAATCAATAGAAAACATAAAAGAAAACAATAGAAAACATAAAGGAAACAATAGAAAAGAAAATAAAACAAGAGAAAAAAAAGGAAACAAAAAACAAAATAAAACAATAGAAAACATAAAGGAAAACAATAAAAAACACAAAGGAAACAATAGAAAACAAAAGAAAACAAAAAATAATTAAAAATAGGGCATTCGTCCCGGTTTTTGCAAACAACCGGGACGGATGCCCCCCAACGCCCGCGTTACACGTATCCCTGCGGGAAAAAAGCAAGGGGCATCCGTCCTGGTTCGTAGGAACAACAGGGACGAAAGACCCTTTCGTCCCGGTTGTTCCTACGAACCGGGACGGATGCCCCTCGCTATATATAGGCGTCGCCTCCCTCCCCAAAATCATAACCGCGCGCAGGGAACGAAATTGATCGACGCCGCCAGGCTGTTGCACAGGAGCGCTGTCGTCGTTCTCGCGCTCACCGTCGATGTCCTTCTCCGTCTGCGCACGCCTGTGGAGGAGCGCCCGTCGCCGTCCTTCTCCGTCGCGCACCCCGCGCCGCCCTCCGTCGCGTGGCCCTCGTCGTCGCGGCTCCACTACCCGCGGCGCCCTCCGTCGCGGCGCCACTGCCCGCGCCGCCCTCCGTCGTGCGCCCGATATACAGGAGGTGGGCACTGCCTCCATCGCCCTAAACAGAGGTTTTTTTTTTCTTTTTTACTTACTGTTTTTGTTTTTTACTTTTTTAATAGTGTTAGAAATGTTAGAATCATTAGTTAGGAATTATTAGAAATGTTAGGAATACTAGAATTTTTAGAATTGTTAGAAAATTTTAATGGTAGAATTGACTTAGGAATTTTAGAATTGACTTAGGAATTTTAGAATTGTTAGAATTAATTGACTTAGAAATTGACTTAGGAATTTTAGATTTGACTTAGGAATTTTAGAATTGTTAGAATTGACTTAGGAATTTTAGTGTTAGAAAATTAGACTTAGAAAAACTTTAGTGTTAGAAAATTAGACTTAGAGAAATTTCACTTAAGAATTTTTAGAAAATTTCACTAAGTTAGTGTTAGAAAATTTCACAGAGTTAGAAAAATTTCACTAAGTTAGTGTTAGAAAATTTCACTAAGTTAGTGTTAGAAATTTTCACTAAGTTAGAAAATTTCAGTAAGTTAGAAATTTTCACTAAATTAGAAAATTTCAGTAAGTTAGAAAATTTCACTAAGTTAGAAAATTTCAGTAAGTTAGATTTTTTTGCTTTGTGTTAGAAATTTGCAACTGTTATTGCAGTTTTACTTGTGATGTTCGTTCGATCTTTTGAATAAATGCCGATGATTGAAAGAGTTGGTTCACACTCAGATGGCCTTGGTGGTTCGGTGCGTCTTGTGATTTTCACAAAGTTAGGATCTTGTGCATCCCACTTGGCGCGCCGGGTCCACCAAAGGCTGCTTGTATGTGTCCACCCTAAATATGAGGCACACAGACCGATGACCATCTTGTTCCTGTTAAGAGGTACTACATGCGGTGGTGATCCGGGGAAAGGAACGAATGCGAGGGTTTATGGATTTCTTTCGAACTAAATAATGTCACATATGTAATATGGTTCGTGAGATCCGGATAAAGCTGAACCCTTTAGTGCACATTCGTAATGGTGACATTCCTCAGAAATCCCTTCCGGGGTTATGAAGAATGTCCCCATTATGTATGTGTACAAAAGGGTCTAGTTTTTTCCGGATTTCACTATTACATATATGATTTTGTTCAGTTTTAAAGATGTACAGAAACCCTTCCTTCCCCTGCATCGCCATCATGTGTACTTACCTCGTAACAAGCACAAAATGTGAAGGTCCAACTTCACATCAAAGCCCGATGACCATCTTGTTCCTGTTAAGAGGTACTACAGGCGGTGGTGATCCGGGGAAAGGATGAAGATGAGGGTTTCTGGATTTCTTTCGAACTAAATAATGTCACATATGTAATATGGTTCGTGAGATCCGGATGAAGATGAATCCTTTAGTGCACATTCATAATGGTGATATTCCTCAGAAATCCCTTCCGGGGTTAGGAAGAATATCCCCATTATGTATCTGTACAAAATGATCTAGTTTTTTCCGGATTTCACTATTACATATATGATTTTGTTTAGTTTCAGAGAACTCCAGAAACTCTTCCTTCCCCGCATCGCCATCATGTGTACTTACCTCGTAACAAGCACAAAATGTGAAGGTCCAACTTCACATCAAGGCCCGATGACCATCTTGTTCCTGTTAAGAGGTACTACAGGCGGTGGTGATCCGGGGAAAGGAGGAAGATGAGGGTTTCTAGATTTCTTTGGAACTAAATAACTTCACATATGTAATATGTGAGATCCGAACGAAGTTGAACCCTTTTGTGCACATTCGTAATGGTGACATTCCTCAGAAATCCCTTCCGGGGTTATGAAGAATGTCCCCATTATGTATGTGGACAAAAGGGTCTAACCTTGTTCGGATCTCATGATATTACATATATGATTTTTTTTTAGTTTCAAAGATTTCCAGAAACCCCTGTCTTCATCCTTCTCCGGACCACATCACGTGCACTACCTCGTAGCAAGCACAAAATGTGAAGGTCTAGGCAGGAGTATGACTAGCATATCAGATCCATTCTTTCCTAATAAACTTGTGACTCGAACGGGGCATAACATCATTCCAGATTATCCAGTCATGTGTGAAAACATTGCAGATCACTTCCTCTTCTTCTTGAAAGAAGAAGAGGAAGTGATCTGCAATGTTTTCACACATGATATGGATAATCTGGGATGCTACATCTGTTATGTCCCGTTCGAGTCGCAACTTTATTCGGCAAGACTCGATCTGATCTGCTAGTCATACTCCTTACTAAAGTTCAGAAACCCTTGTTCCTGTTAAAAGGTACTATAGGCGGTGGTGATCCGGGGAAAGGATGAAGATGAGGGTTTCAGTTGGAACTAAGGAACGTCCCATTTGTAATATTAGTGTTAGTGAGATCATAACACTTACGTATGTGATTTTGCTTAGTTTCAACAAAGTTCAGAAACCCTTGTCTTCATCCTTCCCCGCATCGCCATCACGTATACTACCTCGTAACAAGCACAAGATATGAGAAGGACCAATTTGATCCTTTGTGTTTAACTTTCATCTTATTTATGTCATATTTCTCCATCTACTATTTTTTACTAAGTTAAAACACTAAGGTATTTTACTTAATTAGGAATATTTACTTAGTCCGGGTCTGTTTTTAGCTTATGTCTCTGTTGGACCCATCGGGCGATGTCCGGGACTGGGTCCCGCCGGGCTGGCACTGGGAGGTCCTTACTACCGGGACACGCGTCTTGGTGAGAAATCCGGGTGACGTGGTCGACCCGGATATTCTTTGGTGGCCATCGCGTGGGCCACGGTCGGTGCGGAGAGAGTCGACCCCTGAGGAGGTGGTACATCAGCGTATCAGGGAGGAGGACGAGCACATCCGTCGCTACATGTACTTGCTCGATACGGAGTATAGCAGCAGTTGGTCGATTATTCGGAGGGTTCCTTACCACATGAGCTATGACCCTGTGAGGGTTCCTTACCTATGGATGCGTAGCACCCGCGACTCAGCACCCCGCGGCTTAGGACCTGGTCGGAGTTAATTAGTTTGAGAGATGTCATGAATATGTATAAGTGATATTATTCGATCGTGATGTATTAGGGTTAAATAAAATTAACCCGAGCTATGTAACTCTTGGTGTGTATTGATACGTTTAAATATTTCATCAATGTTGCTTTTATAATTGAAATGAGGATCTGGAACATATTGATACTCTTTTTTCTAACTTGTTTAGGTATAAGTACCATTAGCTATTATCTATAAGCAATTTTGATGAAATGGATCTGGAGCATATAATTACTCTTTTTTTCTAACTTAGGGAATTTTGTGTATTTTCAGAAAAGTATGGAGCCAAGAGACGAAGATGTGGAAAACTTGCTCGCGGGTTTAATCCGCGGGCCCGAGGGAGAGACCGATGTGAGCCAGTGGATGAACGACTCCGGTGAGGGAGATCCGGAGCTCACCCGAGGAGACATCTCTGCTGAGGTGGAGCCGTAAAAATTACAAACACCGGCTACGAGGTGCATATAGATATGTTAATTAATGAAGCATCCGTTGTCTATATACATGTATTAACAGGCTTTATATTTTTAGCCATGCGGTTCAAGCATATCAACCGGAAAAAGACGAACCGAGGCGCAACAAAGAATTTGAAAGATAGAGGAAGATATATGATCGAAACGATCGCAGTAGACGGCGCACCGGAGCTTCCCGCTGATGTTGCCCAAAAATTTGTGAAGCAATGCAGAGTGCTAGTTAGGGATCACATCCCGATCACTGTTCATGAGTGGAATGAGCCAAAAGATCCGCGGAGACAAAGAATTTCATATGTCAGCAAAAAAGCCAAAGACCATCTTTTTAAAAAGACCCTTGCCGGAGGTGGACGAGAATGAGGCGAATGAGAATGAGGAGGTAGATGGTGAAGCCGATGTTACTAAAAGGAAACTGGAGTTACTGGAAAAGGTCAAGTCGTGGACTTTGAAAAAGATGGCCGAGCAATTCAAAAACTGGAAGAAAAGATTGAACCTTGACTTTGTTAAGAAGGGCAAGACTCCAGATTTCACTCAAGGGTATGAGAAAATAAAACCCTTATGGGAAGAGTTTGTGAAGTACAAGCTGTCAGAGAATGGAACGGAAAGGTAAAAAACAAATAAGGAAAACGCCTCCAAAAAGGTATATCACCATATTATGGGGCAAGCTGGCTACAAGGGTTCCATGCCCAACTAGGAGAAATGGGAGAACGACCTGCTTGAGAAGGGGATTGTCGCGGGATAATCACGGCAGACGTTACCAGGGGTAACTTATCTTGGGGCAATTCGACTCTGGTGTTTGGGAGAGGGTTTAGCTCAGGGGAAATCATGCTATCAATCGATCTGGTAGCTCTAGCAATCAAGTCGCCGAGTCTCTGATCTAGGGTTACAATTATCAACTCTCGTATTACAGGGATACTCGAATAACTGGTGAATCTTTCTTTTCCTAACCCTAGGAGCCGGCTTATATCTTACCCGGCTCCCTGGCTTCCTATACAAGGCACACTCGGAATCCTACCCGGAAACCGCACACAAACCCTAAGTTTCCTAACAGTAACCCCTAAGGCCGGGTTACTAGGCCCACGTTCCTTCTTGGGCCTTCTAGAAACTCCTCTTCCTTGAGCCGGGTCTTGCGTGATTCCCTTTCGGCCGGGTTTCACCTTGGCGTTAGCCTACCGGGTTATCATCCCTCCATCAGTAGTCCCCAGAATAGCTTGGGCTTCTCGGGACCAACCATGAAGCGCACGCTATTCCCTGCAAAACAATAAATACACAAATTCCTAGAATACTGGGTTAGAATGCTTTGATAACAGCTAGGCCTTGCTCTGTAGGGGGTCCATATAGTAACCCGGTTTTTCCCTGAGTCAAACATTCGTTTCCGGGTCAACACTCCGAAATACTGTGACAAGACCCGGACCCGCTCCACTGCCAATCAGTCCGGATATTACGCTCGCAATCCATTTCAATTCCCTTCCGGATATCTCGCAACGGGCGTTTTAATGCTTATCCCACAATATCCGGCCAAACGATATTTTTCCGAAATTTTGGCTCTCGCCGCCTAAACCTAGGTCACTTTCCCCCCACACCTATAAATAGGCACCCAAGGGTCACCCTTTAGATCTGGCTCTCATTTCTCATCTTCCTCCTTTATCTCTTCGCATCCACTCCTCCTTGGCGCTTGCGACCTGAGCTCGAGCCCGTACCAGCAGCGCCGTTGCGCCGCCCGCGAGCGCGCCACTGGAATCACGCCGCCGCCGCCCGGTTGCTACTGATTGCACCAGTCACGCCGCTGTCGATCTCCACCACAACACCCTCAAGCAACCTACCGGAGATCCCAAGGAGTCGCCGCCGTCAAGCCATCCGCCGCCGCCGCGTGCCTACCTCGATTCAACCGGTGAGTTCCTCAATTCCTTGGATTTCAAACCCCGATTCCACGGTTAGATTAGATCTAGCTTCACTTTCTAGCTCTCCACTCTTCCCAACTAGCTGAGCATGCCTAATCCCGTACCTTCCACACCCTGCGCCTAGCTAATCCCACATTCACGCCTTTCAACACCTTTCCTTGTTTGCAATCGCACATTTTTCCTCTGCACGTTCTTGATAAGATCCAATCTGCTAAATTTTTTGCAAGTACTTCTTGTTGAGTCGGATAACTGTACTTTCCGGGTCTCCCGATATTTATACTCTGCATTTGCCTCTTTTTTAGATCTACACTTATGGCTCCTAAAGCCAGCGCTAAGCTGAAGGGGAAACACCCGGCCGGCAAGCAAAAGCCGAGTCAAGCGATCTCTGCCAACTGGGCAAGATCGACTGTCACAAAAGCTAAGATCGACGAGCTCGCGGAGTCGGGTGTTCTGCCCACCCGGGAGGAGATCCACTGGAGGATACCCGGAGAGGAAACTCGGCCATCTCCGGGTCTTGACGAAGTGGTAGTTTTTGTCGAACACGTGATCCGGGGTTTCCGCCCCCCGGGTCACCCTTTCTTTCGTGAGCTTCTGGACCACTACAAGATCCGGGTATTTGACATTGGCCCCAACTCTATGCTCAACATTAATCACTTCATAGTTTTGTGTGAATCATACCTGTGCATTCCGCCAAATTTAGCTCTTTTCCTTGAACTCTTTCAATGCAAGCCGTGCCGAGAGAGCAGCGATGGGGCCCTCCTAGTCTGTGGAGGGGTCTCCATCCAGAGGCGGAAACATTCCCTCATGCCAACTCTGAACCTCAGTTCCCACGTCAAACATTGGCAAAAGACTTATTTTTATTGCCAAGACACCTCTTCAGCCGAGGAAAAGCCATTGCCGGGTTTCACCGATAACCTCCTCGATCTTTCCGATAATCTCAACTCTTTCGCCTCTGAGGCCGAGAGGCAGTCTATCCAGCCTCTCTTCAATAAACTTGTTGTACTCTCGGCCCAAGGTCTTCTTGGGCTCAATCTAATCAAAACCTGGGTAAGTTCTCGGATCCAACCCAATAGCATCTGGCCCAAACTCATGTGCAGTTATTCTGGGCACGTTACCGATTCTCTCCGTTACTCGGAGAAGAATTACCCGGCCTCGGACGCAAACAAGATCATGAAAAATTTCTTGGCCGAGAAGCTGGAGGTGATCCGGAACATAGCCGGCTTGGACCCTTTCACACGCGATAACCCGGCCCCAGCAGTAAGATCCGGTTATCACTCCTTTACCCGAATGACACTTTTCTTGCACAATCACTAACTTTTGTCACTGTATTTTTCTCTCAGGAAGATAACGCTTTCTGGAAGATAGATACCCCTCCTCCTTCCGAAAACTCGGAAGAGGACGAGGAGCCGGCTGATTCTGATGAAGGTAATATCCGAGTCTCGCTCATTTCCTTTTTTTGTTATCTTATCTAGGCCAACTTTTTCCTCTTTACCAACAATGTACCTTGCTTGCTAGAGCTAGAGGACAAAGAGGATACACAATCGGATGAGAGCGAAGCTGAGCCAGAAGTGGAGGTCGGGGCAAAGAGGAGGACCCGGGGAGTTGTCTTCAAGGTGGCTTACTCCTCTATTGCCTCCAAACCCTACTCGTACGCTAACATGTGCGAACTTAACCAACGTTTGATCGATTCATCACACTTGAAGGAACCCGCCCCAGTCAACCGTAGGGTAACCCGTAACTCTCCGGGTGACGATCCTCTTCACCCGGGCATCCCTTCATCCCCCACTCGCCGAGCCGGTATTCCCCAAACTCGTTCTTCCCACCTTCCTCGAAGATGTCCCTCTCCAAATCATCCACTAGCCGGACAAATCCGGGTCTCACTTTCCAATTCTTTGTCAGCTTCTTCCGGGTCTAGCAACGATCTCCCACCGGATTTCGTCGTGAACACCGGGTGAGTTACTTTTCCTGCTACTCAATACACTAGCTTTTTCCGTATCTTTCATTCACCATACACTGACTATTTATTTCTCTTTCCCAGGGCCAAGGTCACGATTAGCGACCTAGAGGACATGGACGTGGATAACCCGGCTACGGAGGATCCGGAAGACGTTGCGAAGACCGCGGCTGGCGGTGTAGAAGAAGAAGAAAAAGACTTGCTAAACGATCCGGCCGAGCAGGAGGCCGAGTTTCCCATGTCAACGCACACACCCGGGGACGAGGATGTCGAGATCCTGGGATCGCGGAGGGGTGATCCCACTCCTAACACTCAGGCAACCCGGATAACCTCTCCCAAGCAGGAAAGGACCCCGCCTCCGGGTGATCAGGATCCCAGCTCTTCCAGGCCAAGACTCGGCGATCTGGATTTTGAAGGAATGCTAGATGCGCTCTTCTCCCTGAAGACTAATGAAAGGGACATTCTGGAAGCCATGGAAGCTAAGCACCAGGTAATATAAATAATGTTGCTTGTATATTCACATAGTCCCCAAGTTCCGAGTAAACTATGCATAGTTTGCTCGGTACTTTATAACTTTATAATTTACCATACCCGGATGTATCTTTTATCCGACTAACTTTTCCTTTTCCTTTCTCACAGGCATACGTGACCCGGTCTGAGGAGGTGTTGGAAAAAACCAACAAGCCCCTCGAGGTCGAGACAAAGTTACTTCAAGAGCTGGAAGTTGATGTGAAGAATCTTGACAAGGATGTGAAAAAATATAAGAAAAGGGCCCAAGCTGCTGAGGGTGCCCTGAAGAAAATTTTGGCCCAGATTGCCAACACTTACCGCACTCTACTTGGTAAGAATTTCTAACTTAGTAATTATAACCCGGATTTCTCATTCCGTAAGGTTTATCATCCGGGTTTCAGTGCTTTAACTTTTCTGTTACTCTGCAGGTCCGGGTGAGGAGGCCCCAGATGAAGATGATGTTGAGAAACTGAAGACGCTGAAGGCCGTGATCCGGGAACTTACTATTGGCACCAAGTGGACTTTGGAGGCTGTGAAGTGGCCGGGTAAGGGTTACTGTGGTTTGAATGATTTGCTTGATGCATATTCTACCATCCCCGCCTGGATCGACCACTGGAAGCGTTCATCGTGCCGGGTTGGGGTAACCCGTGGGCTTGCTCTGGCCAAGGCCTATTTTCCCAGGCTTGAGCCGGCAAAGCTCGTGGGCGGGTTTCCCGAGTTCAACAACGATGGCTCCAAGTTCACTGGTAAGGATTACAAGGCCATTCATGCTCAGGTGCGTCACTCGGCGAGCTTGATCGCCGACAAACTGGATGTAAGAATGATCACTCCACCTTATGATGCAAGTGACAAGCCAATTCAATCGGATCTGCCTAAGCCCTTTGACATGCTGGAACAGTGGAAGGAGGAGGCTGCCAAGAAGAAAGCTGAGGCCGCTACTGTGCCTTCCTCCTCTACGCGGGTTGTCCCTCCTCCAGCCCGGGCCGATACTGCGGCTAACCCGGACATTGGAGCAGAGAAGACCACCGATGAGCGTTCTACAGATCAGGCCGCCAAGGACAACGTTGATGACTCGGCTATGGGCGCCGAGTGAAATTTCACTATTTCCCGCCTCAAACACTTATTCGGCCAATAGGCATTATGTAATATGCATGATACAATTATTCCCTTAATAGTGCGCATGTGCACTTTTCGATACAATTTCCTCGATTTGTAATACGTTTGAACTTTAATAGCTTTTGGTGGACCTTCTGGCCCCTCACCTTGATATGCTATTTCCTAGTTTTGAACTCTGTTTCTGCTTTTCTGATTTTCGCTCTTTTTCATTCTGTGAGACTCGGTTTCCGGGTCTCGGTGGTTTTGACAGGTGGACTTTATTTCCTAAGTCCCCAAGTCCCCAAGACTCGGATTTTTATGTTTTTAAGCTTAACAGCTAAACAATTTGTTTCTTTTCTCAAATTTCCAAGTCCCCAAGGCCCGAATTTCCGAGTCTAGGGGTTTGCAGTTTTCAGAAAAGCAAACTGTTTTTGCTAGGGCCCAAAACATAGAGTTACTCACGTGGTTTTGAGGTTATGCTTAATATTTTGTGAGTTTCTGGATGTTAACCTTGTACTCTGCATAACCTGTGGTTTGGATGACCCTTTTGATCCTCTTTGTTGTAAGCCAGCTTTCGCGTGGATATTCAATGCTGATGTAACGTTATAAAAACAGGGTCAGGCAAGTCCCATTGGGCATCATGACTGATTGTGATTACACGTTAGCAAAGCATGCCACATTTTTGCGAGTCACATCAAGCTTAAACAAGAGAAATCAAGAAAATTTGGCTCTATTGTCCGGTTATAAGATTGTAACCGTACTTATTGCAAGTAATCGGTCCTTATAACTCAATGGCATCGTGGGCGGGTCTTTGGGTTTGCAACTGTGCTATTCAAGCAATCAGCCCCCAAGACCTATGTGTGCAACTTTAGGAAAAATATAGAACTAATGTATTATAAAGTAAATAAGTAATACTTACCTGATAAAATAAAAAGCGGAAAGTAAAAATAGAAAGATCAAAACTTAACAGAAATAAATAAGAAAGAAGCAATATCATAGTTTAACCATCTCTTTATTGATATGAGAAAAGTTAGGTCAGCAGGCCGCCTCATTAAAAACCCTCCAGTCCCCTTAGGTACCCTGGATAGGAAAAGAGTGCTTCTGAAACCGGCTGCCTGTTACATCGTGTAATTCAACTTTGTAAACCTAGCCTTGCTAAGTATAGTAGGGACGTAGCTGAGCCACGTTCCATGGTCTTTCCCTCTCTTGCATAGATGAAGTGGTATGAGCGGTGTCATTGACAATATCTGACTCTTCCCTTGCATCTATCAAGTAATATGATCCGTTGTGCAAATTCCGTCTTATGATGAACGGTCCTTCCCATGGTGGAGATAACTTGTGCTTTCCTTCCTTTGATTGTACCAAGCGCAATACCAGGTCCCCTTCCTGGAAGACCCGGGTTTTGACTCGCCGACTATGGTATCTCCTCAAGTCTTGCTGATATATGGCTGATCTCTCCAAGGCTTGCTCCCTGTGTTCTTCTAGCATATCCACAGCATCCTGCCGGGTCTTCTCATTTTCCACCTCGACATAAGCCGACACTCGGGGTGAGTCATGGATAATGTCACTCGGCAATACTGCCTCTGCGCCATAAACCATGAAAAACAGGGTCATCTGAGTAGATCTGTTAGGTGTGGTGTTAATTCCCCAAACCACCGATGGTAACTCCTCCACCCATGCTCCAGCAGCTCTGATGCACGGGACTCGCAGTCGTGGTTTTAACCCACGAAGTAACTCCTGATTCGCCCTCTCCACCTGTCCATCAGCTTGTGGATGGGCTACCGAGGCTACGTCAAGCCGGATACCATTGTTCCCGCAAAATTTCTCCATCTCACCTAAGGACATGTTGGTTCCATTGTCTGTTATTATGTTGTGAGGGTATCCAAACCGGTAGATGATCCTTTTCAGGAACTTGACTGTTGTGATTGCTTCGCAATTGGTAACTGGAACAACTTCAACCCACTTAGTAAACTTATCAATAGCTACCAAAAGATGAGTCTTTTTGCAAGGTGACATGTGGAAGGGGCCCACCATATCCATACCCCAAACAGCAAACGGCCAAGTCAGCGGGATTGTTTGCAACTCCATAGCCGACACATGGGTGTGGCGAGCGTACCTTTGACATCCATCACACCTTGCCACCAGGCGCTCCATGTCTGCTAAGGCCGTGAGCCAAAAGAAACCATGTCGATATGCTTTGGCCACAAGGGATCTTGTGGAGGCATGATGCCCACAATCACCTTCATGGATCTCCTTCAAAATCTACCGGCCTTCTTCTGGTGCTACACAGCGCAAAAAGACTCCTGCTGCACTTCTCTTATAAAACTCTCCATTGATAATAGAATAGCCCTTTGCTCGTCTCAGAATTTGCCTTGCTAAAACTTCCTGTGGTGGTAACACGCCTCGTGATAGGTAGGCCAAAAACGGCTCTGTCCACTCGGGAACAACACGTACTGTGGCCACGAGCTCCAAATCCGGGTCTTGGTTAGCCACCTCTTCCTCAGACTCGGTTTTAACAGATGGCCGCCATAACTCGTCCAGGAAAACATTAGGTGGAACCGTCTCTCTGCGCGAGCCAAGTCTTGCGAGGGCATCTGCTGCCTCATTTTTTCGCCTGTCAATATGCTCCACCTCATACCCGGAAAAAGACCCGGCAACCCTGTCCACCTCTCTGCGATATGCTGCCATTGTTGCATCTTTTCTATCCCAAGTTCCTCAGACCTTCTGTACCACGAGATCCGAGTCTCCGTAGCACCGTATTCGCCTAATGTTCATCTCCTTTTCTATTCTCAATCCATGTAACAATGCCTCATACTCGGCCACATTGTTGGAGCAATCGAAGTGAATCTGCAACACGTAGCTCAATTTGTCTCCTTTGGGTGAGGTGAGTACCACCCCAGCTCCTGACCCCTCATACTGCTTAGAACCATCAAAGTGCATCACCCAAGACTCGGAACTTGGCATCATTGTGGGCATGCTTGTGTGAGTCCAATCATTGATAATATCAGCTAAAGCTTGAGATTTGATTGCAGACCTGGGCTCGTAGTTGATGTGATAATCTCCCATCTCAATGGCCCACTTGGCTATTCTACCTGTCGCGTCTGAATTTCTGATAATATCTGCCATTGGTATAGAGCTAACCACTGTTATGGGGTGTTCCTGAAAATATGGTTTCAATTTCCGGCTGGCCATGAAGACCCCGAAAACTAGTTTTTGCCAGTGTGGGCAACGCTGCTTTGCTTCCGATAGTACTTCGCTCACATAATAGACCGGCCTTTATACCGGGTGATCCTTTCCATCCTCTTTGCGCTCGACAACAACCACGGCACTAACCGCCCGGGGCCCGGCCGCAATGTATAACAGCATGGGCTCTTTAGGACCCGGTGCCGCCAGAATCGGTGCCTCAGATAATTGCTTTTTCAGAGCTTCGAACGCCTCGTCCGCCTCTTGGTCCCAAACAAATTTGTCGGTTTTCCTCAAGGTCCTCAAGATCCTGGATATAAACCGGCTTAATGCTGCTACACATCTTGTAAGCTTTTGAACATGCTTCAGGCCTTCCGGCCTTTTCAGATTCTGAATAGCTTTAATCTTATCCGGGTTTTCCTCAATTCCTCTCTCGGAAACAATGAAACCGAGTAACTTTCCTGCTGGCACTCCAAACACACACTTTGTGGGGTTAAGCTTCATCTGATATCTTCTCAGATTCCTGAACGTTTCCTTTAGGTCCTCAATGAATGTTTCTGCCTTCCTGGTTTTAATCACCACATCATCAACATAAGCGTGAACGTTGCGTCCAATATGATCCTCGAAACACTTTTGAATGCACCTTTGGTATGTTGCGCCAGCGCGCTTTAGCCCAAAAGTCATGGTTTTGTAACAGAAAGCTCCAAAGGGGGTTATGAACGATGTTTTCTCCCAATCTTCCTTCTTGAGCTTGATCTGGTGATACCCGGAATAAGCATCCAGGAAACATAATAGGTCACTTCCATCCACTTCGTCTATAATCTGATCTATCCTTGGAAGGGCAAACGGATCCTTTGGGCAATGTTTGTTGAGACTTGTAACATCCCAAGTATGAAAATTACCTTTAGAATGTTTGTTTCTTGTTTTATTAATGTTTTGCATCATGTCATCATACCCATTACTTTTGTTTGCATTTGTTTTGCATCTGTTTTCAATTGTTTTCTATTTCAAATTCAAACCAATTTCCAAATCAAATTGTTCATACTTGTTATGTTACAATTCTCAAATAGAAATATTCAATTAAAAACAGATATTTGTTTCCATTAAAATATAAAGCTCAAACTATTAACTTGTTCTTTTTAATAATTCACTTAATTCAATTGCATTCAAATTCAATTACAAATTCCAAACAACAACCATTTGAAAATTATGAAAATTACAAAACACCTCCAATCAATTTGTTTCAAACAAACATGAAGTTCAAAACTAGTTAAGCTAATACTTACAATATTTCATTTAATATCACATTTTCATTCAAATTCAAATGAACTACCAACAGCAACCAATTTGAATTATTTGAAAAACTAAATATTGCAAATTGGTGCTGTTACAAAAACTATCCTATACGAAATTTTGCTAATTTTTCTAACCTAAAACTATCCTCTTTTCTTCCTATTCCTTTTCAGCAAAAAAAAAAACAGCAGAACAAAAAAAAACTTAAAAGAAAACATAGGGGGAAAGGGCAGGCAAGTGGGCAGCAGGCCCAGCCCACTGTAACATCCCAAGTATGAAAACTTCCATCTAGCATGTTTGTTTCTTGTTTAATTAGAGTTTTGCATCATGTCATCATATTCATTGAATTGTTTGCATTTGTTTTACCTTGTTTTCCATTTGTTTGCTTCTGTTTTACTCTGTTTTCACAATTCAAATTCAAACTTTATTCAAACATTTATTTCATACTTGCTCTGTTACAATCTTTTTCAAATAATAAGTTCAAATCAAACCCTTATTTGTTTCCAATTATTCCATAATGTTTAACTATTCAAGTGGTGGCTTAAATCAATCAATTAATTCCAATTTGCATTTAAAAATTCAAATTCAAATCACATGTTACAACAGCACCCAATATGGATTTATGAAATTGCCAAAACAATTTAACTCATTGTTTCTAATTAAACAATAGGGTTCCAAATAATTAAATTCTTGTTTTCAATATTTCAATCACTACTCAAATTAATTCAAATTTAAACCATTTTTGCAAACAGCAAATTATTTTGAAATAATTGTAAAACAAAACTTGGCAATTGGTTGTTTTTGACCTTACTAACTCACCCTAATTTTTCTAAAATTTGTACTAACTTAAAACCCTCCTTTTTCTTCCTATTCTTATTTCTGCAAAAAAAAAAAACAGAAGAACAAAAAAAAAAGGGAAAACCAACGCGCGCGCGGAAGGGAACCCACGCGGCCCAGCCCACTTACCTTTTTCTGGCCCGCGTACCGCTTCGCGCAGTCCCCTCCTTCTTCTAAACGTACGGCGCCACATCCGGCTATGCCACGGCGGCAGCAGCGCTCTCCGACGGCCGATCGCGCGCCCCCTGGCCTATATAGCCGCCCTAGGTCCCCGCGCTGCTACCCTAAACCCTAGGCCCCCTTTCTCCCTCGCTCCGCCGCCGTCTGCCCTCTCTCCCCGTCGCATTCCCCTCTCTCTGCACCTCACCGGAGAACCACCGTCTGAACCCGAGATGGTCACCTCCACCTCGCTGCGCCACCGTCTCTCCTAGCTACCGAAATCAAACCACCTCCCCTTCCTCGACCTCCCGGACACCTCCTCGAGCCCGGGGACGCTCTGGATCACCACCGCCATCGTCGACGCCGCCGTCTGCTCCGAGCATCTGCCACCTCCACGACGCCGGTGAGCAGTCGAGCACGTCCTCCTCCTCCCTGTTCTTCCTCTGCACGAATGCCTCCTCGTCCACCACACACCCGCACGCACACGGGCTGTCAGCAGCACTTCACAGCACCGGCAGCAACCACGGCTCGCCGCCGGCAGCGATCTCTGACGAGGTTCAGTTAACGCGCGCGTCAGTTTCAGTTAAAAACACGAAACTGAAGCTTACCTAGGCTGCGCGTCGTTTACTGACAGAGATCGATCGCTTACCGCACTGGCAGCAGCGTTGCGCGCGCACGGGCAGGTCGTGGGATCGAGCCCTCGCGCCCGCGGAATAAAACCAAGTTTTTGCACGAGCCACTGACAGGCAGGCCCCCTCTGTCAGTGGGCTGTGCTGCCACGCAAGCACACGCGGGCCACCGTGGTGCCCTGGGCCCTCTGTCAGTGGCTGTGTCCAGCCACTGCTGAGTAACAAAAATATTTCAACCTTTTCTGTTTCAAAAATAAATCCTTTTATTAACAGTTTGGTCCCTAATTTGGAAATGCAAATAACTTTTGTTTTATAAAATATGTGCACTGCCCCAAATTTAATTCTCTATCTAATTATGACATTTGTTTTTTGTTTTGAATTTTCCAAATGCATCCAAAATTTGAATTCAAACAATTCATTTGTAATTTGAATAATTCCATAACTAATTCATACTTAATCCAAATAATGCAAAATAAAATATGTTTTCCATGCTATTTCAAACAACCTATTCAAATATAAATTTGTTTCATGGTTTGAATAATTAAAATTGCTTAAATAATTTAAACCTTGTTTAAATCATTTAAATTTGCTAAATTCATAACTTGCTCAAATTAAATTATTTTTGAACATGTAAAATATGTTTTCTAGCTAGAAAAATATAAACTTTTAAAATATGAATTTTAATTTATGTTTGGAACAAATAAAATTCAAATAATATTCAAATTTGTTTTAAATTCATTTAAAACTTGTTTATTCTTGTTTAATTCATAATTAAATTATTGTAATCCCTTTTTCAATAATTGAAACATGTAATCCAACTAAAATTTTATGATCTTTTAAAATATGAATTTTGTTATTTATTTGGCACAATTTAAATTGGTGAAAACAACAACTATTTGTGTAATCCCTTTAAGGAACCAAAAAAATTCCCTAACTTAATAAATAAATTTCTAAATTGGTAAACCTTATTTCCAATTGGATCTATTGTTGTTATTTTGTTGTTTTCCTCATCCATGCATCATACTAATCCACTTTCACCTGTTGGTTAATTGGAAAACAATTGTTTCAACCAAAATTCATGGGCTTTTCATATGCAACTCAAACTTGCATATGTGTCCATTTAAATTGTGTTACCATGTCAACTAGTTTATTTTGATGCATCCATAAAATTGTCATGCATCATCCCATGATTGTGCATTATGCCATGATATTGATTGTCTATCTTTCTGCCTTGTTTGTTTGCTTCTTCTCGGATAGACGACGACGTTGAGACAGACGATACTTACGACACCCCTTCTGAGGATCTAGCCCAGTACCAGGCTACTGAGTTTGCAGGCAAGTTATCACTCACATGAACCATTGTGTTCCTTTCAACATTGGTTACCGATACTTTCCGTTGTCTATTTCTGCTAGCCATATGTATCGTTGCTTCTGTTACGAACCTATCATATGATACCCTGAACCCTGATATTTGCCTCACCTCCAGTCCTATAACCCCGTTGCCTGGGCCCGTGTCTTACTAGCATGCTTAGGGTTGTTTTTGCTAGAGGCTGTTATCAGTTACTTTCTGTTATCATATTTGATTATATTCTGGGGCTCGATGTTAAACAACAACCTGTTATTTTGAGGTAATAATAAATTGCTGATAAGGCACCGGCAGGAGGCCCGGCGTGGTTTTGAGGCCTGCTAGTGTCGACCCTAATTAGGAAAAGGGTCTTGTCTACTGATCCATGATGAGCGCACTATCCGCATGTGGGAAGCGTGTATGGGCGCCCCCCTCAATTTGATTCGATTCGCATCTCGTCCAAATCACCACACCTAGTTCGGGCTTTCCATTTGATGCACGCATATGCAGGTACGAACCCGAGGCCAGGGTGGAACTTTTGTAGTCGGCATTTAGGGCGGCGTGGTCTTCCAGTGCTATGAGGGTCCCCTTTTCTTCGTGGGGCTCGATTAGCCGCGCAGGCACAACACGTGGTGCTTTGGGCTTGATGCGAAGAAGAGTTGAGTTGTGTTGAGTGCCCCGCTTGGTGGGAAAGGCCTTCCCATCTGGCGGGTTATTCTTACGTGTACGGCCAAATTGGTGCACCCCTGCAGGGATAAATCTTCTCGAGAAGCCGTGTTTTCCGCGGTTATGGTTGACTTGGTGAAAGTACTGGCTAACAAGTACTCAGAACAACTTACACCTAACTAATGATAACTTGACTAGTAATATTCTTATTGACACAATAACGTGAACCATCATTAATCCAACTGTGTGAGTTATCCTCGGATTGCTTCTTTGGATAAGGGGCGAGATCCAGGATGGGTTTGCTTGGAGTTAGTTGTAGTTGGTTACGATACGCTATCTTATCTTCTTTCTGTTAGCCGGAAGTTGTACCATGTTGCTGTAGTTGGTTAGTGCAGCCAGTTGCAGCATCTTTTATATCCCCTTTTCTTCCGTTGAACCCAAGTCATCTGTGCTTGGTGTTGACGGGTTACACTTTGGTGAACTGTGAGTCTTGCTTGCCAGTACGTTTATGTACTGACCCCTTTGGGGCTGTGGTTTCCGCAGACTACGCTTACGAGGATCCCCGTGACGGCTACTACGTGGAGTTTGACGAGGCTGCTGACGAGTAGGTAGCGGACCCGGGCAGGATCCGAGACATCGTGGATGGGCTCCGTCTTTTCGTTTCCGTCTTCTTAAGCCTATTTGGATTTTGTCTGTACTCAGACCCATTGAATGCTTCCGCTGAGATGTAATGATGTTATGTTGGGACATGTGTCCTCTGGATGATTGTATTTGCTATCTCTGCTCTAGTGAGAGCTATTTGCAACTTATTTGCATCTTTTGTGTCTTAGAGATATGTTGTGTTATCATTCTGTTAAACGCCGTTGACGTACCATGTGTGTATGGTATGAAGTACGTCAATGGTAGTATCCTGATTTCTATGGGATAGTTTACATCGACGGTGAATGGTAGAGATTGGTTGTCACACATAAGTGTTGGCCTACTCGTAAGAGATGCGGGTGCCGGTAAGCCCCGTAATCCAAATCAACTACTGTTCAGTTTGTACGGTGAGTATCCTCTAGAAGTCCGGGTGCGACAAATGGTATCAGAGCCTGTCTGCCTGTAGGATCCCTTTTACTGGTCGCAGTTGAGTCTAGAAACTATTTTGTAGCTATATAGGAAAAATGAAACGTGAGAGTAGGAATTCTGCCATTTTATTTCTTTCCCCACCCACCCTCCCTTTTCTGGTAAGGAAGTGCAACGTTGTTTTCTTTTCTCACCTAAACTTTCAAGTTAGGATTTCACGAATCCTGGTTTCTCTAGGATAGTTATATCTACTAGACCATAGGAATGGAGGTGGTTGTGACATGATTTATCATGTTGCCTACTCATTATTGAGAACGGAGGCGTGTAAGCCCCGAAAGCAAATCCTCTATCCCTTAAGCAGTAGATATTGATCCTTTAGAAGCCCGGATGGGTTTTCCGTAGTACCTCAGGAGTTTTGGTCTCGTGTTTCCCGTTGTTACTTCGATATCATGTTCTTCTCAACATCCTTATCGTCCGTTGAAACCTTGTTGTTGCTTTCCACTTCAGTTCTTCTACCGGCGTCTAATCAAAACTTCCCCGATCATCTACAGATGGATCTCAGGTTCTTCCCGCAGGTGGTTCGGATGACTCGTTACGAGAGCACTGCCGGATATCCGGAGATGCTGAGAGACATGGTCACTTATCTGGGGTTCCGTTGGGCACCAGAGTACCAGGTCTACGAGCAGCGGCGAGAGTTTGACCAGACCTACTACCAGGCTATCGTCTACATTCTGTCAGATGATGGCATGAGCGTTGTCCACCGCTACGAGGCAGTAGGTTCCACAGTGGATATGGCTGTGCAGCAGGCAGCTTATGTGAGTCTCACCGTCCTTCGTCCTGACTACTGGGGATTTGACGATTCTATCTATCGCCACATTCCCCGTGGTTACATCACTTCGGAGGGAGCTCACTTCACTCTCTACGACAACTTGGATGTCTACGAGCATGATAACACCAGGCTGCACACCACCGCTCAGTTTGTGAGGCACAGTGACGCAGTTGCCACCACACTTTCTCAGGAGTTGGCCTCAGTCAGAGAGCAGCTCCACCTTTGCTTTGACTCGTCTGGCGACGTACACCACAGGCTTTGTTGGAGATGAGCGCTTTGCACGTTTCGATCAGCCAGTTGGTCGTCGTCTGCCAGATGCTGGAGGTTACGAGCCGATCAGAGGTCCACTCCTCAACCTCGGTGCTGGTTACACTGGGATTCCGCGTTTTGGAGCACAGGGAGCCAACGCTATGTACTTCACCACACCTAGAGTTGCTCTCAGACCACGTCAGATCTATGTGGATCGTCGTTCTACCTACTTTCGTGGGCGTGCTCCTCACTGTACCCCTCGTCGTACTACTCACCGCCGTCCTGCGTGATCAGCATGGGAGTACCGATGTATCCATTCTTAGCTATGTTTAGTTATCCTTTGGCTTTCGAACCATGTATGGTGTGTTGGATATTCTGATGTAGTTGAACATGTGATGATGTACCTGTTGGTTATCTATTCATGCGTCGGAATAATCTCTCTTTCGTTTCACAAGTCTATATGTTTCTGTTGTTGTGCTAAAATGCATGTCTATTCAGGATGCCGCCAACAAGGAACAACCCGCCTGAGCCACCGCCAATCACGGAGATGTTGACTCAGATGACTCAGGTCGTGACGCAGATGGCCTAGATCCAGGCTAACCAGCACAACAACCAGAATGCTCCACGAGTCAGCATCAAGGAGTTTCTGAGTCTGGGCCCGAGAGCTTTCGTGGCAACACGCGAGCCTCTGGATGCTGATGACTGGATCCGTGAGATGGCCAGAGCTCTGGACATTGCTCACGTTGCTGAGGAAGACAAAGTCAACTATGCCACCTACCTACTGAAGGGTCAGGCAGCTACCTGGTGGGAGAACTACCAGACCATGAGAGCTGGATACCCAATCACCTGGGGTTGTTTCAAGGATGCCTTCCTGAAGCACCACATCCCAGATGGTCTCATGGAAAGGATGCGTGAGGAGTTTTGCTCTCTCAAGCAGGGCAAGCTGGACGTCATTGGCTATCAGAATGAGTTCAATCGCCTCGCTCGTTACGCTGGTGATGAGGTGTCCACTGAGGCTAAGAAGATGGCAAGGTTCCGCCGAGGTTTTAACCCGGAACTCAAGTACGCCCTCACCAACATCAAGGCCAAAGACTTTGAGGAACTCGTGAACACCGCGCTCAATGAGGAAAATGGTCGCAAGGCGTTCGAGGAGTCTCGAAAGCACTCGCGTGAGGGTGGTTCCTCCTCCAACATGGCCAACCCTCCGCAGAAGCGCCGTATCTGGGTGCCAAATGGTGCTGTCACTAGGGCTCCATATGCCCAAGCTTCTCCAGGCTTCGCTTCCCGCCGACCCAACCCATCTCAGATGCAGGCTCAGAGGTTTTCAATGGGGCAGCCAAGGCCAGATGCACCTCGTGTCGTCACTTGCTACAAATGCAAGCAGACAGGGCACTATGCTGACAAGTGCACTCAGAGGCAGCTACCTCCACCACCACCTCGCCCCAACACCAACCAGGCAATGGTGCGTGCTCCCCCGGCTAAAGCCTTCAACTCCAACAACAGGCCTGTCGGGAGGACCGCGAGGGTGAATCATGTCAAGGTCGACAAAGCTGAGGAAGCTGCTGACGTCGTTCTCGGTACATTCCCCGTTAACTCTAACCCAGCTAAAGTGTTGTTTGATACCGGAGCATCGCATTCTTTCGTGTCAAAGATCTTTGCGACAACAGTTAAACTACCTTTTGTTGGTTTGGGTTCCCCGCTAGTAGTAAACTCCCCTGGAGCAACTATGCAAACTTCCAAGATCAGTCACGAGAATCAGATTCTAATTGGAGGCCACATATTCCTTGCTTCTCTCATTCTGCTTGGCAATTCTGACATTGATGTCATTCTTGGCATGGATTGGTTGAAGGCCAATAAAGCTACGATTGATTGTGCTCAGAAGTCGATAACTCTGTTCCACCCTTCTGGCCAGATAGTCTATTCTCCAAATGAATCAAGTTCTGTTCAGCTATACACCCTCGATGCTAAACCACTACCTCTACTTGAAAATGTTCCGGTGGTTTGTGAATTCCCTGACGTCTTTCCAGAAGAGTTGCCAGGGATGCCTCCGGACAGAGCAGTTGAGTTCGTGATCGAGCTTGAACCAGGTACTGCTCCAATCTCTAAGCATCCATACAAGATAGCTCCTCCTGAACTGAAATTGTTAAAGGAGCAAATCGATATGTACATGGAGAAAGGTTACATTCAACCTAGTTCCTCCGCTTGGGGTTGCCCAACTCTGTTCGTTGCAAAGAAGGATCAAACAAAGAGACTCGTTGTTGACTATCGTCCTCTCAACGAGAAAACCATCAAAAACATGTATCCAATTCCTCGTATCGATGATCTTTTTGATCAACTTGCTGGAGCCTCAATATTCTCAAAGTTGGACTTGAGGATGGGTTACCATCAAATAAAGATCAGAAAGGAAGATATTCCAAAAACAGCTTTCACCACTCGGTACGGTCTATATGAATACACCGTCATGTCCTTTGGTCTCACCAATGCACCGACGACATTCTCTAGACTCATGAATTCTGTCTTCCATGAATAGCTCGACAAGTTCGTTGTGGTGTATCTCGATGACATTCTGGTCTACTCCAAATCTGAGGAAGAGCATGGAGAACACCTTCGTCTCACTCTCATGAAACTTCGCGAGCATCGTCTATATGCCAAATTCTCCAAATGTGAGTTCTGGATTCCAGAAGTTGCTTACCTTGGTCATGTCATCTCAGCCAAGGGCATAGCCATTGATCCAGAAAAGGTTAAAGCAATTGTTGATTGGAAACCTCCTAAGACGGTGAAGCAAGTTAGAAGTTTTCTTGGCTTGGCTAGCTATTGTCGTCGTTTCGTCCAAAACTTTTCCAAGATTGCCAAACCTCTCACTGATCTCACAAAGAAGGACAAGAAGTTTGTTTGGTCTCCACAGTGTGATGAAAGTTTCAATCTCCTGAAGACTAAACTCACTTCTACCCCAGTCCTGGTTGGCCCAGATACTACCAAACCTTTCCAGATATTCTGCGATGCATCTCTCCAAGGTCTAGGTGCAGTTCTTATGCAAGAACGTCAAGTTGTGGCTTATGCTTCACGTCAGTTGAATGCACATGAGCAAAATTATCCCACTCATGACCTAGAACTTGCAGCAGTTGTGTTTGCCCTCAAGAAATGGAGGCAATACTTGTTGGGTAATCGCACTGAAATCTCTTCCGATCATAAGAGTCTGAAATACATCTTCACTCAGCCAGATCTAAACCTCAGGCAAAGGAGATGGATTGAAAAGATTAAAGACTTTGATCTCACCATTTCTTACACTCCAGGCAAGGCTAATGTTATGGCCGATGCTCTCAGTCGCAAGTCATATTGCAATAATCTCATGATCATGGAAAGCCAACCTCCACTTCATGAAGAATTCCAGAAGCTGAACCTTGGTCTTGTTCCTCAAGGCTATCTTGCTAGCTTGACAGCCAGTCTAACTCTCGAGGACAAGATTCGTTCTGAACAACTTCGTGATGCTGAAATCAAGAAGATGGTAGAACACATCAAAGAAGGCAAGGAGAAATTTAAGTCCTTCTCAATTGATGACAAAGGAACTGTGTTCTTCGAAGGACGCATTGCAGTTCCTCAAGTTCAAAGTCTCAAAGATGTTATTCTCAAGGAGGCTCATGAAACTCCTCTTTCCATTCACCCTGGAAGTACAAAGATGTACCAGGATCTTAAGACACTGTATTGGTGGCCTGGCATGAAACGTGAAATTGCTCAATACGTTTCTGAATGCGACGTTTGTCAACGTGTTAAGGCAGTCCATCAGAAAACAGCAGGTCTACTCCAACCTCTGAAAATTCCTGAGTGGAAGTGGGACATGATTGAAATGGACTTCGTCACTGGTTTTCCAAAGTCCAAGAAGGCCAACGATGCAATCTTCGTTGTTATTGATCGTCTCACTAAGGTAGCTCACTTCTTTGCTGTCAAAGAAACAATCTCAGCTAGCCAGTTAGCAGAACTTTACACAGCAAAGATTGTTCCTCTTCATGGTGTTCCATTGGAAATAAGCTCAGACCGTGGAAGCATATTCACTTCTCATTTCTGGAAAAGCTTTCAAGAAGCATTGGGCACCAAACTTCTTTTCAGCACAGCTTATCACCCTCAGTCTCAAGGGCAAGTCAAAAGAGTCAATCAGATTCTCGAGGATATGCTCAGAACATGTGGTATCTCCTTTGGCATGAAATGGGAGGATTGCCTTCCGTATGCTGAATTCTCCTACAACAACAGCTACCAGGCAAGCCTAGGCATGGCACCATTTGAAGCACTCTATGGCCGCAGATGCAGGAGTCCAATCAATTGGTCTGGAGCTGGTGACGTTCACTCTTAGGACCTGACATTGTTAAGGAAGCCGAGGAGAAAGTTCGTATCATTCGTGACAATCTCAAGATTGCTCAGTCTCGTCAGAAAAGCTACTATGACAGCAAGCACAGGGATATGATCTACGCACCTGGTGACAAGGCATATCTCCGTGTAACTCCGCTCAGAGGCACTCATCGTTTCGGTGTGAAAGGAAAGCTTGCACCAAGATACATTGGTCCTTTCAACATTCTCTCAAGGCGGGCAGAAAATGCCTATCGTCTTGAACTTACAGAAAAACTATCCAAGGTGCACGATGTGTTCCACGTGTCACGGCTCAAGAGGTGTTTCAAAGATCCAGATCGTGCAGTTGATCATGATTCCATTGAACTGCAAGATGATCTATCTTATGAGGAGCACCCTGTTCGTATTCTCGATGAGACCGAGCGTAAGACTCGCAACAAGAGCACCAAGTTCTTGAAAGTGCAGTGGTCGCATCATTCCGATAAAGAGGCAACGTGGGAGACCGAAGAGGATCTTCGCAAGAAGTATCCGGACCTTTTCCTTTCTCAGTAGGAATCTCGGGGCGCGATTCCTTCAAGGGGGGGCGTTTTGTAACATCCCAAGTATGAAAACTTCCATCTAGCATGTTTGTTTCTTGTTTAATTAGAGTTTTGCATCATGTCATCATATTCATTGAATTGTTTGCATTTGTTTTACCTTGTTTTCCATTTCTTTGCTTCTGTTTTCACAATTCAAATTCAAACTTTATTCAAACATTTATTTCATACTTGCTCTGTTACAATATTTTTCAAATAATAAGTTCAAATCAAACCCTTATTTGTTTCCAATTATTCCATAATGTTTAACTATTCAAGTGGTGGCTTAAATCAATCAATTAATTCCAATTTGCATTTAAAAATTCAAATTCAAATCACATGTTACAACAGCACCCAATATGGATTTATGAAATTGCCAAAACAATTTAACTCATTGTTTCTAATTAAACAATAGGGTTCCAAATAATTAAATTCTTGTTTTCAATATTTCAATCACTACTCAAATTAATTCAAATTTAAACCATTTTTGCAAACAGCAAATTATTTTGAAATAATTGTAAAACAAAACTTGGCAATTGGTTGTTTTTGACCTTACTAACTACCCTAATTTTTCTACAATTTTTACTAACTTAAAACCCTCCTTTTTCTTCCTATTCTTATTTCTGCAAAAAAAAACAGAAGAACAAAAAAAAAAGGGAAAACCAACGCGCGCGCGGCAGGGAACCCACGCGGCCCAGCCCACTTACCTTTTTCTGGCCCGCGTACCGCTTCGCGCAGTCCCCTCCTTCTTCTAAACGTGCGGCGCCGCATCCGGCTATGCCACGGCGGCAACAGCGCTCTCCGACGGCCGATCGCGCGCCCCCTGGCCTATATAGCCCCCCTAGGTCCCCGCGCTGCTACCCTAAACCCTAGGCCCCCTTTCTCCCTCGCTCCGCCGCCGTCTGCCCTCTCTCCCCGTCGCATTCCCCTCTCTCTGCACCTCACCGGAGAACCACCGTCTGAACCCGAGATGGTCACCTCCACCTCGCTGCGCCACCGTCTCTCCTAGCTACCGAAATCAAACCACCTCCCCTTCCTCGACCTCCCGGACACCTCCTCGAGCCCGGGGACGCTCTGGATCACCGCCGCCATCGTCGACGCCGCCGTCTGCTCCGAGCATCTGCCACCTCCACGACGCTGGTGAGCAGTCGAGCATGTCCTCCTCCTCCTCCCTGTTCTCCCTCTGCACGAATGCCTCCTCGTCCACCACACACCCGCACGCACACGGGCTGTCAGCAGCACTTCACAGCACCGGCAGCAACCACGGCTCGCCGCCGGCAGCGATCTCTGACGAGGTTCAGTTAACGTGCGCGTCAGTTTCAGTTAAAAACACGAAACTGAAGCTTACCTAGGCTGCGCGTCGTTTACTGACAGAGATCGATCGCTTACCGCACTGGCAGCAGCGTTGCGCGCGCACGGGCAGGTCGTGGGATCGAGCCCTCGCGCCCGCGGAATAAAACCAAGTTTTTGCGCGAGCCACTGACAGGCAGGCCCCCTCTGTCAGTGAGCTGTGCTGCCACGCAAGCACACGCGGGCCACCGTGGTGCCGTGGGCCCTCTGTCAGTGGCTGTGTCTAGCCACTGCTGAGTAACAAAAAGATTTCAACCTTTTCTGTTTCAAAAATAAATCCTTTTATTAACAGTTTGGTCCCTAATTTGGAAACGCAAATAACTTTTGTTTTATAAACCCAAATAATAAAAATAAAATATGTGCACTGCCCCAAATTTAATTATTTATCTAATTATGACATTTGTTTTCTGTTTTGAATTTTCCAAATGCATCCAAAATTTGAATTCAAACAATTCATTTGTAATTTGAATAATTCCATAACTAATTCATACTTAATCCAAATAATGCAAATAAAATATGTTTTCCATGCTATTTCAAACCACCTATTCAAATATAAATTTTGTTTCATGGTTTGAATAATTAAAATTGCTTAAATAATTTAAACCTTGTTTAAATCTTTTAAATTTGCTAAATTCATAACTTGCTCAAATTAAATTATTTTTGAACATGTAAAATATGTTTTCAAGCTAGAAAAATATAAACTTTTCAAATATGAATTTGAATTTATGTTTGGAACAAATAAAATTCAAATAATATTCAAAAAAAATTAAATTCATTTAAAACTTGTTTAATCTTGTTTAATTCATAATTAAATTATTGTAATCCCTTTTTCAATAATTGAAACATGTAATCCAACTAAAATTTTATGATCTTTTCAAATATGAATTTTGTTATTTATTTGGCACAATTTAAATTGGTGAAAACAACAACTATTTGTGTAATCCCTTTAAGGAACCAAAAAAATTCCCTAACTTAATAAATAAATTTCTAAATTGGTAAACCTTATTTCCAATTGGATCTATTGTTGTTATTTTGTTGTTTTCCTCATCCATGCATCATACTAATCCACTTTCACCTGTTGGTTAATTGGAAAACAATTGTTTCAACCAAAATTCATGGGCTTTTCATATGCAACTCAAACTTGCATATGTGTCCATTTAAATTGTGTTACCATGTCAACTAGTTTATTTTGATGCATCCATAAAATTGTCATGCATCATCCCATGATTGTGCATTATGCCATGATATTGATTGTCTATCTTTCTGCCTTGTTTGTTTGCTTCTTCTCGGATAGACGACGACGTTGAGACAGACGATACTTACGACACCCCTTCTGAGGATCTAGCCCAGTACCAGGCTACTGAGTTTGCAGGAAAGTTATCACTCACATGAACCATTGTGTTCCTTTCAACATTGGTTCCCGATACTTTCCGTTGTCTATTTCTGCTAGCCATATGTATCGTTGCTTCTGTTACTAACCTACCATATGATACCCTGAACCCTGATATTTGCCTCACCTCCAGTCCTATAACCCCGTTGCTTGGGCCCGTGTCTTACTAGCATGCTTAGGGTTGTTTTTGCTCGAGTCTGTTATCAGTTACTTTCTGTTATCATATTTGATTATATTCTGGGGCTCGATGTTAAACAACAACCTGTTATTTTGAGGTAATAATAAATTGCTGATAAGGCACCGGCAGGAGGCCCGGCGTGGTTTTGAGGCCTGCTAGTGTCGACCCTAATTAGGAAAAGGGTCTTGTCTACTGATCCATGATGAGCGCACTATCCGCATGTGGGAAGCGTGTATGGGTGCCCCCCTCAATTTGATTCGATTCGCATCTCGTCCAAATCACCACACCTAGTTCGGGCTTTCCATTTGATGCACGCATATGCAGGTACGAACCCGAGGCCAGGGTGGAACTTTTGTAGTCGGCATTTAGGGCGGCGTGGTCTTCCAGTGCTATGAGGGTCCCCTTTTCTTCGTGGGGCTCGATTAGCCGCGCACGCACATCACGTGGTGCTTTGGGCTTGATGCGAAGAAGAGTTGAGTTGTGTTGAGTGCCCCGCTTGGTGGGAAAGGCCTTCCCATCTGGCGGGTTATTCTTACGTGTACGGCCAAATTGGTGCACCCCTGCAGGGATAAATCTTCTCGAGAAGCCGTGTTTTCCGCGGTTAGGGTTGACTTGGTGAAAGTACTGGCTAACAAGTACTCAGAACAACTTACACCTAACTAATGATAACTTGACTAGTAATAGGCTTATTGACACAACAATTTGATCCATCATTAATCCAACTGTGTGAGTTATCCTCGGATTGCTTCTTTGGATAAGGGGCAAGATCCAGGATGGGTTTGTTTGGAGTTAGTTGTAGTTGGTTACGATACGCTATCTTATCCCCCTTTCTGATAGCCGGAAGTTGTAGTATGTTCTGTAGTTAGTTAGTCCAGCCAGTTGCAGCATCTTTTATATCCCTTTCTTCCGTTGAACCCAAGGCATCTGTGCTTGGTGTTGACGGGCTACATTTTGGTGAACTGTGAGTCTTGCTTGCCAGTACGTTTATGTACTGACCCCTTTGGGGCTGTGGTTTCCGCAGACTACACGTAGGATCCCCGTGACGGCTACTACGTGGAGTTTGACGAGGCTGCTGACGAGTAGGTAGCGGACCCGGGCAGGATCCGAGACATCGTGGATGGGCTCCGTCTTTTCGTTTCCGGCTTCTTAAGCCTATTTGGATTTTGTCTGTACTCAGACCCATTGAATGCTTCCGCTGAGATGTAATGATGTTATGTTGGGACATGTGTCCTCTGGATGATTGTATTTGCTATCTCTGCTCTAGTGAGAGCTATTTGCAACTTATTTCCATCTTTTGTGTCTTAGAGATATGTTGTGTTATCATTCTGTAAACGCCGTTGACGTACCATGTGTGTATGGTATGAAGTACGTCAATGGTAGTATCCTGATTTCTATGGGATAGTTTACATCGATGGTGAATGGTAGAGATTGGTTGTCACACATAAGTGTTGGCCTACTCGTAAGAGATGCGGGTGCCGGTAAGCCCCGTAATCCAAATCAACTACTGTTCAGTTCGTACGGTGAGTATCCTCTAGAAGTCCGGGTGCGACACCCACCAGCCCACTGACCCAACTTACCCCTTCGCTCCTTCTTCAACCCGTACGGCAGGGAATCCGCCGTATCCACGTTGCTGTACGGCGAGCAGCAACGGCCATGAGCACCTCCCTCCCCCTATAAACCTAGCCGCGAGCCCTAGCTCCGCCGTAACCCTAGACCTCCACCTACCTCCCACATCGCCGCCGATTTCCTCCATCCACCACCTCCATCTTCCCCTCTGCATCTCACCGCAACCGAGCCACCACCCTCTGAATTCCGGTGATCGCCGCCGTTGCGATGCCCCACCGTCCGGGCTACATGCGGGAACCGATCCCCCGTAGCTTCCTCTTCGTCATCGACACCTCAGCGAGCACGGGGAGGGTCTGCTTCACCGCCGCCGTCCTCGACGTCGTCGCCGTCGTCCACTACACCGAGCCGCTGCCACGGCTACTTCGAGGGTGAGCAGTCGATCCCCTCCGTCCCTTCCCTCTGCCAGTGGCCACGACCACCCCTGCACACCGTAGCACACGCACACGAGCCCACGCCTCCACCGCAGCACTGCAGCTCGCCGCCGGCCACCGTCCCTCTGTCGAAGTTCAGATAACGGACCTGCAGAAAAATTCAGTTAGCGCGTATCTGCACCTTAACCTCACCGCGCGCTGCTTACCTGACAAGATTCAGCAGCTACCGCAGTGGTAGCAACACCGAACGCGCGCGCCCAGGTCGAGGGTTCGAGCCCCCGCGTCGCAACCTTTTTGGGATTTAATCTCCTCGCCCCAGGCCCACCTGTAGGTGACCCATGTGGCCCAGTCAGCTGCCACGCTGGCCACAGTGGCCCCAGGGCCCCCTCTGTCAGTGACCTAAGCTAGGCACTGCGAGGTGTATTTAGTTTCTGTCTTTTTCTTTTCTTTTAATTCCAGTCCAAACTAATTACAGTTTAGTCCCTGATTCAAAAATGCAAATAACCTTTGAATTACAACTTCAAATAAAATAAATAAAATATGTAATCTACACCAAATTTAATTCTCTATCTGATTAAAGCATTTGTTTTATGTTTTGAACATTTCAAATGTATTCAAATTTCAAATTCAAACAAATCATTTTAAATTTGGTTAATTTCATAACTAATTCAAACTTAATTCAAATAACACAAATAAAATATGTTTTCCATGCCAATTTGAACTACCTTTTTAAATATAAACTTTATTTTCTGTTTTGAATAATTAAAATTGGTTAAATAGTTTAAACCTTGTTTAAATCATTTAAATTTGCTAAATTCATAACTTGGTCAAATTAAATTATTTTTGAACTTATAAAATATGTTTTCAAACCAGAAAAGTATAAACTTTTCAAATATGAATTTGGGTTAATGATTTGAACAAATAAAAATTCAAATAAATTCATACTTGAATTAAATTCATTTAAATCTTGTTTAAACTTGTTTAATTCATAAATAATTTATTCTAAATCCTTTTTCAATATTTGAAACATGTATTCCACCTAAAATTTTGTGTATTTTCCAAATATGAACTTTGTTATCTATTTTGGACAATTTAAATTGGTGAAAACAACAAATACTTGTGTAACACCTTTAAGAAACCAAAATTTCATAACTTAATAAATAAAATTCCAAACTTGGTAAACCTTATTTCAAATTGATTCTATTGTTGTTTTCTTTCTGTTTTCCTCATCCCTGCACCATGCTAATCCACCTTCACCTGTTGGTTAGTTGTAGAACAATTATTCCAACCTTAATTCATGGGCTTTCCATATGCAATCCAACTTGCATGTGGGTCCACTTAATTATGTTATGTTACCATGTCAACTAGGTTATTTTGATGCATCAATTAAATTGACATGCATCATCCCATGATTGTGCACTATGCCATGTTATTGATTGTTTGTCTCTCTGCGTTGTTTGTTTTCTTCTTCTCGAAGAGACGACGACGTTGAGACAGACGATACTTACGACACCCCTTCTGAGGATCTAGCTCAGTACCAGGCTGCTGAGTTTGCAGGCAAGTATTCACTCACATGAACCATTGTGTTCCTTTCCACATTGGATACCGATACTTTCCGTTGTCTATTCTGCTAGCCTTAAGATTCGTTGCTTGTGTTCGATCCTATCACATGTTATCCTTTAACCCTGATATAGCCTCACCTCCACACCTATAACCCCGTGGATTGTGGCCGTGTCTTACTAGCATGCTTAGGGTTGTTTCTGCTCGAGTCTGTTGTCGTTACTTTATGTTATCATATTCTATTATGTTCTGGGCTCGATGTTTAAACAATCAACCTGTTAATATCTGAGGTAATAATAATTTGATGATAAGGCACCGGCAGGAGGCCCGGCGTGGTTTTGAGGCCTGCTAGTGTCGACCCTAATTAGGAAAAGGGTCTTGTCTACTGATCCATGATGAGCGCACTATCCGCACGTGGGAAGCGTGTATGGGCCCCCCCCTCAATTTGATTCGATTCGCATCTCGTCCAAATCGCCACACTTAGTTCGGGCTTTCCATTTGATGCACGCATATGCAGGTACGAACCCGAGGCCAGGGTGGAACTTTTGTAGTCGGCATTTAGGGCGGCGTGGTCTTAGAGTGCTATGAGGGTCCCCATTTCTTCGTGGGGGCTCGATTAGCCGCGCACGCACAGCACGTGGTTCTTTGGGCTTGATGCGAAGAAGAGTTGAGTTGTGTTGAGTGCCCCGCTTGGTGGGAGGCATTCCATCTGGCGGGTTATTCTTACGTGTACGGCCAAATTGGTGCACCCCTGCAGGGATAAATCTTCTCGAGAAGCCGTGTTTTCCGCGGTTAGGGTTAACTTGGTGAAAGTACTGGCTAACAAGTACTCAGAACAACTTACACCTAACTAATGATAACTTGACTAGTAATAGTCTTATTGACACAATAACTTAACCATCATTAATCCAACTGTGTGAGTTATCCTCGGATTGCTTCTTTGGATAAGGGGCAAGATCCAGGATGGGTTTGTTTGGAGTTAGCTATAGTTGGTTACGATACGCTATCTCATGTCCTTTCTGTTAGCCGGAAGTTATAGCATGTATCTGTAGTTGGTTAGCACAGCGAGTTGCCGCATCTTTTGTATCACCCTTTCTTCCGTTGAACCCAAAGCATCTGTGCTTGATGTTGTCGGGTACACTTTGGTGAACTGTGAGTCTTGCTTGCCAGTACGTTGTTGTACTGACCCCTTTGGGTCTGTGGTTTCCGCCGACTACGCTTACGAGGATCCCCGTGATGGCTACTACGTGGAGTTTGATGAGGCTGCTGACGAGTAGATAGCGGACCCGGGCAGGATCCGAGACATCGTGGATGGGCTCCATCTTTTCGTTTCCGGCCTCTTAGGCCTATTTGGATCTTGTCTGTACTCAGACATTTTGGATGCTTCCGTTGTGTTGTAATGATGATATGTTGGGACATGTGTCCTCTGGATGATTGTATTTGCTATCTCTGCTCTAGTGAGAGCTATTTGCAACTTATTTCTATTTATTTGTGTCTTAGAGATCTGTTGTGCTATCATTTTGTTAAACGCTGTTGACGTACCATGTGTGTATGGTATGAAGTATGTCAATGGTATGGGATGGTTTACGTAGACGATGAACAGTAGGGGTTGGTTGTCACACATACGTGTGTTGGCCTACTCGTAATAGATGCGGGTGCCGGTAAGCCCCGTAATCCAATCATCTACTGTTCAACGGAACCGCGAGTATCCTCTAGAAGTCCGGGTGCGACAAATGGTATCAGAGCCTGTCTGCCTGTAGGATCCCTTTTTACTGGTCGCAGTTGAGTCTAGAAACTATTTTGTAGCTATATAGGAAAAATGAAACGCGAGAGTAGGAATTCTGTTCTTTTTCTTCTTTCCCCACCCACACTCCCTTTTCTGGTAAGGAAGTGCAACGTTGTTTTCTCTTCTCATCTAAACTTTCAAGTTAGGATTTCACGTATCCTGGTTTCTCTAGGATAGTTATATCTACTATACCATAGGAATGGAGGTGGTTGTGACATGATTTATCATGTTGTCTACTCACGATTGAGAACGGAGGCGTGTAAGCCCCGGAAGCAGATCCTCTATTCCTTAAGCAGTAGATATTGATCCTTTAGAAGCCCGGATGGGTTTTCCGTAGTACCTTAGGAGTTTTGGTCTCGTGTTTCCCGATGTTGCTTCGATATCCTGTTCTTCTCAACATCCTTTTCGTCCGTTGAAATCTTGTTGTTGCTTTCCACTTCAGTTCTTCTACCGGCGTCTAATCAAAACTTCCCCAATCATCTGCAGATTGATCTCAGGTTCTACCCGCAGGTGGTTCGGATGACTCGTTGTGAGAGCACTGCCGGTTATCCGGAGATGCTGAGAGACATGGTCACTTATCTGGGGTTCCGTTGGGCACCAGAGTACCAGGTCTACGAGCAGCAGCGAGAGTTTGACCAGACCTACTACCAGGCTATCATCTACATTCTGTCAGATTGTGGCATGAGCGTAGTCCACCGCTACGAGGCAGTAGGTTCCACAGTGGATATGGCCGTGCAGCAGGCAGCTTATGTGAGTCTCACCGTCCTTCGTGCTGACTACTGGGGATTTGACGATTCTATCTATCGCCACATCCCCCGTGGTTACATCACTTAGGAGGGAGCTCACTTCACTCTCTACGACAACTTGGATGTCTACGAGCATGATAACTCCAGGCTGCACACCACCGCTCAGTTTGTGAGGCACAGTGACACAGTTGCCAGCACACTATCTCAGGAGTTGGCTTCAGTCAGAGAGCAGCTCTACCTTGCTTTGACTCGTCTGGCGACTTACACCACAGACTTTGTCGGAGACGAGCGCTTTGCACGTTTCGATCAGCCAGTTGGACGTCGTCTGCCAGATGCTGGAGGTTACGAGCCGATCAGAGGTCCACTCCTCAACCTCGGTGCTGGTTACACTGGGATTCCATGCTTTGGAGCATAGGGAGTCGACGCTATGTACTTCACCACACCTAGAGTCGCTCTCAGACCACGTCAGATCTATGTGGATCGTCGTTCTACCTACTTTCGTGGGCGTGCACCTCACCGTACCTCTCGCCGTACTCCTCACCGCCGTCCTGCGTGATGAGCATGGGAGTACCGATGTATCCATTCTTAGCTATGTTTAGTTATCCTTTGGAATTCGAACCATTTGTGGTGTGTTGGATATTCTCATGTATTTGAACATGTGATGATGTACCTGTTGGTTATCTATTCATGCGTCGGAATAATGTCTCTTTCGGTTTCCAAGTCTATCCTTTTCTACTGTTGTGCTAAAATGAATTTCCATTCAGGATGCCGCCAACAAGGAACAACCCGCCTGAGCCACCGCCAATCACGGAGCTGTTGACTCAGATGACCCAAGTCATGGCACAGATGGCCCAGTTTCAGACTAATCAGCACAACAACCAGACGGCTCCACGGGTCAGCATCAAGGAGTTCCTCAGTCTGGGCCCGAGAGCTTTCGTGGCAACACGCGAGCCTCTGGATGCTGATGACTAGATCCGTGAGATAGCTAAGGCTCTGGAGATTGCTCACGTTGTTGAGGAAGACAAGGTCAAGTATGCTTCCTATCTGCTGAAGGGTCAGGCAGCTACTTGTGGGAAAACTACCAGACCATGAGAGCTGGCTATCCAATCACCTGGGGTTGTTTCAAGGAAGCCTTCCTGAAGCACCACATTCCAGATGGTCTCATGGAAAGGATGCGTGAAGAGTTTTGCTCTCTCAAGCAAGGCAAGCTGGACGTCATCGGCTATCAGAGTGAGTTCAATCGCCTCGCTTGATACGCTGGTGATGAGGTGTCCACTGAAGCTAAGAAGATGGCAAGGTTCCGCAGAGGTTTTAACCCGGAACTCAAGTATGCCCTCACCAACATCAAGGCCAACAACTTCGAGGAGCTCGTTAACACCGCGCTCAATGAAGAAAATGGGCGCAAGGCGTTCGAGGAGTCTCGCAAGCACTCGCGTGAGGGTGGTTCCTCCTCCAACATGACCACCCCTCCGCAGAAGCGCCGCATCTGGGTGCCAAATGGTGTTGTCACTCGGGCTCCATACGCCCAAGCTTCTCCAGGCTTCGCTCCCCGCCCACCCAACCCTGTTCAGATGCATGATCCAAGGGGTGCAATGGGGCAGCCAAGGCCAGGACCTCCTCGTGTCGTCACTTGGTACAAGTGCAAGCAGACGGGGCACTACGCTGACAAGTGCACGCAGAGGCAGCTACCTCCACCACCACCTCGTCCCAACACAAACCAGGCAATGGTGCGCGCTCCCCCGGCTAAAGCCTTCAACTCCAACAACAGGCCTGTCGGGAGGACCGCAAGGGTGAATCATGTCAAGATCGACAAAGCTGAGGAATCTCCTGACGTCGTTCTCGGTACATTTCCCGTAAACTCTATTCCAGCTAAAGTGTTGTTTGATACCGGAGCATCACATTCTTTCGTGTCAAAGATCTTTGCGACATCAATTAAACTCCCTTTTGTTGGTTTGGGTTCCCCGCTAGTGGTAAACTCCCCTGGAGCAACTATGCAAACTTCCAAGATCAGTCACAAAAATCAAATTCTAATTGGAGGACACATATTCCTTGCTTCCCTCATACTGCTTGGCAATTCTGACATTGATGTCATTCTTGGAATGGATTGGCTGAAGGCCAATCAAGCTAGAATTGACTGTGCTCAAAAGTCAATAACTCCGTTCCACCCTTCTGGCCAGATAGTCTATTCTCCAAATGAATCAAGTTCTATTCAGCTATACACCCTCGAGGCAAAACCTCTACCTCTACTTGAAAATGTTCCGGTGGTTTGCGAATTCCCTGACGTCTTTCCAGAAGAGTTGCCAGGGATGCCTCCGGACAGAGCAGTTGAGTTCGTGATCGATCTTGAACCAGGTACTGCTCCAATCTCTAAGCATCATACAAGATTGCTCCTCCTGAACTGAAATTGTTAAAGGAGCAAATCGATATGTACATGGAAAAAGGTTACATTCAACCTAGTTCCTCAGCTTTGGGTTGCCCAACTCTGTTCGTTGCAAAGAAGGATCGCACAAAGAGACTCGTTGTTGACTATCGTCCTCTTAACGAGAAAACCATCAAAAAAAGTATCCAATTCCTCGTATCGATGATCTTTTTGATCAACTTGCTGGAGCCTCAATATTCTCAAAGTTGGACTTGAGAATGGGTTACCATCAAATAAAGATCAGAAAAGAGGATATTCCAAAGACAGCCTTCACCACTCGCTACGGTCTATATGAATTCACCGTCATGTCCTTTGGTCTCACCAATGCACCGGCGACATTCTCTCGATTCATGAATTCTGTCTTCCATTAATACCTCGACAAGTTCGTTGTGGTATATCTTGATGACATTCTTGTCTACTCAAAATCTGAGGAAGAGCATGAAGAGAACCTTCGTCTAACTCTCATGAAACTTCGCGAGCATCGTCTATATGCCAAATTCTCCAAATGTGAGTTCTGGATTCCAGAAGTTGCTTACCTTGGTCATGTCATCTCCGCCAAGGGCATAGCCATTGATCCAGAAAAGGTTAAAGCAATTGTTGATTGGAAACCTCCTAAGACGGTGAAGCAAGTAAGAAGTTTCCTCGGCTTGGCTAGCTATTGCTGTTGTTTCGTCCAAAACTTTTCCAAGATTGCCAAACCTCTCACTGATCTCACAACGAAGGACAAGAAGTTCGTCTGGTCTCCACAATGTGATGAAAGTTTCAATCTCCTGAAGACTAAACTCACTTCTACACCAGTTCTGGTTGGCCCAGATCCTACCAAACCTTTCCAGATATTCTGTGACGCTTCTCTCCAAGGTCTAGGTGCAGTTCTTATGCAAGAACATCAAGTGGTGGCTTATGCTTCACGTCAGTTGAATGCACATGAGCTCAATTATCCCACTCATGACCTTGAACTTGCAGCAGTTGTGTTTGCCCTCAAGAAATGGAGGCAATACTTGTTGGGTAATCGCACTGAAATCTTTTCCGATCATAAGAGTCTGAAATACATCTTCACTCAACCAGATCTGAATCTCAGGCAAAGGAGATGGATTGAAAAGATTAAAGACTTTGATCTTACCATTTCTTACACTCCGGGCAAGGCTAATGTTATGGCCGATGCTCTCAGTCGCAAGTCGTATTGCAATAATCTCATGATCATGGAAAGCCAACCTCCTCTTCATGAAGAATTCCAGAAGCTCAACCTTGGTCTTGTTCCTCAAGGCTATCTTGCGAACTTGACAGCCAGTCCAACTCTCGAGGACAAGATTCATTCTGAACAACTTCGTGATGCTGAAATCAAGAAGATGGTAGAACACATCAAAGAAGGCAAGGAGAAATTTAGGTCCTTCTCAATTGATGACAAGGGAACTGTGTTCTTCGAAGGACGCATTGCACTTCCTCAAGTTCAAAGTCTCAAAGATGTCATTCTCAAGGAGGCTCATGAAACTCCTCTCTCCATACACCCTGGAAGTACAAAGATGTATCAGGATCTCAAGACGCTGTATTGGTGGCCTGGCATGAAACGTGAAATTGCTCAATACGTTTCTGAATGCGACGTTAGTCAACGTGTTAAGGCAGTTCATCAGAAAACAGCCGGTCTTCTATAACCTCTGAAAATCCCTGAGTGGAAGTGGGACATGATTGAAATGGACTTCGTCACTGGTTTTCCAAAGTCCAAGAAGGGCAACGATGCAATCTTCGTTGTCATTGATCGTCTCACTAAAGTAGCTCACTTCTTTGCTGTCAAAGAAACAATCTCAGCTAGCCAGTTAGCAGAGCTCTACACAGCAAAGATTGTTCCTCTTCATGGTGTTCCATTGGAAATAAGCTCAGACCGTGGAAGCATATTCACTTCTCATTTCTGGAAAAGCTTTCAAGAAGCATTGGGCACCAAACTTCTGTTCAGCACAGCCTATCACCCTCAGTCTCAAGGGCAAGTCGAAAGAGTCAATCAGATTCTCGAAGATATGCTCAGAGCATGTGGTCTCTCTTTTGGCATGAAATGGGAGGAATGCCTTCCATATGCTGAATTCTCCTACAACAACAGCTTCCAGGCAAGCCTAGGCATGGCACCATTTGAAGCTCTCTATGGCCGCAGATGCAGGAGTCCAATCAATTGGTCTGGAGCTGGTGAACGTTCACTCTTAGGCCCTGACATTGTTAAGGAAGCCGAAGAGAAAGTTCGCATCATTCGTGACAATCTCAAGATTGCTCAGTCTCGTCAGAAAAGCTACTATGACAGCAAGCACAGGGATATGATCTATGCACCTGGTGACAAGGCATATCTCCGTGTAACTCCCCTCAGAGGCACTCATCGTTTTGGTGTGAAAGGAAAGCTAGCACCAAGATACATTGGTACTTTCAACATTCTCTCAAGGCGTGCGGAAAATGCCTATCGTCTTGAACTTCCAGAAAAGCTATCCAAGGTGCACGATGTGTTTCACGTGTCACAGCTCAAGAGGTGTTTCAAAGATCCAGATCGTGCAGTTGATCATGATTCCACTGAACTGCAAGAAGATCTCTCTTATGAGGAGCACCCTATTCGAATTCTCGATGAGACCGAGCGTAAGACTCGCAACAAGAGCACCAAGTTCTTGAAAGTGCAATGGTCACATCATTCCGATAAAGAGGCAACGTGGGAAACCGAAGAGGCTATTCGCAAGAAGTATCCGGACCTTTTCTATTCTCAGTAGGAATCTCGGGGCGCGATTCCTTCAAGGGGGGGCGTTTTGTAACATCCCAAGTATGAAAATTACCTTTAGAATGTTTGTTTCTTGTTTTATTAATGTTTTGCATCATGTCATCATACCCATTACTTTTGTTTGCATTTGTTTTGCATCTGTTTTCAATTGTTTTCTATTTCAAATTCAAACCAATTTCCAAATCAAATTGTTCATACTTGTTATGTTACAATTCTCAAATAGAAATATTCAATTAAAAACAGCTAGTTGTTTCCATTAAAATATAAAGCTCAAACTATTAACTTGTTCTTTTTAATAATTCACTTAATTCAATTGCATTCAAATTCAATTACAAATTCCAAACAGCAACCATTTGAAAATTATGAAAATTACAAAACACCTCCAATCAATTTGTTTCAAACAAACATGAAGTTCAAAACTAGTTAAGCTAATACTTACAAAATTTCATTTAATATCACATTTTCATTCAAATTCAAATGAACTACCAACAGCAACCAATTTGAATTATTTGAAAAACTAAATATTGCAAATTGGTGCTGTTACAAAAACTATCCTATACAAAATTTTGCTAATTTTTCTAACCTAAAACTATCCTCTTTTCTTCCTATTCCTTTTCAGCAAAAAAAAATCGCAGAACAAAAAAAAAACTTAAAAGAAAACAGAGGGGGAAAGGGCAGGCCAGTGGGCAGCAGGCCCAGCCCACCAGCCCACCGACCCAACTTACCCCATCGCTCCTTCTTCAACCCATACGGCAGGGAATCCGCCGTATCCACGTTGCTGTACGGCGAGCAGCAACGGCCGTGAGCAGCTCCCTCCCCCTATAAACCTAGCCGCGAGCCCTAGCTCCGCCCTAACCCTAGACCTCCACCTACCTCCCACATAGCCGCCGATTTCCTCCATCCACCACCTCCATCTTCCCCTCTGCATCTCACCGCAACCGAGCCACCACCCTCTGAATTCCGGTGATCGTCGCCGTTGCGATGACCCACCGTCCGGGCTAACTGCGGGAACCGATCCCCCACAGCTTCCTCTTCGTCATCGAAACCTCAGCGAGCACGGGGAGGGTCTGCTTCACCGCCGCCGTCCTCGACGTCGTCGCCGTCGTCCACTGCACCGAGCCGCTGCCACGGCTACTTCGAGGGTGAGCAGTCGATCCCCTCCGTCCCTTCCCTCTGCCAGTGGCCACGACCACCCCGGCACACCGTGGCACACGCACACGAGCCCACGCCTCCACCGCAGCACTGCAGCTCGCCGCCGGCCACCGTCCCACTGTCGAAGTTCAGATAACGGACCTGCAGAAAAATTCAGTTAGCGCGTATCTGCACCTTAACCTCACCGCGCGCTGCTTACCTGACAAGATTCAGCAGCTACCGCAGTGGTAGCAACACCGAACGCGCGCGCCCAGGTCGAGGGTTCGAGCCCCCGTGGCGCAACCTTTTTGGGATTTAATCCCCTCGCCCCAGGCCCACCTGTAGGTGACCCCTGGGGCCCAGTCAGCTGCCACGCTGGCCACAGTGGCCCAGGGCCCCCTCTATCAGTGACCTAAGCTAGGCACTGCGAGGTGTATTTAGTTTCTGTCTTTATCTTTTCTTTTAATTCCAGTCCAAACTAATTACAGTTTAGTCCCTGATTCAAAAATGCAAATAACCTTTGAATTACAACTTCAAATAACATAAATAAAATATGTAATCTGCACCAAATTTAATTCTCTATCTTTTTAAAGCATTTGTTTTATGTTTTGAACATTTCAAATATATTCAAATTTCAAATTCAAACAAATCATTTTAAATTTGGTTAATTTCATAACTAATTCAAACTTAATTCAAATAACACAAATAAAATATGTTTTCCATGCCAATTTGAACTACCTTTTCAAATATAAACTTTATTTTCTGTTTTGAATAATTAAAATTGGTTAAATAGTTTAAACCTTGTTTAAATCATTTAAATTTGCTAAATTCATAACTTGGTCAAATTAAATTATTTTTGAACTTATAAAATATGTTTTCAAACCAGAAAAGTATAAACTTTTCAAATATGAATTTGGGTTAATGATTTGAACAAATAAAAATTCAAATAAATTCATACTTGAATTAAATTCATTTAAATCTTGTTTAAACTTGTTTAATTCATAAATAATTTATTCTAAATCCTTTTTCAATATTTGAAACATGTATTCCACCTAAAATTTTGTGTATTTTCCAAATATGAACTTTCTTATCTATTTTGGACAATTTAAATTGGTGAAAACAACAAATACTTGTGTAACACCTTTAAGAAACCAAAATTTCATAACTTAATAAATAAAATTCCAAACTTGGTAAACCTTATTTCAAATTGATTCTATTGTTGTTTTCTTTCTGTTTTCCTCATCCCTGCATCATGCTAATCCACCTTCACATGTTGGTTAGTTGTAGAACAATTATTCCAACCTTAATTCATGG
Source organism: Alopecurus myosuroides (assembly GCA_028641055.1). Lineage (NCBI taxonomy): Eukaryota > Viridiplantae > Streptophyta > Magnoliopsida > Poales > Poaceae > Alopecurus > Alopecurus myosuroides. Next base: position 325,853,956 of record CM054060.1, read on the forward strand.
GCTTTCCATATGCAATCCAAATTGCATGTGGGTCCACTTAATTATGTTATGTTACCATGTCAACTAGGTTATTTTGATGCATCAATTAAATTGACATGCATCATCCCATGATTGTGCACTATGCCATGTTATTGATTGTTTGTCTCTCTGCGTTGTTTGTTTGCTTCTTCTCGAATAGACGACGACGTTGAGACAGACGATACTTACGACACCCCTTCTGAGGATCTAGCTCAGTACCAGGCTGCTGAGTTTGCAGGCAAGTATTCACTCACATGAACCATTGTGTTCCTTTCCACATTGGATACCGATACTTTCCGTTGTCTATTCTGCTAGCCTTAAGATTTGTTGCTTGTGTTCGATCCTATCACATGTTATCCTTTAACCCTGATATAGCCTCACCTCCACACCTATAACCCCGTGGATTGTGCCCGTGTCTTACTAGCATGCTTAGGGTTGTTTCTGCTCGAGTCTGTTGTCGTTACTTTATGTTATCATATTCTATTATGTTCTGGGCTCGATGTTTAAACAATCAACCTGTTAATATCTGAGGTAATAATAATTTGATGATAAGGCACCGGCAGGAGGCCCGGCGTGGTTTTGAGGCCTGCTAGTGTCGACCCTAATTAGGAAAAGGGTCTTGTCTACTGATCCATGATGAGCGCACTATCCGCACGTGGGAAGCGTGTATGGGCGCCCCCCTCAATTTGATTCGATTCGCATCTCGTCCAAATCGCCACACTTAGTTTGGGCTTTCCATTTGATGCACGGATATGCAGGTACGAACCCGAGGCCAGGGTGGAACTTTTGTAGTCGGCATTTAGGGCGGCGTGGTCTTAGAGTGCTATGAGGGTCCCCTTTTCTTCGTGGGGGCTCGATTAGCCGCGCATGCACAGCACGTGGTTCTTTGGGCTTGATGCGAAGAAGAGTTGAGTTGTGTTGAGTGCCCCGCTTGGTGGGAGGCATTCCATCTGGCGGGTTATTCTTACGTGTACGGCCAAATTGGTGCACCCCTGCAGGGATAAATCTTCTCGAGAAGCCGTGTTTTCCGCGGTTAGGGTTAACTTGGTGAAAGTACTGGCTAACAAGTACTCAGAACAACTTACGCCTAACTAATGATAACTTGACTAGTAATAGTCTTATTGACACAATAACTTAACCATCATTAATCCAACTGTGTGAGTTATCCTCGGATTGCTTCTTTGGATAAGGGGCGAGATCCAGGATGGGTTTGTTTGGAGTTAGCTATAGTTGGTTACGATACGCTATCTCATCTCCTTTCTGTTAGCCGGAAGTTATAGCATGTATCTGTAGTTGGTTAGCGCAGCGAGTTGCCGCATATTTTGTATCACCCTTTCTTCGTTGAACCCAAAGCATCTGTGCTTGATGTTGTCGGGTACACTTTGGTGAACTGTGAGTCTTTCTTGCCAGTACGTTGTTGTACTGACCCCTTTGGGGCTGTGGTTTCTGCAGACTATGCTTACGAGGATCCCCGTACTGGCTACTACGTGGAGTTTGATGAGGCTGCTGACGAGTAGATAGCGGACCCGGGCAGGATCCGAGACATCGTGGATGGGCTCCGTCTTTTCGTTTTCGGCCTCTTAGGCCTATATGGATCTTGTCTGTACTCAGACATTTTGGATGCTTCCGCTGTGTTGTAATGATGATATGTTGGGACATGTGTCCTCTGGATGATTGTATTTGCTATCTCTGCTCTAGTGAGAGCTATTTGCAACTTATTTCTATTTATTTGTGTCTTAGAGATCTGTTGTGCTATCATTTTGTTAAACGCCGTTGACGTACCATGTGTGTATGGTATGAAGTACGTCATTGGTATGGGATGGTTTACGTAGACGATGAACAGTAGGGGTTGGTTGTCACACATACGTGTGTTGGCCTACTCGTAAGAGATGCGGGTGCCGGTAAGCCCCGTAATCCAATCATCTACTGTTCAACGGAACTGCGAGTATCCTCTAGAAGTCCGGGTGCGACAAGACTCGTGTAATCTATGCACATCCTCCACTCGTTGTTCTTCTTCATCACCAGAACCGGATTTGCCAACCAATCCGGGTGAAAAACCTCCATGATAAAGCCGGCTACAAGGAGCCGAGCTATCTCCGCTCCTATAGCCTTTCTTCTTTCCTCGTTCATTTTCCTCAGGCCCTGCTTCACAGGCCGGGACTTGGGATCAACATGCAAACCGTGCTCAGCTAACTCGGTTGGGATACCCGGCATATCACTAGGAGTCCAAGCGAAAACATCTTGATTACCACGAATAAACTCGATAAGTGCTTCTTCCTGCTTACTATCCAGGTTAGATCCTATGGCAAATTGCTTGGAGGGATCGCCCTCGACGAAAGCCACCATCTTTGTGTCCTGTGCTGCTTTGAATTTTGCTCTCTCGTCTTCCGTATTCGGTCTTTTCAATGCTGTTCTATCATCCGGGTCTACCTGAGACCGGTAATACTTGAGCTCTTCCTTTCTGCATGCCTGTTCTGCCATTGCCGCATCTCCTTCGTCACACTCGGCTGCTATAACCCGGTTGCCGTGTATAGTAATGGTTCGCTTGGGACCCGGGATCTTTAGCTGTAGGTACACGTAACACGGCCTGGCCATGAACTTGGCGTAAGCCGGCCTTCCGAACAGCGCGTGATAAGGACTGCGCAATTTTACCACCTCAAATGTGAGCCACTCCACTCGGAAATTGTCCTTCGATTCTCCAAAAGCAACCTCTAGAGTGATCTTTCCTTCTGGGCACGCTGAATGACCCGGCACGATCCCATGAAAAACTGTAGAACTTTTCTGCAACTGAGACTCCTTGAGCCCCATGCGTAGGAAAGTTTCCCAATATAAGATATTGATGCTACTTCCACCGTCCATCAGAACCTTTTTCAGCTCGTAACCATTAACCTGTTGTGCAACTACCAAAGCCAGCACACTCGGATGTTCTATTGTTTCCGGGTGATCCCTCCTGCTCCATGTGACCTCTTGGTCTGACCATCTCAAGTATCTCGGAACAGCTGAAGAAATCGAGTTTACTGCTCTTTTGAGTATCTTTCTATCTTTATTGGAAGTCCCCGTAGTATGGACATGGTACTGCCCTAGCTGCTTGGGGTTGGCTTGGAAACCTCCAGCGCCTCCTTGGTTGTTACCCGGATTACCACCTCCTGCGTTGCCAGCCAGGGGTGGACCATTGCCCGGGTTTCCGCCCGGACCCGGTCCTGCTCCCCGGCCTGCACCTCGCATGGCCTTCTGTATTTCCTCGTTCTTCCATCTCTGTAGATCTACGCACTGCTCGAATGAATGATTAGCCGGCCTGTCGTTCCTACTATGACACGGACAGGGCATCCTGAAGGCTTCTATATGATTAGCCGACCTTGGTGGTCCTTGGTAGTTTCCTCCATTGAAGTTTCCTCCGTTGAAATTTCCCTCAACTCTGGGTATCGCAAACCCGACTTCTGTACTGGCGACAAACTCAGAGTTTCCTTCATATGGGCGCTTGTGCTGGTTGTTTCCGTTGTTTCCTCCATTATTACCCGGTGCAACTCCATTGCCGGGTCTTCCACTATTACCCGCGTTGGCCTTTACATTCTTATCATCGACATCCTCCTCTATGGTATCTGTGGCGGCGTGCTTGTTGCATGCGTCCATCAACTCTCCCATCGTAACCTCTGAAGCGTGCCGGCTAGACTTCATGCGTGTCAGTTTTTGCACTAAGGGTATGTATTTGCATGTTTTTGCCATAGCTTGTAACGCATCCTTTGGCTGGATATCAGTGGACGAGTGGAGAATTTCCATAACCCGGCGCACCCAACTGCGTGCCGACTCTCCCTTCTTCTGAACACATCGCTCTCAATCATCAATCGTAAACAACTTCCTGCATGTCCCATGAAAGTGTTTGATAAAGGCAGTTTTCAGTTCACCCCATGAATTGACGGATTTCTCGGGTAGGTTATTGAACCATAACTTTGCTGCTCCCTCTGACATCATTAGGTACATGAATTTGGCTTGAAGATTCTCAGATGCGTTGCGGATTGACATGCCATCTCATAGCTACTCAACCAGGTTTCTGGATCCATGGTCGGCTCATAATTAACCACCTTACCCGGTTCCTTGAACTTATCTGGGTAAGGCTCAGCCCTGATGGTGTCCGACAAACACTTAGGCCCTGCGAGGTTTGTCGGCACTGGCATCACTCGGGAAACGTGTGACGCCGCAGCGGGTACGGTGGGAGGTGCAACCGCTACTGGTCCCCGTACCACAGACCCGGCTGCCGCTCGCCTGGCTCGGGAACTGTCCACAATAGCTTGCGCCGCTGACACCGCAGGCGTTGCCGGCCTACGGGGAGGAGGCGGCATTTGCTGCTGCTCTGCCCTCCGCCGCGCCGAACTCGGCTGGATATTGCCGGTATTTCCGTTCTGCCGGCTCACATATGGTGTTCCGTGCATTCCACTCCTGTTATCCGGGTAATTGGCCTACTGAACTATTGCCGTGCGCAGCAAATCTATTGCCTGCCGGGTCTCCGCTGCATGGGGTGAATCTCCTACGGGGATGCGATCAAGTGCCAATGTTGCTTTATACACGTTATCCATGGGGTTGTTGAAGTGTCCTGGTGGAGTGTGAAATCGTGGCGGTGGTGGTGGTGGTGTTGCATTGCCAGTTGCGATTCCTGTTTGCAACGTGGGTAACCCGGCTTGCACATTTGCCGGCTGTCCTCCCAGGGTTGCAGCTTGATGTTCGGTTTCCTGATTCACAGCCGGAATTGGTTGATCTTGAGGGGTAATAAACAGTGCGGCTGGTTGCAGGTTCCCACCTGCAGCCAGTAATCTCGTCTGGTGCCTCTGATTGTAAATCCTAGTCGACTGGACCTGTAGCCGGTTCTCCAATTCTTCCAGCTCGCGCTGGCGCGCGGCTATCCCTTGCTTTTCAGCTTCAACATCTCTCCTTTGCTGATCCAATGCACGGCGAGCTACATCCAGGTCTCGGGCGCGCTCCGCCGCGTTTTCTGGGGTTATCACCGTTGCTAGCACCGTGGGATCTAAGATCAGGTTGTTGTTGAACAGAGCCGGGTTTCGCGGATTCGAAGGTCCCGCTCCTGGTGTTCTGTTCGCCATAAACCCAAACATGTTTCTCTGCCGTTCGCTTTCCCCGGTATGGCTGGTGACTGAAGCCGACTCTCCGTCAACCCGGGCTATGACCGGGTTTCCATCAGCCGGAACTTGCTGCTGGGCCAGCGCTCGCTACGCTCCGATCGCAGGCCGTCGTCACATCTCTCTGATTAAGATTGGTTGCAGGGGTTATGTAGACCGCGACCTGGTGCGTGATGCCTGGCGAAGACTCGTATTCTTCCTCATCACAGCTATCCTCCTCATATCGATCTTCCAGCAGGTGCAGTATAGACTCGGTATCATCTTCTCTCATGACCCGGCCACGCGGGGTCCATACCGGCTCCTCCGGTTGTTCCCTCTTCGTGGTGGGCTCTTCTACCGGGTCTGCCGTCCCACCGATTCTTCTCCGTCTGATTGAATGCAGGTCGCTTCTCCTGACACAGAATCATACTCAATATCGTCAGGAATTGAACCGGACGTACGTACCAAGCCGACGAAGACGTTGACCCGGCCGATCGTGACGACAGATCCGGCTTCTAACAGATCCGACTCTGGTCCCCAACCAAAGTCATCTACCATCTTCTCTCCTTCGGGGTTGGTGTAGATCTCGCCGATGACGAGGTTCTTCATGCTTTCCCGAGCTTCTCCCGTGATGTAAACACCTTTGGACTTAGGCCCCACGGTGGGCGCCAACTGTCGCGGGATAATCACGGCAGACGTTACCAGGGGTAACTTATCTTGGGGCAATTCGACTCTGGTGTTTGGGAGAGGGTTTAGCTCAGGGGAAATCATGCTCTCAATCGATCTGGTAGCTCTGGCAATCAAGTCGCCGAGTCTCTGATCTAGGGTTACAATTATCAACTCTCATATTACAGGGATACTCGAATAACTGGTGAAGCTCTCTTTTCCTAACCCTAGGAGCCGGCTTATATCTTACCCGGCTCCCTGGCTTCCTATACAAGGCACACTCGGAATCCTACCCGGAAACCGCACACAAACCGTAAGTTTCCTAACAGTAACCCCTAAGGCCGGGTTACTAGGCCCACGTTCCTTCTTGGGCCTTCTAGAAACTCCTCTTCCTTGAGCCGGGTCTTGCGCGATTCCCTTTCGGCCGGGTTTCACCTTGTCGTTAGCCTACCGGGTTATCATCCCTCCATCAGGGATCACTCCTGAGCCGTTCTTGTGAGTCGAGCGGACAAGGTCATGGTTCTACGGGCATGGGGGCAAGTTGGACGCCGAAGGAAAAGCAATTTATAACCTAAGGCATAAAGAGAATCCTCTACGCATAGAAGATCTGAGAAGCGCAATAAAGGATGTTAAAGAGGGGAAGTTTGTGCCAGATAGAGAGAACGACGAGCTCACACGCGCCCTCGGGAATAAGGAACACGTAGGGTGTACACGAGCCACAAAAGGCAATCCTCCGTGGAGTATTGGGTTTGACGACACCAAAAAGAAATACCCCGATAGAAGCCGTCAACGAAAAAAGGACATGGAGGCAGCTAGAGCAGAGAGTCAGGCAAACTGGAGGCGTCAACTTGAAGAACAGATAAAGTGGACGCACGATGTAGCAATGCAGCAGCAGGAGCAAATTAACACACTTAGCCAGCAGCCAGTGTCTACCGGCGTACCACACATGGTAGAAGGTGAAGTCGATGCTACCGGCGCCGCACATTCTCATCAGAAAAGTAGCGTTGCGTCCACGCAGCTCCCGGGTGATGATGCACCACCGATGATGCACCCGGTGGATGATATCACGGAGATGACAACCTGTGAGCTCCACGTGAAGGTCGTCAATATAACCATCAAGGCGGTGGTCGGCTATGTCTTACCAATTGGCAACGAACCAACTCACCATAGTCTTCTGGTTCCAAGGGGCTACGCTGTTGTTGAGGTCGATGAAGTTGTCAACGGATTCGAGCGGGTGAAGCCTGAATTGCCTGAAGGTGAAGACAGAAACGTGACTGAACTCAGAGAAGCCAAGAAGTTAACCGGTCTATGGCTAAAGGAATGCATTGTGCTTCCAAATCAGACTGGCAAGGCCATCGACTCCTCACCATTCTCCAGCGCAACAGTCTCCAGCGCGGTTGTCTCCGCCATTCATGCCGTCTCCAGCGCGGTCGCCTACGCCGTCGCGTCAGCCTTCTCCGCCCACTAAGTTTCTGCCGAAACGTAAAAGATCACCCAAACGTCAACGGGCACCCCTCCCGAAGTTACCAAATGAGTTACCCAAGTTACCTTACGACTATACTCCTGAGCAAACCCAGGAAATCGCAAGGGATGAATACGAGGCGTGGAAATCGAAGCGGAAGGAGAAGAAAAGTGCAGATTTCCGTGAGACCGAAGAAGATATAGAACAAGCGTGCAAAATGGTGAAGACTCTTCATCAACCCGAGCCGAGTCTGTCATCTGACTATGTGTCGTGGTGTGGAGAAGATAGATGCCATGGGATGGCTAAAGTTGGGGCCGATGGACGCTGGAGGTATCCGGGGAGGGATCACACGGCGAGTAGCCGTGCGTAAGTAACACTGCAAACAACAAGATCTACCCAGGTTCAGGGCCCTCGTGTGGAGGTAACACCCCTACTCCTGCCTACCTCTCTGTATGTATGTTTCCGAGTAGCCACAGTACAATGTTTGCCTCTTGGCCGAGTAGACACTCGGCTGTTCTCTCTAGCTCTAGTGCTGGCTCTTGCAATAAATGCGATCTGAGGCAACGTCCCTCGCGCTGGAGGGGGCAGGGCACCTTATATACTGGTGCCCAGCCGAAATAACAAAGACGAAAAGGTACAACTGATGTGTCTTTTGCACTGTGACGCATGGCATGCTTCCAGGATCTCGCGCTGAGAAGCCGCCGCGCTGTACGGCTGACAGGTCATGTCCACTCTGTCAGCCTCACAGTGTAGGGCCCCATCCTGTCCTGTTCCCTCTGTCAGTGACAAGACAAGACATGTGCCAACCTCTCTGTCACCACGCCGCGTCGCTGATAATCACGCACCTAGTAAGTTGAACCGCACGCCGGTACGGCTGCGGGATACGCAGGATCCCTGTCAGAACGGATCCATTGACTTCTTGCCCGAGTAGGAACGCAACCCATCTACTCGGACCACTTGACCGCTATCCGGACAAATACAAACTTTCTCCTTATCGCCTCTTGGCCTTCAATACTTATGACCGGATAAAGACTACCGTGTAAAGGGTACCCGGGTAGCCACCAACCCGGCCAAACAGTACTCGGATCTTCACTTTAACACTTGCCTTACCCCTACTCGGGGGTAGCCCCCCGACATTAGTCCCCGAAGCTGGTAGAGTCCAGCAAACTTGTTTGCAGGGCCCTGCCAGCTTAAACCAAATTTGTCTTCATAACAAACAGAAGCCGAGTTGCACCTCAACTCGAACCTGTAACTCCTTCTCAAATCTCTCCAACTGTGGTCACGAGAGAAACTCCCTTGTAGCCGAGTAGAGCAATCTCTCTACCGCACAGCCGAGTAAAATGACTTGGTGAAATTTCGAACACGATCCCGCTGGATCAGACCAACTCCATCTTCTCGTGTCGCTACTGGGCACGTGTCAAGCCCCCGTGCCCCCGAAGCCTCGGTGCCAGGGACACAGCAGGCCACGCGCCAGTCTCTGCGCCTGGGGCCCACGGCCCGTTAGGTCACGTCAAACGGTACTCGAAAGCCCACGATCTGTGACGTGGGATTAACTGCGCACGTTACGCGCGTGTTTCGCGCTGTGTGCGTTTCTAACGGGCAGTTAACCCAAGCCGCACGATCAATGCCCACGATCAATCCGGTGGTAACTGCAACGCGCGGGGTGAGATAAATACCCCTGCGCCACCCACTTATTCTTCTTCCTTCGCATTTCCAATCTCACGCTCCCCTCGCATCTGTCGCCGCCGTCGAGCACATCGCCACCGTGAGCACTCACAGCGCCGCCGCCCCACGCACAGCGGGAGAGAGAGAGAAACGCATCTCCGCGCATCACCGTCGAGCTCTTCCTTTCCCGCAAGCAACTCCGCTTCCATGGCGCATGGAGACGATGCGGTTCCCGCCCGAGCCGGCTGGGAGGGCTCGGACGTCACCGCGGAAGACTGCCAATGGTTGGTTAACACCCGCCGCATCCCTCCCGGCGTTGTCTGCCGTCATCCGGGCACCGAGCTCATCCCGAAACCGGACAAGGATCAGTATGTAGTCTTTCTTTCCCACTTCAAACGAGGCTTCGGCCTTCCCATCTCCAAGTTTTTCTCTGATTTTCTCCGCCATTTCGGCATTCAACCTCACCATCTCCCACCAAACGCCATAGTCATGCTTTCCACACACGGCACCGTGTGTGAAGCTTTTCTCGGTGTCCAACCCACCATCCATACCTGGGCGTAATATTTCTTTCTTCGCAAACAGAAGATTCCAGATCCCGGCAACACTTCAGCCCCTCGCGTGATGACCCAGACGGGTAGCGCGATGATGCTGCAACGCCGCACCGGACACCACCCGAGAGTTCTCGGGCTGGATAACGTGCGCAAGTGGCAGCGCGGGTTCCTGTACGTGAAGAACGTACCCGCCGAAAAGGGAAAACCCATAGAAGACCGGATAGGGATCCCGAAGTTCACGAATGCGCTGCCCACTGGGCAGAATTGGGGATACCACCCAAAGAAGACTGTGCCAGACGTCCTCCAGGTTGAGAGACGCCTGACCGAGCTGGTGGCAGAAGGGCTGATGCAGGACGATCCAATTGCATGCTGGATCTCGCGCCGGGTACTCCCGCTTCAGCACCGAGTGCACAAGATGTGCTATATGGGAGGCCCCCGTGACTGCACCAGGATAACAACTTTAGAGCTCACCAAGGCCGAGGTGGCCAACTGGGCCAGGTCCATAATGTCGACCTCACTTACCGAGAACTGGGCTTACGGCTTCATGCCGTATAGCCGCACCAAGAAGATCACCCAGGTTAGTGCTCTTCTCTGCACCCTTATCCTTTGTAGCTGTCACCGAGTAGAACTCCTCTTAGTTTCATATGCTTTGTATTTGCATGTTGTGCTGAGTAGAATGCCTCTAGCTTTGTATGCTTTGTGTTTGCATGCTGTTCCGAGTAGATTCACTTAGCTTCATGTGCTTAGTGTTTGCACGCTATTCCGAGTAGAACTCCTTAGCTGAATATGCTTTGTGTTTGCATGTTAATCCGAGTGGAATTCCTTAGCTGAATATGCTTTGTGTTTGCATGCTAATCCGAGTAGAATTTCTTAGCTGAATATGCTTTGTGTTTGCATGCTAATTCGAGTAGAATTCCTTAGCCGAGAACTCAACTCACTGTGCTTTATGTTTGCCTCAACAGCACATTGATCGCCAGCGAGAAGAGGACAATGAAATATTCGATGCCAACTGGACCAAGGACCGAGAAAAGGATGACATGACCGCCTATGACAATCAGGATACCTTTTGTATCCCCAACGCTACTCAGCCCGGTAAGTCCTGAGCAGATGCCTCTATTCGGGATTGGTCCGAAGATGACGAAGTTGATTGAGTTCACCTCTCTGTTTGCTAGCAATAAACTTTGATTCCCTTCTCTCTTGCTAGTTCTGAATTCTCTTCCTCTTCTACTCTGCAGAGGACCCTGAGTTGGACGACGAGCAGGAAGTCCTGGTCGTCGATCCGCTATCGGTGGCCACTCCCAATACTCGGAAGAGAGTTGGCAGTGGTGCCAAGGCACCTGCCCCTAAGAGGACCAAGAAGCAGCCAGCGAACAAAGCCCTCGCTACCCGCAAGAGGAAAGCCCCCACCAGCAAAGGGTAAGTGTTCCTACGAGTACATCCTGACTTATTGCCGCTTCCTGTTGCACTTTTCCCTTGGTTCCCTTCTCTGCTTTCTGATCTTTCCCTATTCTTCCTTCTAGCGCGCCTCTCGACCCTCATGCCGCTACCTCGTCAGCTCCTCAGACGCGGACAGCCTCGTCCTGAGAGGAGACTGTTGAGCTCTCGGATGATGACGAGAACCGAGAGCCATAGAGAAGGGCGCGAGCGTCCTCCCCACTTAATGAAGAAGAAGACACTGGCGCCGAGAACGATGGCGCCAGGATTGAAGTAGATCTCACCTCCGAGCAGTCGCCACCTGACGCGCGGCCAACTGCCCGGGTTACTGACGACTCCGCGAGACCGCCAAGTCCTCGGCTGCATCAGCCGAGGAAGACACTGATCGTGCTGCCGAGCAGCAGCAAGAAGATGCCGCCCTTGAGCGGCCAGATGCCACCACCGAGCATTAGCCAGATACCAATGCTGCAGAACATGATGACCCCGCGGCTGAGCCGCGGGTAGAAGGTACTGCCGCCACAAGGCCAGATCCCGCTGCAGAGCAGCGGGTAGAAGTTGATCTGGTGGAGCCAACCCGCCAAGACCAAGTGCAGCCAGATGCTGCACCGAGTAGCCGCCCACCTGTGCCGCCAACTCCGCAGGCGACTCCACCCAGCGCCCCGGTTCCTCCACCAACTCAGCTAGTGCCACCACCTTCTTCTCGACCAGCCTCTACGCCAAGCACCAAGAAGATCACCAAGGGGGCTGAGGCAACCCGGATACAACCAAAGCGCACAGCTTCGCAGGCTGGGCAGCAGATGTCGCCCCCCAAGCCGCAAGATGGGCAATCCGGGAAGCAGGTGAAGAGCACCCAGCTGACGCTCACTCTATCCGCTTCAAGCGCCAACCCGGCTGCCTCCGGGGTCACCACTGGCCCCGTCGAGAAACAGAGTGCTGGTGCTAGCGGCAGCGAGCCGTGCACCTACCCCGAGTATATGATGACCTTGTCGCAGCGCCACCAGATCCCGCTGTCCAAGGACGAGAAGCGCCTAGCCGCGCTCAAAGATGGCCAAGCCGTGGGAACCTCCAAGTCCAAGGGGAAGAAGGGTGCATTGGTCATCAGTGAACTTTCTTCTCGTGGCGAAAAAGAGGAAGAGCTTCCCGAAGAAGGCCTTGCGGCCATCTTGGACCGAGTAGGCTACGTGGATAAGGCCTGGAACAGCAAAGCGCACGGTAACCCCACCTGGAACGGTCTTGAGTTGGGCCAGATCGATCCTTACCGCACCGACTGGAACAAAGCTGACATCGGCTCTGTTGGGATGACGGTTGCCAGCCCCTGCTATACCCTGGCCGGAAAGCTGTTCGTCCTCCGCGAGAACATAGAGGACATTGAGCAAAGCTATATGGTAAGTGTCTTTCCATTCTGCATTTTCCGAGTTGCTGGTTTCTCCTTTCTCTTCTCTTTTTCTCTTAGTCATTCCCCCAGTCCCCGAGATTCGGGCCGAGTAGGTGAAGACTCAACCGAGTTGACATTTACTCGGGCCAAATCTTCCAAAAAACTTACACTTTTTCCTTTCTTCTCTACAGGATAGCGTCCAGAAGAGGACAAAGATTTTCCGTCGGCTACTCTGGAATCACCGCAACATCAGTGAACAGAACCTGGCTCTGGAAGCCGATAAGAAGGACAGTGATGCGATGGAGCAGATGGCTCTGGAACGCACTCTCCAGATCTCTGAGGTCAAAGGTAAGCTTTTAGCATCTCGGTTTGTGCGTTTTGTATTTACGCCTGTTTTTTGCTTTTCTGCTTCATCGCTGTCTTCTCTGCAGGCAAGCTCAAGGATCTGATGGATAAGCACCGAGACTGCGAAGTTTTTGCCGCCTCCGCCCAGAGCAAGATCTCTACTCTGGAAGGTGAACCTTCCACTTTCTTTTCTGCAATTGTATCTTCCTACTTGGCTGCTTTGCTGACAATGTTGTTCTTCTCGCAGAAGAGTATAAAAAATTCCGAGAGCAACACTTGCAGTGCCTCACGCCTACTGAGGTACAACAGCAGTTGCAATCCCGAGAAACAAAGATTGAGAAGGAGCGCACCATCGAGAGGACGGAATACGAGAAGCTCCAACTCGACCTCCAAGCCGCACTCCAGACTGCCATCAGCCACGTCGACGAGAAGCAGAAGATTGAGAGGACAGCCAAAGCCGAGAAGCAGGCACTTGAGCTGGAGATCCAGGTGCTGAAGGATCGGAACTCGGCTCTCGAGACCCAAATCTGGGAATCGCGCCGTATCCAGGATAAGCACATCGCAGATGAGACCGACTGGCAGAGGAAGCTGGGAGCAATTGTCCTTGAGATGGAATGTAAGTTGTCATTATCCGCTATCATGTTTGCCTTTTTTCTCTCTGTCTTCTTCTATTCTATTTTTCTTCTTCCCGGTTTTTGTTTCTGACCTAACTTTAGGCCCTGCTGATTTAGATGTCTTCCCGAAACTTCGTGCCGCTGGCGCAACTGCTGCGGACAAATCAAGGAAAGCCAGGGCAGCAGCCGGTCTTGGCCTTGATGATGGATCCACCATCTCGGACCTTCTTGCCAACCTGAAGACACAGGTGCATTCCCTCAAGGGCCTGGGCACCTCCATCGTGGCCACAACAATCAAGTTGCACACCCTGTTCTGGCCAGGGAAGGAGGTCCCAGAAACATTCGAGGGAATTGCCAAGAATCTGAACGGAGTCAAGGCTGAGCTCAAGAAGTGGCGTGCCTCCGCAGCTCGGGCAGGAGCTGACGAGCTGCTGCACTTCATCCTGAGCTGGTACGAGAATCTGGATCTCCAAAGGATCAGCACGCGCCGCGAAGACTCCAAGTGGACCAAAGATCTGGATTGCGTTGCTCGCCGAAAAGAGGTGGCTTATGAGCTCGCTTCCTACGCTGAAACGGGTGTCTTCATCGACGGCCTCACCGAGCCTGACACAGACGTTGGCGAACATGACGATGACAAGGACGATGATGAGGACAACATATCTGATGAAGACTTGGCCGACTTCGCGGAGGGTGCCGAGGAGGAGGGATCCAAGCAGGAGAAGGCCAAGGGAACGGAGAGTAACGAGCAGCAAGGCGATGCTGAAGACTCCGAGTTGGCCAGCAACCCAGAGGCCAAAGCAGCCGCAGTCCGCCGCATAGGAGACCACCATCACCACCGAGATGGTGATCCAAGAGCCGGCTCCCGAGTTGGGCGTGGCTGCTGCTTCTACGGACGGTCTCTACCCGCTAGCCTCCGACTCTACAACGGATCCCATCTCCGTGGCTACAGCAACCTCCGATCAAGCTACCTCGGCCAACACTGACGCGGGCAACACTGCTTCCACTATCGTGTAATTCCTGCATGTTTCATCTCAAACACTTATCAGATCCCCAGGATGTCGGGTGCATATGTAATCAGTACAATTATGTCATCTGCTACTCAGTTTTTATTTGTTTAACAGTTTAGCAACTCTGGCTCAATGTCGGGTTGTGTTTCTATGCAAGTCCCCGAGTTGCATTTTTTATCCACTCGTTCTCTTTTCTCAGCTCTTACCTGCCACTTGTGGCTTTTTTGTTAGTCGAGTCACAAGATTTCAAAGTTTGAGTTTCAAATACTTAGCCACTTAGAAAGATGCATAGTAACGCTGCCCACCACTTAGCCGAAAAGAAACAACAGAAACATAAAAGAACACCCTACTCGGTTGCTGCACCTCTCTTCTCCTTAACAATTTTTCGTGTGCTCATTGACCTTTGGCTTGTTCTCTTGCTTGCCATGAAGCCGGGTTGCGGACAGCAGCAGATTCGAAGAGTTGGCCTTTGGGTTTAAACACATTACTAGATATGCTTATGAAATTCTAGGTAAAGCAACCGAGTAGACAAAGTAAAACAGAGTAGAATCACACAGAACAAATTTGGACAAGGGCAGTCCCCGAGTTTGAATTCGGAGTGCCTACTAGAATTTTAACTCGGTTGAGAAGATACATACAACTTTATGCTCATGAATGAAAACGGCGGAGTAGAGCTACATTCCAGGGGCGCTTAGATTCCTCTCCAGCTCTATCCGGCATGTTCTTCTGGGGTGCCTATGCGTCAACTAGATAGTACGCATCATTGTGCAGAGCCTTGCTCGCAATGAAAGGCCCTTCCCACGGAGGGGACAGTTTGTGCATCCCGGCCGTGCGCTGCACGAGCCTAAGGACCATGTCTCCTTCTCGGAAAACCCTTGGGTTCACTTTCCGGCTATGATAACGCCTCAAGTTTTGCTGATAGACAGCTGAACGTGAAAGAGTTAGCTCTCTTGCTTCTTCTAGCAGGTCAACGTTATTTTCTCGAGCTTCTCTCGCCTCCGCCTCAGTGTAGAGGGTTACTCGGGGCGAGTCATGCTCTAGGTCAGTGGGCAACACGGCCTCAACTCCATATACTAGGAAGAATGGTGTGTATCCGGTTGATCGGTTAGGGGTAGTCCTTAGACTCCACAACACAGCCGGCAACTCGTCTAGCCAACAACCAGGGGTTCGCTGTAATGGCTCCATCAGCCTTGGCTTTATGCCGGATAGCACCATGCCATTTGCTCTCTCAACTTGCCCATTGGAGGTCGGATGCGCAACAGATGCAACATCTAGCCGGATCCGCTTCTCTTTGCAGAATCTCGCGAAAGCACCCTCAGCAAAGTTTGTGCCATTATCAGTGATGATGTTGTGCGGGTAGCCGTATCTCAAGATCACATCCTTCAGGAAGCTCACAGCTGTGACTCCATCACACTTCCGAATAGGCTTGACCTCAATCCACTTGTTGAACTTGTCAACCATGACCAAGATGTGAGTCATGTTGCCTCTAGCCGGCTTGAAAGGACCCACCATATCCAAACACCAAACTACAAATGGCCAAGTAATGGGAATGGTCTTCAACTCGGAAGCTGGCATATGATCTTACTTGCAAATCTCTGGCAGCCGTTGCACTTTCTCACTATATCTTCAGCTTGCTTCAAGGCAGTGAGCCAAAAGAAACGATGCCGGAAATCCTTGTTGACCAAAGCCCGAGAAGAGGCGTGATGCCCGCATTCCCCCTGGTGTATCTCCACAAGAATTTCTTCTCCTTGCTCTGGCTCAACGCAGCGTTGCAGCACGCCAGTAGGACTCCTTCTATGCAGTACCTTGTTGAGGATAGTGTAGCCCTTGGATCTTCTCTGTATCTGCCTGGCTGTAACCTCGTCACTTGGCAAGGTGCCATCCATTAGAAAGGATAATATGGGCAGAGCCCAACTCGGTGTCTCCCGTGTGGGAAACACTGGTTCGTCCACTTCCATTGGATCAGCCACCAAGACCTCTTCTGAGTTGAGGGCGAGTCCCCGAGCACTGAGAAATGATCCCCTCGATGAATGCGACAGTCCCCGGATTGAATGGAGCAGTCCCCGGGTTGCAGGTGCCTGTCCCCGGGTTGGAGACGATAGTCCTCGGGTTCTCTTTTGCAGCCTCCCAGTCAATCTCCATTGGAACACCTTCCTCTCCTCGCAGAGAAGGAACAAAGATAGACTCTGAGTTGGGGGATGGCTTGATAGATGGCTTTCTCAAATGCTCCAAGGCAATCCCATCCGGGATGAATTGCCGAGAAGACCCCAACTTGGACAGCTCATCAGCTGCATTATTTTCAGCTCGGTGTATATGCTGGAACTCACACCCTTCAAAGAAGCCATTCATGGTTTGCACCAGAAACCGATAGGACGCCATGTTGGCATCCAGAGCATCCGAGGTGCCGGATACCTGCTGCACCACCAAATCCGAGTCGCCATAGCAGATGATACGCTGCACACCAATCTCCTTGGCTACCTTCAGGCCGTGCACCACTGCCTCATACTCGGCCACATTATTAGATGCCTTGAAATGAATCTGCAGCACGTACTTGAGTTGATCTCGCTTGGGTGACGTAAGCACTACGCCAGCACCAAGGCCTTCCTTCACTTTGGAGCCATCAAAATGCATCTTCCAGTAATTGGTTTCCGGCAAGGGAGGCTCATACTGCACCTCAGCCCAATCCACTAGAAAATCTGCCAGAATCTGTGACTTGATGGCTTCTCTTCTCGCGTACAGAGGAGTGTACGCGGCTAGCTCGATTTTCCCACTTGGCTACCCGGCCGCTTGCTTGCTTGTTGCCCATGATATCCGAGATGGGAGCAGAACTCACCACTGTGATGGGATGCTCTTGGAAATAATGCTTCAGCTTCTTGGCGCCCAGGTACACGCCGTAAGTCATATTCTGGTAGTGCGGATAGTTCTGCTTGGAGCTGGATAGCACCTCACTGAGATAGTACACTGGCCGTTGCACAGTCTTGTCTTCCTCTTCTCTCTCCACCACTATCACCACACTGACTACCTGGTTGGTTGCTGCGATGTACATCAACATTGGTTCTTTGGGTAGCGGGCTAGCCAAGATGGGAGCGCTACCTAGCATGGTCTTCAGCTCCTTGAACGCCACATCAGCTTGTGGTGTCCAGACAAACTTGTCACTCTTCTTCATCAATTGATAAAGAGGCAAGACCTTCTCGCCCATTCTGCCCAGGAAGCGGCTCAGAGAAGCCAGGCATCCGTTGAACTTCTGCACATCCTTCAGTGATCTCGGCAAAGACATGCTCTCTGTAGCTTTTATCTTTGAAGGATTGGCTTCAATGCCCCGACTGGATACCAAGAAGCCGAGTAACTTGCCAGCCGGGATGCCAAAGGTGCATTTAGTCGGATTCAACTTCATCCTGTATTTGCGCAAGTTGGCAAAGGTTTCCTCAAGATCACTAAGCAGAGTATGTGTTTTATTCGTTTTGATGACAATGTCATCTACGTACACCTGCACATTTTTGCCAATTTGATCATGCAAGCATTTCTGCATGCATCTCTGATAGGTAGCCCCAGCATTCCGCAACCCAAAGCACATGACACGATAGCAATAAGCCCCGTACGGGGTAATAAAGGTAGTTTTTATTTGATCATCCGGGTTGAGAGCTATCTGATGGAAACCAGAGTAGGCATCAATGAAAGACAAAAGTTCACACCCGGCAGTGGAATCGATCACCTGATC
The DNA here is from genome assembly GCA_028641055.1 of Alopecurus myosuroides. Classification (NCBI taxonomy): domain Eukaryota; kingdom Viridiplantae; phylum Streptophyta; class Magnoliopsida; order Poales; family Poaceae; genus Alopecurus; species Alopecurus myosuroides. The sequence continues at coordinate 325,871,919 of CM054060.1, forward strand.
TATGCGGGGTAGCGGGAATGGGTCCTTGGGGCAGGCCTTGTTCAAGTCGGTGTAGTACACGCACATGCGCCATGCAGTATCGGCCTTGGGGTCCTCCTTCTTCTTCTCAACCATAACCGGGTTGGCTAGCCAATCCGGATACAGTACCTCCATGATAAATCCACTGATCAGCAACTTGGTGATCTGATCACCGATGGCTTTCCTCCTCTCATCACCAAAGCGGCGCATAGCCTGCTTAACCGGCTTGGCGTCATGCCGCACATGCCGCGAGTGCTCAACCAACTCCCTCAGGACACCCGACAGATCCTCATTGGACCATGCAAAGACATCCCGATTCTCACGGAGGAAGTGGATGAGATCTCTTTCCTATTTCTCTCCCAACCCGGCGCCAATGATGGCAACACGGTCTGGGAACTCAGGATCAACCTGGACCTTCTTTGTCTCCTGGGACGCCTGGAAAGCCGTTCCGTACTGGGAACCCGGAATGCCAGGCGCACCACCTTGCGCCGCTTGAGCCATAGCAACCACCTCGTGTATCTTCTTCTTCTCAGCAGCAATGACCATGGACTCCGCCAGCTGAGAACTAGCAGACGCGCATTCCAAGGAACTCTTGTAATCACCCGAGATGGTGATGACACCATTGGGAGCAGGTATCTTCATCTTCAGGTAGGCTGCATGGGTAGAGTCCATGAACTTGCTGAGGGAAGGCCTACCGAGTAGAGCATGGTAGGTGCTCTGAAGATCAACTACTTCAAACTACAAGCACTCGGTGCGGCAGTTCTCCCTGGTGCCGAATAGGACATCAACCCAGATGCGGCCGATTGGAGCACAAGATACTCCCGGCACAATGCCATGGAAGGTAGTCCTGCTGGGTAGCAGCATGTTCTCGGCAAGGCCGAGCTTATCCAGTGTATCTCGGTACATGATGTTGATGCTGCTGCCGTTATCGATCAGCACCTTGCTGAACCTGACATTCTTCTGGGTTCCCAAGAAAGCGGGATCCACCACCAGAGCGTAGGTACCCGGATTGGGCATCACCTTGGGATGATCAGCTCTGGACCAAGTAACCTCTTGGTCGCACCAGTGCAGGTAGAGAGGCACAGCCGGGATCACTGCATTTACCTCCATCGCACGCCTGTGCAATGACTGCTTGTCGTCTGGCTCGATGGTGAAGATCATGTAGCTCTCATGGTGCTCCTGGTACTGGTTGCGGTCTCCACCACCATTGTTGCGGTTTTTGTTGTTGTTGTAGTTGCGGATGTTGTTTTAGTAGTTGCGATTGCCGTTGTTGTAGTTGCAATTGGCTCCCTGAGCCACTTGGTTCACATTCTCCCTTCTCGGATTCACTGCAGGCCTGGGAGCAGCTGCCCGAATGGGCTGCACATTGGCATTCGTAGGCGGCAGAGGAGGAGGAGGGGGCAGCTGACCAGCGTCTTCATCCTTGATACAGTCCCACCAGCTGCACTGCCGGGTAGTGTGGTTGGCTGGCCTACTCGGATGCCGAGTATGGAAGCTGCATGGCCCAACCTTCTTGTTCTCAAAGATGAAACTCGGAGCACCTCCTGAATCCGGGTTGCCGCTACCCTGCTCGGGAGCATTGTATGGCTTCTTGATGCCTTGGCTCTAATTCTGGTTCTGCCCGTATTGAGCTCCAGCAGTTTTTTGCCTTTGGCTACTACCAGCAACCGCAGGGCCTTGAATCACAGCGTTCACCTCCTCGGGATCATACCGAGTATCAATGCGGTCACCTCTGCGCTTGTTTCTGAAGTCTTGGCGTCTGCTGCTGTCATGGTGCTTCCTTCTCGGCTCAACATCGACCAGAGGCTGAGTGGGGTCTCTGAGTGCATACATATCAGCAATCTTGATTGACTCGGCGAGCGTACTCGGCATCTCTCTCTGCAGCTTCTGCCACAGCATGTTGCCATGCCTACAGCCTTGCGCAAACCAGGCGATTGCCTGTGACTCATTCACACCCTCACATGTGTTCCTCAGTGTGCTCCACCGAGTAAGGTACTCTCGGTCCGTTTCCTCTTCTCGGTGCTTGCAAGCAGACAGTTGTTGCAGCCTATTCGGCCTCTTGTACATGCTGGTGAAGTTGCTGACGAAGGCTTGCAGGAAGTCTAGCCAGCAGTTGATGATGTCTCTAGGCAGGTTGTTGAGCAAAATCCGAGTAGGGCCCTCCAGCATCTGCGGAACATACCCACAGCCCATCTCCTGTTGCCGCCTGCAATGTGCACAGCGGTAACGTAGTCACTCAGCCAGTCTTCCGGCTTGGTGCTGCCATCATAGCACTTGGTCCCCCTAGGCAACTGAAACTGTTTCACGGAGGGCTCCTCCATGATGCGGCGACCAAAACAATCTGGGCCGGGTGGCCCCTTGTTCTCGAGCTGCGCAGACCGGTTGATCCGGTCCAGCTTGTATCTTGCATCACTGAGCTCCAGCATGCGGTCACCCAGACGGTCAGTGACATCTCTTGGATCAGCATACTCGGCTAGCCCCATCGCCGAGTACCCATCATCATAGCGGTCTTGCGGCACAGGGCCGGGTTGAGCCACAGGGTTGGCTGCTGCCTCAACCACTTGCGGCTGCACAGCTGCTGGTTGCCGAACCCTTGGCTGAGCCGGGTTGGCGGCACGATGCCACGATGTTCCTGCATGGTTTCCTCCTTGCCCCTTACTGTGAGCTTTATGGGCTTGATAGCCTGCTCCTGTAGTGTTGCGTTTCTGACCAGGCTGTCGCGGCACAGCGTGCTGTTTTGCGGCGACAGCCGGGTCGTACACCTGCATCTGTTTGTTCTTTCCAGAGTTCACACTCTGGTCCCTCTCATTGCCAGGAAGCGGCGATGAGGCATGATCCGTAGATCTGACCGCATGCGAGTGTACAACCTGAGAAGCGCCAGCACCCGGATTGGCTTTCCGGAACTCCTCGTTCTGCCTGGCAGCCTCTAGCACTAGCTCATTGAGTCTATCCTGCTGCCTAGTGCACGCGTCGCCAGCGAGATGCGGCAACTCAACAGCCACTGCCTCTGCAGCCCTAAGAGTTTTGGCGGGGGTGCTGTATCTGGGCCTACCAACAGTGTTCAAACTAGCAGATTGGCTAGCAGCCCTACCATCTCTAGCCAGCTCAGCGCCTAAGTTGCGACGAGTAGTGCCTAGCTTGCTAGGCAGCCTAGAAACAGGAGTAAAGCCGTGGCCCTGTTGTACTCATTTTGGTCTAGGTTAAGCTCAAGCCTAACCTTCTCCAGCTCTTGGGACTCCGCGAGTAGCGCTTGACGCTGCTGCTCGAGTTGCGCCCTCAAGGCGGCGAGTTCCGCCTCGGTAGCTCGTGGCATGCCCAGCTGCACGGTAGCATCACCGCGAGCAGCTGGTATCGCCGTAGACGTGGAAGGAGTCACGTAACCAGGAATGTTGTGGGGCGCGTCGTAGGGCTTGTGGACCCTTGCGCCAACAGGTTCCTCGACGACTCCCGCGGTAGTGGCCGCGCCTTTCCCTGCATCGATAGTCGGGCCTGTCATCATCACCTCCACGCTGTCCGCAGAGCAGCCAGAAGGCTTCCCGCGGGCAGCGAGTACAGCAGGAGGATCTTCCGCGACGAGCACCTCCTCCGGGAACTCGCGGATGACGGTGGTGGCGACGTAGACCAGATGCGTGCCGAAGGAGAGCACCGAGCCGCCGAAATCTCCGGCGTTGTCGGTGACGAAGTCGAAGGAGCCAAATCTGTGGACAAGGCCACAGACCACGCGCTCCCCCGAAGCAGAAACGGGTCCCGTCCAAATATGAACCCCAGCCAGCGCCGCTGCTGGCCCCACGGTGGGCGCCAACTGTCGTGGTGTGGAGAAGACAGATGCCATGGATGGCTAAAGTTGGGGCCGATGGACGCTGGAGGTATCCGGGGAGGGATCGCACGGCGAGTAGCCCCGCGTAAGTAACACTGCAAACAACAAGATCTACCGAGGTTCAGGGCCCTCGTGTGGAGGTAACACCCCTACTCCTGCCTACCTCTCTGTATGTATGTTTTCCGAGTAGCCACAGTACAATGTTTGCATCTTTGCCGAGTAGCCAATCGGATGTTCTCTCTAGCTCTAGTGTTGGCTCTTGCAATAAATGCGATCTGAGGCAACGTCCCTCGCGCAGGAGGGGGCAGGGCACCTTATATACTGGTGCCCAACCGAAATAACAAAGACTAAAAGGTACAACTGATGTGACTTAAGCACTGTGACGCAGGGCACGCTTCCGGGATCTCGCGCTGAGAAGCCGCCGCGCCGTACGGCTGACAGGTCATGTCCACTCTGTCAGCCTCACAGTGTAGGCCCCCATCCCGTCCTGTTCCCTCTGTCAGTGACAAGACAAGACAGGTGCCAACCTCTCTGTCACCACGCCTTGTCGCTGATAATCACGCAGCTAGTAAGTTGAACCGCACGCCGGTACGGCTGCGGGATACGCGGGATCCCTGTCAGAACGGCTCCATTGACTTCTTGCCCGAGTAGGAACGCAGCCCATCTACTCGGACCACTTGACCGCTATCCGGGCGAATACAAACTTTCTCCTTATCGCCTCTTGGCCTTCAATACTTATGACCGGATAAAGACTACAGGGTAGAGGGTACCCGGGTAGCCACCAACCCGGCCAAACAGTACTCGGATCTTCACTTTAACACTTGCCTTACCCCTACTCGGGGGTAGCCCTCCGACACTATGACCGCTCTATTCTGAAGTCACACGAGGAAATGGTGCGGTCGATGAAGAGTAGTAGCGCAAGCGGGAAAAAGGGGAAATCGGTTGCCCAGCTCGGAGAGCAGAAAAATCAATCCATCTCCCCGCTCAAAGTGATTTCCAATACCCAGGTGGGGCCGAGCACTAATGCTGACGAGCAAATTGATCCGGAGTTTATAGAACTGTACGGAGAAAGGGCAGCTGCTGCGGGTTTGTCCATTGCTGAGTATATGCAAACAATAGACTACTTCCCCGAAGATGCATGTGCGTAGAAATACCAGTACGGGAAGCCTCTCGTCAAACCCGAGGAGTTAAAGGATCTACCAACAAAAATGCGAAGAGTGCATAGTTGGTATATGGAAGCCGCTGTGAAATCTCAGGACTGGATATGTCTCGCAGTTAGAGACGAGCACTACGTGTATGGAGATGGAATGGTTCTGATTCAATTCTCCGAATTGTTTCAGTTATTCCAGCAGCAGACCCTCGACAAATCTATCGTTAGTGCCTATTCTCTGTAAGTACTTATTTCTCTAATTAAGTCTCTAGCTAGCTCACCTCGTTCATTGCATATTCATATATATATATATATATATATATATATATATATATATATATAGTACACTCATTATATTATAATTGCAGAATGAAGATACTCGAATGCAAAAGAGGACAAATCTATGATATTGGGTTCATTGACCCATATTTTATTAATCATAAGACTCTTGAGCTATCTCACAATGATACAGAATATAACCTTCTGAGGGCAATAGGGTTTCAACAACACCGACGGGAAATACTATTTCCTTACAAGTTTGGGGTGAGTGTTACTGTGTTGTACACATTCTGTTTTCCTTACTCGATGTTCAGTGTATAATTGATGAGTTCTGCGTGCGCAGCTTCCACTATATTCTGCTAATCTTCCAAGTTGACAAAGGAAAAGTACTGATAATGGACCCAAAACGTAAACCTCTTGAGCTCTGGGCGGACATGCAGGAAATGATCCAGCGGTAATTTTAATATTTATTAATTTCAATCTTTATATATGGCACTATATCGACTACTTTTGTTTTATTTTCGGATATCAAGTAATTACTAACTCTTTTTATTCTTTTTCTTTCCCGTGCAGCGCTTGAAAGAGGTTCACAAAAAAGGCCAGGGGTGAATGGAAATCAGAGGTTACATTTGAAATTGTGCAAATAAATACTACTATCTAGATCCGCGCATCTCCTTGATTCTAGTTTCGATACCATTATCATGGCAGGTTGGTTATTATTTTGATTGAAACCATGCTCTCGTAAAGTGCTTGCAACAGGGAGACGGGAATCACTTGTGTGGATACTACGTCTGCGAGTTCATTCGTCAAACGATCTGTCCCAAGGGCAGAGATTTCAACAAACTTCATGTAAGTCAGTCGTCAATTTTTCTTATTACCATCTATTTTAGTTACTTAATTTCATCAATATATATTGACCACTCTTCTTTATATTAGATCGAACGGCTCTGGGGCGGTCTTCTACCAAGGGACCGCATATGAGCAATTCAGGAGGAAATTGCGGGCTTCTTAGATGCAGAGGTCCTAAATGTAAATGGAGAATACTATAGCGCTTGGGAATAAACTTGATTTTGTAATTCATCCATCGGTCATGTAATATGCTCGATATAATTTGATTCTGTAATATAAGTGTTTCTTCTTTTGCTATATATATATATGCATTACTTATTCACTCGTGGGATCCGGGAGGTCCGGGGAGGGGCCACTGAGACTCCTCTCTTCTCGTGGGATCCAGGAGGTCCGGGGAGGGGCCACCAGGGCTCCTCTCTTCTCGTGGGATCCGAGATGTCCGGGGAAGGGCCACCGGGCTCCTCTCTTCTCCTGTGATCTGGGGAGGGGTCACCGGGGCTCCTCTCTTCTCATGGAATCCGGGAGGTCCGGGGAGGGGCCACCGGGAGGTCCGTGGGGATCGCAATAAACACAAAAAATAAAAAATAAAAACTCTACCGCTGCAGAGAAAAAGGCCAAAGTGATGCCGCGGCAGAAGGGACATTCATCCCGGTTCGTGGGAAGAACCGGGGCGAATAGTCCCTGCCAGAATGGCACGCGTCCTGCCACGTGAGCCACCCCCGGGCATTTCGGGTGCTGGTACAACCGGGACAAACGGGTTTGGGCCATTTGTCCTGGCTGGCCCATCCCGGTTACACAACCGGGATGCATGGGGCTTAAAAACCGGGACCGTTGGCTCTGTTTGCACTAATGGCACTGTGGAATTGGATGCACGGGATAAAGCCCGGAACGCCCACCTATGTGAGGTTCTTCTTTTTCGTTGCTTCTTCAGGAAGCTCTTCGTATTCAGATGATTAGCTTAGCCGGGGAAGGACGGAAGGTATCTACAAAGTACTATAATATAGAACGATTACCGGCCGGTGATCAGATCTAGCTAGATGGTGTGCTTAGTAAAAGGAAGATGCTAATCACATTGTGAAAGTAACCAGCCACCAACCATTCTGCAGCTTCCTCCGTTGAGGCAACATTGCAAGCGACCTCACCTCGCTCTCTAGATTCTACTACGAAGAACGTACCTAGATCATGGCGGCAGACCAAATTCGGCCGGAAGAACTGATCAACGGTTTTGTCAAGACTCAGAGGGGCGTAGCGAATATTGCAAGCGGTTTGGGGTTCCTAGCGCTGACGTGGTCCACCGTCGTCCTCCTCGGTGGCTTTGTCAGTGTCTTGAGGATCAAGGACTTCTGGTACCTTACCGGTATCAGCTTCATAATGGCTTCCAAGTAAGTTAAACCTTCTCATGCATCCTCCAACCATTCTCTGATTTCCTAGCTTGGCTACGCTTCTCATCTTCCAACCAAGTTACTCCCTCCGGTCCGAAAAAAGTGCCGCCAGGGCTCTTACAAGTTGTACGTGAGACGTTAATTCTGTCCAACACTTTATACGGATCGGAGGTAGTAGTATATATTACTGTAAAACTGACCTTTTTTAATGACACCAAATATTAAGTAGAAGAAGATCAAACAGTGGTTTACGTTATGGTTGAGCTCAGATATAATTCAGCTCGAGAAGTGGCATCGTGTATTTTGGAATAGAGGATCTTTCACAAATATACATATCTAGCCTTATTGCAAGGCTATAGCCCAAGCTATGTACCCGACACAAAACACGATACGAACAGAGCATGTTTTGGCGGCTAGTCTCTGCGACTCATGGCTTGAAATTCCTCGCCCGCGCCACTCCGTTTGTAATTTCAATGTGTTGCTGATTTAGTACACCACTTATTCTGGATCGGAGGGAGTACAATTAATATTAGGTACAAACATCATATGTGACATTTGTCTATATTTGACAAATTTTCCCGGTGAGTTTGCAGATAGCACAGTACTCCGTAGATGTGTCCCAAAGTAGAAAATGGTTATAGCTGTTCCTGCCGCACTGTGCTAGCCGCTCCAATTCATACTTTAAATCTACATATAAAGATATCATATATCATGCCTCTTGCTGATGGCATAAAAAACAGGATGGTGGCATTTCTAGACACCAGGAATGGTGGCATTTACATGGCAGAGAAACATATTCTGAGTGGAATGCGCGCATGCAACGCAAAATTTGGTTGGTGTATAATGTCCACACTGGTGGCGGCGAAGTACATCTTGATATACTGTCTAGCCATCTTCTTTGCAGCTTCGCCAATTGTGTGTTTTCTGGTCGCTTTGATGCGTTTGTTACAACGTGATTATGGCGAAGCGGATGGAGACGCTGACAACAAAGCAAAAATGGGTGCAGCACTGGACATCTTCTATATTCTTGTTCTGATTCAATGTGCTTTCGTGGTATACTGGACATATCTTGAAATTCCTCAGCTGTACATAATGGTTAGCGACACATGCCGTTTTGGAGGTTGGGGTCCAGATCTGGTTCTGAGATACCACGAAGCCACCAAAGTCATCTGTTCTAACCATAATCATTTGCCGGATGACTGGAACTTGTTCAAGTATGGTGTTGGGTTGCTGGAGTCTACATCTCTGGGTGACCGTCTTCTGGGAGCAAGGGTGTTTGACAGTTTCTTCAAACAGGGTATAGTTGTACGTCATAAGATACTATCATCCAGGCAAACAATTGAGAATCTTATTGCTACGATTGACACTACAAGCAAAGTCCCAATAAGAATCGACAGTACAAGCAAAGTTCTCATCAGCGAGATCAGAGAGCGTACCGCAAGAATTTTAGCTCATCTCGCCAGTGATATTCATATAACCCAGTTCCCGGCCACACTGTATTGCGCATGCTCTCTACTTGAAAGTCATAAGAAATATGTTGAAGCAGATTTTGATGAGAAGTCCAGCAATGTGGCATTAGAAATTTCGGAGCAGAGCTCCCGTCAAGGTGTCCACATGGCATTGGTGATCACGGAGCAAAATGGCCATCAGCAGGTGGAGTTACCCAGGAGTGGGTGGTACCATAAATTGGTAGACGAATTCAGGAAATATTACATTAAGAAGACATATATTGAATTGAAATGCCCCTACACCTTTGTATCAAAAGGAACCAAAGAGCTGATCTCTCAAGGCTTGCTGATTGTCGAGAGGCTCACTCAAGACCAAGACAATTGTATGGCAATATGCAACCACCCAAGGCTGCTCTCCAAGATCACATCACCAATAATGAGCTACCAAGATTTCCACAACAATGTGTATGACCAGACATGGGCTGAGATGTTAACCAGGTCACTCGCGGTGTTGAGCAGGTTAATCATCAGTCTTGGGGATGGCGCCTCGAGGCTGCGTCATGTGATCTCACATAACCCGGTCGCAGTCAGAAATTTGATAGGTATTCTGGAGAGTGACAACGAAGGCGTCCTAGAACTACGTGAACAAGCCTTGGAGATTCTCACGGAGCTAGCTTTTGATGACTCTTTCAGAAAGCAGTCCTTAGATGAGTATAGCACAAATACAAGTATCACGGAGAAGTTCATACAGAATCTAGAACGCATCTTGTTTGAGGATGGGGATGGCAGAGATGTAGTAGCAAACCAAGACAGACTGAAACACAAGAGGCTCACGAGAAAAGCAGGGGAAGCACTGGCCAGATTGCTTGTCATTCCAAGTGCAGTTGGCACCACAGATGCCTTGAATTCAGCAGCTAATGGTAATTGCAATGTTATTGATCTACCTCTCAGTGAAGACGTGTCCAACATGTTGACAAAGGTAACTCCCTAGAGATGCCTCTGCCCCTGTTTAATCGTATTCCTTTTTCTTTAGAAGCTAATGTACATCTCTTACTTCTATGATAAAGAGGGTTTTTTTTTTGCATGGCCGCACATCTGATCCAAATTATCTGTATGGTCTTGCAGGTGCTCCTGAAAATATTGTCTTATAAAACAGAAGCAGCAGCAGATGCAGTCTCAGAGGATGTTGCGAGTAAAGTTTCCGCAGGAAAAACTGCAGCAGCAAACCAGCCACCACCACAAGATGCTGAAAGTTTACAGCATTCTACCGAGGAGACTGAAGAACAATCCGAGGAAAGAAAATTGATTGCAGCCATGCTATCCCTTACCATGGTGATAACCACCAATTTTGTGGTCACTGAAGGCGATTTTTCTCGTGCCGCCACTGAAGATGCAACACTGGTCAAGAAGCTCAAGGAGATAATAGAAATAAACCAAGACACCAAGCCTGACTGCTTAAGAATTGTGAAGCTTATCTGCCAGGTGGTTGTAACAATCTCTCACCTCAAGCCTAGCTGCATCAAGGATTTCAACGAACAACATTTCGATGAAGTACTGTCCAAGGCACTGAACACCATGTCAGATCTTGATAACTGCATGCTTTTTGCTGGCGATGATCGTGAGGTAACCAAGCCAGTCATGTCTCTCCCTTCTCTTGTGAAAGAAGCACAGAGAGCTCTTCAGCAAAGCACCTGAAAATGGAATGTCATTTAGTAGTTCAGACACGCAAGTTAATCAGCTCAGAGATTTACGTCAAAAAATCAGCTCAGAGACGCATGTTTAACGAATATGACCTGATCATATTCCTTTGTATTTATGATTTCTTGAATAATGCTCCTTAAATTAGCAAGTGATAATCATGTGAGTCTGCAAAACATTATCCAATAACCATGTCCTCTGAGCTCTCTAAAAGGTTCAGAAAAATCACTTATGACGACCCGGTGTAGAGTCTCGAAAGTATACCACCACGGTAGGAGATTTGGAGCGGAATCTGTACATTGCGGTTATGTTGGAACCCAGGGAGGCGCAACCATGGAGGTCGGGTGAGCTGAGAGACACGTACAGGTCGTTTACAGCATCAACTGCATCCACACCACCGGAGGAAATTTGGACTTAACTTTACATGCATTGCACTAGACTCAGCAAAGTTCTTTCAGTTCTCACCATCTTGCTAGTTGGTGTGGGAGCGTGTAAAGAGCAGGATGAGGAACTGAACACCTGCAAGCGCGAATGCTCGAGCAAGCAGAAAGCGAGCCAGAAGAACATCCACGTCCACGTTCTTCCTTTCAGTGGCTCCATGGATGGATCTTGGTTCAGAGTGCAACAATGAAGGCAAGCAAGAAGATCATAAATACCAGCATGGAGTATTTTATACTATGATGAGTTTCTGGTCACCTACCTTGACTGGACTAGGTGCTTGGCAACCCGTATGTCAATGGAGTACTGCTCCGTTTCTCGAGACATGTTTGCAAGTTAACCCTTACAAATGAAAACAGACAACCATGATTGAACAGAAGATAGAGAGAAGTATTGCCAAGTATACTTAATAAATAAAAACATAATAATCATTATAAGTATTGCCAAGCATCCATAACTGGGGAAGAGGCTTGGAGAGTATTCTCAATAAACATGGTAATAACCAATGAGAAACATGCCTCATTTTAATACTAAGACAATGGATATATATGTGAGATGGCCCACGAAAAATAGCGAATATGTGTCCTAGCACAATATTTCCAGGATATCTCCTCTTTTAAGACATGGATAAAGGAATTTTATGGTCTGAAGATGAATGTTGCTCTTTCATTTTAGCTTATGGCCTCAGCATGTGACTTAAGCATGGGAAGATCATTACTGCTTTCCTGACATTGACAAGGTACCAAACAAAACAAATAACTCAAATACTGAAAACAGCATGAGCAATAAAAACATAAAGCAGTTGCGAGTCAAGAGATGCTTAAAAGCAACTGCAGCCAGGACGATGGTGTACTCTAATAAGTTAAGTGGCTGCAGAACTCACCGCCAGAGAAGGCCACGACACTACTCGAAGAATAGTACGATCCTTACACACTGGAGTTCAACAGATTCAGCTTGCATACACCATGTCTTGCTTAAGTACACTTAACACAGACATACCAAAGTATAATGACGAATTCCTAACAAATAATACCAAGGCTCTAGTACTATATCTAGCCAGCATATTTCACAGCACCATCTTGTCCATCCTCCATTTCTCCTAAAATCATAGTGATTTTATCCCTGCAGACATACTTAGTAAGAACTTCTAATAGGCAACTAATGTAGATCAATCGATGCAATAGAAATCTTTGCATCAACAGTTTCAGAGAAAGGCCTTACATTGAACATAGAGTGCAGTTTAAGATCAATTGCGTATAAGCAGCTCATTCAAGCTTCAAAAGAGTCCCATATGGCCGTGGTTGCTTTATTTATAAAGTGGGTTGAAAGACTATTTCGAGAAAAGAGCCCCATAACCAGTTTATATGTTTATTTCAGTACAAAAGCGGTAATACACAAAAAGAAGTTTACGACCAATTGCATATGAACGATAAATTGAAGTATTTCCAAATATTAATGCCCTCAATAATTAAGCCATGGAAATTTGGAGGGAGATGCCTCTTCCGCTCTGAAATTAAATTGTTTCCTTTATTTGCACCATTTCGACTGAATCAAATCATGACCAACTTTCATTGTTTGAGAATTTCTCATCATAGCATAAAACTGTAAGTTCCAAATTAACAATTAGGACATCATATCACACCAAATATAATCAAAACAAACTTACCACGTCATATACTCGGGTTTGACAATGATGGAGGGAAGCCAAAGTAGCAGCAAAGATTTTCCGTATACAACAACCGTCTCTTCAGATGCAGAGGCTGGGGGTAGAACCTCCATTTCTAAAAAAAAAAAAAAACAACCATCTCTTCTTCTATAAAGCTTCGTAAGTTTTGAAGTCTTAACCTCCAGCGTAAAATAATCTACATCCCAATCAGTCGTGATCAACATCAAGCCTTCCCCAATATCCAGCTGATCTTCTGCAGTGGCTCCAAGGAATAAGAATCCCTCGGCTGCGCCCACGATGAAGTAGTCATACTGGTCAGGCAGTGGTATAATATTCTCCAGATGCCAATCCTTGGTGAATTCACAGCTATTTTACTGAATGGTATGATGGAGAGCATATGAGCCAGTTGGACTGTGATCGCCAACAAGAGAAAACATCTCAAGGGCTCCTTCTCTGCCCACTACAATTCGAGGAAGATTTCTGTATTGACCAGGCCTCGGCCTGTTATTGATATTGCTGGCGATGTTGATTTCCGCTTTCATCTGACCAGGCAGACATCTGAGCTCCAAATGGTAGCCGGTGCGATCATTTATAGTAGAAAACTGCATTTTCCGAGTGTCCAGCATGATCCACTGGTCCACCCAAGCAGATCCCAAGTAGAAGCAGCCACGCACATAGTCGAAACAGTACTCATCATGGCATCCCCCAAATCGACGGTGTGGAGGCCTAATGTGCTGACCGCCCAAAGAACTCCATCTGGCAGATGCGCCTATGCACCATTTTTGAGTGACTCAAGAGAAGACAAATGCAACAAGCTTGGTTTCATATTCAGCAAAGCATATCACCTTGAACAACGTCTCATCCTCGTCCCTGCCAACATCCCCATCCTCGCGGATGGGCAACAACATTTGCCCGATTTGAATAGGTTGTTTCTCCTCGGATGCCAGGTCCCCAGGTACGGGCGGAAGCAGCATGTGGCACCGTGACAACGGATCGCAAACGGCAAAGTTTCTGGTTCTGTAGAACCTGTGGTCTGCGAGGAGCACGCGACCATCACGGACGTCGCGGGGCTGCCAGCGCTCGTTGTTGGGCTTGGGGACGAAGGAGTATGTGAAATCGGCGGCGTCGGCGACGGTACGGGCGAGCAGAGCAGAGGGGTGGGGCGCCTCGGCGGGGTGGAAGCCATCTTTGTCCACGAGCCCGAGGAGCGGCGGCGGGTGGCGTTTGCGGTAGCGGGGGAGGAAGGAGCGGTGGGTGATGATGCGGCGGAAACGGGGGCAGGCGGTTGAGACGCGGGCGAGCGCGGACGGGGTGGGCAGGCAGACGAAGATCTCCTCCAGGATCTCGTCGACTAGGTGCGTCGTCAGCGAGGACATTGTGGGCGGGCGATGGACCGCCGCTCCGAGTGGAAGAAAGGGGATTTGCGACTAGGGTCGCCGCACGGAGGTAAGGCCGCCGACGCGGAAGACTGCACCGTGACCTCCCGACCTCACCGCTCGTCGGGATGGAGTGATGGAGGCGCCGTCACGACTCACGACCATGGCGCAAACTAGCCGCCGCCCGTCGCAATAGATCCGGCGTAGTATCTGTTAGGTCAGAAGGCTGTGAGCTGCCCGCTGCGGAGAATGGAACCGTCCATTGGGGAACGGAAAAAAAATAATGGAATTGATACAGTCTATGTCCATACTTTTTTTTGCTGTATATTTCACCGGCAGAAATCCTAGACATACGCATGGTCGGGGATTTGACGATTTGCCACGTTTTACTTTGCAATTTGATTATTTGTCACACCATGACATGTGGTGGTCACAGGGCAAATAATCAAATTTCACATGTAAAGTGTGGCAAATCATCAAAAATCCCCGCATGGTCATACCTGGCCAAACGGAACAGTGCCGGGGCTCGTGCCAGAAAAAGCACGGCCCATATACAGCCTAGCTTATTCGTGCCGTGCTGGGTAGACCGCATTTCGCAGGCGGACACGTCACAGGAGCACGTATACAGCCCGATAGGTCAGTTTTTTGCATAATGGCCCGTTTGAAACCCTGGCACGAATGGCCCAATTAGGGAGGCGGAAGATTCAAATTTTAAAATTTGCTGCGGCGGAGGGGGACGCAGGAGCGCAGGATTTTTTTTGTCAGGGGCAATTACGGGCATAATTAGCCCATTTTAAGTATAATTTGTTTCAATTTAGAGCTGTTTTGCCATATTTAATCAATAGAAGGCTAATTTAGTTTGAAAAATTGCATTTTCCCCTATAAAAAGGGTTGTTCACCTTCTAATTTAATCGTGACATGTCGGGCCCGTGCCGGGACGCGTGCCGGCCCATTTACGTCGTGTCGTGCGGGCCCACGTGCTTCAAATCGAGGAGCGGCCCGAGCACTAACAGGCTTGTGCCGTGTCGCGACCCATTTAAATCATGTCGTGCCATTCCTGTGTCGTGCCAAAAAAGTCGTGCTTCGGGCCGACCAAAAAAGTCCGGCCCGTTTGGACCTATCGGATTACCTGTGAACATCTAATTAGTCCCCACTAACTTTCACCCTCCCCTGAATTTCGTTGGGACCCACCCGCTGACTTTCTCCATCTAATTTTGTAGGTTTGTTCCGTAAAAGATTTTTGTAGGTGTAGCATTACTCTTCACTAGGAGTCCCCGGTTATATCCCTTCTAAAGAAACCTCAATTATAAAGGTGGGCGCTAGGCATCGACATGCGTCGAGCCGTCTCCACGACCCTCTCATAAGGAAAAGGTCAAAAGAAAAACCTTAGAACTGGTAGATGATGGCGAGATCGAACCCTGAACTGACAATCCCTGAAATTGCAACTCTTAAAATAACATGATAATTTTTTAGAAATAAAAACACAAAAATTAAAAATGCATATAGAACCATGGTTGGGCTTTTCTCACTGAGTTGGTTGCACTTTTCTCGAAAACAATTATGATGTGTGTGGAAAAATTGCAACCTATAAATATAACCAAAAAAATAACTAAAAAAATATATAATACTTGGCCACTTTTTATCGCCATACACTAGTTCCATACAATAGTTGCACATTTCTAAAAATGCACCTTTGGTGTACTGAGATATGCAATGTACATAAATAGCAAGACAAAAAATACACTCAATCATGCACGCACTTTTCTCTGCGAGCTATATCTAATCAAATCCCTTGCTAGTTTATTTTCTACATTGTAGAAAAACCTCTCATTTAAAAATGTTTTCTTTTGATGGTTCATTTATATATCCCTATTGAAACGGTTGATGCAAATGAGGAGACATGAGTTTATGAGTAATTTGCGTCTGAGGCATTTCTATGATGTCACACTCTTTTCACCTTGAAGATCTGAGCATCTTCTCATTAATCTCACTTAAGCACTGTTTTTTTTTTTAATTTTGTTATGGATATAGTAGGAAAGAGATGAGATGACTAATGAGGTTAAATTTCCCTATTGGTTTGATTGGCTGATATGATGGCACCAATACTGAACCGAATCTGATCATCCTCTTTTTCCCCAAAAAGAACCATGTGTTTTTCATTGCCTTTTAAATGTTCATTGTTATGTTCTAGGTAGATGAATCACTATGTTCTGTTCTTGGTAGACGAATTAGTATTTTTTGTTGCTTCATCCAGGTTCAAAACTTTCGAAGTCATAAAGAATGGTAGTAATCCTATTTCACTGTAATGATAAATTCGTCGACAGGGTATATGAAATATAGTTCAGTCATTCAATTTGAGTCAGACTAATGTTGTTGGAGGGCACATCCCTGAGCTGTCAGACGCCTCGTGTGTCTGTCCTGTTCCTCGTCCTCACACTGTCGTCCTGGAATTTTGTGTATATGTAACAGTTTAGTCCAATGATGAACTATGTCATGACTCATGAAACTAGTCATCCGATGATTATATGAACCAGTCGTCAGATGTTTATGAACTATGTGATGAAATAACTCAATTTTTTTCCCGTTTGTGTCGGTCTTATCAAAAGTATTGTTCACAGCCCTTGACCAGGGTGGTGTTGTTCACAGGCCTTGTCTAGGGCATTGAAGGCATTCTCAGTCTCTTTTTGGGACCATCATCTCTAAGAGCACCACTAAGCATCCCTACTATAGCAGATCCCTATTGTTTGCATGTGATAGGTCGAAAGGGCCTCCAAAACCTGCTCATACGTAGTTCATGTGGTTTCTTGGCAGGAGGGACATTTTAGAGCGATGTTGTCGATCTCCTTGCTCGCGCAGTGTACACCCGTCCCACCCTGCTAGGTCATTGCCACGGGGTTCCCATTCCCATCGTCCGAAGGCTTCGATGTGTCTTGGCTCCATTTGGGCCTTCGTGTGTTCTGCTGGGTATGCTGTTGGGTATGCAGATTTTTCCTCTAGTCTTGGATTATGTGTTAAATTGTTTTCGGTTTTTATTTTCTCGATTGAGTTGTTGCAAAAGTTGATGGTCTGGTTGTGTGTTTTCTACCTCATTGTCTTGATGGATGATCTAGTGAAAAAGAACTGATCTATATTTACGGTGTGCTTTGAAGAGGGCCAAAAGGACGTGACTGTGTGTTTACTGCTTTATTTTTTCTGCTTGATCTGACGCTACTAGTGTTCACTTTGGAAGTCCAGAAACAACAACAGAGCCACCCTCGCATGATTTTCCGTAGACGACCACTACTTCCTCGAGAAGGAACGACATCTATGTCGTCGAGTTAATTCACCACTCCTTCCACCCATGATGCTACAACCACTACCGGACTGTTACTATCTAAAACCACTATTGGATGGATATTTCTTAGTTATGTTCAGTGCTTATTTATATTAGAATGGATCTGTTATAATAGCTTGACGAGGTCACTAAGCTGAAGGCCCTTTGAGAACAAGAACTCAATATCAACAATTCATATCTTTTTTCTTTAAAGTAATTGATGCAGTGTTGCTTGTCAAATTGTTGCTACTGTTATAATATTATGTATGCTCATTTTTATCATGTATAGACAATATTAAGTATGCTCATTTTTATCATGTATAGACAATCACCGGTGCAAAGCACAAAGGAAATTGTAGCCATCTAGATTATTCTATTGCCGAAGAGGGCCAAGAGCACATGATTCTGTGTTTACTACTTCATTTTTCTGCTTGATCTGACACCACTACCGGTGTTCAATTTTGCGAATACAGGAACAGGAAGGGAGACATCCTCGCATGCTTCACCACAAGAAATATAATATGACAGAAGATGAACCAACAGTCTCCTGCCTTGGCTTCCTCTATGACGGTTACATTTTTTATTTTTTGATCGTGGCTGCAGCCGTTGACAACCACTACTTTCTCGAGCAGGACCGTCAACTGCGACGTCGAGGTAATTCACGACTCCTTCCACCCATGATGCTTTGCTCTGCTTGTTGCTCAGTTTTTTTAATGATCTTCTTGCTCAATGAAAGTGCTCATTTTGTGGGGGCACTAGTCCTCATTTTTACTGAGAAAGCCAAAGACTTATTTCTTAAATCTTGCAGGACTATCCCTCAAGTCTTGGGATCTAGATTGACGGGCGAGTTCGTCGCTGACCCTGTGGCCAGTGGGAGGAGCTCACCGCGCCGCTTTATTGTCTTGTTGGAGATGCTGCTCATGCAGATGACCACCTCCCTGAGCTGTTGTTGACCATGACTCTGTCCAGCTGCTGCTGTTGACGACCTGTCCAACCTGCAGATGCCCGGTGGGGTCCCTATCGTCCTCCTCCATGCATTCCTTGTAAATTTCGTTTCTTTTTTACATGTTGAATGTGTTACCAGCGGACATCATTCTTGTATAGTTGGCGATATGTTGTATTCATGCTGTTAAATGGTCAGGGTTTAGTAACAATGCTTGTATTGTCTGATGATTAAGTGAAATTAGGCCTCGAATCTGCCGGAGAAAACCTATCTTTTTACTATTAGTCGACCATGTTAGCTTTCGTCAGTGCAGATTGTGGTGCGGGATAAATTCTATATCAAGTGGCTAGGTATTCAAATTATCTGTGGGGTCCATCTTATTCCTCAACCGCTACAAATCTGCAAGTTTTTTTTAATGTTGGCAAATGACAGATTTTGTTGTACGAGTTTTATCGTTATCTTTGCATGAGGTTTAGTTATTACAGTGAAGTTTCTACTATAAGATTCAAACTTCATTTCAGCATAGGAAATCAGTTGTATGTCATGATCCTCTATTTTACAGAAGGTAAGTGGTCTTTGAAAACTGAGATGAACTCGTTTTCTAAATATTTAACATCTTGTTATAATGTTGTTTGGAACCAATTTATAATTTAGTGCCACTCGTAGTATCATGGAATTACCAATTTACCATGATGGAAATATGATCATTATTCTTCTTCTCAGTCTATATTCCTGATGCTTCAGTGCATTTCCAGTTGCCATCATTGTTTATGCCTGGGCTTCTTTTGAATGTAGTTCTGGAACCATATGGTCGTTGAGGCTCATATGATTTTCCTTTTAGATATGGCAATATGCATAAAGGAGGCTACTCTGACCTGTAGCTCTTGTAGCTTCGATATGGCTTGTGTCACATGTAAAATTATTCTATGAATGTTAATTTTTTTTCTTTAGATGTTGTAGCTCTGATATTTTATTTTGTGTGTCGAGCATTGGTTTTTTGTGCCATTTGTGGACGTGAACCTTTCTTAGTCTCTTGTCGTGCAGGTGAGGGTCAGACAAGGCAAGCTTGTTCAACCAGTAGTAAGTCGGATCCATCCATGAAGGTGAGAAGCGAAGCTGGCTGCCAACCGGACGTGTTTTGTGTGTGTGTGTGTGTTTCTTTTTCCAACTGGTAGGAGTATAAGGTGTTAGGATACGTACATGTTAGGATAGACTAGGACTCTACGCCTTGTACTCCAAGTCTCTACCTACCCCATGTATCTCCTTTATATACCCCATATGAGGGCTGGATCAATACACAACACAATATTAGGGTTTCAATATTTTCCACATGGTATCAGAGTGGTTAGCCTCACGGCGCCGATCCTAGGTTTCTCCACCACTTCCGCAACGCGCCGCCCCCGGGGAGATCTCTCCTCGGGTGCGCGGCACCTGGTTTAGATTAAAGATCTGATCGGTTCTATAGATTAGTTTAGGGCAAATTTCGAAATATCATGCTCCGTAGATTAGATCCAATCCAATTAGACAAATAAATCATTGCTCCACGGCCATCCAAGTTCCGGTGAAAATCGGTGCACACGGCGGCGCTTCTACTCCACGCATCAAGCTCATCGCCCAGAACCTGCTACGTCACCGGTCGCGTCTACGAGAGCCGCGCCCGCAAGACTCAAATCGAATCTGCTGGAATACACGGACCTAAAGTTGGTACACGCTCGTCGTGTACGTGCCGTCCCAGGGATCAAGCTGGCGCTAGCAAGCAGGACAAGGCCAAACAAGGAGAGCAAATCCACATCAATCGAGCCCCTGCTACGAGTACAAACGTGAGGCCTCAGCGTCGCCGCGACCGACTCACCCTATCTATACTACATCGAGCCCGACTATATCGAGCCGAGCACATCGACAAGCTATACGACTACGCCGAGATATGACTCAAAATTTTCGTCGAGCACATCCACGAGAAGCGACACCACACGCAGGCCGGTGTGGATCTTCGTCGGCTTCTCCAACAACAAGACATCTACATCATCGTCGCTACGAGGGACGCCTCCAAGCGACGGACTACATCACGCCTCATCATCGACATCACATCGCCAAGGTCTACATCAACGTGGTCTTGATCGACAACCTCGTCAACACATTGCCACCGCCGCTACAACTACGACGTCCACAAGGCTGGACACGCGTCCTCTGACAGTACTACTGCAAGACGCCATGACACCGACGACGGCATCGACCGCGTCCGACGGCTAAGACTGCAACGACAACCCGGCATCACTACGGTGAAAACCCCTACAACCGCGCACACGGTTCTGGCAAAACCATGTGTGCTTGGTGAGCTTCTTCCGGTCTTAGCAAAACTGGTGGACTCACTTATGACCTACGACCGCGTCCTTTGACGCCCGCGACGGTACCTCTCATGGTGCGAAACGTCGTTAAAAAAAAACACAATTGCAGCACCGTCATACATATCGCGCAATTTTTTGCGCCTCCGGCATTGCGGCTACAACGACTACGGCGAGTACTACATCGACCACTACTATCTCGACTACGGCTACATCACGATCGGCTACTTCAACATCGACATCACGGACTACGTCTACAGCAACACATCGGCAACAACTCCAGTCAACAGCGTCCGCGTCGTCACTTACGTCCTCGACACTCCCGCTGTGACTGCGGGAGGGAAGAGAGGAGAGATGATGATGACGGAGAGGAGGAGACGACGGAAGCGCAAAACTTCAAATTCAGTCGCAAGCGTCCGCTTCACTCCCGCTACGACTGAGGGGGATGTTAGGATACGTACATGTTAGGATAGACTAGGGCTCTACGCCTTGTACTCCAAGTCTCTACCTACCCCATGTATCTCCTTTATATACCCCATATGAGGGCTGGACCAATACACAACACAATATTAGGGTTTCAATATTTTCCACATAAGGTATTGCAGTCCGTTATGTATTAGTGAGCTAGATGACAAGATTGCTGCAGCGTGTTACTGTTATCTAGCCTGGAGCATGTATGTAGATTGACAACACATGTTTCTCCTAGCTGATGCCCTGCTAGTAATGTGAAAAATTTCACTAGTACAAGCCTCAACACAAACCATGTACAGTTTTTTTTTTCTTATCCAGCAACTATTTGGGGCTGCATACACGGCAGTAGTTCGTTCCATGGCAGTTTTGGAGTTATATTTTAACACTGAGTAGTACCATATCAGGAATACAAGGCTCCTGTTTGTGTCCTAGTAGTATCGCAGCAGACTAGTTTTCTCACATGATATTGCACTCGCTTTTCTAATGGCATGGATGATCAAATCGTATCCTAGTGCAAGGCTTAAGCTATTGTCAAACCAATGCATGACATCTACTTCTGTAATACAACAAAGTGAAAGTGCGCTCATTTAATTTGGACGGTGATAGTGCTTTCAAGTTAGTTTCTATTTTTCTTTGGTCATACTGTTACTAGCCATTTCTGTATCGGTTTTCACTAAGGTTTTTTTGTTAACGTATTGCATCTATATGTGGCCATTGCTTCTGGTTCCTGTGCACTGTGTACCGGAACCTGGAGTTTCTGGCTCGGCTTCCCCGACCTTGTGTGCGTCCCAGAAACCTACCCCTTGTCTCTGGCGCAAACAGTGCAGTCATAGACTAGTGTTGTCTTCATGTTTAGAGCACCGTTTTTTATATCCAGTCGGTGGTTCTATACTGACTGAATTTCCATTTGGTGCCACACCTTTCATTAGGGAGGACAGTAGCAGCGGTACAAGTGCGGAGATGTGGTGCTTCCCCGGCACACCAAGCTCTGCTATAAAACTTGAAACAACTCAATGGTTCCAGTTTTCATGTATAATACCAATCTTTCATCTGAATCACTTATTCCAGTTTTCTCTTGATGTGGAATTTTTTTTACTCACGGCCAGATTTGAATTCTACCTTCATAGTGGGTTGGTTAGATCCTCACCGAATTAGGAATCGAAAGATATCATTGGCAGGACCTTTTTTTTTAGTGTAGGGGGATGCATTATGGCATGCACTGTAGCTTCACTATGCACACAAAACACTGCAGTGTTTCAGATGTAAATTGTGACATCTTAAGACCATCGGCACAAAAGTGTTATCACAGGTTGTTTGGAAACCAGGTGACTCGCATTTTTGGGCCGGCCTAATGGCGACAAAGAAGCATTTCTTTCGCTATGGGGTATTTAACATCAGGGATGGATCTCAGATACGGTTTTGGGAGGATCAATGGCTAGGTAATGCCACCTTACGAGACCATTATCCGGCCTTATACAATATTGTTCGTCACAAAGGTGATACGTTAGCTACGGTAATGCAAACGGTCCCACCAAATGTGTCGTTCAGGCGAGATGTTATCAGACCAAGACTACAATCTTGGAATGCCCTACTTGATAGATTGGCTGCGATCCAGCTATCACAAGGCGCCGATGAATTTCGATGGAGTCTGACTAAGAATGGACAGTTCTCAGTTGACTCATTGTATAGGGAGTTGGTACATTCAGATGTGCCGGTCGATAATAATAAAAAAAATATGGCGCATGAAGATACCTCTGAAGATGAAAATCTTTGCATGGTACATTCGTAAAGGAGTCATATTAACTAAAGATAATCTTGTCAAGCGCAATTGGCATGGAAGTATAAAGTGCGTCTCTTGTCCGATGGATGAGACGATAAAACACTTATTCTTCGAGTGCGTCTTTGCGAGGTCTATATGGTCAGCTATCCAAATGGCTTCGAACTTATATCCTCCAACATCCATTGCAAATATTTTTGGCAATTGGTTGAATGGAATTGATAATAGGTTTAAAACTATGTTTAGGGTAGGAGCGTTAGCCGTTATATGGTCGATCTGGCTGTGTAGAAATGTCAAGATTTTTAATGGTATAAATTTCTCTCGTTTGCAGGTTCTATTCCGTTGCACAGGTACTCTCCGTTCGTGGTGCATATTACAACGGGCGGAGTTTCGAGGCCTTTTTACGGAGGCGTGTGTACGGCTGGAAAAAGTGGCGAGGGATATTTTTATCCCACATGGATGGCCGCTTGATTTACGGATTACGGCCCCATAGGCGACAGTTGATTCTTCATCTTGATTGTAATTAACTTGTCGCGTGCTAGCACACTTTTATTTTATATTTTTGTCGGCCGTGTGCATCTTGTTATGCAGAAGCCGGGTGTAATACTTTTTAAAGTAATAAAGCCCATTATCAAAAAAAAAAAAAAATCTTGGGATATTTCTCCAGCATTGGGCTTGACTATGCAATTATTTTCTTGCCGTTAGAAATCGTAAACCCTCTTCCTTCTACTGACTTGCTTGTGTATCGACTGATTTAGTGCAACCAGGAGGGATCGGGACAGCAAGGAAGCAACATGAGTTGCTCGCCCCCAAGGCAGTGTGGGGCGCGTCCATGTTGTGCAGGTAGTCAAGCTGCTCGCCCTTACGGACCACCGTGGCGACCTCGACGCCACTGTTAAGGGGCTTGTCAACATGACCTTCCAAGGTACCTCAACGGACCGGGACATCAAGGAAGCAACATGAGTTGCTCGCCCCCAAGGCCAGGTGGGGCGAATTCCATGCTGTGCAGGAGGTCAAGCTGCTCACCCTTAAGAACCACCGTGGCGATCTCGAAACAACTGTTCAGGGGCCTGTCAACATGACCATCCAAAGGTACCTCCTTTGATGCGCATGAGGCGATTGCTGGTATAACCAGAGATGCTTGTGTGATTTGGGCAGCTAGTTTGTGGAGCTGCACAGGTGTAGTGTGCATGTATAGCTGATGTTGATGTGCATGCCTAGCAAGCTGGTGCATGCCAAATCCGGTTGGCCGGATACCTATTATGAAGACAGAGTTGAAGTCTATTTTGTTGCATCTTACATCGCTAGAACAATTTAGCATGGTTTACGCGATTTTCTTTGCACTGTTTCATCATTATTTTGTATCAAAATTTGGGTCCTGAAATTGTAGCGACCTGATTAGTTTTTTTCTTTCTTGTATAGGCTGGTCTCGAGGGCCGCCGACGCGGTCGTGGACGGGTGGTGGTCTCGGATGGCACATCACCGAACTTCGTCGAGCTGCTGCTGTGCTCGGCTACAGCTCCCTCCAGTGAGCTCATCTGCTCCCTGTTAAATATAAATACAAGGCTAGCCCCTTTCCATCAGTTCGGACTTTTGGTCTATATGGCTAGTGTAACAATTCAACATGGTATCAGAGCGGCTCTTCCTCGACGTCTAGCTGCCTCGACACCCTCAACATCCGCCGCCGCCGCCGCCGCCGCTCTCGGGAGTCGCCGCCGCCGCCGCTACAATACAACCAGACAAAGCCCACATCCGATCTCGTTCTCTACGGATCACCACAATCAGACAGCCTACATCCGATCTTGCTTCCTGCGGATCACCACAATCACAAACCCAAAACACATCTGATCGCGAGTCTCCAGTTCAGCAAAACCAGGTTGCGCCGTCGGTTCATCCTCCGATCGCGCTGCTTCTCAACCCCGACAACACCACCTGAAGCCCGTTGCTCTCCATCGTTTTTCCGCTGCAATGTCAAGTGCCTCCCTAGCTGCGGCTCTCGGATCTCCTCCTGCGCAACAGCTCAACCGTAGCAACTTTTTGCTATGGAAGGCCCTCGTCCTCCCCGCTTTCCGTGGCGCCAACGTCATGGCGCTGCTAGAAGGATCTGACGCTGCGCCGCCAAAAACCATCGAAGGGGAAGACTCTGACAAGAGGAAGACACAAGTTGAGAATCCGGCCTACGTTGCGTGGTTAGCCAAAGATCAACAAGTGCTCCGCTTTCTTCTGAATACACTGTCACCGGATATCCTATCTCACCTTCTTGAAGTCACCACCACGGCTGAGGCATGGACATCAATTAATGCAATGTTCAAAACTGCGTCTCGTACAAAGGCTCAACTCCTTCGTGGTCTACTCAATGACACCAAGAAGCTCTCAATGACGGCTGATGCATATTTTACCAAGATGAGAAGTTTTGCCTCGGAACTCTCAGCCCTTGGTAAGCCCGTTCCCGATGATGAGATGCTCGGATATCTATTGCACGGTTTGGACAAAGTTGAGTATAATGCATTGATCACTTCTGTTAATGGGAATTCTGCTATTTCCCTTGATGATTTTTATGAGCAATTATGTTCCTATGACATGCGCAATGGTGTTGAAGAAAACGGCACTTTCGTGTCCTCTGCCAATATCGCTCGCAGGAGTGCCGAGCGCAATATTTCCTTCTCACGTGGCCGTACACCCCCTCCGTCCCGTGGGTACACTCGTCCTCGGAGCCCGGATGGTGGTTCTTACCGTGGCAGTAACTATCGTGACAGAGAAGAAGGGAGTCGGCGTCGTGATGAACGCCGAGGTGATCGTGATGATGACCGTGGAAATTGGCGTCGTGATGACCGTCGTGATGACCGTCGTGGTGATCGACGTGATGATAGGAGGGATAGGCGCCGTGATGACAGTGGAGGTGATAGATACCGTCGTGATGGTGGACGACGCATGGATAGGACCCCTACTCCATATGTCAATATTGATTGTCAGATATGCAAGAAACATGGACATCCTGCAAATGAGTGTTGGTGGCGTTATGAGGAGGACAAGAAAAGGGATGATGGTGAAAAAGGAGCAAATCTTGCTTCTTATGGTGTTGACACAAATTGGTATTCTGACACAGGGGCAACTGATCATATCACTAGTGAGCTGAATAAACTCCTCATCGCCAACAAATATCATGGGCAAGACAAGGTTCGCACTGCTGAAGGAACAGGTATGAACATTAGCCACATTGGTAATTCAATTTTGAGTACTCCTCATGGTTCCTTTAATCTCAAAAATGTCCTTCATGTCCCAAGTGCATCTAAAAATCTATTATCAGTTCATCGCTTTACCCTTGATAATCATGTTTTCATTGAGTTTCATCCCTTCTTTTTCTTAATCAAGGACCAAGCAACACGAAGAGTTCTGTTTAGAGACCCTTGCTATGATGGTCTCTATCCATTGGTGCCCATGTTCCATGAAACTGCCAAGCACGCCTTCCTCTCAATAAAGCCATCATCCTCTACATGGCATCGCCGTTTAGGACATCCCTCTTCATTTGTGGTTCAGCAAGTTCTTAGGAGAAATAAAATAGCTTACACCCCAGAGAGTACCCCATATGTTTGTGACTCTTGTCAGTTAGCTAAAAGTCATCAGTTGCCATATTCTATATCATCTAGTGTCTCTACTGTTCCTTTAGAACAAGTTTTTTCCGATGTATGGGGTCCTGCCCCTCTCTCTGTGGGAAAACATGCATATTATGTAAGCTTTATTGATGATTTTAGCAAGTTCACTTGGATATATTTGCTCAAAAATCGTTCTGAGGTTTATCAAGCTTTTCTCAATTTTCAACAATATGTTGAACGCAAGTTTGATAGGAAAATAATTACTATGCAAACAGATTGGGGAGGTGAATATGAGAAGTTGAATGGTTTCTTTCAAAAGGTTGGCATAACACACCATGTTTCTTGTCCTCATGCTCATCAACAAAATGGCTCAGCTGAGAGAAAACATCGCCATATAGTTGAAGTTGGTCTTGCCTTGTTAGCTAATGCTTCTATGCCTCTCAAATTTTGGGATGAAGCGTTTAGTACAGCCACCTTTCTTATAAATTTGCTTCCTAGCAAAGTGCTCAACTTTGAAACACCTACTGAACGTCTTCTCCATATTACTCCAAATTATGATGCACTTAGGACGTTTGGTTGTGCTTGTTGGCCTAATCTTCGTCCCTACAACAAAAGAAAACTTTCTTTTCGATCTATACGGTGTGCTTTTCTTGGTTATAGTCCTCTTCACAAGGGAGTAAAATGCCTTGACATTTCCACGGGTCGTGTGTATATCTCTCGAGATGTTGTCTTTGACGAGAATGTATTTCCTTTTGCTTCCCTTCATCCAAATGCCGGTGCTCTTCTCAAAAAGGAAATACTACTTCTTCCTTCATCCACATCAAACTCTCATGAGGATACACAAAATTGTGATAACCATATTGTGCCTATTGTTTCTATTCCTAATATGTCACAGGGAGGAGAAGCTGCAGGTGAAAATCCCACTCAAAACGGTGAAGAAATTGATGCTGAAATGAGTGCACAAGATGATTCGGAAGAAGACAATACTAGCGCTGAAATTGAGGCTGATTCACAGGAATATTCCTCTGCAGATGATTCCGAGGAGCATCTTTCCAATCCCGAGGCTGATGCTGGTCCTACTGGTGCTGTCTCTCCTGACGCGAACATCGAAGCGCGCTCCCCTGGCGCTGGCACGCGATCCCCTGGCGCTGGTAACCTGTCCCCTGGCGCTGGCTCCAACGCGCTGTCGCGGTCCCCTGGCACTGATTCCCGTACGCAGACAGCAGGTGTTCCTGCGCAGCATGCAGCACAAGCGCGTGCTGACCACACGCTTTCTGGGACCCACAAGCATGCAACCACCAGCGAAGCTCCACGCGTCAATAGCTCACGGGGCGCTGGCCATGCACAAGAATCATCAGTTTCGCTGTCCCCATCTGCCCAGTCTGGATCTTCTGCGACGGGTAATGGTGGGGGCGAAACTGTGTCAGATCAAGGAAATTCAAGTGATGATCATGAAAACTCTGGAAATTATTCTGGAGATTCCTCGGATGATTCTGTACCACCACCACCATCTCCTCCTGGTGTTCGTACAAGATTGCAAAAAGGTATTCGTCATCCTAAGAAAATTACTGATGGAACTGTAAGATGGTGCATGTTATCTTCTACAGGTGAACCTAATACTTTGACTGAGGCTCTCAATGATTCTTGTTGGCGCAATGCTATGGAGGAAGAATATAAGGCACTAATTGATAACAGAACCTGGCATCTTGTTCCACCAAGTAATGAAAAAAATTTGATTGATTGCAAGTGGGTGTATCGTATAAAGAAGAAAGCAGATGGCACAATTGACAGGTACAAGGCACGTCTAGTTGCTAAAGGATTTAAGCAACGTTATGGTATTGATTATGAGGACACTTTTAGCCCTGTGGTCAAAATTGCTACTATCAGAGTTGTTTTGTCTATTGCTATATCTCGTGGATGGAATCTCAGGCAGTTAGATGTCAAGAACGCGTTTCTTCATGGTGTTCTGGAAGAGGATGTATACATGAAGCAACCACCAGGTTTTGAGGATACTCATCATCCACATTACATTTGCAAACTTGATAAAGCATTATACGGATTAAAACAGGCACCTCGAGCTTGGTATTCCAGATTGAGTACTAAATTAGTTGAGCTTGGTTTTACATCATCAAAGGCCGACACTTCATTATTTCTCTTCAACAACTCAGGTATCATCATGTTTGTTCTAGTTTATGTTGATGATATCATAGTTACTGGATCATCTGATCATGCCATTGCTGCTCTTCTTCGGGATCTTAGTGAAAATTTTGCTATAAAAGATTTGGGTGAGTTACATTATTTTCTTGGTATTGAAGTCAAGAAAACACGGGATGGTTTGCTTTTGACACAAGAAAAATATGCAAATGAGATTCTTAGCAAAGCTGGCATGCAGGACTGTAAGCCTGCTCCTACACCATTATCTTCTTCAGAACAGCTGTCTCTTACAAAGGGTACACTTCTTGGTCCTGATGATAGTACACAATACAGAAGTCTTGTTGGAGCATTGCAGTATCTTACTTTGACACGTCCTGATTTATCTTTCTCTGTGAACAAAGTTTGTCAATATCTTCATGCTCCAACCACAGAACATTGGACAGCAGCTAAAAGGATTCTCAGATATGTGAAAGATACAGCAAGTCTTGGGATTACTTTTATAAAGTCATCATCCACTTTTCTGAGTGCTTTTTCAGATGCAGATTGGGCAGGCTGTCTTGATGATAGACGTTCCACAGGTGGCTTTGCTATATTTGTGGGACCCAACTTGGTTTCCTGGAGTGCTAGGAAACAAGCCACCGTTTCTCGATCTAGTACAGAAGCTGAATACAAAGCTCTAGCTAATGCCACTGCTGAATTGATTTGGGTAGAAGCACTGCTTAATGAGCTTGGAGTAAAGTTACAGGAGAAACCAAGCCTTTGGTGTGATAATTTGGGTGCTACATATTTGTCTGCAAATCCAGTATTTCATGCACGCACCAAACACATTGAAATTGATTTTCATTTTGTGAGAGAAAGGGTTGCTAATGACAGTCTAGCTATTCAGTTCATATCAAGTGAAGATCAAGTTGCTGATGGATTCACTAAAGCCCTTCCAGTCAAGAAACTTGATGAGTTCAAACGTAATCTCAACCTTTCACAAGGTTTAGATTAAGGGAGGGTGTTAAACTATGTAATACGTCTTGTAATAGGACTAGTCTCTCCTCTACCCCTTCCGTATTGTATTCGAACAATGTACTGGCTTGGCCGCAGTTTTGTACCAGGCCCCATATTTAACACGTAACCGAGGGGAGACGAACCCACTCGTTAAACCCTAGATTTTAACACTCCCTTTTTGCTCAACTCGTGGAAATATCTTTCACTTTGGATGGTTGTGGTTAGAAGCTGAATTTTTGTTGTTATTATTATCTGATGATGGCACTCTGTTGCAATGCGTAGAAGAACGTTGTGTAGTAGCTTTGGATCATGGTCAACTTTGTACGTATGAAGCCTCCTAGTTGTGTTTGTGTGAAATATGTTGACTGGAAGACAAAGCTCCAGCTAGCGGATATTCCTTGCATGTTTGATTGGATGTTGATCTTTTGACATGCCAAACAACCTTAATGATGCTGAATTTTCGATAAACTAGGCCTGGTGTATGTTGTCAGTGAATTAGTGGTACCTTTTTTTTTTGGTGTAGAGAGATTCATGAAACAGTACCTTTTTGTTTCTGTAAATCCTTTGCCATCTGTTTGATATTATGATGTAAACAATCTAGTGCGTGCTCACCAGGTTATTGAGTTGAAATCGTCGTTGCTTTGCTGTCAATATTTGCATAACCTGAATAGATGGTTATGTTTTGTGCGTTATCCTGATGTTGAGCTTTCCATCTACTTTAGGTGAGTGTGAGATGGTAAACCTGTTGGTTTCTTCCTTTTAAAGCAGCAAACGTGTCCCTCGCCTGCGCACCGGCTATATATGCGGCTCCAGGATTGCCATGGTCGTGCTGCTGGGTTTCGACTCTTGTAGTCTAGTATTCGTTTAGTGGGATTGACTAGTGTGCGATGGTGAATCTTGTGCCTTATTTCTTTTCCAGAGGAGGGAGCTGATGCCTGATCAGCTTCGTTCCGAGTCCTGTTAGAATAATACTTTTTAGTGGAAATTCCAGAATCTTGTGTAATAGTTTGGTTAGTAGTAATATTTAGTTGCGTATCTATTCTGTCTGATTGAACTTGTAGCTGTGGTTGGCCGCCTAGCCCGGTACCTTATTGACTAGGTGCAGTTGTTACTTATAAGAGCATGTCTAACAGACCCCTTATGTTTTCGCCCCCTAAAACGCGTGTAGAGGGCCCTGCATACGCATTTCGCCGGCCAAAAACTCGGGCGAGCTAGCAGACCCCCTACCCCCACCCCGTAAAACAGAATATTCTGTTTTACGGGGTGGGGGTAGGGGGTCTGCTAGCTCGCACGAGCTTTTGGCCCCTCACAAAACAGGGTTTTGGACATTTTGCATATCAACGCAACATCTCATCACATTGCATAAAATTATCAAACCACACAATAATAATCTTAATTATTACAATCAATGTTTTCACACAAATAAAATGTTCAAGGCACACAATAAAAATCTTAATTATTACAATCAATGTTTCACACAAATAAAATGTTTTCCGAACTGCTAATCAATGTTTCACACATAGAAGAAGGAAAATGAATCATTGGCCATGCAACTGCCAGTGGTGATCGATCAGATCTTGGGTGAGCTGGTGATGAGTCTCAGCACATTCAATGCCGCGATGCCCTGCAAGAAAAGCTTCAAGCCGATCAGGGTTTCTGTCGGGCACAACTCGGGTGCCAACATTATCATAGAAACATGGCAATCTTAACCCCCTCTCATCTTCGATGATCATGTTGTGAAGAATCACACAACATGTCATGATGTCGACAAGAGTCTCCTTGTCCCAAAACCGTGCAGGACCCCGAACAATGGCAAACCTTGCTTGCAAAACACCAAAACCTCTCTCAATATCTTTGCGAGCAGCCTCTTGTTCTCTTGTGAACTTTGCTTCTTTTCTTGTCAAAGGCCTATCCTTTCTCTCTTTAATTGCCTTCACAAGAGTTGCATAGTCTGGGTAAATACCATCTGTGAGATAGTACCCCATGGTGTACTCATTGTTCATAACTTTGTAGTTGCAAGGTGGTGCATCACCCCTAATTATTCTTTTAAATAAAGGGGATTTATTCAAGACATTAATGTCATTGAGTGTCTCCGGTAGTCCAAAGTATGCATGCCAAATCCACAAATCTTGGGATGCCACAGCTTCAAGCACAATGGTAGCATCACTGCTTTTTCCACAATACATTCCATGCCATGCTTTTGGACAATTTTTCCATGTCCAATGCATGCAATCTAGACTACCAAGCATCCCAGGTCATCCTCTCTTTTCATTCATCTCCATGAGCCTCTTTGTATCATCCTCATTTGGAGCTCGGAGATACGTCTCACCATACAACTTGATCACCATCTTGGCAAACATACGCACACAATCTGTGGTTGTTTGTACCCCAATGCGAAGGTACTCGTCAGTATAATCCGCAGGGATACCATATGCAATCACCCTCATGGCAGCTGATATTTTCTGATATGGGCTAAATCCCATGACTTGGGCGGCATTTCTCCGTTGCTTAAAATAATCGGAGTTTGCTTCACAATCTTTCACGATTTTGGTGAACAAACTCCTACGCATGCGGTATCTCCTACGGAAGAGACGGGGGGGATAGGTAGGTACCTCAGCAAAATAATCTTGCCACAGCTGTTCGTGGCCGAGCGCGCGGTTCCGCGGGATGCATATGCGGCCCTTCGTGGAACCCTTTCTCTGATCTAGCAGCTTCGCGCGGTCCTCGAGGTCTTTGATGCGGAAGATGTACTGCATCATCTCCATGTCGTCGTCGCTCATCAGCTCGTCGAGGTCCGAATCCCCCGAAGACCAGCTCAAGGAATCATCGGAATGCTCCACATCCTCCATGGTCGCGTACGCAGACATCTACGGCATCGCGAAGCAGAGATCAGGCCCCCGCGGAACAGCGAAATCGAAGAGGAAACACGGCCGGCGAGTACTCACCGTGGGGAGGCGGCGGAGATGCACACGGCGCGGCGAGTCGAGGGGCGCCGAGGACCGCTGGGGGCCCGGCGGGGGGTGCGGCGGTGTCCGGCGGGGGTGCGGCGGTGTCCGGCGGGGGTGCGGTGCGTCGGAGGCGGCCGGATCTACGCGGCGGCGGCTGGCGGCGGCTGGCGGCGGGGCGAACGAAAGTGGATTCGAACCTGAATCTTCAGCGCGCCCTAGCTCGCACGAGGTAGAGGGTTGGCCCTCTACATCTCCTCCCGACCCGCACATGTAGGGGTCGACGGGCCGCCCCCTACCCAAACTTGTAAAAAATCGTCCGGGGTGGTCCATTTACGGGGTCTGCTAGATGGCCGGGTAGAGCCCAAACCCGTATATCGGCGGTTATTATACGGGTTTTGTCACATCCCAATTTTGGAATACCTGTTAACACAGTTGTTTTGCTAATTGCTTTACTAATAAACCTTGGTTGTGTTTGTTTGTGGTTGTTTAAGTGCAACTAAACAAACTAATTATATAAACTTGCAAACTTAAAAGGATAGCAAAGCAGTGAACTAAAAATATTCAACATATTGTTCCAATGAATTTGGCAATATTTTCTAAAGCAAATATTGATCAAAGAGTTTTCCAAAACTATCTTATGAGTCCCATACATGTTGAATATTATTCCAAGACCTAAATTAAGAAAGAGGAAACACTTAATAAAATTTCCCTAAAAGATTATCAGAAAAAGAGGCATTCTTAAATGCTTCACCAGAATCTTATCAAATGTTTTTCCAACCTTGCAAACTTAAAAACAAAAGTATTAGAGAGCATTTACTTGCTATCTCTAGTCACACAAATATTTTGGCAAAGCATTGTTAAAGAAAAGCCAAGTGCCTTATTAAATAGAAATTCCAATATTTCCAGAAATAGAAAACTAAAACAAGTTACTATTGGAAACTTTCTTAAAATGATTTGAAATTCATACCATTGCTTCCTTATATCAAATAAGGAACACACACAAGAGGAGACCAAAAATTGAATCCATTAAAGCCCTGAAAACATGAGTTTTCTCCACAGCAACATTTGAGATTTTGAACAAGTTTGTTCTACAAACTTTTTCCAAATGCCATGAAATAAATACCACATGCTCTATATCATAAATAAGGATGAAAACCAAAAGGGCACAAGTTTTTGAATAATTGAAGTTGCCAAAAACCCCTGTTTTCTTGACAGCACCTTTTTGAAATTTGAACATGTTTGTTCCATGAAGTAACTCAAAATGACTTGAATTTTCTACCACATAAGGAACACATCAAATAAGGAATGTGTGCCAAAAATTATCATTTTTGGAAGCTCCTAAGTAGGTTAATAAATTCAATGTCCATTTATGTAAGAATTCAAATTTGAATAACTTTGAATTATAAAGTTTATCTAATTGGGCCAATTTTCACTTATGTTGTACATATCAACTAATGAGAATTTTGGGCAAAAGGATTTTAATTTATAACTTTGTTTGACTAGGGAAAATATCCTTTTTCAGAGAACACAGGGACCTTGTTGTAATTTTCCAGGGACCTAGATGTTATCCAAGTCATCTCCTACCTCTAGCTTGCTGTAGAGAACAGCACCCCTAGCCATTGCCTTCGAGTAGAAGGTTTCCTCGAGGTTAAAGAGGCCCCCCCATGTGCTTGTCTGCCCACTTGCTCCCTCTCTCTCCCCCCTCACTCGAGC
This sequence comes from Alopecurus myosuroides, assembly GCA_028641055.1. NCBI lineage: Eukaryota > Viridiplantae > Streptophyta > Magnoliopsida > Poales > Poaceae > Alopecurus > Alopecurus myosuroides. Next base: position 325,906,290 of record CM054060.1, read on the forward strand.
TCTCTCTCTCTGTGAAAAAAGGAACAAACCGAAACCCTAGTTTTGCCTCACCGTCGATTCGGCCTATCGAGACCTCGCCGTCGGCAACCGTGTGTACCATTGGCTCCGCCTTGTCGTGGTGGTGCTCGGTGCACAAGGAATCGGGCCGAAACACGTCGTGGCGCCCGCGCCATCCCGTTCCCTTCTCCGGGCCCGACGAGCTCCGGCGACGGATTCCGGCCGCCACGAGCTTCCTCCTCCTTCTCCGAGCGTCTCCTCGAGCTCATGGTGAGCAGGCGCTCCCCGCCGTACTCTTTCCCCTCTCCCTCTCCCTCTAGAGCGTGGCGGCGCCGTGCTCCTTTCCGGCCGTCGCGTCGCCGTCGTCGCCGATTGCCTTCCGGCGTCTCCCCGGAAGCGAAACAACCACCGGTCGGTAGCCCGCGTTGAGAGCAACGTGAGGGTGCGGTTTAATCGCGAAATGGCTTCTGTTATCGCCGGTTGCGAGCTCGCCGGAGCTGTCCCGCCGGCGGGCTGACGTCGCGCTTGCGTCACGCCGACGCCAGCGTGCGCTGACCCCGCGCGGTAGGGTCAAACTGGCAGCTGGGCCTCGCCTCTGCGCGCGTGGCAGCCACCGTGGCCCCTGGCCCGCGTGTCAGCGACTTGAGGCTAGCTCTGGTCGCAGTAGCAATAAATCTGGCCGGCCCATTCTGGATCTGGCCCAAGTGAAGTTTTGTTTTCCAATTCTTTTTTTTTTCACAGAATGATACATGGTTGCTTTTGGCCATAAAACCTAACCAAACAAATGAATTTGACCAAACAAAAATTCACAGATGTACACAAACAAAATCTAAACCATATCCACTTTGTAGATCTACTTTTGGATGAATAGATTTGAAATGAAAAATGATTTGGCAACAGGTACCAGAAACACCAAAATGAGAACCATTTTTTATTTTACAACTCAGAATGAAGTGAGGCAAATTGCATTGGAAAGCCCTTGAAATTTCCTAACAGGAGCAATTGACCTCGTTTCCAAATTCATTGTAGTTTTGAAATGGAATGCAATTTGGTAAAACACCAGAGAGCACTTTGGTGATTTTTATAAAATAATTAAAAATGATTTTTGATGCAAACTCAGCTGGATGGTCTTGTATATGTTTAGGACTATCCAAACCTAGAAGGGTTTAATTTTTAGATCATCCTATAAATTTTGGTGGACAGATCTTTGATTTGCATGTTTCTGCCATTTTGGCATTTTAGCTATTTAAATTGTTGTGATTATATTTTTGTGTTTCCATATTGTTTTCTAGCATGTATAAGTTGTGTGAACTTGTTTTATAAGGTTTACTTAGCTATTTTAGCATGCTATATTGTGTGGACTTGAGTGGAGAAGAAATAGGATTTTTGTTAATAGCATTTGATTATTCTCTAGTAATACTTGTATAGCATTTTTGAGTGATAAATTCATGTGCAAAGCACTTGGATTTTTTGAGTGTATCCAGTACCATGTTGGTACTTAGTTTGTGTTGTTATCACCTCTGATAGATTGCATTTGAGTTGGTAGAAAAGCATGAGTAGTTTAATCATTACTATGAAAATGTTTTGGAAAAATTCCCTCATGTGTGGAATTTTTGGCATTAACATTTGTGATTGTGTAGCCACATAATTTTGTGTTGTATCCATAGTACCAGTAGCATTTTGATGATGTTATTATGAGTACTTGACCCCTAGAGTTTTCACTTGTGTGAAAACAATAGCATGAGTATCATTACCTTGCTTATTTAAGCATCCTATTATTTTCTACTAGTATGGTTAATGAGATAGATGCTAGTTTAGTTTTTTGCTAATTTTTGTCAAGTAGGACCAGAGGCTTTGTGACCTCTTAATGCTTTGTTATGCTAGTGGAACACCCACTGGTGTCATTGCATTTTTGGTGGAAACATTATTTCCCCAAACTAGATGCATTTCTTTTATATAGTTCTATAACTAATAAGTGCCTAGTATTTTTGCTTTGGATTTTTAGTGCTAAATGAAAATGTGTATGCTTCTGTTTGTAAGTGGTTATAATAATGTGTGGCTTTCTAGGAAAAATACATTCTTGGAGTGTTGTTTGATTCCTCTAGTAATGCCCTTTTTATTACCACTAGTATATAGGAGTTGCCCTGCAAAATGATACCTTGTTTTATCCAATGGGATATTTTTGTTATAGCAAGTATAGATATTTTTCACCCCTGTTTTTATGACATGGACCCTCTGGTTGTATTTCAATTACTTTATTGAAATTCATCCATTGATTCTTCATGTTTGAGTAGTACTAGTTTCCTTAGCAGTTTGTGTATTGACTTATTTTTCCTGCCAACTTGTGTTTGGTAGATATTTGTGTACCCTTGCATGAGGACATGTTTTCATTCTCATTATGATAACATGGTTCCTTGTTTGCATTTTAGTACTTTATTTATTATGCTTGCTTGCATAGCAAACTTTTAGTAGAAAACATGTCTATAGGATTCCTCCTTTTTAGTCATTGTTTCTATTGTTCTCACTATGAGAAATTGTGTGTTTTGTGATGAGTCTATTACCTTGTTACACTTGTGTAGGCTCACTGATTTGTAAAAGTAACTTTTGCAAATCATGTGTCTTATTTATTCTTGATGTGAATTTAGACTTAGTAAGATAGCTACCTTTTTCTTTTTGTTGTTTGGTTGATAGACCCATTGCCATGATTATTTTTGTGCATGTTTTATATACTTTTATTAGTCTCACCCTTGTGAAACTAAGTGTATTTTGGGATTATTAATATCTTGGTATGAGAGTGGCACACCCACTGAATCCATGATATTGAGGTTGTGAGACATGTTCCTCCAACCTTAAGTTTGTCTTATTAAATGACATTTCTGCCAAGTAGGATTGTTTGATTGTTTGCCTCAATTAGTAATTGAGTGAATTTGTTATTATTAGATTTCCCTGCTGTATGTATTGTTATGTATGGTTGCTTGCCTTGATTAGTTCTGAATGTGTGCCCTTTATTCCTTTTACGACGTTAGAAAACGAAGAGGAAGGAAGTGTCGTGAAGATCTGTTTCAAGTTCCAGTCACTCCAAAACCAGGGACACAAGGAGATACCAGGCAAGCCATCCTGATGCTTGCTGATACAATACTTACCATTATCTATCATGCATGTTTTACCTCTGAAGTTTTACAAAAACTTGATTATCAAAACTATTTTTGAGGTGGAAATTACTACTATACTATATTATAGGTTACTATCATGCCAGTAGTTAAACTTGGTAATACCAAGCCCATAAGCCACCTATGGTATTTATTACCATCAAAATACTAGTCCCTAAGTGGACACCCTAAAATTGTGATTCTACAAAACAAAAGCTTTACGGAAAACCCCGGAGAAAAGGCGGATCCTTGTTCTCCGGAGGAATGTGGAAGTGGTCATTTTTGAGAAAGTGGTGTTTTCGAAAATGACACATAACCTAGTCTTCGCCGGACAACCTTTACCGTACTGCCACCCTACCCCAACATGGGCAAGGGGCTTAACTTGAAGTTTGTTCTTATTAGTGTGTGCTATCTCAATGTGCTATAGGGGATGCGATCCTCTGAACCGAATGTCGTGGAGACATATAAAGTGTGGGATTAATTTTCCCTCCGGACGCATCAGATGAGGCATCCTGGCTTGGCGGGGATTAGCTCGGTGCCGGGGATGTGGTAAAACTCAACTGAGAGATAGGCATATTCTAGCTTGAACATAGTGGATGGTTATGATCAGATACCTGATGTTTACATACTGTTGTTACAGTCCGTGATTGTTCACGGGAGGTGTACTGGATCTGGTGGATGTGTACACCTCTGCAGAGTACAACTTTTTCGAAGAAGCCGCGTCCTCGGATATGGACAGTTGAATGGCCATGTAGCTAGCATTGTGTCAATGTTTTCAAAAAGGAAGTTTTTGAAAGGGAATTTTGGAAAGAAAGTGTTGAACTTGGGAAGTTCAGAAAGGAAGGAAAACGTATACCGTGGAGGTATCGTTGATGATAAAAAGCCAGATGCTGATATACAAAACAAAATGTTTTGCAAAGAAAACCTTTTCTACTCTAAGCAAGAATTCTGGAAACTGATTCCAAGAAGTTTTGCAAAGAGAAAATATTCTTTAACAAAACTTTACCAAACCTCTTGTACATGTGATATCTACAAGAGAAATAAAACTATATTATTTTCTTCTGAAGTATCTTCTTCAACGAAGATACAGATAAACCCGACTGCAACTGTGGTGTCATCATACATGAACACCATTGATAGTGAACCATATTTATAGCCTACCTATTCCACCATATAAGCATATTTGCATGTTGGTAAGTGAAATGATGGATGTCTTGCTGAGTACATTCAAATGTACTCATTATGGTTTCGCCCCTGGTATCTACTTATCAGATTTGGAGAAGGAGTCTCCGAAGGAGATCTATGAAGAGAAGTACGGAGTTGACGGCTTTGCGAACTAGGATCGTCTCCGGGTCAGCAGCCTGTAGGTTAAGGCGTGACTTGGGCTCAACTACGTTGTGTTTTATTTGTCTTCCGCTGTGTTTGATTAAGTTGCCTGCCCTTTTGGCAGTTGTGTTAAACTTGATCATGTGATCATTTGTGTAATACCTTTATGTATTCGTGTAATGGATGATGTATTTCTGTGTGCCAACTGTGTATGTTGTTCACGACTGATCTTTCTGGGATCGTGAATGTATGCATACGTAGGGTTTCAGACTGCCGGTCTGGGGTCCTTACAGAGTTGGTATCAGAGCCATCCTGACCTTAGGAGACCTTAGTTAGCATGGACGTCAGATAGGAAAGAAAAGTATTTTTTTGAGTAAAAACCCATTTACTATGTGCATTATTTTTATCTAAGGGATTTTTAGTATATTTTCCCCTCCTTGTTATCTTTTCAAAAAGATTCTAAATGCATATTAAGGGCGTCCTTGAACAGTGATTCGAAGGGCGGGCCTTATAGAGTTGGTTTGTCTCTCGGTTAAGAGTCTATTTCTTACTTGTTTGCAACTGCTCCGCTCTGTTTTTGAAACATCTCTCGTATTTGAAGTTTTCTGTCCAGAAAATAGTTGGAGTTTCAAAAACAGATTGTTGCGTAAAGTTTTATCAAAACTTCACTTCTATTTATCTTGTTTTCATACAAAAACTTTTATACTTGCCGATGTCCCGAGAAGACCAAAATAATTGCCTAGCTCTACAGTGATGATGGTCAGAAGTAGATATAGTTCTTCAGCCACTTCTAGGATTTTGGATCAGTCTAGTTTGGAGTAATTTAGCGATAACTCCATGAGTCGTCTCCCCTGACGTAGCTCCAATGGAGCCTTGCTTGTGTGTTTTGGCTTGCTTATGAGTGTCCGTAGGACTTTGTGCTGTTGTTTGGTGTAGAATTTGGTTCATCTAGGCTTCTATATGTTTGTGGGGTGCTCAAAATTTGCAGATTTGTGATTGCCCCGCTCTTGTTTTTGAATCGCCTCGTGTTAAATTTTTGCAAGCAAAAATGTTAGTATAGCATTCAAAACCAAGAATTTGTTGCTTAGACTTATACTTGTGTTCGCTTTATAATGCGACCCGTCGTGAACCACCACCATCTCCCCCACAATCAATGAAAGCACCATTGGACCTAATAATAGAGGACCCTCAAGCCACACGAGCTGATGGCGTTGATACCAGTGATGCACTTCAACAGATAAAGCTCCAACAACGACAACCCTCAAAGAAGAAAAGGCGTGAATGAACCAACCAATACTGACCAAAACCTCTATGTTTGTGTGTGTGCAAAAGACTCTTTCTACCATGTTGGCTAAATGTTGCACTTGTTTATGTTCCCTTTTAAAAGACCAAACGAGATCCCCTTTTAAAAGTTATATACCTCCCTCCTCGGGAGAAAAGTGAAAAAGAAGTCTTCACATGCCATGATGCGCAACCCCCTCAAAAGCCAATCAAAAGAGCACAATTCAATATTCGACGTACGATGACGCTAGTCGTATCTTGTCGGACAAACATGATTAATTAGAAAGCTAACAAGACTAACATGCTTTGTTCTAATCTTAGGTTGACACCTAACCAAAGCATGCGAACTACTGATAACTCTTTCTAAACCAAGGAATTAAGTGACTTACGACACCTTTTAAATCTAGTTGGTAAAAGAAGAAGTCACGAGAAAATAAGATGATGACCTATTCATTTACTAGTCAATAGGATATTAGGTGTATCTATTTTGGAAACCAAATCTTAGTAGACATTGTATTTACTATGAAATTTGGGGTTTACAAATTAAGTGAACGATGGAATGGTTATAATAGGTCTGGGAAACAACAATTTTCCTGTTTTTTTGTTTCTTCGTGTGCTCTTGATTGAAATAAATTTGTGTTTTATTCAATCTTGCTTCCTAACTTATATGGAGTTGTTAGGACTTGTTATTATATTGTTTTTTTTACAATAAATCTACCCTAGAAAGTGTGTGCATGATTGAAAACTCGAATAAAAATGAAATAGCATTTGTTACTTCTAGTTTATTATTTGGAAGTATTGTGAGAACTAGATCGGTGTATATTTCTTAGTAAATTTTGTGCTATGTTTCTTTGAGTCCAGTACCATTTAAGTACTGTTATTTTGATGTTGGTACCTATGTTAGCTTGCATGTCTCTTAATAGTAAAGCATGTGTAAGCATTACTATCAGTATGCACTAGTATTGCTTCACTAGATTAAATAGCCTTATATTTTTACCTGGTATGCAAAGTTTTTCATGAGTAACCAGAGGCTTAGTACCTATTTTTACTTGGTATTAGTAGGCCATAGTCCACTGGTCCCATTGTATTTTGGCTTGAGGATGAAAATCCCCAACCATAAAAATGTGTGAAAATAGCATGTTTCACTATGTGATTGATTTCTATTTTCCACCAGGGAAAATATAATTGTTTCTTTTCACGTATGCAAGTGAGAAGTTTATTTCTTATTAGTAAATACTAATATGTTTAGGTGTGATCCTTTTGTTAGCATAATATTCCTTAGGGGTATCATGTTAAGAAATGTTTCACTATCGTGTGCTAAAATTAAATTGTTCGCAAATAAAATAAATTCCTCTTGATTGGTAGATTGTTTGTGAATAATTTTAAATTGAGTGTATGGAGTTTTAAAAAGGCTTAGATAAGTTTTTATTAATAGTATAGCTACTGGTTGTGTGAGTTATACCTTGCTTGTTTGCTAGTAATTGTTTAAGAAAAACATAAATTGCTAGAATCAATTTATGCATGTTTAATAGTTGTTTCATGGGATTGTTTTGATGTTTGTGCTTACTAGCATGAGTAAGTTTTGTGTACTGTTATTAGGTACATTTATATTCATGACTTGCTTGTTTAAGTTTAAACATCATGATAGCATGGTTTGTTTCTCTAGAGTGAAACTAGTTTCACCACTAGAAAATGGTGATTTTTGCTCTAGTATTACCCTCTTTTTATTTTATGAGTATATGTGTTGATATAGCATGTTTAGGAAGTTATTACTTCTGTTATCATGCCATGAATTATTTAGTTGCATGTTCTATGGTTATAGGATATGATTGTCTCTTATAGCATGCTGGTGTAGATTTTTCATACTAGTGTGTTATTTGTGCAGTCCTGTTTTTTTTGTTATGCCTGTGTAATAGGAGTTTTATCTTGTGTGAAGATGGTATTTTAGAGTACCTTTATGATTGTATTCATTGGTTTTTATCTACTGGTTGTTTGCTAATTTTTCATGATTGATGGATTCCAAAACCTCTAATAAACAATAACCTAGTGATTAAATAGTCTATTCATCTGTGGTGTTGTTTGCTTGCTGATTGGATTTTGTTTAAATGTTTTACTTTAGCATGAGTTTATACTTGTGTTATGATTGTGCTCAAGAATATCTTATGAAACTAAAACATCCAACTAAAATCATGAACACATTAAGTGATAGTTGCTTGTGGTGAGTAATACCCACTGCCATGGGTATTATTCTGTCTGTTTATTTTACCTTAGCAACCTAACCTTTGCACCCACAAGCTATACTTTTAGCTTCTTATATACCTTATTATGAGAGTGGTAGACCACCCCATATGTGTTATGTAAGATGTGGGATATAGCTAGAAACTCTTGTAATAATTGACGGTACTTTTCCAGGTAGTTCTGCACTAAAAGGAACTAGTTGGCAGTAGTGACGTTATCAGAAAATTTTAAAAATTTGGTGGTTGAGTAAATTGATAGCTAGAGAAATTTTTTTAAACTAAATTTGATAATTTAAGGGATGTACCCCACCTCCCAAGAAAAGTCAAAGGGGGGAAGCACCTGCACTCCAACACTAACATTGTGTTTGTTGGCCCTCCCTTAGTCCTCGCTTGTGAATCTCGGGGACGAGATTCTTTTTAAGGGGGGAAGACCTGTCACATCCCAATTTTGGAATACCTGTTAACACAGTTGTTTTGCTAATTGCTTTACTAATAAACCTTGGTTGTGTTTGTTTGTGGTTGTTTAAGTGCAACTAAACAAACTAATTATATAAACTTGCAAACTTAAAAGGATAGCAAAGCAGTGAACTAAAAATATTCAACATATTGTTCCAATGAATTTGGCAATATTTTCTAAAGCAAATATTGATCAAAGAGTTTTCCAAAACTATCTTATGAGTCCCATACATGTTGAATATTATTCCAAGACCTAAATTAAGAAAGAGGAAACACTTAATAAAATTTCCCTAAAAGATTATCAGAAAAAGAGGCATTCTTAAATGCTTCACCAGAATCTTATCAAATGTTTTTCCAACCTTGCAAACTTAAAAACAAAAGTATTAGAGAGCATTTACTTGCTATCTCTAGTCACACAAATATTTTGGCAAAGCATTGTTAAAGAAAAGCCAAGTGCCTTATTAAATAGAAATTCCAATATTTCCAGAAACAGAAAACTAAAACAAGTTACTATTGGAAACTTTCTTAAAATGATTTTAAATTCATACCATTGCTTCCTTATATCAAATAAGGAACACACACAAGAGGAGACCAAAAATTGAATCCATTAAAGCCCTGAAAACATGAGTTTTCTCCACAGCAACATTTGAGATTTTGAACAAGTTTGTTCTACAAACTTTTTCCAAATGCCATGAAATAAATACCACATGCTCTATATCATAAATAAGGATGAAAACCAAAAGGGCACAAGTTTTTGAATAATTGAAGTTGCCAAAAACCCCTGTTTTCTTGACAGCACCTTTTTGAAATTTGAACATGTTTGTTCCATGAAGTAACTCAAAATGACTTGAATTTTCTACCACATAAGGAACACATCAAATAAGGAATGTGTGCCAAAAATTATCATTTTTGGAAGCTCCTAAGTAGGTTAATAAATTCAATGTCCATTTATGTAAGAATTCAAATTTGAATAACTTTGAATTATAAAGTTTATCTAATTGGGCCAATTTTCACTTATGTTGTACATATCAACTAATGAGAATTTTGGGCAAAAGGATTTTAATTTATAACTTTGTTTGACTAGGGAAAATATCCTTTTTCAGAGAACACAGGGACCTTGTTGTAATTTTCCAGGGACCTAGATGTTATCCAAGTCATCTCCTACCTCTAGCTTGCTGTAGAGAACAGCACCCCTAGCCATTGCCTTCGAGTAGAAGGTTTCCTCGAGGTTAAAGAGGCCCCCCCATGTGCTTGTCTGCCCACTTGCTCCCTCTCTCTCCCCCCTCACTCGAGCTCTCTCTCTCTGTGAAAAAAGGAACAAACCGAAACCCTAGTTTTGCCTCACCGTCGATTCGGCCTATCGAGACCTCGCCGTCGGCAACCGTGTGTACCATTGGCTCCGCCTTGTCGTGGTGGTGCTCGGTGCACAAGGAATCGGGCCGAAACACGTCGTGGCGCCCGCGCCATCCCATTCCCTTCTCCGGGCCCGACGAGCTCCGGCGACGGATTCCGGCCGCCACGAGCTTCCTCCTCCTTCTCCGAGCGTCTCCTCGAGCTCATGGTGAGCAGGCGCTCCCCGCCGTACTCTTTCCCCTCTCCCTCTCCCTCTAGAGCGTGGCGGCGCCGTGCTCCTTTCCGGCCGTCGCGTCGCCGTCGTCGCCGATTGCCTTCCGGCGTCTCCCCGGAAGCGAAACAACCACCGGTCGGTAGCCCGCGTTGAGAGCAACGTGAGGGTGCGGTTTAATCGCGAAATGGCTTCCGTTATCGCCGGTTGCGAGCTCGCCGGAGCTGTCCCGCCGGCGGGCTGACGTCGCGCTTGCGTCACGCCGACGCCAGCGTGCGCTGACCCCGCGCGGTAGGGTCAAACTGGCAGCTGGGCCTCGCCTCTGCGCGCGTGGCAGCCACCGTGGCCCCTGGCCCGCGTGTCAGCGACTTGAGGCTAGCTCTGGTCGCAGTAGCAATAAATCTGGCCGGCCCATTCTGGATCTGGCCCAAGTGAAGTTTTGTTTTCCAATTCTTTTTTTTTTCACAGAATGATACATGGTTGCTTTTGGCCATAAAACCTAACCAAACAAATGAATTTGACCAAACAAAAATTCACAGATGTACACAAACAAAATCTAAACCATATCCACTTTGTAGATCTACTTTTGGATGAATAGATTTGAAATGAAAAATGATTTGGCAACAGGTACCAGAAACACCAAAATGAGAACCATTTTTTATTTTACAACTCAGAATGAAGTGAGGCAAATTGCATTGGAAAGCCCTTGAAATTTCCTAACAGGAGCAATTGACCTCGTTTCCAAATTCATTGTAGTTTTGAAATGGAATGCAATTTGGTAAAACACCAGAGAGCACTTTGGTGATTTTTATAAAATAATTAAAAATGATTTTTGATGCAAACTCAGCTGGATGGTCTTGTATATGTTTAGGACTATCCAAACCTAGAAGGGTTTAATTTTTAGAGCATCCTATAAATTTTGGTGGACAGATCTTTGATTTGCATGTTTCTGCCATTTTGGCATTTTAGCTATTTAAATTGTTGTGATTATATTTTTGTGTTTCCATATTGTTTTCTAGCATGTATAAGTTGTGTGAACTTGTTTTATAAGGTTTACTTAGCTATTTTAGCATGCTATATTGTGTGGACTTGAGTGGAGAAGAAATAGGATTTTTGTTAATAGCATTTGATTATTCTCTAGTAATACTTGTATAGCATTTTTGAGTGATAAATTCATGTGCAAAGCACTTGGATTTTTTGAGTGTATCCAGTACCATGTTGGTACTTAGTTTGTGTTGTTATCACCTCTGATAGATTGCATTTGAGTTGGTAGAAAAGCATGAGTAGTTTAATCATTACTATGAAAATGTTTTGGAAAAATTCCCTCATGTGTGGAATTTTTGGCATTAACATTTGTGATTGTGTAGCCACATAATTTTGTGTTGTATCCATAGTACCAGTAGCATTTTGATGATGTTATTATGAGTACTTGACCCCTAGAGTTTTCACTTGTGTGAAAACAATAGCATGAGTATCATTACCTTGCTTATTTAAGCATCCTATTATTTTCTACTAGTATGGTTAATGAGATAGATGCTAGTTTAGTTTTTTGCTAATTTTTGTCAAGTAGGACCAGAGGCTTTGTGACCTCTTAATGCTTTGTTATGCTAGTGGAACACCCACTGGTGTCATTGCATTTTTGGTGGAAACATTATTTCCCCAAACTAGATGCATTTCTTTTATATAGTTCTATAACTAATAAGTGCCTAGTATTTTTGCTTTGGATTTTTAGTGCTAAATGAAAATGTGTATGCTTCTGTTTGTAAGTGGTTATAATAATGTGTGGCTTGCTAGGAAAAATACATTCTTGGAGTGTTGTTTGATTCCTCTAGTAATGCCCTTTTTATTACCACTAGTATATAGGAGTTGCCCTGCAAAATGATACCTTGTTTTATCCAATGGGATATTTTTGTTATAGCAAGTATAGATATTTTTCACCCCTGTTTTTATGACATGGACCCTCTGGTTGTATTTCAATTACTTTATTGAAATTCATCCATTGATTCTTCATGTTTGAGTAGTACTAGTTTCCTTAGCAGTTTGTGTATTGACTTATTTTTCCTGCCAACTTGTGTTTGGTAGATATTTGTGTACCCTTGCATGAGGACATGTTTTCATTCTCATTATGATAACATGGTTCCTTGTTTGCATTTTAGTACTTTATTTATTATGCTTGCTTGCATAGCAAACTTTTAGTAGAAAACATGTCTATAGGATTCCTCCTTTTTAGTCATTGTTTCTATTGTTCTCACTATGAGAAATTGTGTGTTTTGTGATGAGTCTATTACCTTGTTACACTTGTGTAGGCTCACTGATTTGTAAAAGTAACTTTTGCAAATCATGTGTCTTATTTATTCTTGATGTGAATTTAGACTTAGTAAGATAGCTACCTTTTTCTTTTTGTTGTTTGGTTGATAGACCCATTGCCATGATTATTTTTGTGCATGTTTTATATACTTTTATTAGTCTCACCCTTGTGAAACTAAGTGTATTTTGGGATTATTAATATCTTGGTATGAGAGTGGCACACCCACTGAATCCATGATATTGAGGTTGTGAGACATGTTCCTCCAACCTTAAGTTTGTCTTATTAAATGACATTTCTGCCAAGTAGGATTGTTTGATTGTTTGCCTCAATTAGTAATTGAGTGAATTTGTTATTATTAGATTTCCCTGCTGTATGTATTGTTATGTATGGTTGCTTGCCTTGATTAGTTCTGAATGTGTGCCCTTTATTCCTTTTACGACGTTAGAAAACGAAGAGGAAGGAAGTGTCGTGAAGATCTGTTTCAAGTTCCAGTCACTCCAAAACCAGGGACACAAGGAGATACCAGGCAAGCCATCCTGATGCTTGCTGATACAATACTTACCATTATCTATCATGCATGTTTTACCTCTGAAGTTTTACAAAAACTTGATTATCAAAACTATTTTTGAGGTGGAAATTACTACTATACTATATTATAGGTTACTATCATGCCAGTAGTTAAACTTGGTAATACCAAGCCCATAAGCCACCTATGGTATTTATTACCATCAAAATACTAGTCCCTAAGTGGACACCCTAAAATTGTGATTCTACAAAACAAAAGCTTTACGGAAAACCCCGGAGAAAAGGCGGATCCTTGTTCTCCGGAGGAATGTGGAAGTGGTCATTTTTGAGAAAGTGGTGTTTTCGAAAATGACACATAACCTAGTCTTCGCCGGACAACCTTTACCGTACTGCCACCCTACCCCAACATGGGCAAGGGGCTTAACTTGAAGTTTGTTCTTATTAGTGTGTGCTATCTCAATGTGCTATAGGGGATGCGATCCTCTGAACCGAATGTCGTGGAGACATATAAAGTGTGGGATTAATTTTCCCTCCGGACGCATCAGATGAGGCATCCTGGCTTGGCGGGGATTAGCTCGGTGCCGGGGATGTGGTAAAACTCAACTGAGAGATAGGCATATTCTAGCTTGAACATAGTGGATGGTTATGATCAGATACCTGATGTTTACATACTGTTGTTACAGTCCGTGATTGTTCACGGGAGGTGTACTGGATCTGGTGGATGTGTACACCTCTGCAGAGTACAACTTTTTCGAAGAAGCCGCGTCCTCGGATATGGACAGTTGAATGGCCATGTAGCTAGCATTGTGTCAATGTTTTCAAAAAGGAAGTTTTTGAAAGGGAATTTTGGAAAGAAAGTGTTGAACTTGGGAAGTTCAGAAAGGAAGGAAAACGTATACCGTGGAGGTATCGTTGATGATAAAAAGCCAGATGCTGATATACAAAACAAAATGTTTTGCAAAGAAAACCTTTTCTACTCTAAGCAAGAATTCTGGAAACTGATTCCAAGAAGTTTTGCAAAGAGAAAATATTCTTTAACAAAACTTTACCAAACCTCTTGTACATGTGATATCTACAAGAGAAATAAAACTATATTATTTTCTTCTGAAGTATCTTCTTCAACGAAGATACAGATAAACCCGACTGCAACTGTGGTGTCATCATACATGAACACCATTGATAGTGAACCATATTTATAGCCTACCTATTCCACCATATAAGCATATTTGCATGTTGGTAAGTGAAATGATGGATGTCTTGCTGAGTACATTCAAATGTACTCATTATGGTTTCGCCCTTGGTATCTACTTATCAGATTTGGAGAAGGAGTCTCCGAAGGAGATCTATGAAGAGAAGTACGGAGTTGACGGCTTTGCGAACTAGGATCGTCTCCGGGTCAGCAGCCTGTAGGTTAAGGCGTGACTTGGGCTCAACTACGTTGTGTTTTATTTGTCTTCCGCTGTGTTTGATTAAGTTGCCTGCCCTTTTGGCAGTTGTGTTAAACTTGATCATGTGATCATTTGTGTAATACCTTTATGTATTCGTGTAATGGATGATGTATTTCTGTGTGCCAACTGTGTATGTTGTTCACGACTGATCTTTCTGGGATCGTGAATGTATGCATACGTAGGGTTTCAGACTGCCGGTCTGGGGTCCTTACAGGTTTGGGCCATTTAGGGGGTCTGTTAGACATGCTCTAACCATTATTCGTTATTTGCATCTGCACATCCTCAAGAAATTTTCTGCTAATTATCAACTTGCTAGATTGCAAAGCTGGCTCCTCACGTACAAACCAACCTCGGGAATTCAAACGATCGCGGAGCAAACCATCCACGTGATCACCAAAGAGAAAAAGAACAAAATCACAGTGATCGGAGGTGCTGATGCTAAAAAAAAAACACAGTGATCGGAGGTGCTGATGCAATGAAAGAAATAGAAAACGGTGGGCAAAAGCGAATGGATTGAAAAACAAATTGTGACCATGGTAATGGTACAATGGAATTGTGGCAGGCCTTTCCGTCCGTCTGTCTATCCACGTCCTTTAAAATATGTATACGTCCATGCATGCATTGGGGAAACCGCGTCTAAAAACTTGGTAAATTGATTATTTAATCACTAGTAATAATATAAATACATGCAACTTATCTAATTTATTTTTTTCAAACTCTGTATAAGGTAGTCTCTGTTCAAGGCCAACAACTTCAACTTTGTAATATATTTTAACTTTGAAAATCGTCTCCGGTCAAAGACCAACAACTTCAACTTTGAAGCCGTATCTTCTTCTTCATCTGACATATTACTATCGAACGAACACGCTGGAAAAAGAAAACTAGTTTGCTCTGCTGATCGGTTGAAACGTGCAAAAATAAAAATAAAGCATGCAAAAAGGATGGTCCATTGATCAGGTCATTGATAACAAATTCCTAGGATCGAGTTAGCATGCAACCTCCTCTAGGCTGTACAACCCGGAAAGACGGCTCGTGCGTATCCTAAAAAATCGCAACAGACGCGCGGCGGCATTGATTGACTAGCGCCATAAATATCATCCCTATCTAATGTTGTGGGGTGATGGTTCTGTCCACGTCACCGATCCTAGGCGTCGGCCATTTCGGCCGTCCGTCCTCTGGGCCGATACATGGCTTGACCGCGTCCTGTTCTTGCGCTCTTGCCTCTCTCACCTTCTATAAATCCTAGACCACCATGAGCAAGTTCGCGTGCGGTATCGCGTGACTTGTGACTTGTGACTTGGCGCGGCGGGGTGGGGCAATTCAAGGTCCTCTTCTTCTTATCCCTAAGCTATTTTGTTTCCCTTGGTGAATCTGTTGTTCTCTTTGTGAGGAAAAGAAATCTGCAGGCTGGTTTCGGAGGAGCAAGAAAGGAATGAACGCTAGCTGCAATCGGGTGATCGATACGTACCCCTCCTCTCTTTTCTTGTTTCCATGACGAGTTCAGTGGTATACGTCATTAATTCCGGGCCTCTTTTTTGCGAGGAAATTTAGGGGATCTACAGGCATGTCAGGTGGACGGATGGTGGATTAGTAGGGCAAGAAAAGAAAATGAATGTGGAGGTGCAGCAGGGAGCGGATTTGAGTGGTTTTTTGGGTAGCGGGCTAGCCAAGATGGGAGCGCTACCTAGCATGGTCTTCAACTCCTTGAACGCCACATCAGATTGTGGTGTCCAGACAAACTTGTCACTCTTCTTCATTAATTGATAAAGAGGCAAGACCTTCTCGCCCATTCTGCCCAGGAAGTGGCTCAGAGAAGTCAGGCATCCGTTGAACTTCTGCACATCCTTCAGTGATCTCGGCAAAGACATACTCTCTGTAGCTTTTATCTTTGAAGGATTGGCTTCAATGCCCCGACTGGATATCAAGAAGCTGAGTAACTTGCCAGCCGGGATGTCAAAGGTGCATTTAGTCGGATTCAACTTCATCCTGTATTTGCGCAAGTTGGCAAAGGTTTCCTCAAGATCACTAAGCAGAGTATGTGTTTTATTCGTTTTGATGACAATGTCATCTACGTACACCTGCACATTTTTGCCAATTTGATCATGCAAGCATTTCTGCATGCATCTCTGATAGGTAGCCCCAGCATTCCGCAACCCAAAGCACATGACACGATAGCAATAAGCCCCGTACGGGGTAATAAAGGTAGATTTTATTTGATCATCCGGGTTGAGAGCTATCTGATGGAAACCAGAGTAGGCATCAATGAAAGACAAAAGTTCACATCCGGCAGTGGAATCGATCACCTGATCTATGCGGGTGTCGCACCCGGACTTCTAGAGGATACTCGCAGTTCCGTTGAACAGTAGTTGATTGGATTACGGGGCTTACCGGCACCCGCATCTCTTACGAGTAGGCCAACACACGTATGTGTGACAACCAACCCCTATCTGTTCAGCGTCTACGTAAACCATCCCATAGAAATCAGGATACTACCATTGACGTACTTCATACCATATACACATGGTACGTCAACGACGTTGAACAAAATGATAACACAACATATCTCTAAGACACAAATAAATAGAAATGAGTTGCAAATAGCTCTCACTAGAGCAGAGATAGCAAATACAATCATCCAGAGGACACATGTCCCAACATATCATCATTACATCTCAGCGGAAGCATTCAAAGGGTCTGAGTACAGACAAATCCAAATAGGCTTAAGAAGCCGGGAATGAGAGGAAAACGGAGCCCATCCACGATGTCTCGGATCCTGCCCGGGTCCGCTATCTACTCGTCAGCAGCCTCGTCAAACTCCACGTAGTAGCCGTCACGGGGACCCTCGTAAGCGTAGTCTGCGGAAACCACAGCCCCAAAGGGGTCAGTATATAAACGTACTGGCAAGCAAGACTCACAGTTCACCAAAGTGTAACCCGTCAACACCAAGCACAGATGCTTTGGGTTCAACGGAAGAAAGGGTGATACAAAAGATGCGGCAGCTGGCTGCACTAACCAACTACTGAACATACTACAACTTCCGGCTAACAGAAAGGAGATAAGATAGCGTATCGTAACCAACTAGAACTAACTCCAACCAAACCCATCCTGGATCTTGCCCCTTATCCAAAGAAGCAATCCGAGGATAAACTCACGCAGTTGGATTAATGATGGATCAAGTTATTGTGTCAATAAGGCTATTACTAGTCAAGTTATCATTAGTTAGGTGTAAGTTGTTCTGAGTACTTGTTAGCCAGTACTTTCACCAAGTTAACCATAACCGCGGAAAACACGGCTTCTCGAGAAGATTTAACCCTGCAGGGGTGCACCAATTTAGCCGTACACGTAAGAATAACCCGCCAGATGGAAGGGCCCTTCCACCAAGCGGGGCACTCAACACAACTCAACTCTTCTTCGCATCAAGCCCAAAGCACCACGTGCTGTGCGTGCGCGGCTAATCGAGCCCCACGAAGAAAAGGGGACCCCCATAGCACTGGAAGACCACGCCGTCCTAAATGCCGACTACAAAAGTTCCACCCTGGCCTCGGGTTCGTACTTGCATATGCGTGCATCAAATGGAAAGCCCGAACTAAGTGTGGCGATTTGGACGAGATGCGAATCGAATCAAATTGAGGGGGGAGCCCATACACGCTTCCCACATGAGGATAGTGCGCTCATCATGGATCAGTAGACAAGACCCTTTTCCTAATTAGGGTCGACACTAGCAGGCCTCAAAACCACGCCGGGCCTCCTGCCGGTGCCTTATCAGCAAATTATTATTACCTCAAAATTAAAAGGTTGTTGTTTAACATCGATCCCCAGAACATAATGGAAATATAGTAGCAGAAAGTAACGGGTAACAGACTCGAGCATAAACAGCCCTAAGCATGCTAGTAAGACACGGGCTCATCCAACGGGGTTATAGGAGTGGAGGTGAGGCAATATCAGGGTTAAAGGATACATGTGATAGGTTCGTAACAGAAACAACTATTCATATGGCTAGCAGAAATAGACAACGGAAAGTATCGGTAACCAATGTTGAAAAGGAACACAGTGGTTCATGTGAGTGATAACTTGCCTGCAAACTCAGCAGCCTGGTACTGAGCTAGATCCTCAGAAGGGGTGTCATAAGTATCGTCTGTCTCAACGTCGTCGTCTATCCGAGAAGAAGCAAACAAACAACGCAAAGAGACAAACAATCAATAACATGGCATAGTGCACAATCATGGGATGATGCATGTCAATTTAATGGATGCATCAAAATAAACCAGTTGACATGGTAACAATACATGATTAAATGGACCCACATGCAATTTGGGTTGCATATGGAAAAGGTCCATGAATTATGGTTGGAAAATTTGTTTTACAACTAATCAACAGGTGAAAGTGGATTAGTATGATGCATGGATGAGGAAAACAGCAAAATAACAACAATAGAACCAATTTAAAATAAGGTTTATCAAGTTTAGAAATTTGTTTATTAAGTTAGGAAATTTTTGGTTCCTTAAAGGTGTTACACCAGCATTTGTTGTTTTCAGCAATTTAAATTGTTCAAAACAAATAACAAAATTCATATTTGGAAAGTACACAAAATTTTAGGTGGATTATATGTTTCAATTGTTGAAAAAGGAATTACAATGATTTAATTATGAATTAAACAAGTTTAAACAAGATTTAAATAAATTAAATTCAAGTATGAATATTATTTGAATTTTATTTTTTCAAAACATAAATTCAAATTCATATTTGAAAAGTTTATAATTTTCTAGTTTGAAAACATATTTTACATGTTCAAAAATAATTTAATTTGAGCAAGTTATGAATTTAGCAAATTTAAATGATTTAAACAAGGTTTAAATTATTTAAGCAATCTTAATTATTCAAAACATGAAACAAAATTTATGTTTGAAAAGATGGTTCAAAATGGCATGGAAAACATATTTTATTTGCATTATTTGGATTAAGTATGAATTAGTTATGCAATTATTCAAATTTCAAATGAATTGTTTGAATTTGAAATTTGGATGCATTTGAATTATTCAAAACAGATTACAAATGGTTTAGATAGATAGATAATTAAATTTGGTTCAACAAACATATTTTACTTTTATTATTTGGATTTGTAAAATAAAAGTTATTAGCATTTTCATTTTGAGGACCATTCTGTAATTAAAAGGACCTAAACTGAAAAAAAAAGAAAAAGCTGAAATTCTTTTGTTACTCCGCAGTGGCCAGCCAATGCCACTGACAGAGGGCCCCAGGCCAGCGTGGACGCACGCGTGGCAGCAACGCGCTCATAGCAGCTGACAGGGGGGCCACCCTGTCAGTGCGCTGCGCAAAAAAATGGGGTTTTATTCCGCGGAAGCCAGGGTTCGAACTCGCGACCGAGCCTTGCGCGCGCAACGCTGCTACCAGTGCGCTTCTCGTTCGTTTCTTATCAGTATAACATGCGCAAACAGGATATGGTTCATCTCCGTTAACTGAATTTTTAACTGAAGAAAAGCCTGAACTTTGACAGAGAAAACGACGGCGGCCGGCGGCGATCAACGCTACGATGCTGTGCCGTGCTGCTGCTGGGCTCGTGGATGTGCTGCGGTGTGCGCGTGCGTGCTGAGAGAGAACAGGGAGGAGGAGGAGATGGACGTGGCGCTCACCCTCGCCGTAGTTGAAGCAGAGGCTCGGAGCATACGGCGGCGTCGATGTCGAGGACGGCGGCGCGGCTACAGGAGGGTCCCGGGCTCGAGGAGGTGTTGTCGAGGGAGAGGGAAGCACGGCGGTGCGATTTTCTGTGGCTAGGTGGGAAGGTGGCGCCTCGAGGTGGCGGTGTTCATCGTGGTTTCAGATAGGGGCTCGCCGGTGAGGTTGCAGAGGTGGGGAACGGCGGGGAGAGAGGAAAACGGCGGCGGTGCTCGAGGGGATAGGGTGGCAGGTGGCTAGGGCTGCGCAGGGGGAGGCCTAGGGGGCATTTTATAGGGCTAGGGCTGCGCTGCTGGCCGTTGCCTGCGGCTGCCGGCGACGTGGCGCCGCTCGGATGCGTGCCGTACGCGGGGAAGAAAGAAGGAGCGCGGGGCGAACCGGTATCGGGCCAGGGGAAGGAAGAAAACGGGTTGGGCCTGCTGCTCCCCATCTTACTGAAGCGTTTTTCTTTTTTAATTTTTCTTCTCCTTCTGTTTTTTTTTTGCAGAAATGGAAAATGGAAGAAATAGAAGGAATTTTGAGGTAGGAAAATTATAGAAAAAATTGGGTTGGTTATTTATTGTGTCAGTAACCATTTGACCACTTTTATTTTCCATGAATTTCAAAATATAATTGCTGTTTGTAATTGGTTCAATTTGAATGGATTTTATTATTAATTGAATTATTTGAAACAAGGTTTAAAAATGGGTTGGACCTTTAGTTTAAAAAAATGAAAACAAGGGATTAGAATTGTTTTGGGTAATTTTCATAATTTTCCAATTGGGTGTTGTTTGAAATTTGATTCCAATTTAAATGATTTTGAGATTAAGTGATTGTTGCAAACAAAATTTAAATGGGGTGAACATATAGTTTTATTTGGAAGCAAGTGATTATAATTGTTGTGTAATTACCATTAATTCCAAAAGGTTGCTGTTTGAAAAAATGTATTTGAATTTGAATAATCATTTGAATTAAGTGATTGATTAAAAGCCACCATTTTTAATAGTTGAACCAACTAGATTAATTGGAAACAATTGAGGTTTTTAGTTGAACTATTTATTTGAAAACTTGTAACATAGCAAGTATGAAACAAAGGTTTGAATATTGGTTTGAATTTGAAATAGAAAACAATTGAAAACAGATGCAACCAAATAAGAAACAAATGCAAACAATTCAGTGAGTATGATGACATGATGCAAAACTTTAAATAAAACAGGAAACAAACATTCTAGGGATGGTTTTTCATACTTGGGATGTTACAAAACGCCCCCCCTTGAAGGAATCGCGCCCCGAGATTCCTACTGAGAAATGAAAAGGTCCGGATACTTCTTGCGAAGATCCTCTTCGGTCTCCCATGTTGCCTCTTTATCGGA
Source organism: Alopecurus myosuroides (assembly GCA_028641055.1). Lineage (NCBI taxonomy): Eukaryota > Viridiplantae > Streptophyta > Magnoliopsida > Poales > Poaceae > Alopecurus > Alopecurus myosuroides. The sequence goes on from CM054060.1 coordinate 325,927,627, forward strand.
ATGATGCGACCACTGCACTTTCAAGAACTTGGTGCTCTTGTTGCGAGTCTTACGCTCGGTCTCATCGAGAATACGAACAGGGTGCTCCTCATAAGATAGATCATCTTGCAGTTCAATGGAATCATGATCAACTGCACGATCTGGATCTTTGAAACACCTCTTGAGCTGTGACACGTGAAACACATCGTGCACCTTGGATAGTTTTTCTGGAAGTTCAAGACGATAGGCATTTTCCGCACGCCTTGAGAGAATGTTTAAAGGACCAATGTATCTTGGTGCAAGCTTTCCTTTCACACCAAAACGATGAGTGCCTCTGAGGGGAGTTACACGGAGATATGCCTTGTCACCAGGTGCATAGATCATATCCCTGTGCTTGCTGTCATAGTAGCTTTTCTGACGAGACTGAGCAATCTTGAGATTGTCACGAATGATGCGAACTTTCTCTTCGGCTTCCTTAACAATGTCAGGGCCTAAGAGTGAACGTTCACCAGCTCCAGACCAATTGATTGGACTCCTGCATCTACGGCCATAGAGAGCTTCAAATGGTGCCATGCCTAGGCTTGCCTGGTAGCTGTTGTTGTAGGAGAATTCAGCATATGGAAGGAAATCCTCCCATTTCATGCCAAAGGAGAGACCACATGCTCTGAGCATATCCTCGAGAATCTGATTGACTCTTTCGACTTGCCCCTGAGACTGAGGGTGATAAGCTGTGCTGAACAGAAGTTTGGTGCCCAATGCTTCTTGAAAGCTTTTCCAGAAATGAGAAGTGAATATGCTTCCACGGTCTGAGCTTATTTCCAATGGAACACCATGAAGAGGAACAATCTTTGTTGTGTAGAGCTCTGCTAACTGGCTAGCTGAGATTGTTTCTTTGACAACAAAGAAGTGAGCTACTTTAGTGAGACGATCAATAACAACAAAGATTGCATCGTTGCCCCTCTTGGACTTTGGAAACCAGTGACAAAGTCCATTTCAATCATGTCCCACTTCCACTCAGGAATTTTCAGAGGTTGTAGAAGACCGGCTGTTTTCTGATGAACTGCCTTAACACGTTGACAAACGTCGCATTCAGAAACGTATTGAGCAATTTCACGTTTCATGCCAGGCCACCAATACAGTGTCTTAAGATCCTGGTACATCTTTGTACTTCCAGGGTGGATGGAAAGAGGAGTTTCATGAGCCTCCTTGAGAATGACATCTTTGAGACTTTGAACTTGAGGAACTGCAATGCGTCCTTCAAAGAATACAGTTCCCTTGTCATCAATTGAGAAGGACTTAAATTTCTCCTTGCCTTCTTTGATGTGTTCTACCATCTTCTTGATTTCAGCATCACGAAGTTGTTCAGAACGAATCTTGTCCTCGAGAGTTGGACTGGCTGTCAAGCTAGCAAGATAGCCTTGAGGAACAAGACCAAGGTTCAGCTTCTGGAATTCTTCGTGAAGGGGAGGTTGGCTTTCCATGATCATGAGATTATTGCAATATGACTTGCGACTGAGAGCATCGGCCATAACATTAGCCTTGCCTGGAGTGTAAGAAATGGTGAGATCAAAGTCTTTAATCTTTTCAATCCATCTCCTTTGCCTGAGGTTTAGATCTGGTTGAGTGAAGATGTATTTCAGACTCTTATGATCGGAAAAGATTTCAGTGCGATTACCCAACAAGTATTGTCTCCATTTCTTGAGGGCAAACACAACTGCTGCAGGTTCTAGGTCATGTGTGGGATAATTTTGCTCATGTGCATTCAACTGACGTGAAGCATAAGCCACAACTTGACGTTCTTGCATAAGAACTGCACCTAGACCTTGGAGAGATGCATCGCAGAATATCTGGAAAGGTTTGGTAGTATCTGGGCCAACCAGAACTGGTGTAGAAGTGAGTTTAGTCTTCAGGAGATTGAAACTTTCATCACACTGTGGAGACCAAACGAACTTCTTGTCCTTCTTTGTGAGATCAGTGAGAGGTTTGGCAATCTTGGAAAAGTTTTGGACGAAACGACGGCAATAGCTAGCCAAGCCAAGAAAACTTCTTACTTGCTTCACCGTCTTTGGAGGTTTCCAATCAACAATTGCTTTAACTTTTTCTGGATCAATGGCTATGCCCTTGGCAGAGATGACATGACCAAGGTAAGCAACTTCTGGAATCCAGAACTCACATTTGGAGAATTTGGCATATAGACGATGCTCGCGAAGTTTCATGAGAGTGAGACGAAGATGTTCTCCATGCTCTTCCTCGGATTTTGAGTAGACCAGAATGTCATCAAGATATACCACAACGAACTTGTCGAGGTATTCATGGAAGACAGAATTCATGAGTCTAGAGAACGTCGCCGGTGCATTGGTGAGACCAAAGGACATGACGGTGTATTCATATAGACCGTACCGAGTGGTGAAAGCTGTTTTTGGAATATCTTCCTTTCTGATCTTTATTTGATGGTAACCCATTCTCAAGTCCAACTTGGAGAATATTGAGGCTCCAGCAAGTTGATCAAAAAGATCATCGATACGAGGAATTGGATACTTGTTTTTGATGGTTTTCTTGTTAAGAGGACGATAGTCAACAACGAGTCTCTTTGTTTGATCTTTATTCGCAACGAACAGAGTTGGGCAACCCGAAGCCGAGGAACTAGGTTGAATGTAACCTTTTTCCATGTACATATCGATTTGCTCCTTCAACAATTTCAGTCCAGGAGGAGCTATCTTGTATGGATGCTTAGAGATTGGAGCAGTACCTGGTTCAAGCTCGATCACGAGCTCAAATGCTCTGTCCAGAGGCATCCCTGGCAACTCTTCTGGAAAGACGTCAGGGAATTCACAAACCACCGGAACATTTTCAATTGCAGGAAGAGGTTTTGCATCCACGGTGCATAGCTGAGCTGAACTTGATTCATTTGGAGAATAGACTATCTGGCCAGAAGGGTGGAACAGAGTTATTGATTTCTGAGCACAGTCAATCGTAGCTTTATTGGCCTTCAACCAATCCATGCCAAGAATGACATCAATGTCAGAATTTCCCAGCAGAATGAGAGAAGCAAGGAATATGTGGCCGCCAATTAGAATTTGATTTCTGTGACTGATCTTGGAAGTTTGCATAGTTGCTCCAGGGGAGTTTACTACTAGCGGGGAACCGAAACCAACAAAGGGAAATTTAACTGCTGTCGCAAAGATCTTTGACACGAAAGAATGCGATGCTCCGGTATCAAACAACACTTTAGCTGGAAAAGAGTTTACGGGGAATGTACCGAGAACGACGTCAGCAGCTTCCTCAGCTTTGTCGACCTTGACATGATTCACCCTTGCGGTCCTCCCGACAGGCCTATTGTTGGGGTTGAAGGCTTTAGCCAGGGGAGCACGCACCATTGCCTGGTTGGTGTTGGGGCGAGGTGGTGGTGGAGGTAGCTGCCTCTGAGTGCACTTGTCAGCGTAGTGCCCCGTCTGCTTGCACTTGAAGCAAGTGACGACACGAGGAGGATCTGGCCTTGGCTGCCCCATTGCAAACCTCTGACCCTGCATCTGAGCTGGGTTGGGTGGGCGGGGAGCGAAGCCTGGAGAAGCTTGGGCGTATGGAGCCCGAGTGACAGCAGCATTTGGCACCCAGATGCGGTGCTTCTGCGGAGGGGTGGTCATGTTGGAGGAGGAACCACCCTCACGCGAGTGCTTCCGAGACTCCTCGAACGCCTTGCGCCCATTTTCCTCATTGAGCGCGGTGTTCACGAGCTCCTCGAAGTCTTTGGTCTTGATGTTGGTGAGGGCGTACTTGAGCTCCGGGTTAAAACCTCTGCGGAACCTTGCCATCTTCTTGGCCTCAGTGGACACCTCGTCTCCAGCGTATCGAGCGAGACGATTGAACTCGTTCTGATAGCCAATGACGTCCAGCTTGCCTTGCTTAAGAGAGCAAAACTCTTCACGCATCCTTTCCATGAGACCATATGGGATGTGGTGCTTCAGGAAGGCATCCTTGAAACAACCCCAGGTGATTGGGTATCCAGCTCTCATGGTCTGGTAGTTCTCCCACCAAGTAGCTGCCTGACCCTTCAGTAGGTAGGAGGCATACTTGACCTTGTCTTCCTCAGCAACGTGAGCAATTTCCAGAGCCCTGGCCATCTCACGGATCCAGTCATCAGCATCCAGAGGCTCGCGTGTTGCCACGAAAGCTCTCGGCCCCAGACTCAGAAACTCCTTGATACTGACTCGTGGAGCGTTCTGGTTGTTGTGCTGATTAGCCTGGAACTGGGCCATCTGCGTCACGACCTGAGTCATCTGAGTCAACAGCTCCGTGATTGGCGGTGGCTCAGGCGGGTTGTTCCTTGTTGGCGGCATCCTGAATGGAAATGCATTTTAGCACAACAATAGAAAAGGATAGACTTGGTAACCGAAAGAGAGATTATTCCGACGCATGAATAGATAACCAACAGGTACATCATCACATGTTCAAATACATCAGAATATCCAACACACCATAAATGGTTCGAATGCCAAAGGATAACTAAACATAGCTAAGAATGGATACATCGGTACTCCCATGCTCATCACGCAGGACGGCGGTGAGTAGTACGACGAGAGGTACGGTGAGGAGCACGCCCACGAAAGTAGGTAGAACAACGATCCACATAGATCTGACGTGGTCTGAGAGCGACTCTAGGTGTGGTGAAGTACATAGCGTCGACTCCCTGTGCTCCAAAGCGTGGAATCCCAGTGTAACCAGCACCGAGGTTGAGGAGTGGACCTTTGATCGGCTCGTAACCTCCAGCATCTGGCAGACGACGACCAACTGGCTGATCGAAACGTGCAAAGCGCTCATCTCCAACAAAGTCTGTGGTGTACGTCGCCAGACGAGTCAAAGCAAGGTAGAGCTGCTCTCTGACTGAAGCCAACTCCTGAGATAGTGTGCTGGCAACTGCGTCACTGTGCCTCACAAACTGAGCGGTGGTGTGCAGCCTGGTGTTATCATGCTCATAGACATCCAAGTTGTCGTAGAGAGTGAAGTGAGCTCCCTCCGAAGTGATGTAACCACGGGGGATGTGGCGATAGATAGAATCGTCAAATCCCCAGTAGTCAGCACGAAGGACGGTGAGACTCACATAAGCTGCCTGCTGCACAGCCATATCCACTGTGGAACCTACTGCCTCGTAGCGGTGGACAACGCTCATGCCATCATCTGACAGAATGTAGACGATAGCCTGGTAGTAGGTCTGTTCAAACTCTCGCTGCTGCTCGTAGACCTGGTACTCTGGTGCCCAACGGAACCCCAGATAAGTGACCATGTCTCTCAGCATCTCCGGGTAACCGGCAGTGCTCTCGCAACGAGTCATCCGAACCACCTGCGGGTAGAACCTGAGATCCATCTGCAGATGATCGGGGGAGTTTTGATTAGACGCCGGTAGAGAACTGAAGTGGAAAGCAACAACAAGGTTTCAACGGACGATAAGGATGTTGAGAAGAACAGGATATCGAAGCAACATCGGGAAACACGAGACCAAAAACTCCTGAGGTACTACGGAAAACCCATCCGGGCTTCTAAAGGATCAATATCTACTGCTTAAGGAATAGAGGATTTGCTTCCGGGGCTTACACGCCTCCGTTCTCAATCGTGAGTAGGCAACATGATAAATCATGTCACAACCACCTCCATTCCTATGGTCTAGTAGATATAACTATCCTAGAGAAACCAGGATTCGTGAAAACCTAACTTGAAAGTTTAGATGAGAAGGGAAAACAACGTTGCACTTCCTTACCAGAAAAGGGAGGGTTGGTGGGGAAAGAAATAAAATGGCAGAATTCCTACTCTCACGTTTCATTTTTCCTATATAGCTACAAAATAGTTTCTAGACTCAACTGCGACCAGTAAAAGGGATCCTACAGGCAGACATGCTCTGATACCATTTGTCGCACCCGGACTTCTAGAGGATACTCGCAGTTCCGTTGAACAATAGTTGATTGGATTACGGGGCTTACCGGCACCCGCATCTCTTACGAGTAGGCCAACACACGCATGTGTGACAACCAACCCCTATATGTTCAGCGTCTACGTAAACCATCCCATAGAAATCAGGATACTACCATTGACGTACTTCATACCATACACACATGGTACTTCAACGGCGTTGAACAAAATGATAACACAACATATCTCTAAGACACAAATAAATAGAAATGAGTTGCAAATAGCTCTCACTAGAGCAGAGATAGCAAATACAATCATCCAGAGGACACATGTCCCAACATATCATCATTACATCTCAGCGGAAGCATTCAAAGGGTCTGAGTACAGACAAATCCAAATAGGCTTAAGAAGCCGGGAATGAAAGGAAAACGGAGCCCATCCACGATGTCTCGGATCCTGCCCGGGTCCGCTATCTACTCGTCAGCAGCCTCGTCAAACTCCACGTAGTAGCCGTCACGGGGATCCTCGTAAGCGTAGTCTGCGGAAACCACAGCCCCAAAGGGGTCAGTACATAAACGTACTGGCAAGCAAGACTCACAGTTCACCAAAGTGTAACCCGTCAACACCAAGCACAGATGCTTTGGGTTCAACGGAAGAAAGGGTGATACAAAAGATGCGGCAGCTGGCTGCACTAACCAACTACTGAACATACTACAACTTCCGGCTAACAGAAAGGAGATAAGATAGCGTATCGTAACCAACTAGAACTAACTCCAACCAAACCCATCCTGGATCTCGCCCCTTATCCAAAGAAGCAATCCGAGGATAAACTCACGCAGTTGGATTAATGATGGATCAAGTTATTGTGTCAATAAGGCTATTACTAGTCAAGTTATCATTACTTAGGTGTAATTTGTTCTGAGTACTTGTTAGCCAGTACTTTCACCAAGTTAACCATAACCGCGGAAAACACGGCTTCTCGAGAAGATTTAACCCTGCAGGGGTGCACCAATTTAGCCGTACACGTAAGAATAACCCGCCAGATGGAAGGGCCCTTCCACCAAGCGGGGCACTCAACACAACTCAACTCTTCTTCGCATCAATCCCAAAGCACCACGTGATGTGCGTGCGCGGCTAATCGAGCCCCACGAAGAAAAGGGGACCCTCATAGCACTGGAAGATCACGCCGCCCTAAATGCCGACTACAAAAGTTCCACCCTGGCCTCGGGTTCGTACCTGCATATGCGTGCATCAAATGGAAAGCCCAAACTAAGTGTGGCGATTTGGACGAGATGCGAATCGAATCAAATTGAGGGGGGGCGCCCATACACGCTTCCCACATGCGGATAGTGCGCTCATCATGGATCAGTAGACAAGACCCTTTTCCTAATTAGGGTCGACACTAGCAGGCCTCAAAACCACACCGGGCCTCCTGCCGGTGCCTTATCAGCAAATTATTATTACCTCAAAATTAACAGGTTGTTGTTTAACATCGAGCCCCAGAACATAATGGAAATATAGTAGCAGAAAGTAACGGGTAACAGACTCGAGCATAAACAACCCTAAGCATGCTAGTAAGACACGGGCTCAACCAACGGGGTTATAGGAGTGGAGGTGAGGCAATATCAGGGTTAAAGGATACATGTGATAGGTTCGTAACAGAAACAACTATTCATATGGCTAGCAGAAATAGACAACGGAAAGTATCGGTAACCAATGTTGAAAAGGAACACAGTGGTTCATGTGAGTGATAACTTGCCTGCAAACTCAGCAGCCTGGTACTGAGCTAGATCCTCAGAAGGGGTGTCGTAAGTATCGTCTGTCTCAACGTCGTCGTCTATCCGAGAAGAAGCAAACAAACAACGCAAAGAGACAAACAATCAATAACATGGCATAGTGCACAATCATGGGATGATGCATGTCAATTTAATGGATGCATCAAAATAAACTAGTTGACATGGTAACAATACATGATTAAATGGACCCACATGCAATTTGGGTTGCATATGGAAAAGGTCCATGAATTATGGTTGGAAAATTTGTTGTACAACTAATCAACAGGTGAAAGTGGATTAGTATGATGCATGGATGAGGAAAACAGCAACATAACAACAATAGAACCAATTTAAAATAAGGTTTATCAAGTTTAGAAATTTGTTTATTAAGTTAGGGAATTTTTGGTTCCTTAAAGGTGTTACACCAGCATTTGTTGTTTTCAGCAATTTAAATTGTTCAAAACAAATAACAAAATTCATATTTGGAAAGTACACAAAATTTTAGGTGGATTACATGTTTCAATTGTTGAAAAAGGAATTACAATGATTTAATTATGAATTAAACAAGATTTAAATGAATTAAATTCAAGTATGAATATTATTTGAATTTTATTTGTTCAAAACATAAATTTAAATTCATATTTGAAAAGTTTATACTTTTCTAGTTTGAAAACATATTTTACATGTTCAAAAATAATTTAATTTGAGCAAGTTATGAATTTAGCAAATATAAATGATTTAAACAAGGTTTAAATTATTTAAGCAATCTTAATTATTCAAAACATGAAACAAAATTTATATTTGAAAAGATGGTTCAAAATGGCATGGAAAACATATTTTATTTGCATTATTTGGATTAAGTATGAATTAGTTATGCAATTATTCAAATTTCAAATGAATTGTTTGAATTTGAAATTTGGATGCATTTGAATTATTCAAAACAGATTACAAATGGTTTAAATAGATAGATAATTAAATTTGGTTCAACAAACATATTTTACTTTTATTATTTGGATTTGTAAAATAAAAGTTATTAGCATTTTCATTTTGAGGACCATTCTGTAATTAAAAGGACCTAAACTCAAAAAAAGAAAAAGCTGAAATTCTTTTGTTACTCCGCAGTGGCCAGCCAATGCAACTGACAGAGGGCCCCAGGCCAGCGTGGACGCACGCGTGGCAGCAACGCGCTCACAGCAGCTGACAGGGGGGGCCACCCTGTCAGTGCGCTGCGCAAAAAAATTGGGTTTTATTCCGCGGAAGCCAGGGTTCGAACTCGCGACCGAGCCGTGCGCGCGCAACGCTGCTACCAGTGCGCTGCTCGTTCGTTTCTTATCAGTATAACATGCGCAAACAGGATATGGTTCATCTCCGTTCACTGAATTTTTAACTGAAGAAAAGCCTGAACTTTGACAGAGAAAACGACGGCGGCCGGCGGCGATCAACGCTACGATGCTGTGCCGTGCTGCTGCTGGGCTCGTGGATGTGCTGCGGTGTGCGCGTGCGTGCTGAGAGAGAACAGGGAGGAGGAGGAGATGGACGTGGCGCTCACCCTCGCCGTAGTTGAAGCAGAGGCTCGGAGCAGACGGCGGCGTCGACGTCGAGGACGGCGGCGCGGCTACAGGAGGGTCCCGGGCTCGAGGAGGTGTTGTCGAGGGAGAGGGAAGCACGGCGGTGCGATTTCTGTGGCTAGGTGGGAAGGTGGCGCCTCGAGGTGGCGGTGGTCATCGTGGTTTCAGACAGGGGCTCGCCGGTGAGGTTGCAGAGGTGGGGAACGGTGGGGAGAGAGGAAAACGGCGGCGGTGCTCGACGGGATAGGGTGGCAGGTGGCTAGGGCTGCGCAGGGGGAGGCCTAGGGGGCATTTTATAGGGCTAGGGTTGCGCTGCTGGCCGTTGCCTGCGGCTGCCGGCGACGTGGCGCCGCTCGGATGCGTGCCGTACGCGGGGAAGAAAGAAGGAGCGCGGGGCGAACCAGTATCGGGCCAGGGGAAGGAAGAAAACGGGATGGGCCTGCTGCTCCCCCCCCTTACTGAAGCGTTTTTCTTTTTTAATTTTTCTTCTCCTTCTGTTTTTTTTTTTTGCAGAAATGGAAAATGGAAGAAATAGAAGGAATTTCGAGGTAGGAAAATTATAGAAAAAATTGGGTTGGTTATTTATTGTGTCAGTAACCATTTGACCACTTTTATTTTCCATGAATTTCAAAATATAATTGCTGTTTGTAATTGGTTCAATTTGAATGGATTTTATTATTAATTGAATTATTTGAAACAAGGTTTAAAAATGGGTTGGACCTTTAGTTTAAAAAAAATGAAAACAAGGGATTAGAATTGTTTTGGGTAATTTTCATAATTTTCCAATTGGGTGTTGTTTGAAATTTGATTCCAATTTAAATGATTTTGAGATTAAGTGATTATTGCAAACAAAATTTAAATGGGGTGAACATATAGTTTTAATTGGAAGCAAGTGATTATAATTGTTGTGTAATTACCATTAATTCCAAAAGGTTGCTGTTTGAAAAAATGTATTTGAATTTGAATAATTATTTGAATTAAGTGATTGATTAAAAGCCACCATTTTTAATAGTTGAACCAACTGGATTAATTGGAAACAATTGAGGTTTTTAGTTGAACTATTTATTTGAAAACTTGTAACATAACAAGTATGAAAAAAGGTTTGAATATTGGTTTGAATTTGAAATAGAAAACAATTGAAAACAGATGCAACCAAATAAGAAACAAATGCAAACAATTCAGTGAGTATGATGACATGATGCAAAACTTTAAATAAAACAGGAAACAAACATTCTAGGGATGGTTTTTCATACTTGGGATGTTACAGCGGGGTAGCGGGAATGGGTCCTTGGGGCAGGCTTTGTTCAAGTCGGTGTAGTCCACGTACATGCGCCATGCAGTATCGGCCTTGGGGTTCTCCTTCTTCTTCTCAACCATAACCGGGTTTGCTAGCCAATCCGGATACAGTACCTCCATGATAAATCCACTTATCAGCAACTTGGTGATCTGATCACCGATGGCTTTCCTCCTCTCATCACCAAAGCGGCGCATAGCCTGCTTAACCAGCTTGGCATCATGCCGCACATGCCGCGAGTGCTCAACCAACTCCCTCGGGACACCCGGCAGATCCTCATTGGACCATGCAAAGACATCCCGATTCTCACGGAGGAAGTGGATGAGATCTCTTTCCTATTTCTCTCCCAACCCGGCGCCAATGATGGCAACACGGTCTGGGAACTCAGGAATGCGCGCATGCAACGCAAAATTTGGTTGGTGTATAATGTCCACACTGGTGGCAGCGAAGTACATCTTGATATACTGTCTAGCCATCTTCTTTGCAGCTTCGCCAATTGTGTGTTTTCTGGTCGCTTTGATACGTTTGTTACAACGTGATTATGGCGAAGCGGATGGAGACGCTGACAACAAAGCAAAAATGGGTGCAGCACTGGACATCTTCTATATTCTTGTTCTGATTCAATGTGCTTTCGTGGTATACTGGACATATCTTGAAATTCCTCAGCTGTACATAATGGTTAGTGACAGATGCGGTTTTGGAGGTTGGGGTCCAGATCTGGTTCTGAGATACCACGAAGCCACCAAAGTCATCTGTTCTAACCATAATCATTTGCCGGATGACTGGAACTTGTTCAAGTATGGTGTTGGGTTGCTGGAGTCTACATCTCTGGGTGACCGTCTTCTGGGAGCAAGGGTGTTTGACAGTTTCTTCAAACAGGGTATAGTTGTACGTCATAAGATACTATCATCCAGGCAAACAATTGAGAATCTTATTGCTAAGATTGACACTACAAGCAAAGTCCCAATAAGAATCGACAGTACAAGCAAAGTTCTCATCAGCGAGATCAGAGAGCGTACCGCAAGAATTTTAGCTCATCTCGCCAGTGATATTCATATTACCCAGTTCCCGGACGCACTGTATTGCGCATGCTCTCTACTTGAAAGTCATAAGAAATATGTTGAAGCAGATTTTGATGAGAAGTCCAGCAATGTGGCATTAGAAATTTCGGAGCAGAGCTCCCGTCAAGGTGTCCACATGGCATTGGTGATCACGGAGCAAAATGGCCATCAGCAGGTGGAGTTACCCAGGAGTGGTTGGTACCATAAATTGGTAGACGAATTCAGGAAATATTACATTAAGAAGACATATATTGAATTGAAATGCCCCTACACCTTTGTATCAAAAGGAACCAAAGAGCTGATCTCTCAAGGCTTGCTGATTGTCGAGAGGCTCACTCAAGACCAAGACAATTGTACGGAAATATGCAACCACCCAAGGCTGCTCTCCAAGATCACATCACCAATAATGAGCTACCAAGATTTCCACAACAATGTGTATGACCAGACATGGGCTGAGATGTTAACCAGGTCACTCGCGGTGTTGAGCAGGTTAATCATCAGTCTTGGGGATGGCGCCTCGAGGCTGTGTCATGTGATCTCACATAACCCGGTCGCAGTCAGAAATTTGATAGGTATTCTGGAGAGTGACAACGAAGGCGTCCTAGAACTACGTGAACAAGCCTTGGAGATTCTCACGGAGCTAGCTTTTGATGACTCTTTCAGAAAGCAGTCCTTAGATGAGTATAGCACAAATACAAGTATCACGGAGAAGTTCATATAGAATCTAGAACGCATCTTGTTTGAGGATGGGGATGGCAGAGATGTAGTAGCAAACCAAGACAGACTGAAACACAAGAGGCTCACGAGAAAAGCAGGGGAAGCGCTGGCCAGATTGCTTGTCATTCCAAGTGCAGTTGGCACCACAGATGCCTTGAATTCAGCAGCTAATGGTAATTGCAATGTTATTGATCTACCTCTCAGTGAAGACGTGTCCAACATGTTGACAAAGGTAACTCCCAAGAGATGCCTCTGCCCCTGTTTCGTATTCCTTTTTCTTTATTTTTTTTCGCGAAAATGCAAAAGCTTTGCGTTTCGATGCATTGATAGAATAAGAGGAGTATATGTACAAGCCTGAGAACAGGCGACCCACACCGTACAACTCAACCCAAAGCCTAGTCTAGGGGAGAAGAAGTCCGAGGCCGCGAGCTCCTGCGCACACCCAAGAACGAGCCTCGGTTTTGATAGTTTCTATCAAGGCGCCAACCGAGGGTCCAGCGTTGTCGAAGACGATTGCATTCCGCAGCTTCCAGATTTGCCACGCCGTAATCATAATTACCGAAGAGGTGCCCTTACGCAACAAGCGTGGGGTGGAATGCAGAGCAAGTTTCCACCAATCTACGAAATCGTCCTCCACCGCTGGGGGCCTTGCTGTGGATCGGATCCAGGAGAGAACCTCATGCCAGATTGTGCGAGAGAAAGGGCACCCCGTAAGGATGTGCCCCATCGACTCTGGCGACTGGTCGCACAGAGGACAGTTTGCGTGGTGCGGCAGTCCTCGACGCGCCAGCCTCTCCCCCGTCCAGCACCGATCCAGACAAGCAAGCCAAATGAAGAATTTCACCCTAGGAGGTGCCCACGACTTCTAGTTCAACCTCCACGATCTCGAAACTGTCGCTCCCTGAAATAGCGCCTCGTAGCAAGATTTGGAGGAATAGTTTGCGTCCGGGGTCCAGCGCCAGACCAACCTATCAGGAGTCTCCTGCAGCTGCACCCTTTGGACCTCCCTCCACACCCGAATATATTGGAGAAGGGCAACCGGACAAAGGGCGCCCCCGATGTCGGAGATCCAGCGACGGTCAAGCACGGCCTCCTTGACCGTTCTCAGCTTCTTGCGGCGTTTGGGGATGAGAGCGGTTAAGTTAGGCGCAATGTCCTCCAACGACCTGCCGCCCCACCATTTATCCTTCCAGAACAATGCCGTTGAACCATCACCCAGGACCATCTCGGTGGAGATTGCGAAGATCTGACGCTCTTCCCGCGAGAATTGCATGTCTAGGCCCCTCCAAGGCCTTTGCGGGTCAGTGTGCAATCGCCACAACCAGCGGGTCCGCAAACTCACCGAAGTGCGAGCAAGGTCGGGGATCCCCAGGCCACCGAGCCTGAGCGGGCGGCACACCCTAGCCCAGTTGACATGGCAGTGCCCCCCGTTTGCCATACCACGACCCGTCCAAAGGAAACCACGGAAAATCTTCTCAATCTTTTTAAGGACTTTCTTGTTAGCGCTAATGACCACCAATTGGTGTAGGGGGATCGCCGCTAGAACAGCCTTGACCAGCGCGAGCCTCCCTGCTTTGGGCATCATTGCGGCTTTCCAGGTAGGAAGTTTATCCGCGACCCGGTCCACAAGTGGTTGCAGGGTTTCGCCTGACACTCTCCGGAGCCCAAGTGGAATGCCAAGGTACTTGACCGGAAATTGGGCAAGCTGGCATCCCATTGCCTCTGCCGCGGCCAACGCAACCTCTTCCCCACATCCAATAGGGGAAACAGAGCACTTGGTGAAGTTCGTGTGGAGGCCTGAGGCACGACCATAGAGCGCAAGAATCTCTCTGAGATTATGCAGCTCTGCGGGGTCCGGGTGACAAAAGATCACCACATCATCCGCATAAAGAGACACTGTGGTGACTAGGTCTTGGCGGGCTACCCTGCGCAGTATTCCCATCTCTGCCGCCTTTGACAGCACCCGATTCAGTGTGTTTATCACCAGCACAAACAGCTGAGGCGACAGGGGATCACCTTGTCTTAGGCCGCGTCGATGCCAGATAGGTGGCCCCGGCTCCCCATTAAGAAGCACCCTGGAACTGGCCGTGGAGAGCAGGATGGCCACCCACTCACAGAAGCGAGGTCCGAACCCAACCTTCCGGAGTACTTCAAAGAGAAGCCCCCACGAAACAGAGTCAAAGGCTCGCGCGATATCGAGTTTGAGCATCACCCTGGGCTCTTTGAGACGGTGGAGCAAGCGAGCGGTCTGCTGCACTAACATGAAGTTGTCATGTATGCAACGGCCGCGAATAAAGGCGCTCTGATTATTATCTATGAGGGGTTGCATCCGCGGAGCGAGTCGGAGGGCTAGGGTTTTTGCCGCCAGCTTGGCGAACAGGTGAATAAGGCTGATCGGCCGAAAATCACCAATAGCAGCCGCATCCGGGCGCTTAGGCAAAAGGACAACCAGTGCCTGGTTCAGACCCTGGAACCCCCTCCCGCACATAGTGTAGAACTTGTTAAATGCAGCCATAAAGTCCTCCTTGACAATGCTCCAGCAAGATTGGAGGAATTCCGCCGTGAAACCGTCCGGGCCTGGCGTTTTCCCATTGGGTAGCTGCCTAACTACCTCCCAAATCTCCCCTTCCGTGAACGGATCCTCTAAACCCGCGAGGTCGCTGGCATGCACCCCCAAGAAATCCAGGTCGAGAGAGAACTCTCGTTCCTCCGAAGTGCCCAGTATGTCTTGGAAGTGGTGGAAGGTTGCCTGCGCCATCTCTGCATGGTCAGACACCGCGACACCGTCAACAACGAGCTCCCGAATGGTATTTTTCCGTCTACGGTGCGAGGCGTGGTGATGGAAAAATGCTATGTTGGCGTCGCCCTCCGCCAGCCGTGCGACCTTGGCCCGCTGGCGAGCCATTGTGCGGTCCAGGGATGCGAGGCCAAGGTGGGCCAACTTGAGCTTGGCGCGCAGCGCACGCTCCAGGTCGGAGAGTTGGCGTGATTCCATGGCCACATCCAATCTAAGGACAACCTCCCGCGCTATCAAGAGCTGCAGTTTGACGCATCCAACCTGTTTGTCACTCCAGCTCATCAGACTACGGGCCGTACGTTTCAGCTTGGCATGCAGGCGGCGGAAAGGGTCCGGGTCACCGTCAATAGTCCGCCAAGCTGCCTCAACCGTCGCTTCAAAACCATCCAACTTGAGCCAGAAACGCTCGAATTGGAACCTTCTCCTGCCCCCATCTGCGTAGTGCAATCCAGAAGAAGGGGGGAGTGATCCGCCACTACCGAGGCCAAACAACGGAGCATGCAGCCGGGGTGCAGCTCCTCCCAATCCACCGAGCAGAACACCCTATCAAGTCGGACGAGCGTGGGCGGGTTCCTCTCATTGGACCAGGTGTAGCGCCTGCCATGGAGGTAAACATCCTTAAGCTCGCAATCGCTCAGAAAGCGCCTCATCCTACCCATCATGCGACGGTTGAGATTGCCGTTATTCTTGTCCTCATCCCGGTAGATCATGTTGAAGTCTCCACACAACATCCAGGGCCCTGGGCGTGTTGTCCGGATACTCCGCAACTCCTCCAGGAAGGCAACCTTGGCCGTGTCGTCCTGAGGGCCATACACCCCCGTCAGCCACCACGACACCCCTCCGTCCGTGGAAGTCACCCTGGATGTCACCGAGTTGACATCCACGTGAATGGCATCGAGCGCAACCTTGGATCCAACCCAAGCAAGGATGATACCACCTCTAGTGCCAGTAGCTGGCAAGCAACAGTAACCATCAAACTCGGGGCCGAGCGTTTCATAGATAATGGTGGCTGATACAGTCGCCAACTTGGTTTCCTGAATACAAACGATGGACGCGCCTGTAGATCTGGCCAGGCTCAGGACATTAGAACGCCGAGCGCGGTCGTTAAGACCTCGCGCGTTCAACACCAACACCCTAGGTTCGTACGACATGGAGAATGCGTACACCCTAAACCCACACCCTGGGGTCAAACCTCGACAAGGCGACCACCCTGACGCTCAGCCGCCGAAGGGGAGCAGCCTCCCCTAAGTGCCGAGACCGTCCACCCGTAGAGCTCGCCGATAGCGTCCACCATCTCTTCCTCCAGCGGGACCTGGAAAAGTGCGTGGAAGGCGTCCACCCGCTCTGTGGATGGCATCTCCTCCTCGGTGATTAGGCCCAGTTTACGCATCAGATTCCGCTGCGCTCGCTTCTCAGAGTTGAATTCACCTGGTTGTTTCGCAATCCGTGCACTACGACGCGGTTGGAAGTTCAGCTCCTGTAGTCGGGTTCGTAAAGCCGGTGTCTTGAGAACTGCCTCGGCGCGACTCTTGGCTGCGGCCAGAAACCCTCCGATAGTGCGGGGGATTTCCACCCCCGGTGCCCTAGGAACACCCGCCCTGGTTCTCACGAAAGTGACGGGTGGGGAGGCGAAGCGGGCCGCACCCCCCACAACAGAGTCCGCATCGTCATCATCCTTGGTCGGTGTGGGATCCTCCCAAATGGGCTCTGGAGATGACTCCAAGTAAGGGCCCACGGTAGATCCTGGGATCGGGGAGGAGATCACATCGATCTTGGCCCGGCGCGCGTGTGCCTGGAGGCCCAAATGCTCCTCCTGGCCTGCGACTGCGCCCATCCCATCCTCAGCCTCGGAGACGTTCCTGATCACGTCCTCCGGTCCATCCAGCGGCTCAACATCAGGCCAAAGAGAGCCACTAAGAGCGCGCCCCACCTTGTCCACGTCGCTATCCCACGCCATCGGGCGCCTTGGCGTTAACTGCTTTGCGACCAGGTCCGCGCGACCAAGAGCCGCTTCGTCCTCTTTGTCCTCCTGCGCTGTAGCTGGGACAGAAAAGAGGGAGCACGGTGTCGCAGCGGCCAGCGGGACCTGGACCAGGACCATCCCCACCTGCACCGAAAGCGCTGGAAGCGCTGGAAGCTCCTCCGTCGCCTGTCCTCCGGCTGCCAAAGCAGTCTCAACCCGTACCGGAAGCGCTGGAATCTCTTCCGTCGCCAGTCCTCCATCTGCCAAAGCAGAGACCAAAGCGAGGGCATCTTCGCCTAAAGTGCCCCGCTCCCCTCCCGTTGCAGCTGGCGCCAAGGAAGCTGACGCCGCGCGCTCTGCCGCAGCGCAGGCAACAGCAACCCTGGCAGCCTTTCTCCTGGCCTTAGCCCGCGCCCACCTCTTTTGGCGCCGCGACAGGTTAGGTGGGGCCGCGACCACGACCACGCCGGAGGAGAGCGTGCGCGAGCGCGTTCCCGCTCCTGCACCGTGCGAACGGAAGGGCCCCGCGCCACCACCTGTCGCTGCACCCCGTGAGCTCCCAGCGCCGCCCTCCCCCGTCCTGGGCGCCGCGTCGTACTGGCGGGTGGACGGCCACTGCGGCGTCGGCCCTCGACCAGAGACACCAGAAGGCGGCGGCGGCCGATTGTAGTCCGTGGTCCGGGCCACGTGCACCTGCAGCGGATACACGAGCGTCTTCACCTTCGGCGGCGACACCTGATCGAGCGGCGCGGCTAGCATCTCCGGCGACGGTGGCTCCTCAGGCTCGGGAACATGGAAGTCAATGTTCCGGGGGAGAGCGGCGAGATCGACGCACCAGGCCGACAGGCGGAAGACGCTCAGATCCTCACGTGACCGCGTTCGGGGGTGAAGCTTTTCCACCCATGCCGCCGGCGCGAGCATCCTCTCCGCCGCGGCAAGATTCCAGCAATGATCCGGGACTCCCGATACCTCGATGTCGGCGTGCACGTAGAGCGCCCCCGCCATGGCGTGCGAACGACATGACCAAGGCGTTAACCGGACGCGGACGGTAGGCGTGCGCACGAACGGATCTTGCATGGCGGAGGCCAAATCGCGTCCTTCGTCGAAGAAGATCAGGAAGGCTCCATCGCGATGCTTGTGGACGGAGAAGGTCCTCGGCGGAAGCGAATACAGGTCCGCCACCGCGTCATACACGCGCTGCTGCGTGAGCGCGACGCGAGCCGTCGTCGACGGCGATCACCGCGTTCTGCAGCTCAAGCTCTGCGTCATCAACCCACTGAGAGCGCGAGAACACACAGGTGACCCGCTCCGGCCGCCTCGCGAGCTCGCCGCCGATGGTCACCGCCCGCGCCCCGTCGAGGGAGGCCAGAGGGCGCACCGTGACCTCCTCCTCCCTTCTGTATCCCGTAGCTGCGTCCGGCGTCCCGCGGGCAACGCCCCGCTCCGCGCTCGCCGACATCGGAGGTGGGGGTGGAGGCGCGCGGGACCCTAGTGTGAGAGATTCGCCGCGAGCTGCGCCACCGTGGAGCAGCGGCGGAGCACCTCTCCCGTCTGCCCGTGGCGGCGGCACACCCCCGTGCCCTGCCCACTGGCCAACATCCTGGCCCCCGCGCCCTGCCCGCTGGCCAACATCCTGGCGCCCCGCGTCCCCGACGTCCGCGGCGCAGCCCTGCAACCCGTTGTTCAGTCTCTTGCTCGCTGGCTCCTCGCCCACCCTAGACCTCCACGGCTCGCTGCACTCCGACGACCAGTGTCCGGCAGCTTCACACCGGATGCACACTGGGCCCACCGGGCACTCCTGCGCGTGGTGCCCCTCCTGGCGGCAGAGGAGGCACACCCCGGCGAACGCGCCAGCCTCCCTCGCCGTGCGGCGTCCCCTGTCCGCGATCTGCCGGCCGGCGCGGAGACCACGAGGCCGCTTCTTCTTCTTCCTCGGCTGTTCCCACGGCGCCTCGACCTCCTCTTCCATGACATCCAGACCTTCCATGTCATCCAACTCGTCGAACCCAGCCGGTGAAGACTCGATGCGAGCGACCTCCGAGCGGACAAGCGCCGCGTTCACCGGAGAGCCCGCCCCCGGGGAGCCCGACAGCGCGTCGCGGTAAGAACGAGGGGAGAGCTCGGCGTCCGAGTCGCGACCCGCGCGCCAACGGTCCGCACGACCTCTCCCGCCGTTCGCGCCATCGCTGGGGGAGGGAGAGGGAGATGGGGAGCGGGAAGGCGAAGGGGAAAGGGAGTCCATGTCGCCGGAGAAGGTGGACGCCGGCCCCGGATTGGGGAGCGGCGGGAGGAGGGAGAGGGAGAGCGGTCGTTTCACCAACTGCAAGACTGAAGCCTTGGTGAGTTAACACTTCACACCATCTTCCTTTTTCTTTAGAAGCCAATGTACATCTCTTACTTCTATGACACGTACAAGTCGTTTACAGCATCAACTGCATCCACACCACCGGAGGAAATTTGGACTTAACTTTACATGCATTGCACTAGACTCAGCAAAGTTCTTTCAGTTCTCACCATCTTGCTAGTTGGTGTGGGAGCGTGTAAAGAGCAGGATGAGGAACTGAACACCTGCAAGCGCGAATGCTCGAGCAAGCAGAAAGCGAGCCAGAAGAACATCCACGTCCACGTTCTTCCTTTCAGTGGCTCCATGGATGGATCTTGGTTCAGAGTGCAACAATGAAGGCAAGCAAGAAGATCATAAATACCAGCATGGAGTATTTTATACTATGATGAGTTTCTGGTCACCTACCTTGACTGGACTAGGTGCTTGGCAACCCGTATGTCAATGGAGTACTGCTCCGTTTCTCGAGACATGTTTGCAAGTTAACCCTTACAAATGAAAACAGACAACCATGATTGAACAGAAGATAGAGAGAAGTATTGCCAAGTATACTTAATAAATAAAAACATAATAATCATTATAAGTATTGCCAAGCATCCATAACTGGGGAAGAGGCTTGGAGAGTATTCTCAATAAACATGGTAATAACCAATGAGAAACATGCCTCATTTTAATACTAAGACAATGGATATATATGTGAGATGGCCCACGAAAAATAGCGAATATGTGTCCTAGCACAATATTTCCAGGATATCTCCTCTTTTAAGACATGGATAAAGGAATTTTATGGTCTGAAGATGAATGTTGCTCTTTCATTTTAGCTTATGGCCTCAGCATGTGACTTAAGCATGGGAAGATCATTACTGCTTTCCTGACATTGACAAGGTACCAAACAAAACAAATAACTCAAATACTGAAAACAGCATGAGCAATAAAAACATAAAGCAGTTGCGAGTCAAGAGATGCTTAAAAGCAACTGCAGCCAGGACGATGGTGTACTCTAATAAGTTAAGTGGCTGCAGAGCTCACTCCCAGAGAAGGCCACGACACTACTCGAAGAATAGTACGATCCTTACACACTGGAGTTCAACAGATTCAGCTTGCATACACCATGTCTTGCTTAAGTACACTTAACACAGACATACCAAAGTATAATGACGAATTCCTAACAAATAATACCAAGGCTCTAGTACTATATCTAGCCAGCATATTTCACAGCACCATCTTGTCCATCCTCCATTTCTCCTAAAATCATAGTGATTTTATCCCTGCAGACATACTTAGTAAGAACTTCTAATAGGCAACTAATGTAGATCAATCGATGCAATAGAAATCTTTGCATCAACAGTTTCAGAGAAAGGCCTTACATTGAACATAGAGTGCAGTTTAAGATCAATTGCGTATAAGCAGCTCATTCATGCTTCAAAAGAGTCCCATATGGCCGTGGTTGCTTTATTTATAAAGTGGGTTGAAAGACTATTTCGAGAAAAGAGCCCCATAACCAGTTTATATGTTTATTTCAGTACAAAAGCGGTAATACACAAAAAGAAGTTTACGACCAATTGCATATGAACGATAAATTGAAGTATTTCCAAATATTAATGCCCTCAATAATTAAGCCATGGAAATTTGGAGGGAGATGCCTCTTCCGCTCTGAAATTAAATTGTTTCCTTTATTTGCACCATTTCGACTGAATCAAATCATGACCAACTTTCATTGTTTGAGAATTTCTCATCATAGCATAAAACTGTAAGTTCCAAATTAACAATTAGGACATCATATCACACCAAATATAATCAAAACAAACTTACCACGTCATATACTCGGGTTTGACAATGATGGCGGGAAGCCAAAGTAGCAGCAAAGATTTTCCGTATACAACAACCGTCTCTTCCTTCTATAAAGCTTCGTAAGTTCTGAAGTCTTAACCTCCAGCGTAAAATAATCTACATCCCAATCAGTCGTGATCAACATCAAGCCTTCCCCAATATCCAGCTGATCTTCTGCAGTGGCTCCAAGGAATAAGAATCCCTCGGCTGCGCCCACGATGAAGTAGTCATACTGGTCAGGCAGTGGTATAATATTCTCCAGATGCCAATCCTTGGTGAATTCACAGCTATTTTTCTGAATGGTATGATGGAGAGCATATGAGCCAGTTGGACTGTGATCGCCAACAAGAGAAAACATCTCAAGGGCTCCTTCTCTGCCCACTACAATTCGAGGAAGATTTCTGTATTGACTAGGCCTCGGCCTGTTATTGATATTGCTGGCGATGTTGATTTCCGCTTCCATCTGACCAGGCAGACATCTGAGCTCCAAATGGTAGCCGGTGCGATCATTTATAGTAGAAAACTGCATTTTCCGAGTGTCCAGCATGATCCACTGGTCCACCCAAGCAGATCCCAAGTAGAAGCAGCCACGCACATAGTCGAAACAGTACTCATCATGGCATCCCCCAAATCGACGGTGTGGAGGCCTAATGTGCTGACCGCCCAAAGAACTCCATCTGGCAGATGCGCCTATGCACCATTTTTGAGTGACTCAAGAGAAGACAAATGCAACAAGCTTGGTTTCATATTCAGCAAAGCATATCACCTTGAACAACGTCTCATCCTCGTCCCTGCCAACATCCCCATCCTCGCGGATGGGCAACAACATTTGCCCGATTTGAATAGGTTGTTTCTCCTCCGATGCCAGGTCCCCAGGTACGGGCAGAAGCAGCATGTGGCACCGTGACAACGGATCGCAAACGGCAAAGTTTCTGGTTCTGTAGAACCTGTGGTCTGCGAGGAGCACGCGACCATCACGGACGTCGCGGGGCTGCCAGCGCGCCTCGTTGTTGGGCTTGGGGACGAAGGAGTATGTGAAATCGGCGGCGTCGACGACGGTACGGGCGAGCAGAGCAGAGGGGTGGGGCGCCTCGGCGGGGTGGAAGCCATCTTTGTCCACGAGCCCGAGGAGCGGCGGCGGGTGGCGTTTGCGATAGCGGGGGAGGAAGGAGCGGTGGGTGATGATGCGGCGGAAACGGGGGCAGGCGGTTGAGACGCGGGCGAGCGCGGCCGGGGTGGGCAGGCAGACGAAGATCTCCTCCAGGATCTCGTCGACTAGGTGCGTCGTCAGCGAGGACATTGTGGGCGGGCGATGGACCGCCGCTCCGAGGGGAAGAAAGGGGATTTGCGACTAGGGTCGCCGCACGGAGGTAAGGCCGCCGACGCGGAAGACTGCACCGTGACCTCCCGACCTCACCGCTCGTCGGGATGGAGTGATGGAGGCGCCGTCACGACTCACGACCATGGCGCAAACTAGCCGCCGCCCGTCGCAATCGATCCGGCGTAGTATCTGTTAGGTCAGAAGGCTGTGAGCTGCCCGCTGCGGAGAATGGAACCGTCCATTGGGAACGGAAAAAAAATAATGAAATTGATACGGTTTATGTCCATACTTTTTTTTGCTGTATATTTCACCGGCAGAAATCCTAGACATACGAGCATAGTCGAGGATTTGACGATTTGCCACGTTTTACTTTGGAATTTGATTATTTGCCACACCATGACATGTGGTGGTCACTGGGCAAATAATCAAATTTCACATGTAAAGTGTGGCAAATCATCAAAAATCCCCGCATGGTCATACCTGGCCAAACGGAACAGTGCCGGGGCTCGTGCCAGAAAAAGCACGGCCCATATACAGCCTAGCTTATTCGTGCCGTGCTGGGTAGACCGTATTTCGCAGGCGGACACGTCACAGGAGCACGTATACGGCCCGATAGGTCAGTTTTTTTGCATAATGGCCCGTTTGAAACACTGGCACGAATGGCCCAATTAGGGAGGCGGAAAGTTCAAATTTTAAAATTTGCTGGGGCGGAGGGGGACGAAGGAGCGCAGGATTTTTTTGTCGGGGGCAATTACGGGCATAATTAGCCCATTTTAAGTATAATTTGTGTCAATTTCGAGCTGTTTTGCCATATTTAATCAATAGAGGGCTAATTTAGTTCGAAAAATTGCATTTTTCCCTATAAAATGGGTTGTTCACCTTCTAATTTAATCGTGACATGTCGGGCCCGTGCCGGGACGCGTGCCGGCCCGTTTACGTCGTGTCGTGCGGGCCCACGTGCTTCAAATCGAGGAGCGGCCCGAGCACTAACGGGCTTGTGCCGTGTTGCGACCCATTTAAATCATGTCGTGCCATTCCTGTGTCGTGCCAAAAAAGTCGTGCTTCGGGCCGGCTAAAAAAGTCCGGCCCGTTTGGACCTATCGGATTACCTGTGAACATCTAATTAGTCCCCACTAACTTTCACCCTCCCCTGAATTTCGTTGGGACCCACCCGCTGACTTTCTCCATCTAATTTTGTAGGTTTGTTCCGTAAAAGATTTTTGTAGGTGTAGCATTACTCTTCACTAGGAGTCCCCAGTTATATCCCTTCTAAAGAAACCTCAATTATAAAGGTGGGCGCTAGGCATCGACATGCGTCGAGCCGTCTCCACGACCCTCTCATAAGGAAAAGGTCAAAAGAAAAACCTTAGAACTGGTAGATGATGGCGAGATCGAACCCTGAACTGACAATCCCTGAAATTGCAACTCTTAAAATAACATGATAATTTTTTAGAAATAAAAACACAAAAATAAAAAATGCATATAGAACCATGGTTGGGCTTTTCTCACTGAGTTGGTTGCACTTTTCTCGAAAACAATTATGATGTGTGTGGAAAAAATGCAACCTATAAATATAACCAAAAAAATAACTAAAAAAAAATATAATACTTGGCCACTTTTTATCGCCATACACTAGTTCCATACAATAGTTGCACATTTCTAAAGATGCAACTTTGGTGTACTGAGATATGCAATGTACATAAATAGCAAGACAAAAAATACACTCAATCATGCACGCACTTTTCTCTGCGAGGTAGTCGCATATTATTAAAATGGAACCGGCTACGTCTCAACCGCCCGAGAAAACGTTATGTCTCGCTCGACGAGGGTCCATCCACCGACCCGCATCGATGCCCACCTCTCCACAGCGAAAGCATTTGTTTTTATCATTTTTCTTGCTCTTCTTTTGCACAGCACCAGCCACATCTCTCGCCAGCTGCTCCGCAGATACCCTCTGCTCCCCCTGCCTTATCACCGTTTCCCCTTCCGGGATAGCTTGCTGCACCATTGGAACCGGAGCCCCTTGTGTCTGCGGTCCTCCCGCCACAACCGTCCCAGCCTGCCCGATCACTTGAGTAGTAGCCACAGGGACATCAACTTCTGTACGCTGCTCTTGCTGCACCACCTGCTGCGGCGCCCTAGGGATGTACCGGCCCCTCCCGTTGTCAAACCGGTGGCCATTGGGGCGGTACACATTGTTCACGTAGCAACCACGGCCACCTCTCCCAAATCCTCCTCTATACTGATCATAGCGATGCCTTCCTCATGCTCCGCCGTGCGCAGGACGGTTTCCACCTTGAAAACCCGCCCCTGCATGAAAAGCCATCGGCGGCGCGACCATCTGCCCACTACCGACCGGCGGAACAGCCGTTCCACTTGGTCCTCCTTGCTCAAAGTTGTTAAATCCTGTTGATGTTTGTCCACCACGTCCCGGGTTTGGCCTCGTATGGCGCTGGCCACGTCAAACGTCCACCTATAGTAGCGGTTTAGGAAGGAGAGCTATGTACGCCACCTTGGCGAAGTACCTAGCCAGGCTGTCGGCGCACCGGAGGATGGTGAGCAGCGCGAACTCGAAGTTCCCGGACGTCTAGCTCTTGACGGCCTTCTCCGGGGAGCGCGCTTACATGTGGTGGTAGGCGGCGGCGACGGCGGCCATGTGCGCCCAGCTGCGCTCGCTGAAGATGCGGATGAAAGTGGTACAAAGTTATTTCAACAAAAATAGCTACTCCCCCGTCCTGGTGTATAGGGCACATATAGCAATTCTCTAGACTAGTTATTCATTCATTGGGTTTAAACATTAGATGCATTGGTGGAGAGGGGTGGAGAGAGCCAACCACCTACTAATTAGAAGATAATTAATGCAAAATGTGTCTAAGATATGTGACTGCATGCTTTTGCTATTGTGTCCTATATACCAGAAAGGAGGGAGTAGTACGTTGGGACTGATTTTTTTCGAAAATTGTGAAGATATTGATGCTCCATATCTCGGGAAGTAGACGTAGAACAATTGTGTTGATTCCATACGAATAATTACAACTTCTTTTCGGTAAGATTGCTTCCTGAATGCGGGCCTACTCCTTTTTTTTAGAGAATCCTATGCCAATGCTGCAAATTTTGACCAACACGTATGTGCACTGGTAAAAAGAGATTACTCAAGGAGACAGGAGGGTGTCACTAATAGAGTTGGTAGAATTATTTAAAATGTGACCTGAAATTTCTTTTCCCTTATTTTTCAGCCTTTATGATTATTTGTTAAAGTCGACAAAAATATCAAGCCACAAAAATGACAATAAAAAAAGAATTTCAATATTCTGAAACGAGTTTTGTACACCAAAAATCCATGTTCTAGTATGCAAACAAATTAAAACAGCTACACGGCTTATATTGCGTCTAACACCATGGTATGTAATCTGTAGCTACCACCATGACTAGCTAATCCTCTCTTTAAAGTGGTGAAAGAAAGGGAGAAGCCAACTAATGGTAAATGGAGAAGACACACAGGATATACGGAATAAAATTTAGAAATTTGAAAAATGGTCAAATAATTTCGAAACTTTTACCATTGCCTAGGAAATGATTCTTATTTACTTCTGGGCAAAAAATAGAAAAATCTGGCAAAGTAGTTTGTTTTAGCCCAAATCATTGAGCTGTATCTCCGACTATAGGCCTATTAGCCTTATCCATGCCGTTGCGAAAATAATTGCCAAAGTTCTTGCCCTTCGCCTTGGGCCGCTCATGAACGACCTTGTTTCCAACGCCCAAAGCGCTTTCATCAAGAAGAGAAGCATCCACGACAACTATCTCTATGTGAAGAACCTTGCCAAGCGCCTACACAAAAGCAAATTCCCGTCACTACTCTTCAAGCTTGACATCCGCAAAGCTTTCGATTCCATTCGTTGGGAGTACATCCTTGACCTTCTTCATAGAAGAGGCTTCCCGAGCCGGTTTCGAGATTGGATTGCGGCCTTGTTCTCATCGTCGTCTTCCCGCATCATCCTAAATGGTGTGCCCGGTCAACCTATTGCCCACGGTCGTGGTCTTCGCCAAGGAGACCCCCTTTCACCGCTCCTCTTCGTCATCGCCATCGACCCTCTCTCTCAAATCCTTGACGTCGCCACGACAAAGGGTCTTCTCCACAAGCTTAGAGGGCGCGGCACCACCTTGAGGACCTCGCTTTACGCGGATGACGCGGCAATCTTTGTTGCTCCTTATAGAGAGGACATCATCAACCTCTCCAACATCCTTGACGGATTTGGGGAGGTGACCGGCCTATGCACGAACTTTCAAAAGAGTTTGGTGGCGCCAATCCGATGCTCCCAAATCAACCTTGATGATGTCCTTGAGGGCCTACCGGTTACACGCGCCACCTTCCCTTTGAGATATCTTGGTCTCCCGCTTTCGGTTTGGCACCTACGACGCGTGGACTTTCAGCACCTTGAGGATAAGGTGGCCGGGAAGATTCCTTCTTGGAATGGCAACTTCATCACCACCGCCGGCCGTACCGCCCTTGTTAAGTCCGTTCTCGCCTCCCAAGCGATCTACCACTTGACACCCCTCACGGTGCCTTCGGGCACCTCGGCCTACCTCAACAAAATTGAGAGCTTTCCTTTGGGCGGGGAAAGACAAGACCACCGGAAGCAAATGTAAAGTTAATTGCGAGACGGTGTGCCGCCCCAAAACGCTTGGGGGCCTCGGAATTCTCAACACCGAAAAATTCGCAAGAGCTCTACGCCTAAGATGGCCTTGGCATGAGTGGAAAGACAAGAGCAAAATTTCGAGAGGCATGGGTAACCCTTGCACGAGCGAGGATATGGAGCTCTTCTATGCCTCCTCAACCATCACCGTGGAAAATGGCTCTATGACACCTTTTTGGGATGCCCCATGGCTTGATGGAAAGAAGCCGAAGGACATCGCCCCCCTAATTTTCGCGGCGTCTAAATCTAAAAGACGGTGTGTCAAAAAAGCTATGGAGGGCAGGTCTTGGGTTCACAAGATTGGGCTCGACGGAAACTTCTCTTTTGACCACATCACCCAATTTGTGGATCTTTGGATACTCCTTGATGGCATTAATCTTGTGGAGGAGGCGGAGGACGAGATCACATGGAACCTCACTAAGGATGGTCAATACTCCGCGGCTTCGGCTTACAAGGCCCAATTCTTTGGTGCCACCTCCACCAACTTGAAGCTGATTGTTTGGAAGGTTTGGGCCCCTCCGAAAGTCAAATTTTTTGCTTGGCTTGCTCTCCAAAATAGGCTTTGGACGGCCGACCGCTTGGAGAAACGTGGTTGGCCAAATTGTGGCCTATGCCCCCTTTGTAA
Source organism: Alopecurus myosuroides (assembly GCA_028641055.1). NCBI lineage: Eukaryota > Viridiplantae > Streptophyta > Magnoliopsida > Poales > Poaceae > Alopecurus > Alopecurus myosuroides. Next base: position 325,955,493 of record CM054060.1, read on the forward strand.
GAGAAGCCCGGAATCAATTACCCACCTTCTCGTCCATTGCCGCTTTACCATGCGCCTTTGGGGTTTCATCAAGGATTGGTTTGGCCTACACGCGCTTGATTTGCATCTTCCGCCCTCCCTCACCCTTGAGGCTTGGTGGAACAAGATGACGGGCAACTCGACTCCGAACCGCAAGGCTTTGGCATCCATCTCCTTGCTCACCGCTTGGGTGATTTGGAACGAGAGAAATGCTAGGGTGTTCCGCAATAAGCATGCGCCGTCGACGGTGCTCTTCGAGAACATTAAGAGAGAGTCTAACCTTTGGGTCATCGCGGGCGCAAAGTGTTTGAGTGAAATAATGCCGCGAGAGTAGATCAATGTTTGTAACCGCATTTACTTTATTGTAAAACTCCTTCTTAATCAATAGATGGGGCAAAGCTTTTGCCCCCATATTTTCTAAAAAAAATGTTATTTTTTGACGAAATTTTTTGTACGGGTACTATTTGCCCGGTTTTGGAATTTTTTTTAAATGTTTTCAAATTTCTAAATTATTTTCAGATATGATGCTATATGGTACTCACGTTCTCTCGAAAAAGGGTTACTACTTTAGCAGAAATAGCTACGTTGGGAGCGGAATTATTCGGGATAGTTGTGAAGATATTGATGCTCCATATCTCCGGAAGTGGAGAACAACTGTGATTGATTCCGTAGGGATAACTATAACTTCTTTTCTGTTAGATTGATTCTGTATGCCAATTTCACCTGTGGTAACGCCATAATACCTCCTGCAGGCTGGGTTTGGACGATTTGGTTTGCTGCAAGGAAGAACATGGACCTTACTAAGCGCTGGATCGGCCATAAGCAATCATATTCAGCTTCTCGGCATGTGAGGCAGAAGCCCAACGCAATTACTCCTAGTGAAGCTTAATGTACACAAACCAGTGATAGGTTTGGCCGCCAAGAACATTCTAAACACATCGATCGTCCACCTATAGTTTAGGAAGCAGAGCCACAGCCACGTAGGCCACCATGCGGTGTGAGGTCAGAACGTCGGCCATAAGCAATCATATGATGCTTCTCGGCCTGTGAAGCTTAATGTACAGTACACAAATTAGTGATAGGTTTGGCCACCAAGAACATTGTAAACACATCCATCGTCCACCTAATGGCAGTTTAGGAAGCAGAGCCACCATGCGGTGTGAGGTGAGTCCTAACTAACGGTCGCGTCCGACGAGCGAGAGGAGGAATGTCCGGTAGTTGCCGGAGGTCTCGGCGTGGACGGCGTCGGCGAGCGACCTCTTGTACTTCTTGTGGTACTCGGCCTTGATGTACTGCATGTCGATCTCCGTCCTGGTGACCACCACCCGTATGAGCGCCGTGTCGCTGGTGCCCAGCCCCTTCATGGCCTTGTGCAGGACCTTGGCGAAGTACCTGGCCGGGCTGTCGGCGCACCGGAGGATGGTGAGCAGCGCGAACTCGAAGTTCCCGGACGTCTCGCTCTTGACGGCCTTCTCCAGGGAGCGCGCGTACATGTGGTGGTAGGCGGCGGCGACGGCGGCCATGTGCGCCCAGCTGCGCTCGCTGAAGATGCGGATGAAGGTCCGCTCGTCCGTGCCCAGCCTCTTCTCGCCGGCCCTGTACAGCTCCCTCGTGTCGTACGCCACCGCCGACGGGTCCACCTGCGGGCCTTCGTAGCGCGGGATGCCCAGGTACGCCAGCAAGAGCTTCTGGTGATCGCCGAAGGTGCGCTCGGTGATGTCGTGCTCGAGGTAGCAGCCGAACCTCGCCCGGTACGTCTGCTTCATGATCTGCAGCTGCGACGGCGTCCTGGAGCAGATGACCTCCGTCGCGGCCCTCAGGTCGGTGATGTCCCCGTTGAGAGCCTGGTTGAGTATGGCGGCGTCGCGCCCCACGGGGTCGAGGACCCAGAGCAGCATCGCCTTCTTGTGGTTCCCGCTGAGCTCGGTGGAGAGGCGGTGGTAGAGATCCTGGTGGTAGATCGCCCGGTACTCCTGCATGATGAGCGCGCGCTGCATCGAGTCCCGGTGAGCCAGGATGTTGATCACCGTCGTGCTGTCGCAACCAAAACCTGCAACACACACACACACATACACACGAAGAAGCACGCGTGATTCGGATGCTAATTAAGCTTCATCGCATCGCAACACTTGGATGGATCTGTCCGTGCACGCACCTTTGAATGCCCTGTGGAGGGCGATGGCGTCGTTACGCGGGGACGTGAGCACCGGAGGAACGCTAAGGCTCGCCATGGATCGGATGTTTCTTCTTTCCTTGTGTGCCGTGAGCTAACACGCAGTGGCATTTTAAAGGAGAAACACCCGGGGAATCGACCCATCAATCAAGCGCCGTGAGCATATGGACATGGTGCACCGCGTGTGATCCACGCGGCCGCGTGGCCGTGACCCTGACACCACTAATCCACTATCACGGGAAAGACAAAAAGAAATATGCCTCCTCATCATCAACCGTGTGGTGCGGCGGGAGAATCAATCACCTTTATGCTGATGCCATAATGCCATATGGACGACCCCCATACGTCTCCAAATATGGCAGCGGCGACGTGGAGCGTCAACACGACCCGGTGACATATAACCCGCACTCCAATACAGGCTCACTTAAACGAATGAGTATAGTGTTGCCCTTAATCATTTCATTATTTACAGCAAAATGCCACCGCAGTGCTCTAATCTTAGTCTCACAACAAACTCATGAGTATTTGAACAAAAGTTCACGTCTCCCGTAGAAAACAAAAACAAATACAGTATTGCAACAAATTTCCAAAATATTTTGAAAAAATAGTAATATAATAAATAAATATTTTTTTCCTGCAGATAGATTTGCAACCAAAAATTATCACCAATTTCAACAAAAGTGAAAACTATTACAAAACAATACATGTATTTGTAACCATTAAAAAGTGACCAATTATTATTTAAGATACAGCTGCAACAAAAAATCATCAACTATTTCAAAAAAAAACAATATCTATTGAGACAAAAACTATGTATTCGCAACAATTAAAAAAATGGGTAAACAACAACTATCATGTTGTAGATTCAGTTGCAAAAACAAAACATCACCTATTTTTACAAGAAAAAACACGGTAACAACAAAAAACACACATCTACAACAAGAGAAGATGCACATAAATATATCATTTTAAATAAATTATAAAAAACACATGTATTTCGTAGAAAATCATCTAGAAAAAAACATTGCAACATCTCGTTTGGCCTTTCTCAATAAAAAGCGTGACAAACTGTTACAAATTTTAGACTCGGATGCAACTTTGACCGAAAATGTCGAAAACACTTAGCACATAGATGGATGCACATAATTATTATGTTGGGCTGCCGAAAAAATGTCCTCGCATGAAAATTGGGCCGAAAAACTAACACAATGCTAATTTGGGCTGGAGCTCCCAACAGTTTCACCGCCTAGGTCGCCCTAAGGAAAGCATTTTCCAACACGACCATGTCAGTGGATGTTTCTCGGTTTTAAAGTTCATGGTGGCGGTGCTAGCCGTATGCCCCCCCTTAAAAAGTCTAGGTCTCTTTTATGTCAGACTGATCTACATCGTGTGGTCAAAAAATAGCATAACATGATTTTGCATTTTACCCCCCGTGTTCTCTAAAAAAAACAACCCGCAGTACCTAGCAGTCTCACTTAAACGAAGAGGTATATCGCGTTGCCCCCAAAGTCCCCGATATTTACATCAAAAATGCCACTGGGGTTATTTACACAGAGTATTGCAACAAAATTTAAGAGAATTGCAACAAAAGTCTCGTGTGTACAAAAAAAATTAGTATTGCAATTTTTTTTTTGAAAAGGGTAATTTTACAAAAATCATGGTTAAACAAAAAATTTATTGCTTCGGATTACTTTGCTAAAAAAATAACTAATTTCAACAAAAATTACAACCTATTACAACAAAAACATGTATTTATAGCAATTTAAAAAATGGTCAGTTATTCTTGAAAATTCATTGGCAACAAAAATCACAAACTATTACAACAAAAACAATGTATTTGCATAAATTAAAAAGTGGGTACGCAACGAATGTTTTGTCGCAGATTCATTTGCTACAAAAGGCATCATCTATTTCAACAAAAACACTAACGATAGCAACAAAAAACACATGATTGTAACACGTGGAGGGGCACATAAAAAATCCTTACAAAACACCCAAAATCCGTAGAAATCACTCAGAAAAATGAAAAACAACATGTCGTGTGGGCTTTCTAAACAAAGCTCGTTCGAGTTTGTTACAAATTTAAAATACATACAATATTGAACAAAAATAACGAAAAGACTTAGTACACATTGTATTTATAATGGTGTGGGCTATTAAAATCAATAGTGATATAAAAACTAGGCCAAAATAACGATACCAGTTTTAATTGGGCCCATACACGTGAAGGCTCAAAACTGGACCACTCAGTGTGCTTGCGAGCTCACTCCCGCTCCCAGCGACCTATGATAGTCAGCGTTAGGTGAACATAATATAAGTGTTTTCCAAACGAATAACTTTTACACCGTCTCCTCCCATCCATGTAGGTCTTGGGTGGTAAACGAGATTACAGTTCTCAGTGGCAAAATATGATATGGAAATTGGTCTGCGAGGGACAGCCCTGACCCTATGAGTTAGACATGTGGATTGTGGACGGATAAATTGACCGCTTCGGTCAGCATCTCATTTTTAACTATTTTTTTAGCACGTGTTGGCCGGAGGGGTCCAGAGGTGGTGCGGCATGGCATCTACCACATAAAAAACGCACACGCTAGGGAAAATAAAACCATGTGTAAAAATGCACACGTTCAGGTAACTCAGAGAAGTGTGCAAGTAGAATTACGAAAATAATAAAAACACCGGCGGCGACAACGCCATGGCTAGCATCCCCACGGTGGACATCGCCAGAAGGTGCATATGTGTTGAGATAAAAAAAATTATGGGTTGACATTTTCGTTGACTTCAACAAATAATCATAACGGCTCGAAACTAACGGAAAAGAAATTTTAGATCACATTTTAAATAATTCTACCAATTCTAAGCGTATATTTCGTGCAAAACCATAATAAGGGGATGCCGGAGAGGGGCAGAATTCCCCCCATGGATGCACCCATCAATGGGGGCTAACATGTGGGACCAAGGGCCAAACATGAGGTGCAACACCTTCCCTTAGGGTGTGCTTGGTAGGCCGTATGGGATTTCTCACCTCATACATGCCCACTCTAGCTAGGCTGACTAGGTACAAGTGTGTTCCGATTTCCTGTGTTTGGTAGCTCGTACGAGGTGAGCACGGCTCAGTTGAGAGCTTGTTTGGTATCCTGTATAAGCTGAGCCCTGCCAGATATTTTAGAAACGCATTCAAGTCCCTGTAATGTAAATCAAAAACACAATCAAGTCCCTGGCTCCGCCTTCCCCTCCGTCGCCGGCCAAAGCAGTCGCCGCCCGGAGGCCAAGCTGGTCCACAAGCACGACGGCGATGGTGCTGGGCCTCGGTGGCTGCGCGAGGAGGCGACGACGCAGGGAGCAGCACCTCATTGACGGAAGGAGGCGTGGGCTGGCGTGGCAGCACGAGCCTATAGGGCTGGGCGCGAGCCTATAGGGGGGACGCCAGCCCGGGGCGGGTGGACGGGACGATGGTGCGGGGCGGGTGGATGGGACGATGGGCGGTGGGGTTGGAGCCAGGAAAGACAGAGAGGATATGGCGGGGTTGGGACTCGGCGGCGCACGGGTACGTTGGCGCTGTGGCCGGGATTCGGCAACGCGACGTTGAGAAAGGACTGGTGGAGACGGAGATGGGCTGACGACTGGGAGCATCGAGGTAGCGCCGACCAGAAGACAAGGAGGAAGCGGCGCACGACGAGGTCTCATGAGGAGGCGGCGCACGCGGGGTCTCGTGGCCATGGAGAAGGGGGGAAATGACAAGCGGTTCGGTGATGGGCTGGGTGCCCGACGCTCGGGTGGGCCCACACGTGGGGTTTTGCTCGTATGAGGTCGGCCAGGCTGAGGTGCGCAGCTCGATTTCTACTTCTCTCCTCGGCCTTGCTGAGATCCCTTTTCGGTACGAGGCAGGCATAGCCCGAAGAACAAAACCGAGCTAACAAACAGCCGAGAATCGTATGAGGTGGGAATATCTCGGGTCATACAGGCTACCAAACACACCCTTAGTTCTTTCCTTATTTGTTTTGAGAGATAAAAGAAAAATACCAAAGGAAAAAAGAGGAAAAAGAGAAAGGAAAAAAGGGGGAGTTGGACTCCAACTTGGGGTCCAATCCGATTCCACCTAGGAGGGTAGTGCGGCCAGCCCTAGGGAAAGCCAAAACCGACCTCCCTCTATGGTAAGCCCCCCTTTCTCCACCTATAAAAGGACCACAAGCCCTTGAGGCAAAACACATCAATTTGTCCTTGTGCCTCTGTCTCTCTAGTTAAATTAGAGGGGTCTAACTAGAACTTATAATTATAGCCTCTCTAATTGAATTAGAGATTCTTGTAATTGGATTTGGAGGTGTCCTCTCTCGATTAAATCTAGCTATACTCTCTCTCTCTCTCCCATGTGTTAGGATCTCTCCACCTTAATATGCACCTCTGGTTCCTAATTCTGGACAGTGAAGCGCTAGCTACATTGACTTTGTTGGACGTATGTGTGCGAACTCTCTGAGAGGTAAGACCTGAGACCCCCACTCTGCTGAATTCAGAAGGATGGATATGAGGAGATGGCAACAGTCCCGCCACTAGGCTTAGCTGTGGGACTCTTTATCGGGCATCACCGACATCGTCATCGACACATGTTCCACGCTTCGTGTCGGTAATGATTCAGCACTATCATCACCTTTTACCTTCATAGTAGATCATGTGTGTTGCATAAGACGATTCCAATATGTGACCCAATAAAAACGAGTTTGCCCGGATAGGTGTTGTTAGGAAGAGCGGAGTATTTCCGGGAGATTACACCTTTTTCGTGGGAAGTCAAAACCCATACTTTTGGTAGGAGGACTACAGATAAATGTGTTAGAGATATATTTGGTTAGTAGTATAGAATTTTTAATCCATCCGCTAACTTATATATCTAGGAGGGCTTCTTTCTCTCTAACTATGTACCTTATATACTCATCCATGATGCTAAATACAACATCCAACGCGTTAGGTCAATATCATCCTCATATATGGTATCAATTACAAGATTCTAGAACTAGCTTCTAAAATTACTCCACAAGGCGTCGGCCCTAGGGAAGTCGACCTCCATGATATGCGCCAAGGGTCGTGCGACCCATAGCTAGGGTTGGTCCGCCGATCAGTTGATCGACTGCTTAGAAGATTCTTGTTTAGATTGGTTTTACTTTTTTGGTTCATTGATCATAGATCGGATTGGGTTGCATGTCGTCCTCGCGCGGCTCTGCACTGATAGCATCGACGGTCTCATGCCTCCCGAGATGCATCTTCCTCTCCTTAGGCCTTTGCGTCCCACCTCGATAAGCTGACGCATGCCTCTCGGTTGGCTGACGCGCCTGCACCTCGTCCCACCGAATCTTCTTCGCCTCATCAGCGAGCACGCACGCATCACCGTTCGAGCAATGGGCTGCCTCTGCGTGCCCCTTCGGGCTGCAGAGCCGCTGCCTTTGGTCCCTGCTATCGGCTGCCAACGTCTCTTCCCACGTGTGTACACCGCCGGCGGACTCCAGCCGCTGCACCGACTCACTCCTTTCAGCTATGCCACTGCCTCAGGTTGTAGTATGGCTGCACATTGTCATCTTCACCATTAGCGTGCACCCGCGTTTTTGGCTTCCACCCCGCCACCTCCTAGGCGCGGGGCCACTAGCATCCACACTTGGAATAAAATTGTACGAAGTTTGTTTGATATATGGACAACACAATTAGTTGGAACTTCGTTAATTAAATCTTTATTGGTAAATAAGTCACATTCTATATCTTCTTGATTTGTGAAATTTAAAACCACATGTATAGGGCTACTTGTTAGTACCAAAATTACTTTACTAGAATCTATAATAATATCTATAAATTTCATCCTCACTAAGGTGTATTTAATGTTTGCAAGCTCAATTCTGGTGTAGCCACGTCACTCCATTGCTCATGTACGTCAGATTTCAAATCTGTGGTCTTAATTATCTGTCCCGTTTCTAATGTCATGATGTCCTGGGTCCGGGTCTATGTCTCGAAAAGGAATGAAACGTCGCTCTGGCGGGTTTTACTTCTTTGCCCAGAAGGGCCTTCCCGTTCGTTCTCTTGACCAGTCCAGCCCAGTACGATTCGGTTCTTATACCCTGGAGCACAAACCAAACAAAATGCGATGTTCCATCGTTCAACAAAAGAGTTGTCGTGGGATAATCACGGCAGATGTTACCTGGGGTAACTGATCTTGGGGCAAGTCGACACAGGTATTCGGGAGAGGGTTTAGCTCAAAGGAAGACATGGCGAAAGCGATCTAAGAACCGGGGAATAACTCGCCGGCTCTCGATATTATAATACTGGATACTCGATAACAGGTGTTACAACTATGACTTGAATCTCTGGCAAACGAAACCTAGGGGCCGGTTTATAAAGCACCCGTACATCCCTAACTTGCCCTTCAAGGCACATCTTGAGTCCTACTCGAACTCCTCATACAAAGCCTAACTTTCCTTATCGCAACCCACAAGCCGGGTTACGAATCTCACAAGCCTTTGGGCCTTCTAGTAACCTCTTTACCCCTATCCGGGTATTGCTCATCTCACCTCGGGCCGGATTATACCTTGAAGTGGGCCTACCGGGTTACTATCCCCCCATCAGTAGTCCCCAGAATAGCCTGGGCTTCCAAGATTTATTCTTCGAAGTGCTGGCTATTCCCTGCAGAAATATTGGATACAAGAATACATAAAGATCAAGATACAACATGCTGACAAGCGGCTGGGATTAACACCCAGGGGATCAGGTAGCAACCCGGCTTCCCCTCAAAGGCTCTCCCTCAATCTTCCAGACCTGAGTCTTAATAGGAAACTTGATGATTTCACATCTTCCTCAATAACTGTCGCTGATACTAGGAAGGAAATTCCCCCTTCCCTTTTCTCGGGATCATATTGGTCTGTGCATGGAATGCGCCTTCCAAATTTCGAAATGGCCAATTATCACTCCGCACCCCCCGGGTCTCGACCGTTAAGCTAGGCTTTTCCACCCGGGCGGTTATAAATAGGGCCCAGGGAACAAACCCAACTCTTAACGGCTCATTCTCCCCATTTCACTTCTTCCCAAACCCGAGCTCGCGGAGTGCCACCACGGAAGCCCCACGCACCTCGCCGGAGCCCATCCGCCGTCGCCTGCGCTCCGCCACCGCGCGACTCACTCCAACTCCCAAATCCGCCGCCAAGCGCCCGATTCGCCGACCAACAACCTCGAAAGGACATCAATCTTGCGCCATCTGTCTCCGCAAAGCTCTACTTCAATCCCCTTTGGTAAGTTCCTCGTATCCCTCAGCTCATCCTCGCAATTTCTCAGATCAGATCTGAATCAAGTAGTCCGCGATTTCTCGGGCCGCGCCGGATTAGCTCAATAATACTTTCCATAGACATCCCCATAGATAGGATTCATAGCTTATATTACTCTCCTAACTCCAGTAGTTATTAACATGGCCATAAATTTAGAAATAAGATCCCCAATCTAGGCTCGGGCCATATAAAATTTCCGCCCCTGTTCTCCCTCCTCAGAAAATCTCACTTCCCCGGATCATTCGCAGATGGTAGGCATATAAACACCCTCATAACTTCTCCAAACATTTGCTTTTACGGAAAGCTCCATAGATTTTGTAATGGCACACAATACCCGGACACATTATACTTGACTCGGCGAGGCAATACCCGGTTTGTGCTTAAATTGCCGGTAACTGCTTATCTACTAACTTCCGAGTTTTTGTTTCTCACGCCCTTTCCTTCAATGTTTTACCAGGTCAATCCTATGGCTCCCAAGAGGCAGGGGAAACAGCCGGCTAAAACTAAGCCCACTAACTCCATTTCAGCCAATTGGGGGAGATCCTCCGTCACCAAGGCCAAACTGGAGGAGTTAGTGGAGCTTGGAATCCTTCCTCCCCAGGAAACTATCCACTGGAGAGTACCCGGCAACGAAACCCGGCCCTCTCCAGCAACAGACGAGGTAATATGTTTTGTCGAACACGTGACCCGAGGCTTCAGGCCCCCGGGTCACCCTTTCTTTCGTGACGTCCTAGATCACTATAATCTTCGTATTTTCGATATAGGCCCAAACTCCGTTCTGAACATCACCCACTTTATCGTTCTTTCCGAGTCTTACTTGTGCACTCCGCCAAGTTTGGCTCTCTTTGTTGAACTCTTTCAGTGCAAGCCGTGCCGCGAAAGCGGTGACGGCGCACTTCTCACCTGCGGCGGGGTTTCTATCCAGCGCCGCAAAAATTCCTTGATGCCTCCCCTCACTCTCAATTCTCATGTAAAGCACTGGCAGCTCTCATACTTCTACTGCCAGGACACCTCCCCACCCGGTGAAAAGAAATTACCGGGTTACTCGGAGGGTCAGCTCGACATTTCCGAATCTTTCAATGCCTTCGCCTCTGACTCGGACAGGGAGGCGATCTTGCCTTCGTTGGCTAAAATCCCCATCCTATCAGCCCGAGGCCTCATCGGGCTAAACTTGGTGAAGACCTGGGTTAACTTCCGCATCCAGCCAAACTCCATTCGTGAGAAGCTGATGTGTGAATATTCGGGTCAAACCACGGACCCGATCCGGTACTCTGCCAGCACCCTTGCCCCTAATGACATGAACAAAACGATCAAGGGTTTTTTAACGGAGAAGCTCGAGGTAATCCGGAGCATCGCCGGGTTAGAACCTTTTACACTTGAGAACCCCGCCCCCGCTGTAAGCTTTCTGCCTCTTGACTTTGGATTTTAACAAGCTTACTTTTATCCGCTTTTCATGATTCGATATTAACCATTATCCTGGCATTTTCACCTCAGGCCGATAATGGCTTTTGGACAATCGACACTCCTCCCAATTCTGGAGACGCGGAGGAAGAAGATAACGCCGTTAATTCGGATGAAGGTGCGTACTTAACCCCCTTGCGTACATTATATCCTGTCTCCTCTTTCTCCTCATGCTATATCTTCAATACCTTTCAGAACGAGAGGACCAAGACGAAGAAGAAGAATCAGATGGCTGGGAAGAATCCGCCAGCGAGGAGGACGAGCCGGAGCCGGCCACCAAAGCCGGATCCAAAAGGAAATCCCAAAGAATCGCCCTCCAGGTTTTTATTCCGCTCCCTTGCACTTTTAATTTTTGTTCTCATAACGTCATTTCGGGGCTAACCCCACCTTCACCCCTTTTGATCATAAATGAAGGAGCCACCCGCGACTAGGCGCCGAGTAACCCGGAACCATCCGGGCAACGAGGCCCTTAACCCGGGCACTTCATCGCCCCCAGCTCGACACCCTGGTATTTATATCGTAAATAGAAACTCTTTCCGAACATTCCTTTGCAACATGATCTCAAACCTTGCTTGGCATTTTTCAGTATCTTCCGGGTCTAGCAGCGGCTTTCCTTCAGACTTCCCAGTAAACACCGGGTAAGCGCCTTTTCCTGATATTATACCGAACTTTCATCCCCTTTCTTTTCATACCCAAAGATGAATTGCGCCTTTGCACCTTCTTCAGAGCCACGGTTATTAGTAGCGACCAGGAGGACACCGAGGCTAAGGTCCGGGTCGATAACGAGCCGGCTGATGATGCCTTCACCACGGCTGGCGACGAACAAGTGTCGCCACCGGAGCCAGCTAGGCATGACGCCGAGTATCCAATCGCTTCACACGCAGGCGAGAAGAAGAAGGGAGCAGCTTCAAGCGCGGGAGGGGGACCAGACTCCGACATTCGGATGACCCGGGTGCCACCTCCTGTTACAAGAAATGCTCCTTTTCCCACTTTCCAGGTACCCGAGCCATCTAACTCGGATAACGCTGACTTTAACCAGCTGATGAGCGCTCTTCTCGCCATGAAAACTTCAGAAGGGACTGTCTTAGAACGTATGGCTGCAGCACATCAGGTAACTTTTACTTGATACTCCTTATTATACATCCAGTCCCCAAGTCCCGAGTATAATTTTTTTTTTTAATTATCCTCGGTACTTCGCATAATACTTTTCGGTAATCATTTCCTCAGATGAAATACTCTCGTGATATCCGGCTTACAGCTTCACCCGGCTTTTGCAGGCAGAGATTACTTAGTCAGATGAAGCGTTACTTAAGGCTGAGCAGCTCTTGCTGGCTGAAGTTAAGCGTAGGGAGGCCCTGGAAGCGGAGATAAAGACTTTGAAAAAAGATGTCTCCACATACAAGAAGAAGTACAATGCTGCCCAGTCCTCGCTGAATAACCTGTCGACTCAGCTTACGGACACTTACCGTATCTTGCTAAGTAAGTTTGCTATTTGCGATTAATTTGCGTATCTCTATCTTGCCACTGTAATAACCAATATTACTGATATGCTTTTGCATGTTCCGATTGCAGGTGCTAACCTTGCCGCTCCGGAGGAAAATGCCATTGCTCAAGTTAAAACTCTGAAGACTGTGCTCCGGACGTTTTTTGCCGGCACGAAACTTTTGCTGGATGCTATCAAGTGGCCTTCTGAGGTATACCCGGGCGAGGAGAACCTTATACAGGCCTTTTCCACAGCACCTGGATGGATTGAAATACTGAAGCGTTCGTCCTGCCGAATTGGGATGACCCGGGCTTTAACGCTGGCGAAGGCTTATTTTCCAAAGCTTGACCCGGCGAAGATAGTATCCGGGTTCCCAGAGTTTAAAGCTGACGGATCCAAATTCAAGCCCCAGGATTTCAAAGCTATACAATCTGCGGTACGTCCTTCAGCCACAGCTTTGGCCGACAAGATGGATCTAAACACGATTATGAGCTCGTATGATTCTGAGGGCAAGGTTATCCTGGTGGAGGCACCCCCCCTATTGATATGTTGGACAAATGGTCGACTGATCTGGCTAGGAGGAAGGAAGAGGCTGCAAAGAGGGAAGCAGAGCTGGGCGTAAAGCCGTCTACCTCTACCCCAGCCGTGCCTCCGCCTGTTCGTCCAGATGTGAAGAGCCCGGGTAAAACTGCTAGCAAGGCCAAGGAGCAAGTCCAAGACTTAGACCCGGAGGACCACTCTCAGGACGCCGAGTAGGACGCTGCCTAGTGCTTTGCGTTTCCCGAGACTGATATGATTTTTTTGCGGTGCGCCTGTGCACCATTGATGCTGATACTATGACTGTATGCTTGTTAACTTATGATAACTCTTTGCCTCCCCTGGTTTTTGATAATATCCATCCTTGTGTTACTTATAAGCTTATTCTCGATACTTCGAACTCTTGTTTTCAATTTCCTTTTGAGACTCGGCTAACCGAGTATCGTAGGTTTTGATAGATGAACTTTTCTTTAAGTCCCCAATACTCGGAAATTAAGGTTTACAGGCTTTGGTAGTTAAACAGTTTGTTTCTGTTTCGAAGTCCCCAGTCCCCATGACCCAAAGTACGAGCTATGGGGGCGTGGCCTTTCTCAGATGACATACTGCTGTTTACCAAGCTGAGTACCAATAGCTGTTTACATAAATACTGAAGTCATGCTTAATACTTGTTGAGTTTCCGGCTTTTTTAGCCTTGTACTCTGCATGGACTTGTGGTTTAGATGACCCTTTTGATTATCTTGTACTGTAAGCCGGCTTTCGCGTGGATACCATGTCGTTGCATCTATACGAAAAACAAGATCAAGCAAGCCCCATTGGGCTGCATAGTTTGATTGTAATCGTACGTGAACAGATCATGCCACTTTAGTGCGAGTCACATCGAGCTTAAGTAAGAATAACCAAGAAATTTGGCTCCTTTGTCCAGTTATAAGATTGCAGCTGTACCCGTTTTTTCGAGTAATCAGCCCCTATAACTCATAGGCATCATGGCCGGGTCTCCGGGTTTTGTGATTACTTATTGAAGCAGATCACCCCCCGGAGACCTATATTCACGCAATGTATTTCGATGATACTGATGTATTGATAGTAACAATGTTACTTACTTGTAACCGAAGCAAAGACCATGATAAGACTCGAAACCATCTTCTTTTATTGATAAAAATTTCTTTTTTGAATCAGCAGGCCGCCTCATTAAAAACCTTCCAGTCCCCGTAGGTACCCTGGTAAGGAAAAGAGTGCGTATGAAACCCGCCGTCGATTACACTGCTTTAGTTACTCCCGAGAATCGGCCTCGCGTTGGTACGGCCGATGCACATTCTCCACTTGCTATGCCCTTTCGTAATGAGTACCGGATTTGCTAGCCAATCCGGGTATATCGCCCTTGAAACGTGATCAGCCGCGGATGGTGGTACGTCTTCTTCTTCCCTACTGAGAGTTTTGAAAATATCGCTCCTGATGAAGCCTACCATCTTGGGGTTTTGTTCTGCCCTAACTTTTGCTTTGTCCCCCTCAGGGGTTGGCTTTTTTGACGTTGCCCTCTCTTCTAGGTCTACCTGAGAACGGTAATGTTTGAGCTCTTCCTTCCTACAGGCTTGCTCGGCCATTGCCGCGTCTCCCTCATCACACTCAGCTGCTATATCTCGGTTTCCGTGTATTGTAATGGTCTTCTTGGGACCCGGGATTTTCAGTTGTAGGTACACATAACACGGTCTCGCCATGAACTTGGCATAAGCCGGCCTCCCAAACAATGCATGATAAGGGCTGCGCAACTTTACTACCTCGAAGGTAAGCCACTCGACTCGGTAGTTGTCCTTTGACTCTCCAAAAGCTACTTCCAGTGCCACCTTTCCTTCAGGGCATGCTGAGTGACCTGGCACTATCCCGTGAAAAACTGTTGTACTCTTTTGCAGCTGCGATTCCTTTAAGCCCATACGCAGAAAAGTTTCCCAGTACAGGATATTGATACTACTTCCTCCATCCATCAAGACTTTTTTCAGCTCGTAGCCGTTGACCTGTGGTGCCACTACCAAAGCTAAGACTCCCGGGTGATCAACTCTATCCGGGTGATCCTTCCTGCTCCATGTTACCTCTTGTTCTGACCACCTCAAATACCTTGGAACAGCGGAAGAGACCGAATTAACTGCTTGTTTCAGTATCTTCTTATCCTTGTTAGAGCCTCCTGTAGTGTGCACATGATATTGACCCAGCTGTTTGGGGTTAGCTTGAAAACCTCCTGCTCCACCTTGATTGTTACCTTGATTTCCAGCTGGCGGATTGCCGGCTGGGGGCGGTCCGTTACCCAAGTTTCCACCTAGACCCGGACCTCCTCCTCGGCCCGCACCTCGCATAGCTCTGTTCACTTCCTCGTTCTTCCACCTTTGTAAGTCGGCACATTGCTCCAATGAATGATTGGCCGGCTTGCCATTCCTGCTATGCTTCGGGCACGCCATCCTAAATATGTCCCAACTGTTGCTTGGTCTTGGAGGTCCTTGGTAGTGTCCCCCATTGTGATTTCCAGTATTGAAATTCCCTTCGGATCTAGGTCTTGAAGACCCGGCCTCCGTGTTGGCTACAAACTCGGAATTCCCTTCAAACGGGCGCTTGTTTTGGCTACTTCCATTATTGTTTGGCGCCGATCCATTGCCGGTTTTCCCGCTGCTACTTGCGTTTGCTTTTGCTTTCTTGTCATCAACTTCCTCCTCTGTGGTATCCGTTGCAGCGTGTTTGTTGCACGCATCCATTAACTCTCCCATTGTAACCTCCGCTGCATTCCTACTAGATTTCATGCGAGTTAGGTTTTGCACTAAAGGAACATACTTACATGTTTTTGCCATAGCTTGTAGCGCGTCCTTAGGCTGGATATCCGTAGACGAGTGGAGTATCTCCATAACCCGGCGTACCCAGCTGCGTGCTGACTCTCCTTTCTTCTGAACGCATCTTTCTAAATCATCAATAGTAAATAACTTCCTGCATGTCCCATGAAAGTGCTTGATGAATGCGGTCTTTAGCTCCTCCCACGATTTGATCGATTTTTCCGGTAGGTTGGTGAACCATAACTTTGCTGCTCCCTCTGACATCATCAAGTACATGAATTTGGCTTGGAGATTCTCGGATGCGTTGCGAATTGACATTGCCATCTCATAGCTGCTCAGCCACGTTTCTGGATCCATTGTTGGCTCATAATTTACTACTTTCCCCGGTTCTTTGAACTTCTCCGGGTAAGGTTCTGCTCTGATATCGTCCGAGAGGCACTTTGGTCCCGCAAGGGTGGTTGGGGCTGGTCTTACCCGGGAAACACGTGACCCGGCTGGGGGCGCCCCGGGGTGCGGCACCACCGGTAACTCGTGCGCTGCAGACCCGGCCCCGGCTCTTCTGGCTCTGGAACTGTCCACCACCGCCTGCGCTGCTGATACTACTGGTACTGTCTGGATACGCGGTGGAGGCGGCATTTGCTGCTGCTCTTCCCTTCGTTGTGCCGCACTTGTTTGAACATTGCCCTGTTGCTGACTGGCGTACGGCGTCCCATGCATCCCGCTCCTATGATCCGGATAATTGGCTTGCTGTGCTACCGCGGTGTGTAGCAGATCGATTGCTCGTCGGGTTCCTTCCGCATGAGGCGAGTCTCCCACAGGGATCTGGTTTAATGCGAGCGTTGCTGCGTACACGTTGTCCATGGGATTGTTGTAATGACCTGCTGGTGTGCGGAATCGTGATGGTGGTGGCGGCATGGTATTGCCGGCTGTCACCCCTGTCTGTGGCAAAGGTAACCCGGCTGGCGTGTTTACCGGATGTGCTCCCGTTGAAGGTCGCGGTATGGTCCCTTGGTTCGTCGGTGGAATCGGCTGATCTTGAGGCGTGAACACCAGGGCAGTCGGGTTAATAACCCCTCCTGTTGCCGGCAGCATAGTTCGGTGCCTTTGGTGTATCCTTGTCGTTTCCTCCCGGAGCCGGGTCTCTCGGTCATCCAATTCGCGCTGCCGCGCGACCATCCCCTGCCTTTCTGCTTCCACTTGCCTTCTTTGCTGCTCCAATGCACGACGAGCTACGTCCAGGTCTCTTACACGCTCTGCCGCGTTTTCCGGGGTAATAACTGTGGCCAAGACTGTGGGGTCCAAAATCAAATTATTATCAAACAGAGCCGGGTGACGCGGGTTTGAGGGGCCCGCCCCCGGTGTCCGGTTTGCTTGGAACCCGAACATATTTGCGTGTCGCTCCTCGTCTGCTAGGCGACTGGTGACAGACGCCGACTCTCCATCGACCTGGGCCAAGACCGGGTCAACTGCTCCTTGCTGCTGGGCCGCTGCCTGAACCGCCCCGGTTGGCGCCGCGGCCGCGTTTTCTTGATTGAGATTGGTCGCGGGAGCCGCATAAACTGCAACCCGGCGCATGATGCCCGGTGCAGATTCGTATTGTTCTTCCTCGCTGTTTTCCTTTTCATATCGACCCTCCAATAAATCCTGTATGGACTCGGTATCATCCTCCCTCTCTATCTGACCCGTTGTTCCAATCGACTCTTCTTTTTCCGATCGGACATACGTGTCTTCCCCTGACACAGAATCAGATCCAATATTATCACAATTCGAACTGGAAGTACATACCATACCGATGAAGACGTTGATGCTGCCGACTGTCACGATGGATCCGGTTTCGAGGTGATCCGACTCTGGCCCCCAGCCAGAATCGTCTACCATCTTCTCTCCTTTGCTGTTGACGTAGATTTCTCCGACGATGAGGTTCTTCATGCTCTTCCGAGCTTCTCCCGTGATGTAAACACCTTTGGACGCAGGCCCCACGGTGGGCGCCAACTGTCGTGGGATAATCACGGCAGATGTTACCTGGGGTAACTGATCTTGGGGCAAGTCGACACAGGTATTCGGGAGAGGGTTTAGCTCAAAGGAAGACATGGCGAAAGCGATCTAAGAACCGGGGAATAACTCGCCGGCTCTCGATATTATAATACTGGATACTCGATAACAGGTGTTACAACTATGACTTGAATCTCTGGCAAACGAAACCTAGGGGCCGGTTTATAAAGCACCCGTACATCCCTAACTTGCCCTTCAAGGCACATCTTGAGTCCTACTCGAACTCCTCATACAAAGCCTAACTTTCCTTATCGCAACCCACAAGCCGGGTTACGAATCTCACAAGCCTTTGGGCCTTCTAGTAACCTCTTTACCCCTATCCGGGTATTGCTCATCTCACCTCGGGCCGGATTATACCTTGAAGTGGGCCTACCGGGTTACTATCCCCCCATCAAGAGTGGACTGCTTCCCGATCTCCCGCCACCGGAAATTGCCAGATGCCCGCCCCAGCTCCTTTTTTTAGATAAAGAATGTATATTAACATCGAAGAGATAGAAATTACACCCGGCCTCTAGAAAACGCAATAACGAGAGCCATTACAGATGCGCACAGCCGCAATAAGAAGAAGAGCTTCTATTAGTCGCATCAATTGTTTGCCTGCTCCTCTTCCCTACCTTATCGTATTCCATGTCCTTAAATTAATCTCCTCCCAAGTACCACGTGGTCTCACGCCTCGCACACCGGCTGATTCGCTCAGCATGCCATGGACCAGATCAGCCCTCCTCGCCCTTGATCAATCGAAAGAAGAGCAGCAGATTACAGAAGCATCAGCTTGATCAGGAGTTCGAACGAACAGTGAGGAGATCAGGAGAATCGGCGTGATCAGTTGAACCTGATTGTATTGAGGAGGCCCATGCTATCATCAATGGGAGGTAACGCAGGTTCCTCCATTTTGTTTGCTGGATGCTTGGATTCACTAGTGGAAACAACAACTTTCGTCCAGGGCTAGAAAAGGCATTAGTCCCGGTTGCATCAAAATTCGGGACAAATGCTATGCATTGGTCCCGGTTTGTGCGCCCGAGGCAGCAGAAATTGCCTGAGGGCATTGGTCCCGGTGCGTTAGCAGGCATTTGTCCCGGTTTGTGGCACTAACCGGGACCCATGCCTCGCCACAGGCCACGTGGCACGTGCAAGGGCATTGGTCCCGGTTCGTGCCACAAACTGGGACAAATGCCCCCTTCCCCCTACATATATTCCCTCCCAGCTGCCCCCTTCCCTCTGTTTTTTTTCTTGGAGGAGTGAGAGAGGTGGGTGCTATTGTGTGTTATTTTACTATGCACACGAGGTGTTCGACGAAATACCCGAACCACACATTAGCTCACAGAAAATGGTATTTTCGATCGAGGTTAGCAAACTTATCTTGGTCATATGTAATTGATACATAAAAAAGTTATATTTGTCGATGTACTATGGTCATTTCTCTATTGAAGATGTTATTTTAATGTTTTTTGATAAACTTAATTATACGATGCAGATGGATGCACGACAGCGATGGATGTACGGTGACCGACGCACTTCCAAGTATATGGCAGGCCTGAATGCATTTCTCGCTGTAGCTCAGGTGAACAAAGATAATGGCTTTATGTGTTGCCCATGTGTTGATTGTCGGAACGTCAGGGAGCACTCTTCCTCGAGAGTACTTCACGGCCACCTACTTCAGAGAGGTTTCATGTCCAGCTATAATTGCTGGACCAAGCATGGAGAAAGAGGGTTTCTGATGGAAGACAATGAAGAAGAAGAAGATCCTTTGTTCCCTGAATACGGTGATACTGCAATGGAAGAAAATGCAGAAGAAGTAGGTGATCAAGAACGGGCATTAGAAGAGCCCGATGATGATCTTGGCCGAGTTATTGCTGATGCAAGGGAAGACTGTGAAAGTGAATTGGAGAGGTTGAAGCTGGACAACATGTTACAGGATCATAAAAAGTTGTTGTACCCAAATTGCGAAGATGGCAGCACAAAGCTCGGTACTACACTGGAGTTGCTGAAATGGAAGGCACATAACAGTGTGACTGACAAGGTATTTGAGAGTTTACTTCAACTAATGAAGCCGAAGCTTCCAAAGGATAACGAATTGCCTGAGAGTATGTACGAAGAAAAGAAAGCTCTCTGCCCTCCAGGATTAGATGTGTAGAAGATACATGCATGCATTAATGATTGCATCCTGTACCGCGATGAGAAGTATGAGAATTTGGATGAATGTCCGGTATGCACTGCACTGCGGTATAAGATCAGAGCAGATGACCCTGGTGATGTTGACGGCGAGCCCCCCGTAAGAGGGTTCCTGCAAAGGTGATGTGGTATGCTCCTATAATACCACGGTTGAAACGTCTGTTTAGAAACAAAGAGCATGCTAGGTTGTTGCGATGGCACAAAGAAGACCGTAAGAAAGACGGAAAGTTGAGACACCCCACCGATGGATAGCAGTGGAGAAATATCGAGAGAGACTTCCCGGACTTTACAGGAGAGGCGAGAAACTTATGGTTTGGTCTAAGTACAGATGGCTTTAATCCTTTTGGGGAGCAGAGCTCGAGTCATAGCACCTGGCCCGTGACTCTATGTATGTACAACCTTCCTCCTTGGTTGTGCATGAAGCGCAAGTTCATTATGATGCCAGTTCTCATCCAAGGCCCGAGGCAACCTGGCAACGACATTGATGTGTATCAAGGCCATTAGTGGAAGAACTCTTACAATTGTGGGGCAAACCAGGTGTACGTGTGTGGGATGAGAACGAACAAAAGCCATTTGACCTACGGGCGTTGCTTTTTGTAACCATCAATGATTGGCCTGCTCTTAGTAACATTTCCGGACATACAAACAAGGGATACAATGCATGCACACACTGTTTAGATAAGACGGACAGTGTTTATTTGGATAAATGTAAAACTATTGTATACCTGGGGCATCGTAGATTTCTTCCGATCAAGCATCCCGTAAGAAAGAAAAGAAGGGAAGCATTTTAGAGGTGAGGCAGATAACCAGAAGAAGCCTGACCTCCATAGTGGTAATGATTTATTCGATATGGTCAAGGACCTAAAAGTAATCTTTGGGAAGGGTGATGGCAGCCTACCTGTTCCGAACGGCCCTGATAAGCGCGCGCCCATGTGGAAGAAGAAATCTATATTTTGGGAGCTACCCTGTTGGAAAGTTCTAGAGGTTCGCTCTTCAATCGACGTGATGCACGTGACAAAGAATCTCTACGTCAACCTGCTATGCTTCCTGGGCGTGTATGGGATGTCAAAAGATACGCTAGAAGCACGGGAGGACAAGCAACGTATGAAAGATCCAAGCAACAAGCGCACGGACACATTGCGCCATTACTTAAGCAGCTACGCTCTTACTAAAACAGAGAAGGACATATTTTTTGAAGCCCTTTACAGTATCAAGGTTCCGTCTGGCTTCTCATTGAATATAAAGGGGATAATAAACATGGCAGAGAAAATTTTCCAAAACCCGAAGTCTCATGACTGCCACGTGATTACGACGCAGTTGCTTCCGATTGCATTGAGGGGGCTTCTACAAGAAAATGTTTGAGTACCCATTGTGAAGCTATGTGCATTCCTCAACGCAATATCTCAGAAGGTAATCGATCAAGAAATTCTGGCAAGATTACAGAGGGATGTGGTCGAGTGTCTTGTTAGTTTTGAGTTGGTGTTCCCACCATCCTTCTTCAACATTATGAATCATCTCCTGGTTCACCTATGTGAAGAGATTCATATTATCGGTCCATTATTTCTACACAATATGTTCCCCTTTGAGAGGTTCATGGGAGTCTTGAAGAAATATGTTCATAACCGTGATAGGCCAGAAGGAAGCATCTTGAAGGGCTATGGAACAGAGGAGGTCATTGGGTTCTATGTTGACTTTATTCTTGACCTTAAGACGATTGGTGTTCCTGAATCGTGGCATGAGGGGATACTGAGGGAAAAAGGAACGCTGGGAAAGAAAATAATGATACCCAGGGGCGGGCATTCTTTCACTAAAGCACACTACACAGTTCTACAAAATTCCATCTTCGTGGCTCCGTATCTCGAGGAACACAAGAATATTGTACGCTCCACAAACCTGGGGAAGGATGACTCATGGATTAAACGCAAACACATGGAGACTTTCGGAAGTTGGTTGCAAACACATCTTATAAATGACACCACTGTTGTTGATCAGCTAGACATGTTGGCCGGGTCACCATCTTCGACTATTGGGAGTTTTCAAGGGTACGGGATAAATGGGAATATATTTTACACGATCGCCCAAGATAAGAAGAGCACCAACGAAAACAGTGGTGTCCGCTTTGATATAACAAACGAGAATGGAAAAAATGACACATACTATGGTTATATAGAGGAGATATGGGAACTTGAATATGGACCTTCTTTTAAGGTCCCTTTGTTCAAGTGAAAATGGGTCAACCTGAATGGGGAAGGGGTAAAGGTAGACCCGCTTTACAGAATGACAACAGTGGATCTCAACAATATTGGTTACAATGACGAACCATTCGTCCTAGCCAATGATGTGGCTCAGGTCTTCTACGGGAAGGACATGTCCTCCAGACCAAAAAAAAGACAAAATAAGCAAACAAATACATCATACGATGAGCCGAACCATCACATAATTCTTTCAGGGAAAAGAAACATCGTGGGAATCGAGGACAAGACAGACATGTCAGAAGATTATAATAAGTTTGTTGAAATTCCATCCTTCACAGTGAAAGCTGACCCAACCATCCCGTTAAATAATGAAGATGCTCCATGGTTACGGCCGAAGCGATCATAAGCAAGGGACTAGGGTTCATGCACCATCTCGACACGAAGAAAATTCAGAAGACTAGATAGGGATGTTTTTGGTGATATGTAATAATAAACGTGGAATACATGATCATAGTTCTGTTGAAAAAGTGTTCACAAAAACTTGCTATCTCCTTCTAACGTTCTAGGGTTCGGTTTTAAACGTCGGTGCACACAAAAATGCATCTTGGAAGCACGGACAATGTTGACGAAGGAGGTGTGCCGCGTGGCGCGGGAGTTGTGACGCGTGGCCAGGAGGGCGCGGTATAAACTGCCGCGCCTCGAGCGTCTTCTCCTGTCCAAGCGCCCACTCCTCTCCACGCACCGTCGCGCCGCCACCATGCCTCCGAGGAGGAACAACACCACCTGCTTTCGCGGCGTCCGATCACGGCAGAACGGAATATTCAGCGCGGATATCCGCTGGGGGGACGACCGCATCCCCCTCGGCTCCTTTGCGACGGCGGCAGAGGCCGCCCGCGCCTGGGACGCGGCGGCCTGGCGCCTCAACCGCCCGCGGTCGCTGATGAACTACAACGACTGCCACACCCTCTGGGAAGCGGAGGCCAGGGCGCCAAAGCCGCAGATCGTCACTGCCGCCGATCACCTCCACCTCCGCCACCGCGCGTTTCAGGGCCTAGTCGACACCAGGGACGGCCGCGTCGTCAGCGAGTATTACCGGAACAATCCGGGGGAGGAGAGCGCCGACGAGGAGCTCTGGCTGACCCGCGAGGCTGAGCGGGCGGAGTGTCGCCTCGAACGCCACCTCGCCTTAGATGCCGCTCGGGAGGCGAGGACGAGGGCCGACCACGCCGGCGAAGTCTGGGCCTCCGACGATCCAAGGTGGGGGCCTATCTTGGACATACCATCATGCACCTCCGACGATGAAGAGGAGGTCACCGACGAGTTCGGCGACGACGATGACCCGGAGGAGGTCACCGATGGGTTCCCCGACGACGACGAGGAGTAGTGTTTGTCTGTTTTTTGTTTTTAATAAAAGAATTTGTATTCCGGCTAACTGCGGCGCGCTAGCGCGTCTGTTTTCTGTTTTTAATAAAAGAATTTGTCGCACCGGCGCTCGCGCCCATATTGCACACAAACATGCATCTTGGATAGATAAAAAAGGTAGTACATAACGGCAAGAGTGGATCTAAACCTAAACCGAGAGCATAGATCTACATAATGGAAGACTGGATCCGATCTGCTAGTCATACTCCTGCCTAGGCCTACAGTACTCTGACTCGTAGTCGCCGCCGTCGTCGTCACTATCGTCGGACGGTGCTCTGGACTCCCTCGGAGGATCACGACGCCAGGGCCGGGCGTGAGGGTAGCGCAGGCGGGGGTTATCGCCGGCCTTGATTTAGTTCTTGACGCTCTGAAGAGGCCGACCGCGGCCCCACCACAGCTGACGACCGGCCTCGTTGAAGTTCGAAAGAGGCCGGCCGTTCTCCTCGTACCTGGCGAGCGCACTCTCACGCCGATTAATGAAGAAGGCGTCCCAAGTAGGGCGGTAGTCAGGATTCCAACAGGGATTCCTCCGCTGCTCCGGCTCGAGCTCGTGGTAGTAGTGGTTCGTGATGGCCGCCCGACGCGCCACACCTTGAGGAAGAGGAGGGACCAGCACTCCTCCGACGCTCAGCATCCAACCGACGGGAACGCTGTAGCCGGGCGGGCAGGGTTAGTTCGAGGCGTAAAGTGCCTCCACTTGGCGGAAGGTTAGAGTGGGTACGGTAGAGGCCATCAGAGAGTGATGAGTTTATATGTGTTTATGCCAATGGTGGCAATGCATACATATATATAGTGAGAATAAACAAACCCTTTAGTCCCGGCCTGTTTTACCAACCGGGACAAAATGGTTCGGGTTTCGTTGGGGAACGGATCGTCCCTTTATTCCTGGCCTGTTTTACCATCCGGGACTAAATGGTTAGGGTTTCGTTGGGACCAGTCAGAATGAATCACACAGATCGTGTGTTTCTTTCAAGCGCTTGTGATTCGTTGGATCAGGGGTGTGTTTCTTTCGAGATTTTGTGAGCCGTTCGATCAGGGGTACGGTGTGTTTCTTTCGAGCGGTTGTGAGCCGTTGGATCAGGGGTGTTTCTTAACCGTTGGATCGAAACCCTAGCAGAACACTTTGTGAGCCAGATGACCCTATATATAGCCCCCCTTCATACACCAGTCAGTTCATCGACCAAATACAATTCATCCGGATTCGCCAGCATACGTCCTGCCGTGCATTTGGTATGCATATATGCACTCGGTAGCCACGGCAGGGCTGTATGCTGGCGATACCGATTGTTTTGTTCTACATCCCCCTTTAAGGTTTGATACATCATTCAATTCATCGACCGAATACAAATCATCCGGATTCGCCATCATACGTCCGACCGTTCTTTTGATATGCATATATGCACTCATTAGCCACGGTCGGGTTGTATGATGGCGATACCGATTGTTTTTTCTACACCCCCCTTGAAGGTTTGACAAAAGGTTTATTACATCATTCAGTTCATCGACCGAATACAAATCAACCGGATTCGCCATCATACGTCCGACCATTCTTTTGATACGCATATATGCACTCAATAGCCACGGTCGGGCTGTATGATGGCTATACCGATTGTTTTGTTCTACATTCCCCCTTGAAGGTTCATCGACCGAATACAAATCACCCGGATGCCTTGTATGCGACGAAACTATGTATACGCATGGATCAACTGGTCTGATGTGCACTTATTATAAATTTAACACACCTTGTTATGTATTTGAAACGTGTGGAGTTATTATTTGAAACATAAATGATATAATGGAAAACAAAATAAAACCATAGAAAACATAAAGGAAATAATGGAAAACATAAAGGAAAACAATATAAAACATAAAGGAAACAATAGAAAACAAAATAAAACAAGAGAAAACAAAAAAAATACAACAGTAAACAAAATAAAACAATAGAAAACATGAAGGAAAACAATAGAAAATATAAAGGAAACAATAGAAAACAAAATAAAACAAGAGAAAACAAAAAGGAAACAAGAGAAAACAAAATGGAACAATAGAAAACATAAAGGAAACAATAGAAAAGAAAATAAAACAAGAGAAAACAAAATGAATACAAGAGTAAACAAAATAAAATAGTAGAAAACATAAAGGAAAACAATAGAAAACATAAAGGAAACAATAGAAAAGAAAATAAAACAAGAGAAAACAAAAAGGAAACAAAAAAAAAAAAAAAATAGAAAACATAAAGAAAAACAATAAAAAACATAAAGGAAACAATAGAGAACAAAAAATAATTACAAATAGGGAATTCGTCTCGGTTTTTGCAAACAACCGGGACGGATGCCCCCCAACACGCGCGTTTCACGTACCTCTGCAGAAAAAAGGTGTGAGGCATCCGTCCCGGTTCGTAGGAACAACCGGGACGGAAGACCCTTTCGTCCCGGTTGTTCCTACGAACCGGGACGGATGCCCCTCGCTATATATATGCGTCGTCTCCCTCCCCCCAAATTCATAACCACGCGCAGGATTTGGACGAGGAGACGCCGCCAGGCTGCCGGCCGTACGTCTCCCGCGCCCCCGCCATCGTTGTCCCGAGGAGCTCGCTGTCGTCGACCCGCGCCCGTCCGCCTCCGATGCGCCGCGCCCGCCTGCCCCCGTCCCGTTTCTTCTGCCCGCACGCTGCGCCCGCCCGCCTCCGACGCGCCCGCGCGCCGTGAACGATCGAGAGCGCCGCGCCCCTCGCCGTCGCCCCGTCGTCGTCGCCCCTCGCCCCTCGCCGTCGCCTCTCGCGCCCCGAGCTCTCTGTATAAGGTAAGATTAACATAGAACAATTTTTTGTTTTATTTAGTGTTTTTTTTATAATTTTTTTTAGTGTTAAAAATTTAGTTAGAAATTTAAGTATAGAATTTAGTGTTAGAAAATTTTTAGTTAGAATTTAGTGTTAAAAATTAGTTAGTAATTTTGGTGTTAGAAAAATTAGAAATTTTAGTGTTAGAAATATTTAGTGTTAGAAATTTTTAGTGTTAGAAAATTTTAGTGTTAGAATTTTTAGTGTTAGAAATTTTTAGTGTTAGAAATTTTTAGTGTTAGAAAATTTTAGTGTTAGAAATTTTTATTGTTAGAAATTTTTAGTGTTAGAAATTTTAGTGTTAGAAATTTTTAGTGTTAGAGAATTTTTAGTGTTAGAAAAATTTCACTAAGTTAGGAAATTTCACTAAGTTAGAATAATTTCACTAAGTTAGAAAATTTCACTAAGTTAGTGTTAGAAAATTTCACTAAGTTAGAAAATTTCAGTAAGTTAGATTTTTTTTTTTTACTTTGTGTTAGAAATTTAGAACTGTTATTGCAGTTTTACTTGTGATGTTCGTTCGATCTTTTGAATAAATGCCGATGATTGAAAGAGTTGGTTCACACTCAGATTGCCTTGGTGGTTCGGTGCGCCTTGTGATTTTCACAAAGTTAGGATCTTGTGCATCCCACTTGGCGCGTCGGGTCCACCAAGGCTGCTTGTATGTGTCCACCCTAAATATGAGGCAAACAGACCGATGACCATCTTGTTCCTTTTAAGAGGTACTACATGCGGTGGTGATCCGGGAAAAGGAACGAATGCGAGGGTTTCTGGATTTCTTTCAAACTAAATAATGTCACATATGTAATATGGTTCGTGAGAGCCGGATGAAGCTGAACCCTTTAGTGCACATTTGTAATGGTGACATTCCTCAGAAATCCCTTCCGGGGTTATGAAGAATGTCCCCATTATGTATGTGTACAAAAGGGTCTAGTTTTTTCCGGATTTCACTATTACATATATGATTTTGTTTAGTTTCAGAGAACTATGGAAACCCTTCCTTCCCCCGCATCGCCATCACGTGTACTTACCTCGTAACAAGCACAAAATGTGAAGGTCCAATTTCACATCAAGGCCCGATGACCATCTTGTTCCTGTTAAGAGGTACTACAGGCGGTGGTGATACGGGGAAAGGATGAAGATGAGGGTTCTGGATTTATTTCGAACTAAATAATGTCACATATGTAATATGGTTCGTGAGATCCGGATGAAGCTGAATCCTTTAGTGCACATTCGTAATGGTGATATTCCTCAGAAATCCCTTCAGGGGTTATGAAGAATATCCCCATTATGTATGTGTACAAAAGGATCTAGCTTTTTCCGGATTTCACTATTACATATATGATTTTGTTTAGTTTCAGAGAACTCCAGAAATCCTTCCTTCCCCCGCATCGCCATCACGTGTACTTACCTCGTAACAAGCACAAAATGTGAAGGTCCAACTTCACATCAAGGCCCGATGACCATCTTGTTCCTGTTAAGAGGTACTACAAGCGGTGGTGATCCGGGGAAAGGATGAAGATGAGGGTTTCTGGATTTCTTTGGAACTAATTAACGTCACATATGTAATATGGTTCGTGAGATCCGGATGAAGTTGAACCCTTTAGTGCACATTCGTAATGGTGACATTCCTTAGAAATCCCGTCCGGGCTTATGAAGAATGTCGCCGTTATGGATGTGCACAAAAGGGTCTAACTTTGTTCGGATCTCACTATATTACATATATGATTTTGTTCAGTTTCAAAGATGTCCAGAAACCCTTCCTTCCCCGCATCGCCATCACGTGTACTACCTCGTAGCAAGCACATAATGTGAAGGTCCAACTTCAAATCAAGGCCTAGTAAGAAGTATGACTAGCAGATCAGATCCACTCTTTCCTAGTAAACTGGTGACTCAAACGGTGCATAAGAGCATTCCAGATTATCCAATCATGTGTGAAAACATTGCAGATCACTTCCTCTTCTTCTTCAAGAAGAAGAGGAAGTGATCTGCAATGTTTTCACACATGATATCGATAATCTGGGATGCTACAACTGTTATGTCCCGTTCGAGTCGCAACTTTACTCGGCAAGACTCGATCTGATCTGCTAGTCATACTCATTACTAAAGTTCGGAAACGCTTGTTCCTGTTAAGAGGTACTACAGGCGGTGGTGATCCGGGGAAAGGATGAAGATGAGGGGTTCGGTTCGAACTAAGGAACGTCGCATTTGTAATATTATTGTTAGTGAGATCAGAAGAACTGGGTTGCACCGTTTGGTGCATATACATAATGTTGATATTTTTCATAGCCCCAGACGGGGTATGAAGAATATCACCGTTATGTATGTGCATGAAATGGTCCAACTTTGTTCGGATCTCACAAACACTTACGCATGTGATTTTGTTTAGTTTCAACGAAGTTCAAAAACCCTTGTCTTCATCCTTCCCGCATCGCCATCACGTATACTACCTCGTAACAAGCACAAGATATGAGAAGGGCCAATTTGATCCTTTGTGTTTAACTTTCATCTTATTTATGTCATATTTCTCCATTTACTATTTTTTACTAAGTTAAAACACTAAGGTATTTTACTTAATTAGGAATATTTACTTAGTCCGGGTCTGTTTTTAGCTTATGTCTCTGTTGGACCCGCCGGGCGATGTCCGGGACTGGGACCCACCGGGCTGGCATTGGGAGGTCCTTACTACCGGGACACGCGGCTTGTTGAGAAATCCGGGTGACGTGGTCGACCCGGATATTCTTTGGTGGCCATCGCGTGAGCCACGGTTGGTGCGGAGAGAGCCGACCCCTGAGGAGGTGGTACATTAGCGTATCAGGGAGGAGGACCAGCACGTCCGTCGCTACATGTACTTGCTCGATACGGAGTATACCAGCAGTTGGTCGATTATTCGGAGGATTCCTTACCACGTGAGCTATGACCCTGTGAGGGTTCCTTACCTGTGGATACGTAGCACCCGCGAATCAGCACCCCGTGGCTTAGGACCCGGTCGGAGTTAATTAGTTTGAGAGATGTCATGAATATGTATAAGTGATATTATTCGATCGTGATGTATTAGGGTTAAATAAAATGAACCCGAGCTATATAACTCTTGGTATGTATTGATACATTTAAATATTTTATCAATGTTGCTTTTATAATTGAAATGAGGATCTGGAACATATTAATACTCTTTTTTCTAACTTGTTTAGGTATAAGTACCATTAGCTATTATCTATAAGTAATTTTGATAAAATGGATCTGGAACATATAATTACTCTTTTTTCTAACTTAGGGAATTTTGACTTGGGGAATTTTGTGTATTTTCAGAAAAGTATGGAGCCAAGAGACGAAGATGCGGAAAACTTGCTCGCGGGTTTAATCCGCGGGCCCGAGGGAGAGACCGATGTGAGCTAGTGGATGAAAGACTCCGGTGAGGGAGATCCGGAGCTCACCCGAGGAGACGTTTTTGCTGAGGGAGAAGCCGACGGCTCCGATAAGGGAGCAGCCGACGGCTCCGGTGGAGCCGTACAAATTACAAACACCGGCTCCGAGGTGCATATAGATATCTTAATTAATGAAGCATCCGTTGTCTATATACATGTATTAACAGTCTTTATATTTTTAGCCATCCGGTTCAAGCATATCAACGGGAAAAAAGACTAAACGAGGCGCAACAAAGAAGTTGAAAAATATATAAAGATATAGGATCGAGACGATCGCAGCAGACAACGCACCCGAGGTTCCCGCTGATGTTGCCCAAAAATTTGTGAAGCAATGCACAGTGCTAGTTAGGGATCACATCCCGATCACTGTTCATGAGTGGAATGAGCCAAAAGATCCGTGGAGACAAGGAATTTCATTTGTCAGCAAAAAAGCCAAAGATCATCTTTTCAAAAAGATCATGTGTAATTTCACCTTATCTTTGCCGGAGGTGGACGAGAATGAGGCGGATGAGAATGAGGAGGTAGATGGCGAAGCCGATGTTACTAAAAAGAAACTTGAGTTACTGGAAAAGGTCAAGGCGTGGACTCTGAAAAAGATGGCCGAGCAATTCAAAAACTGAAAGAAAAGATTGAACCTTGACTTTGTTAAGAAGGGCAAGACTCCAGATTTCACTCAAGGGTATGAGAAAATAAAACCCTTATGGGCAGACTTTGTGAAGTACAAGCTTTCAGAGAATGCAACGGAAAGGTCAAAAACAAATAAGGAAAACCCGGCAAAAAGGTATATCACCATATTATGGGGCAAGCTGGCTATAAGGGTTCCATGCCCAAGTGGGAGAAATGGGAGAACGACCCGCTTGAGAAGAGGATCACTCCCGAGCCGTTCTTGTGGGTCGAGCGGACAAATTCATGGTTCTACGGGCATGGGAGCAAGTTGGACGCCGAAGGAAAAGAAATCTATAACCTAAGGCATAAAGAGAATCCTCTACCCATAGAAGATCTGAGAAGCGCAATAAAGGAATTAAAGAGGGGAGGTTCGTGCCAGATAGAGAGAACGACGAGCTCACACGCGCCCTCGGGAATAAGGAACACATAGGGCGTACACGAGCCACAAAAGGCAATCCTTCGTGGAGTATTGGGTTTGACGACACCAGAAAGAAATACCCCGATAGAAGCCGTCAATGGAAAAAGGACGTGGAGGCAGCTAAAGCAGAGAGTCAGGCAATCTGGAGGCGTCAACTTGAAGAACAGATAAAGCGGACGCAGGATGTAGCAATGCAACAGCAGGAGAAAATTAACACACTTAGCCAGCAGCTTGTGTCTACCGGCGTACCACACATGGTAGAAGGTGAAGTCGATGCTACCGGCGCTGCATATTCTCATCGGAAAAGCACCGTTGCGTCCACGCAGCTCCCGGTTGATGATGCACCGCCGATGATGCACCCGGTGGATGATATCACGGAGATGACAACCTGTGAGCTCCACGTGAAGGTCGTCAATATAACCATCAAGGCGGCGGTCGGCTATGTCTTACCAACTGGCAACGAACCAACTCACCATAGTCTTCCGGTTCCACGGGGCTACGCTGTTGTTGGGGTCGATGAAGTTGTCAACGGATTCGAGCGGGTGAAGCTTGAATTCCCTGAAGGTGAAGACGGAGAGGTGACTGAACTTGGAGAAGCCAAGAAGTTGACCGTTCTATGGCTAAAGGAATGCATTGTGCTTCCAAATCAGACGGCAATGCCATCGACTCCTCACCATTCTCCTGCGCAACAGTCTCCAGCGCGGTCGTCTCCGCCATGCATGCCATCTCCAGCGCGGTCTCCTATGCCGTGCACGTCTCCAGCGCGGTCTCCTACGCTGCCGCGTCAGCCTTCTCCGCCCACTAAGTTTTCGCCGAAACATAAAAGATCACCCAAACGTCAATGGTCACCCCTCCTGAAGGTACCAAAGGAGTTATCCAAGTTACCTTACGACTATACTCCTGAGCAAATCCAGGAAATCGGAAGGGACGAATACGAGGCGTGGAAATCGAAGCGGAAGAAGAAGAAAAAGGCAGATTTCCCCAAGACCGAAGAAGATATAGAACGAGCGTGGAAAATGGTGAAGACTCTTCATCAATCCGAGCCGAGTCTATCATCTGACTATGAACGCTCTATTCTGAAGGCACACCAGAAAATGGTGCGGTCGACGAAGAGTAGTAGCGCAAGCGGGAAAAGGGCGAAATCAGTTGCCCAGCTCGGAGAGCAGAAAAAACAATCCATCTCCCCGCTCAAATTGATTTCCAATACCTAGGTGGGGCCGAACACTAATGCTGACGAGCAAATTGATCCAGAGTTTATAGAACTGTACGGAGAAAGGGCAGCTACTGCGGGTTTTTTCATCGCTGAGTATATGCAAATAGTAGACTACTTTCCCGAAGCTGAATGTGCGTACGAATACCAGTACAGGAATCCTATCGTCAAACCCGAGGAGTTTAAGGATCTACCAACCAAAATGCGAAGAGTGCATAGTTGGTATATGGAAGCCGCTGAGAAATCTGAGGACTGGATATGTCTCGCAGTTAGAGACGAGCACTGCGGGTATGGAGATGGAATGGTTCTGATTCAATTTTCCGATTTGTTTCAGTTATTCCAGCAGCAGGCCCTCGACAAATCTATCGTTAGTGCCTATTGTCTGTAAGTACTTATTTCTCTAACTAAGTCTCTAACTAGCTCACCTCGTTCATTGCATATTCATATATATATATATATATATATATATATATATATATATATATATATATATAGTACACTTATTATATTATAATTGCAGAATGAAGATACTCGAATGCAAAAGAGGACAAATCTATGATATTGGGTTCATTGACCCACATTTTGTTAATCATAAGACTCTTGAGCTATCTCCCAAGGATACATAATATAATATTCTGAGGGCAATAAGGTTTCAACAACACAGACGGGAAATACTATTTCCTTACAACTTCGGGTGAGTGTTACTGTGTTGTACACATTCTGTTTTCCTTACTCGATGTTCAGTGTATAATTGATGAGTTCTGTGTGCGCAGCTTCCACTATATTCTGCTAATTTTCCAAGTTGACAAAGGAAAAGTACTAGTAATGGACCCAAAACGTAAACCCCTAGAGATGTGGGCTTCCATGCAGGAAATGATCCAGCGTTAATTTCAATATTTATTAATTTTAGTCTTTATATATGGCACTATATCGACTACTTTGTTTCATTTTCGGATATCAAGTAATTACTAACTCTTTTTATTCTTTTTCTTTCTCGGGCAGCGTTTGGAAGAGGTTCACAAAAAAGTCTCCCGGTGAATGGAAATCAGAGATTACATTTGATATTGTGGAAGTAAGTACTACTATCTAGATCCGCGCATCTCCTTGATTCTAGTGTCGATACCATTATCATGGCTGGTTGATTATTATTTTGATTGAAACCATGTTCTCGTAAAGTGCTTGCAACAGGGAGACGGGAATCACTTGTGTGGATACTATGTCTGCGAGTTCATTCGTCAGACGACCTGTCCCAAGGGCAGAGATTTAAACCACCTTCATGTACGTCAGTCTTCAATTTTTCTTATTACCATCTATTTTAGTTACTTAGTTTCATTAATATATATTGACCACTCTTCTTTATATTAGATCAAACAGCTCCGGGACGGTCTTGTACCAAGGGACCGCATACGAGAAATTCAGGAGGAAATTGCGGGCTTCTTAGATGCAGAGGTCCTAAATGTAAATGGAGAGTACTATAGCGCCGGTTGGAACTGAATTTAATTTTGTAATTCATTCCATCGTTCATGTAATATGCTCGATATACTTAGCTTCTGTAATATAAGTGTTCCTTCTTTTGCTATATATATGTATTAATTATTCACTCGTGGGATCCGGGAGGTCCGGGAAGGGGCCACCGAGGCTCCTCTCTTCTCGTGGGATCCGGGAGGTCCGGGGAAGGGCCACCGGGCTCCTCTCTTCTCCTGGGATCCGGGAGGTCCGGGGAGGGGTCACCAAGGCTCCTTATCAGTGTGTAGTGACAGGGGTATCGTAAAATCAAATTGACCGCAAAACAGAAAATAAAAAGAAAAACAATAAAGAGAAAAAAAAACTCTGCCGCGGCAGAGAAAATGGCAAAACTGCTGCTGCGGCAGAGTAGTCATTCATCTCGGTTCGTGTTAAGAACCGGGACGAATGCCCCTGTCCAGGTTCGCCACGTGGTCAGCCCCATTTGTCCCGGGTCCTGTCACAACCGGGACCAATGGGGAGGGGGGCATTTGTCCCGGCTGGCCCATCCCGGTTGCACAACCGGGACAAATAGCCCTTACGAACCGGGCCTAATGCCCCTATTTCCACTATTGATTGCAGCAAATTACTCTCCTAGCTTTTATTTTTCATGTACACCAAACTGAAGTGTAATATTTTCCTGTATCAGTACCGTCGTTTCCTTTCCGAACTGCATGAAGTCTCATGGTTCTACCATTATTTAAATCCTCATTAGACATCTACGTACTTCATAGTAAATTAGATTCCTATGTGACCCTTTTCTTGCGATGACTGATTTGAACAGGAGAAATTGGATTATATTCTACCAAACAACTAGATGATGCAATTGGTGCCTTTGTTTACCTATAGCAGTTATCATATATGTACCAAGATATCATTCTATGGGAAATACACATCGATGGAGTAACCTTCTGATTCCTACGTGGTTCCCCACTGTAGCTATGATTAATTGGTATGAGAGATTTGATTGTGTTCTTCAGAGCAGCTAGAAGAGGGAATTGGTGTTTTCCTTTCAAAGGTGTAGTTTTTTTGTTAGTGAATCAAAATTTATACTGTAACGTCTAATTTGATACGTGGAATTTTTTTTATGTCAGTGCTTCAGTCAGTTTAGCACCTTGCAAGCAACGACAACATATTCATCGTCTTATATTATGGTCATACTTATGCTATATTTTGCATATATGAAACTCGTTGTTCATTTCAGCGGCAACGCGCGGGGTATCTACTAGTTATCATTTATGCTAAGGATGCGCTGATTTGGTGATTTTTTTTTCTATTTGCAGTATAACGGCCCGCGCATTATGTGCTCTGCAATTTCAAGTTCTACCGGATGTACATAGGTGTTACTGTATGTTCATAGTTTTATTTACAATATGGCACCAGAAATGTTTCCCCGATCACTTAAAAAGACAAAATATGAAATCACACATGCATTACACATATATTATTGATAGTGTGTAGAAAACATAAGTTAGGTTGAGATTATTTCTATGTGAGTAATCCGTAATCAAATTTTGTACATATCTATTCAGTTGTAATAACAAATATTCTACTAGTCGAAGTTTTATTTACAGTATGGTAAGATAAATGTTTCCTTTCTAATCATAAATAGTTGAATATAATATGTGGGTGTGCATGGCACGTACATTGTTGATAAAAAAACACAACTTAAGTTGTTTTATGTTTTGATGAAGTCGTCCTTACTCAAATTTCATAGTTGCTCCCGCCATCCTAAACTATAAGACGTGATATTTTTATAATGATCTTTGATACTCGACTTTGACGCTAATATATACAAAATTATATGGATTAGAATGTGTAAATGGTATCGTTGGATTCGTCTTGCAAAATTAATTCATTTCATATATATTTATGCTACTTTTGTGTATATATATCATAAGTATAAATCATGGTTAAAGTTATAAGACATTGACTAGCGAAATTTCATGGCGCCTTATATTTTGGGATGGAGGGAGTATTTATTAAGATGGTACAAACTCGAGTCGGACACAAATGAAAAAAAAAAGATTTTCCTTTCTGGTTCAGTAATATTATGCATATTTATGTTGCCAATGCGATGCCCTCCATATGAACTGGAATTGGACTGACGCCAAACAGGTTCATGCTCATCTTTCTCGTGAGTTAAACACTCTTACGCAAGGATTCATGCCCTATAATTTGGGTTTTGGTGCACCAATTCACAAATAGTTTATTGGCGCTCAACATAAGCAAACATGTTCCAACACCATATCCAGAAAGCAAAATTCATACCACAAATATGATTCATCAATACCTCAAGAACTGGCCGCCTAAGTTTACATCAGTTAGATCACTATAAAAAACAACAAAGGGAAATCTTTTAATTCTAGAGATCTTACTAGAATAATTGGGACCAAATTTCTCCATTCATAAAATCAAACTCTCCATTGAGTAGAAGACTCTTAGAACTTTGCACTTGGGCCGTAGTCCACGGCCCAAATAGAAATTTCGTAAATCTTTTTGGCCCGCATAGCAAGAGATGAGACTAAATCTTAGTTGCACATTTGTAGTCTACTAGGAGTTGCGTCATCTTATAAGTTGAGCTCTTCTACCCTATATAGAATGAGTTGGTGAGAATGTGAGGAGAGAAATACCACACGCGCGCTCCTTCTCCGCCGCCCTCGCCACAGCTTGTCATGACACGACACGACACGACACGACACGGCACTCCGTGTCAAGTTTCGTGAATAAGCCGAGCCAAGGAAACATCTATGCACCTTGCCTATATTTTCAGTGGTTGGGAAAAAATAATTATTCATTAATTAGTAATTAACAGATGCGTCAATCACTATGCCGTTTCTGATTCTTTTGGATTACGGGCGGTATATGAAGTGACTCGGACGTGGGGTTACTCCCACGTTTTACGTGACTCACAATATACAGTCTGGCAGATGTCTATCCTAGCCGCCGCCACAATATATTGTTTGCATCGTTCTAGAGCACTTTATTTTCACATAAGTCTTCTCCATCCTTTCTTCCGGCGTTCACCGCGAGAAGAGATACCATGCCTGCGGAATCCCACCTCTTGTGATTTTGTACGGGAGAGGGGCCATCAGATTTTGGGGAGCGTACTCGTCGGACTGCCGGTAGCGATTACTTCACCAACGACGACTTCTTTCTCGACCTCGGCAACCTCTTCATCGATGACACGGCTGATAACGCCATCGGATCGACTCTTGCTGCTTCGTAGGTAATTTTGTCCTCCCTGTACGAGATCTTGCTAGAACTTCTATGTCTAGAGTTTGGTGTAGATCGGATATGTTCATCTACTATATTATATATTGGTATCATTCATGATTTATTTATTGTTTATTCAGATTAAATCATGCAGTAATTTATTAATATATTCAACAAATATTACGCCAGTAATGCGCATTAATTATACATTAAACGTAATTCGTAAAGGCTAGTTCCCCACAAAAAAAAAGCAAACTAAGGGGGTTCAGATGGCTGTGGAATACAACATCTAGGAGGACCTCTACCTATGAGCTTGGCCTGCAGGATGTTCACCTCTTCTCGAAGTGTGATGTTCTCTTTCAACACGACTTTAAGGTTCTCGACCAACCCGTCGGCATGCTTCCTCGTGGCTTCAAAATCACAGTGGATTTCCATATAGCAAGATAAGGCATGGTCCCTCAACCTCTAGAATAAGGCACTCACAACGGATATGGCTGATTTCCTTGAGAAGCTTGACCTCCCGGGGGCAAGCATCATCACCTGTTGAGGGATGGAGACGAAAAATCTTATAAAAACTAATTACTCGTAAGAAATAGCCTAATATAGCACAACAATGTCCTGAATTACACGTACATCTACTTACCATAACCTTCCTGTGACTGAGGGCCTCTTCGATGGCTGTCTCCTTTGACATGACCGGAGTCTCTCCCCCTATCGTAGGAGTTTTCAGTTTTGTATACATGCAAAAAAAGGGAGAGATCAAGACAAAAAGGAAGAGCGATAAATAGAAGCGATGTATCCAGTGCTCGCGGGGTTCCCACCTTAAAAGGTGTCCATTGGTGTTTTGGTTCCATTTTGTCATAAACTCTTAGAACAACATGCAAAATTGCACGAACTTTGGGCGATATACGGCTCACTCTATCAGTTGAAACTTTGTAATTTTAATCTTTATTACTAAACAATTATCTTATTATATATTGTTGATTTTGCAAAATTTAACACAACATTTATGAGGCTACTTGTTAGTACCAAATTTATTTTACTAGAATGAATTCTCATTAAGGCTAAGGATACAACAATTTAGGGTTATTTTTCTATTTACAATATCTCAACCTGCACCTTACGTATTTAGCACTTTCAAGTTCTAATGAGTGTACATAGATCTCATTGTTAATTCATAGTTTTCCTTATAATATGGAAACATAAATGTTTCTTTGTTGATTCTCAAAAACTGAATATGATATGCAGACATGCATTGCACATACATTGTTCATAGTGTGTAGAAAACACAAGTTAGGTTTAGATATTTCTATGTGATTCATACTTAATTAAAATTCATAATTATATATTTAATTATAAGAACAAATGTGTACTCGTTCTTTTATTTATAATATGATAACATTGATGTTTCCGTGATAACACAAGTGAGGTAAACAAATATTTTTATGTGAATTTTCGGTAATGAAATTTCATAATTATCTATTCATATGTTAAGAACTGGAATGGCACACAAAAGGAACACTGTAGTTTCCTTTTTTGTTCTAGAATCATATGCACATTTATTTGGCCATGTGATGCCCTCCATATGGATTGGAATGGGACTAACTAAAAACATGTTCTTGGTCATCTTTCGCATGAGCCAAACATGCAAAAAGCTTCCACCGGGATTCAAGGCCTAGAAAACTCGGAACTTAGTGCCCATAATGCTCAAAGATTTTATTGGTGCTCAACATAAACAAACATGCATGCACCAACACACATATCAATTGAGGAAAATCCATACTTGGGTAAAGACCTCGAGAACTGCCTGCCTAAGTTTAAATCAGTAAGATCACTATTAGGAAACAACAAAGGGTAGTATTTTGATTCCAGAGAGCTTACAGTAAAATTGGGACCAAACTCCTCCATTCATAAAAACTAAATTGCAATTGAGTACAAGCCTACACCATTAAGGCACATTATACATAAATGGTAGTCGTGAACGCTAGTTCTTCCACGACAAAATTCAAACTAAGAGGAGCCATATGGATGTGGAATACAACATCTACAAGGACCTCATCCTATGAGCTTGTCCTCCATGGTCTTCACTCCTTCCTGAAGCGTGTTTTTATCCTTCGGGATGACCTTGAGGTTCTAGTATAACTCGTTTGCATGTTTCCTCGTGGCTTCAACATCACGGAGTACTTGCACAAAGCGAGATAAGACCTCTCTCTCTCTCTCGATAATGGTCACGCTTGACAGGACAGAAATATCTTCCCCTCTCGTAGGAGTTTGCAGTATTGCACACATGAAAAAAATTGGGAGAGAGAAAGACGAATAAAATCTTTGAGCATAAAGGCTGTCGTTAGTATTTCGTTTCCCAATCGTCATAAATACTTAGTACAATCTGTAAAATCGACATGTGTGATATATGTCCCACGTAATTAGTT
The DNA here is from genome assembly GCA_028641055.1 of Alopecurus myosuroides. Taxonomy (NCBI): domain Eukaryota; kingdom Viridiplantae; phylum Streptophyta; class Magnoliopsida; order Poales; family Poaceae; genus Alopecurus; species Alopecurus myosuroides. The sequence goes on from CM054060.1 coordinate 325,994,814, forward strand.
GGAACTCGTAAATTAAACTTTATTCCTAACTTACTCGCGTACTATATCTTCTCAATTTTGCAAAAATTTAATATTGAGGCAACTTGTGAGTTACAATATTATTTTCCTATAATTATCATGAATGCTGATTTGATAGATTTTTCTATTTGCAATATCTCGCCTCACGCATTATGTGTTATGCAATTTCAAGTTCTACCTAATGTATCTAGGTGTTAGTGTAAATTCATAGTTTTATTTACAGTATGGCACCATAAATGTTTATTTGACAATTTAAGAGAACTAAATATGATATGCACACATTCATTGCACATATATTACTGATAGTGTGTAGAAAACACAAGTTAGGGATCGATTATTTCTATGTGAGTAATCCTTAGTAAAATTTTGTACTTATCTATTTGCAACGACAAAATTTCTACCCATAGTTTTCTTTACAATATGGTAACATAAATGTTTCCTTTCTAACCACAAATAATTTAATATGATATTTTGTGTGCATTGCACATACGTTGTTGATAGAAAACACATCTTAGGTTGAGATATCTTTTGATGGGAGCCCTCCGTAAACAAATTTCATAATTATTCATTAAATTGTTGAGAAAGAGAAAGGAAATGGGAAACAAATGGAAAAAATGAGTTGGCTTTTTTGTTAGGGAATCTTACGCAGATTTCTTTGAAAAATGTGACGACCTCCATATGAACTGAAATGGGACTAATTATGAATGAAACACACAACACTCTTCCGCAAGGATTCGTGTCCTAGAATTCGGGTCTCAGTGCCCTGAATGCAAAACGATTTATTTTGGCGCTCAACTTAAAAATATAGGCCCTAACACCCATATCCAGTAAGTAAAATTCATACCCCAACCATGATTGGTCAAGACCTTGAGAATTGCCCGCCTAAGCTTACATCGGTCGGATCACAATCACTAAACATCAAAGGGAAGTCTATGTATTCCAGAGATCTTACAACAAAATTGGGAGCAAATTCCTGCATTATAAAAATTAACTCTCCATTACTTACAAGCCTACACCGGCAAGGATGAATATTCTTCATAAAATATAAGCCTTGAAGGAAAATTCTCCAATGTTTAAAGGCAAACTAAGTCGGACCATATGGCCGTGAAACACAACATCTTAGAGGATCATCCCGCGATCTTGGACTTAGGGGTCTTCACATCTTCTATAATTGTGTTTTTCTCCTTCAGCACGACTTTGAGGTTCTCGACCAATTAAATGAATATACAACTACTCATGCACTTTCACTGCCGCCAAGGGATTTGACGACCGCACTAGGTGAATCTCGGTAGATCTTGAGGAGACACTAGCTTTAGATTATGGTTGTACGACACCCCAATGTGGTGGTGATTTCTAGCGGCAGGATGAGGAGCCGATGTGTGAATTAAAGAACAAAGAAGATAAAAACGATGAAAGGTCTGTACGAAATTCAATGGTGGACATTGTTTCAGTATTTTTGAAGCAACGTTGGACATGGGTACCTTCTAGAAATGTTAATGTTCAATTCATTCCTAATTTTGTAATTCGAGTACCTTTCTCTGGTATCACTATCACTTTTTGTTGCTTCCTCCACAAATCTCCACTCGCATAGTTACCAGGGACTCCTAAATTTGCAAAACGAAACCTAACCTCCTATACTCCTCCCCCACCCTGACGTCGATTGATAGGGTTTCCATCATGGTCCCACCGGTGCCGCACCTTCCTGATGAGACCCGCTAGGAGATCTTCCTCCGCCTTCCTACATGGTCTGAATTTGCCCGTGCTGCAACCGCCCACCCCTCTTTTCACCATATCACCGCCAGGCGCTGTTTCCTCCGTTGCTTCCGCAAACTCCAGCTGCCACGTGGATTCCACCCTTCCGAGGCGCCCCACCCCTCTGCACCACTCGGCCATGCTCTATTCGTGGCTGCTGATTTCACCTACTCCTTTGTTCCAGCGCTTGACAGGGAGTACTAGATCCCGCTTGACATCCGCGATGGCCATGTCCTCCTTGAGGACCGCCGTCTATGTCCAAGGATCTAAAAAAACCTTGCGGTGTGTTATTCATTGTCATGGCGCTATATATGTGCTTCTACTGCCCATATCTGAGAACTTGAAATGGAAGCATCCATTCCTTTTTCAAATTAAGCACATACTTGCTGCGATTGGAGAGGATGAGGATGCGTCAGTCAAAGTTATATTCTTAGAAAACTATACAAACAAGTTGGTTGTGTTTGTATTCTCATCTTTCACCCAAAAATGATGTTTAGTTTCATGTGCTAGCTGGAGTTCTTTGGACATTGATTGTTCCATCGGGTGGCATAATGATTACTATTTGGGATGCAACGATGTTTCTTGTTTAAACTGCATTCGTGGGTGCTTCTACTCGGCTTTTCTTGGGAGGATAAGTTTCTTATGCTGGACACACGAACAATAGCTTTTTTCTACTAAAGATGATTTAAATGATCACTAATGGTTCTTGGTAATACGACAGGATGAGGATCCGATATGGTGGTGAGTTCTAGCGGCAGGATGAGGAGCCGATGTGTTAATTAAAGAACAAAGAAGGTAAAAACCATGAAAGGTCTTTAGGAACTTCAACGGTGGACATGGTTTCAGTATTTTTGAAGCAACGTTGGACATGGGTACCTGCTAGAGATGTTAATGTTCAGTTTGTTCCTAATTTAGTAATTCGAGTACCTTTCTCTCGTATCACTGTCACTTTTTTTTGCTTCCTCCACAAACCTCCACTCGCCTAGTTACTAGCGACTCCTAAATCTGCAAAACAAAACCTAACCTCCTATACTCCTCCCCCACCCTAACATCTATTGATAGGGTTTCCATCATGGTCCCACTAGTGCCGCACCTTCCTGATGAGATCCGCGAGGAGATCTTCCTCCGCCTTCCTACATCGTCTGAATTTGCCTGTGCCGCAACCGCCCACCCTTCTTTTCACCATATGATCACCATGCGTTCTTTCCTCCGTTGCTTCCGCAAACTCCACCTGCCACGTGGATTCCACCCTTCCGAGGCGCCCCACCCCTGTGCACCACTCGGTCGTGCTCTTGTCGTGGCTACTGATTTCACCTATTCCTTTGTTCCAGCGCCTGACAGGGAGTACTAGATCACGCTTGACATCCGCGATGGCCATGTCCTCCTTGAGGACCGCCGTCTATGTCCAAGTATCTAAAAAAACCTTGCGGTGTGTGATCCATTGTCATGGCGCTATATATGTGCTTCTACCGCCCATCCCTGAGAACTTGAAATGGAAGCATCCATTCCTTTTTCAAATTAAGCCCATACTTGCTGGTTGGAGATGATGAGGATGAGACGTCAGTCAAAGTTATATGCTTAGAAAACTATACAAACAAGTTGGTTGTGTTTGTATAATCATCTTTCACCCAAAAATGATGTTTAGTTTCATGTGCTAGCTGGAGTTCTTTGGACATTGATTGTTCCATCGGGTGGCATAACGATTTCTATTTGGGAAGCAGCGATGTTTCTTGTTTGAACTGCATTCGTGGGTGCTTCTACTCGGTTTCCCTTGGGAGGATAAGTTCCTTATGCTGGACACATGAACAATAACTTTTTTCTACTAAAGATGATTTAAATGATCAGCATTGGTTCTTGGTAATGAACTAATAAAAACAAGTAGGACCATATGTCCATGTTAAATTCTTGCTAATGCATGCATGGTTTCATTTTCTAAAATACACAAAATATGCCGATAATGCGCTGATCCAAAAAAAATCTCATTAATTCATGGTTACTACATGAATCTAAAAATTTATTTTTAGCACATCCTAAAATTCTTGGTACTGCAATTACCAGATCAGATTTTCTGGTTAATCCACCAAGTGTTTCTTTGAAATAAATCGCTGTTTGTGTGAAATAAAATCTTGGTACTCTCTCTCTCTCTTGGCTGAATTCCTCAAGAAGCTTGACCTTCGGGGAGAGCAACATCACCTACTGGAGGATGAAGACTAAGGGAATTATACAAAAACTAAATCATTCTAAGAAACTTTCTTAGGATAGCATGACAATGTCCTGGATTATACACACATCAACTTACCATATAATCCTTGGGAGGAAAGAGCTGGACACTTTTCTTGATGATGGTCACGTTTGACAGGACCGAAATATCTTCCCCTCTCGTAGGAGTTTGTAGTATAGCACACATGAAAAAAATGGGGGAGAGAAAGATGAATAGGAAGGGGCATAAATAGGAGCGACGTGTCCAATACTATTGGGTTTACCCTTATAAAGGCAGTCGTTAGTATTTTGTTTCCCAATCGTCATAAATACTTAGTACAACCTGTAAAATCGACATGTGTGATGTATGTCCCACGTAATTTGTTGGAACACGTAAATTAAACTTTATTGCTAACTTACTCGCATATTATATCTTCCCCATTTTGCAAAATTTAACATTGAGGCAACTTCTGTGTAACAATATTATTTTACTATAATTATCATGAATGCTGATTTGATAGATTTTTCTATTTGTAATATCTCGCCTCACGCATTATGTGTTCTGCAATTTCAAGTTCTACCTAATGTATCTAGGTTTTAGTGTAAATTCATAGTTTTATTTACAGTATGGCACAATAAATGTTTATTTTATATTTTAAGAGAACTAAATATGATATGCACACATTCATTGCACATATATTACTGATAGTGTGTAGAAAACACAAGTTAGGGATCGATTATTTGTATGTGAGTACTCCTTAATAAAATTTTGTACTTATCTATTTGCATCGACAAAATTTCTACCCATAGTTTTATTTACAATATGGTAACATAAATGTTTCCTTTCTAACCACAAATAATTTAATATGATATTTGGTGTGCATTGCACGTAAGTTGTTGATAGAAAACACATCTTAGGTTCAGACATATTTTGATGGTAATTTTTTTTCATAATTATTCATTAAATTTTAGAAAGGGAATGGGAAACAAATGGAAAAAATGAGTTGGATTTTTGTTAGGGAATCTTACGCAGATTTCTTTGAAAAATGTGACGACCTCCATATGAACTGAAATGGGACGGTTCATGGTCATCTTTCGTATGAATCAAACACACAACACTCTTCCGCAAGGATTCGAGTCCTAGAACTCGGGTCTCAGTGCCCACAATGCAAAACGATTTATTTTGATGCTCAACTTTAAAAAAATAGGCCCTAACACCCATATCGAGTAAGTAAAATTCATACCCCAACCATGATTGGTCAAGACCTAGATAATTGCCCGCCTAAGCTTACATCGGTCGGATCACAATAACTAAACATCAAAGGGAAGTCTATGGATTCCAGAGATCTTACAACAAAATTGGGAGCAAATTCATTCATTATAAAAATTAACTCTCCCTTACTTACAAGACTACACCGGCAAGGATGAATATTGTACATAAAAGATAAGCCTTGAAAGAAAATTCTCCAATGTTTAAAGGCAAACTAAGTAGGACCATATGGCCTCGAAACACAACATCTTAGATGACATCATCCCGCGATCTTGGACTTAGGGGTCTTCACATCTTCTATAATTGGGTTTTTCTCCTTCAACACGACTTTGAGGTTCTCGACCAATTAAATGAGAATACAACTACTCTTGCTCTTTCACTGCCACCAAGGGATTTGATGGCCGCACGAGGTGAATCTCGGTAGATCTTGAGGACACACTAGCTTTAGATTATGGTTGTACGACACCCCAATGTGGTGTTGAGTTCTAGCGGCAGGATGACGAGCCGGTGTGTGAATTAAAGAACAAAGAAGATGAAAACGATGAAAGGTCTGTACGAAATTCAATGGTGGACATGGTTTCAGTATGTTTGAAGCAACGTTGGAGATGGGCACCTTATAGAAATGTTAATGTTCAATTCATTCCTAATTTAGTAATTTGAGTACCTTCTCTGGTATCACTGTCACTTTTTGTTGCTTCCTCCACAAATCTCCACTCGCATAGTTACCAGGACTCCTAAATTTGCAAAACGAAACCTAACCTCCTATACTCCTCCCCCACCCTGACGTCGATTGATAGGGTTTCCATCATGGTCCCACTGGTGCCGCACCTTCCTGATGAGATCCACGAGGAGATCTTCCTCTGCCTTCCTACACCGTCTGAATTTGCCCGTGCCGCAACCGCCCACCCCTCTTTTCACCATATCATCGCTAGACGCTCTTTCCTCCGTTGCTTCCGCAAACTCCACCTGACTCGTGGATTCCACCCTTCCGAGGCGCCCCACCCCTCTGCACCACTCATCCGTGCTCTTGTCGTGGCTGCTGATTTCACCTATTCCTTTGTTCCAGCGCCTGACAGTGTGTACTAGATCCCGCTTTACATCCGCGATGGCCATGTTCTCCATGAAGACCGTCGTCTATGTCCAAGGATCTAAAAAACCCTTGCGGTGTGTGATCCATTGTCATGGCGCTATATATGTGCTTCTACCGCCCATCCCTGAGAACTTGAAATGGAAGCATCCATTCCTTTTTCAAATTAAGCCCATACTTGCTGCGATTGGAGAGGATGATGATGAGACGTCAGTCAAAGTTATATGCTTAGCAAACTATACAAACAAGTTGGTTGTGTTTGTATTCTCATCTTTCACCCAAAAATGATGTTTAGTTTCATGTGCTAGCTGGAGTTCTTTGGACATTGATTGTTCCATCGGGTGGCATAACGATTCCTATTTGGGATGCAGCGATGTTTCTTGTTTAAAATGCATTCGTGGGTGCTTCTACTCGACTTACCTTGGGAGGATAAGTTGCTTATGCTGGACACACGAACAATAGCTTTTTTCTACTAAATATGATTTAAATGATCACTACTGGTTCTTGGTAATACAACAGAATGAGGAGCCGATATGGTGGTGAGTTCTAGCGGCAGGATGAGGTGCCGATGTGTGAATTAAAGAACAAAGAAGATAAAAACGACGAAAGGTCTGTATGAAATTCAATGGTGGACATGGTTTCAGTATTTTTGAAGCAACGTTGGACATGGGTACCTGCTAGAGATGTTAATGTTCAATTCATTCCTAATTTAGTAATTCGAGTACCTTTCTCTAGTATCACTGTCACTTTTTGTTGCTTCCGCCACAAATTTCCACTCGCATAGTTACCAGCGACTCCTAAATCTGAAACCTAACCTCCTATACTCCCCCCCACCCTGACGTCGATTCATAGGGTTTCCATCATGGTCCCACTGGTGCCGCACCTTCCTGATGAGATCCGCGAGGATATCTTCCTCCGTCTTCCTACACCGTCTGAATTTTCCCGTGCCGCAACGGCACACCCCTCTTTTCACCATATCATCGCCAGACGCTCTTTCCTCCGCTGCTTCCGCAAACTCCACCTGCCATGGGGATTCCACCCTTCCGAGGCGCCCCACCCCTCTGCACCACTCGGCCGTGCTCTTGTCGTGGCTGCTGATTTCACCTATTCGTTTGTTCCAGCCCTTGACAGGGAGTACTAGATCCCGCTTGACATCCGCGATGGCCATGTCCTCCTTGAGGACCGCCGTCTATGTACAAGGATCTAAAAAAAACCTTGCGGTGTGTGATCCATTGTCATGGCGCTATATATGTGCTTCTACCGCCCATCCCCGAGAACTTGAAATGGAAGCACCCATTCCTTTTTCAAATTAAGCCCATACTTGCTGCGATTGGAGAGGATGAGGATGAGACGTCAGTCCAAGTTATATGCTTAGCAAACTATACAAACAAGTTGGTTGTGTTTGTATTCTCATCTTTCACCCAAAAATGATGTTTAGTTTCATGTGCTAGCTAGAGTTCTTTGGACATTGATTGTTTCATCAGGTGGCATAACGATTCCTATTCGGGATGCAACGATGTTTCTTGTTTGAACTGCATTCTTGGGTGCCTACTTGGATTCCCTTTGGAGGATAAGTTGCGTATGCTGGACACACACTAACAATAGCTTTTTTCTACTAAAGATGATTTAAATGATAAGCATTGGTTCTTGGTAATACGACAGGATGAGGAGCCGATGTGGTGGTGAGTTCTAGCGGCAGGATGAGGAGCCGATGTGTGAATTAAAGAACAAAGAAGGTAAAAACCATGAAAGGTCTGTAGGAACTTCAATGGTGGACATGGTTTCAGTATTTTTGAAGAAACGTTGGACATGGTACCTGCTAGAGATGTTAATTTTCAATTTGTTCCTAATTTAGTAATTCGAGTACCTTTCTCTCGTATCACTGTCACTTTTTGTTGCTTCCTCCACAAACCTCCACTCGCCTAGTTACTAGCGACTCCGAAATCTGCAAAACAAAACCTAACCTCCTATACTCCTCCCCCACCCTGACGTCGATTGATAGGGTTTCCATCATGGTCCCACTAGTGCCGCACCTTCCTGATGAGATCCGCGAGGAGATCTTCCTCCGCCTTCCTACATCGTCTGAATTTGCCTGTGCCGCAACCGCCCACCCCTCTTTTCACCATATCATCGCCAGGCGTTCTTTCCTCCGTTGCTTCCGCAAACTCCACCTGCCACGTGTATTCCACCCTTCCGAGGCACCCCACCCCCGTGCACCACTCGGTCGTGCTCTTGTCGTGGCTGCTGATTTCACCTATTCCTTTGTTCCAGCGCCTGACAGGGAGTACTAGATCACACTTGACATCCGCGATGGCCATGTCCTCCTTGAGGACCGCCGTCTATGTCCAAGGATCTAAAAAAACCTTGCGGTGTGTGATCCATTGTCATGGCGCTATATATGTGCTTCTACCGCCCATCCCTGAGAACTTGAAATGGAAGCATCCATTCCTTTTTCAAATTAAGCCCATACTTTCTGTGATTGGAGATGATGAGGATGAGACGTCAGTCAAAGTTATATGCTTAGCAAAATATACAAACAAGTTGGTTGTGTTTTTATAATCATCTTTCACCCAAAAATGATGTTTAGTTTCATGTGCTAGCTGGAGTTCTTTGGACATTGATTGTTCCATCGGGTGGCATAACGATTCCTATTTGGGATGCAACGATGTTTCTTGTTTGAACTGCATTCGTGGGTGCTTCTACTCGGTTTCCCTTGGGAGGATAAGTTTCTTATGCTGGACAAACGAACAATAACTTTTTTCTACTAAAGATGATTTAAATGATCAGTATTGGTTCTTGGTAATGATCTAATAAAAACAAGTAGGACCATATATATGTCCATGTTAAATTCTTGCTAATTCATGCATGGTTTCATTTTCTAAAATACACAAAATATGCCGATAATGCGCTGATCCAAAAAAATCTCATTAATTCATGGTTACTACATGAATCTAAAAATTTATTGTTAGTACATCCCAAAATACTTGGTACTGCAATTACCAGATCAGATTTTCTGGTTAATCCACCAAGTGTTTCTTTGAAATAAATCGCTGTTTGTGTGAAATAAATTCTTGGTACTCTCTCTCTCTCTCTTGGCTGAATTCCTCAAGAAGCTTGACCTTCGGGGAGAGCAACATCACCTACTGGAGGATGAAGACTAAGGGAATTATACAAAAACTAAATCATTCTAAGCAACTATCTTAGGATAGCATGACAATGTCCTGGATTACACACACATCAACTTACCATATACTCCTTGTGAGGAAAGGGCTGGACACTTTTCTTGATGATGGTCACGTTTGACAGGACCGAAATATCTTCCCCTCTCGTAGGAGTTTGCAGTATTGCACACATGAAAAAAATTGGGAGAGAGAAAGACGAAGAGGAAGGGCCATAAATAGGAGCAATGTGTCCAATACTATTGGGTTTCCCCTTATAAAGGTTGTCGTTAGTATTTCGTTTCCCAATCGTCATAAATACTTAGTACAACCTGTAAAATCGACATGTGTGATATATGTCCCACGTAATTAGTTGGAACTCGTAAATTAAACTTTATTGCTAACTTACTCGCATACTATATCTTCTCAATTTTGCAAAATTTAATATTGCGGCAACTTGTGAGTTACAATATTATTTTACTATAATTATCATGAATGCTGATTTGATAGATTTTTCTATTTGCAATATCTCGCCTCACACATTAAGTATTATGCAATTTCAAGTTCTACCTAATGTATCTAGGTTTTAGTGTAAATTCATAGTTTTATTTACAGTATGGCACCATAAATGTTTATTTGACAATTTAAGAGAACTAAATATGATATGCACACATTCATTGCACATATATTACAGATAGTGTGTAGAAAACACAAGTCAGGGATCGATTATTTCTATGTGAGTAATCCTTAGTAAAAAAAATTGTACTTATCTATTTGCAACGACAAAATTTCTACCCATAGTTTTCTATACAATATGGTAACATAAATGTTTCCTTTCTAACCACAAATAATTTAATATGATATTTAGTGTGCATTGCACGTACGTTGTTGATAGAAAACACATCTTAGGTCGAGATATCTTTTGATGGGAGCCCTCCGTACACAAATTTCATAATTATTCATTAAATTGTTGAGAAAGCAAATGGGAAACAAATGGAAAAAATGAGTTGGCTTTTTTGTTAGGGAATCTTACGCAGATTTCTTTGAAAAATGTGACGACCTCCATATGAACTGAAATGGGACTAAGTATGAATCAAACACACAACACTCTTCCGCAAGGATTCGAGTCCTAGAACTCGGGTCTCAGTGCCCTCAATGCAAAACGATTTATTTTTGCGCTCAACTTAAAAATATAGGCCCTAACATCCATATTGAGTAAGTAAAATTCATACCCCAACCATGATTTGTCAAAACCTTGAGAATTGCCCGCCTAAGCTTACATCGGTCGGATCACAATCACTAAACATCAAAGGGAAGTCTATGGATTCCAGAGATCTTACAACAAAATTGGGAGCAAATTCCTGCATTATAAAAATTAACTCTCCATTACTTACAAGCCTACACCAGCAAGGATGAATATTCTACATAAAAGATAAGCCTTGAAGGAAAATACTCCAATGTTTAAAGGCAAACTAAGTCGGACCATATGGCCGTGAAACACAACATCTTAGAGGACATCATCCCGCGATCATGGACTTAGGGGTCTTCACATCTTCTATAATTGTGTTTTTCTTCTTCAACACGACTTTGAGGTTCTCCACCAATTAAATGAATATACAACTACTCATGCACTTTCACTGCCGCCAAGGGATTTGACGACCGCACTAGGTGAATCTCAGTAGATCTTGAGGAGACACTAGCTTTAGATTATGGTTGTACGACACCCCAATGTGGTGGTGAGTTGTAGCGGCAGGATGAGGAGCCGGTGTGTGAATTAAAGAACAAAGAAGATAAAAACGATGAAAGGTCTGTACGAAATTCAATGGTGGACATGGTTTCAGTATTGTTGAAGCAACGTTGGACATGGGTACCTTCTAGAAATGTTAATGTTCAATTCATTCCTAATTTAGTAATTCGAGTACCTTTCTCTGGTATCATTGTCACTTTTTGTTGCTTCCGCCACAAATCTCCACTCGCATAGGTACCAGGGACTCCTAAATTTGCAAAACGAAACCTAACCTCCTATACTCCTCCCCCACCCTGACGTCGATTGATAGGGTTTCCATCATGGTCCCATTGGTGCCGCACCTTCCTGATGAGACCCGCAAGGAGATCTTCCTCCGCCTTCCTACATGGTCTGAATTTGCCCGTGCCGCAACCGCCCACCCCTCTTTTCACCATATCACCGCCAGGCGCTGTTTCCTCCATTGCTTCCGCAAACTCCAGCGACCACGTGGATTCCACCCTTCCGAGGCGCCCCACCCCTCTGCACCACTCGGCCATGCTCTTGTCGTGGCTGCTGATTTCACCTATTCCTTTGTTCCTGCGCTTGACAGAGAGTACTAGATCCCGCTTGACATCCGCGATGGCCATGTCCTCCTTGAGGACCGCCGTCTATGTCCAAGGATCTAAAAAAACCTTTCGGTGTGTGATCCATTGTCATGGCGCTATATATGTGCTTCTACTGCCCATATCTGAGAACTTGAAATGGAAGCATCCATTCGTTTTTCAAATTAAGCACATACTTGCTGCGATTGGAGAGGATGAGGATGCGTCAGTCAAAGTTATATGCTTAGAAAACTATACAAACAAGTTGGTTGTGTTTGTATTCTCATCTTTCACCCAAAAATGATGTTTAGTTTCATGTGCTAGCTGGAGTTCTTTGGACATTGATTGTTTCATCAGGTGGCATAACGATTCCTATTTGGGATGCAACGATGTTTCTTGTTTGAACTGCATTCGTGGGTGCCTACTTGGATTCCCTTTGGAGGATAAGTTGCGTATGCTGGGCACACACTAACAATAGCTTTTTTCTACTAAAGATGATTTAAATGATAAGTATTTGTTCTTGGTAATACGACAGGATGAGGAGCCGATGTGGTGGTGAGTTCTAGCGGCAGGATGAGGAGCCGATGTGTGAATTAAAGAACAAAGAAGGTAAAAACCATGAAAGGTCTGTAGGAACTTCAATGGTGGACATGGTTACAGTATTTTTGAAGAAACGTTGGACATGGTACCTGCTAGAGATGTTAATTTTCAATTTGTTCCTAATTTAGTAATTCGAGTACCTTTCTCTCGTATCACTGTCAATTTTTGTTGCTTCCTCCACAAACCTCCACTCGCCTAGTTACTAGCGACTCCGAAATCTGCAAAACAAAACCTAACCTCCTATACTCCTCCCCCACCCTGACGTCGATTGATAGGGTTTCCATCATGGTCCCACTAGTGCCGCACCTTCCTGATGAGATCCGCGAGGAGATCTTCCTCCGCCTTCCTACATCGTCTGAATTTGCCTGTGCCGCAACCGCCCACCCCTCTTTTCACCATATCATCGCCAGACGTTCTTTCCTCCGTTGCTTCCGCAAACTCCACCTGACACGTGTATTCCACCCTTCCGAGGCACCCCACCCCCGTGCACCACTCGATCGTGCTCTTGTCGTGGCTGCTGATTTCACCTATTCCTTTGTTCCAGCGCCTGACAGGGAGTACTAGATCACACTTGACATCCGCGATGGCCATGTCCTCCTTGAGGACCGCCGTCTATGTCCAAGGATCTAAAAAAAACCTTGCGGTGTGTGATCCATTGTCATGGCGCTATATATGTGCTTCTACCGCCCATCCCTGAGAACTTGAAATGGAAGCATCCATTCCTTTTTCAAATTAAGCCCATACTTTCTGTGATTGGAGATGATGAGGATGAGACGTCAGTCAAAGTTATATGCTTAGCAAACTATACAAACAAGTTGGTTGTGTTTTTATAATCATCTTTCACCCAAAAATGATGTTTAGTTTCATCTGCTAGCTAGAGTTCTTTGGACATTGATTGTTCCATCGGGTGGCATAACGATTCCTATTTGGGATGCAACGATGTTTCTTGTTTGAACTGCATTCGTGGGTGCTTCTACTCGGTTTCCCTTGGGAGGATAAGTTTCTTATGCTGGACACACGAACAATAACTTTTTCTACTAAAGATGATTTAAATGATCAGTATTGGTTCTTGGTAATGAACTAATAAAAACAAGTAGGACCATATATATGTCCATGTTAAATTCTTGCTAATGCATGCATGGTTTCATTTTCTAAAATACACAAAATATGCCGATAATGCACTGATCCAAAAAAATCTCATTAATTCATGGTTACTACATGAATCTAAAAATTTATTGTTAGTACATCCCAAAATTCTTGGTACTGCAATTACCAGATCAGATTTTCTGGTTAATCCACCAAGTGTTTCTCTGAAATAAATCGCTGTTTGTGTGAAATAAATTCTTGGTACTCTCTCTCTCTCTCTCTCTCTTGGCTGAATTCCTCAAGAAGCTTGACCTTCGGGGAGAGCAACATCACCTACTTGAGGATGAAGACTAAGGGAATTATACAAAAACTAAATCATTCTAAGCAACTATCTTAGGATAGCATGACAATGTCCTGTATTACACACACATCAACTTACCATATACTCCTTGTGAGGAAAGGGCTGGACACTTTTCTTGATGATGGTCACGTTTGACAGGACCGAAATATCTTCCCCTCTCGTAGGAGTTTGCAGTATTGCACACATGAAAAAAATTGGGAGAGAGAAAGACGAAGAGGAAGGGCCATAAATAGGAGCAATGTGTCCAATACTATTGGGTTTCCCCTTATAAAGGTTGTCGTTAGTATTTCGTTTCCCAATCTTCATAAATACTTAGTACAACCTGTAAAATCGACATGTGTGATATATGTCCCACGTAATTAGTTGGAACTCGTAAATTAAACTTTATTGCTAACTTACTCGCGACTATATCTTCTCAATTTTGCAAAATTTAATATTGCGGCAACTTGTGAGTTACAATATTATTTTACTATAATTATCATGAATGCTGATTTGATAGATTTTTCTATTTGCAATATCTCGCCTCACGCATTAAGTATTATGCAATTTCAAGTTCTACCTAATGTATCTAGGTTTTAGTGTAAATTCATAGTTTTATTTACAGTATGGCACCATAAATGTTTATTTGACAATTTAAGAGAACTAAATATGATATGCACACATTGATTGCACATATATTACTGATAGTGTGTAGAAAACACAAGTTAGGGATCGATTATTTCTATGTGAGTAATCCTTAGTAAAAAAATTGTACTTATCTATTTGCAACGACAAAATTTCTACCCATAGTTTTCTTTACAATATGGTAACATAAATGTTTCCTTTCTAACCACAAATAATTTAATATGATATTTGGTGTGCATTGCACGTACGTTGTTGATAGAAAACACATCTTAGGTTGAGATATCTTTTGATGGGAGCCCTCCGTAAACGAATTTCATAATTATTCATTAAATTGTTGAGAAAGGAAATGGGAAACAAATGGAAAAAATGAGTTGGCTTTTTTGTTAGGGAATCTTACGCAGATTTCTTTGGAAAATGTGACGACCTCCATATGAACTGAAATGGGACTAAGTATGAATCAAACACACAACACTCTTCCGCAAGGATTCGAGTCCTAGAACTCGGGTCTCAGTTCCCTCAATGCAAAACGATTTATTTTGGCGCTCAACTTAAAAATATAGGCCCTAACATCTATATTGAGTAAGTAAAATTCATACCCCAACCATGATTTGTCAAAACCTTGAGAATTGCCCGCCTAAGCTTACATCGGTCGGATCACAATCACTAAACATAAAAGGGAAGTCTATGGATTCCAGAGATCTTACAACAAAATTGGGAGCAAATTCCTTCATTATAAAAATTAACTCTCCATTACTTACAAGCCTACACCGGCAAGGATGAATATTCTACATAAAAGATAAGGCTTGAAGGAAAATTCTCCAATGTTTAAAGGCAAACTAAGTCGGACCATATGGCCGTGAAACACAACATCTTAGAGGACATCATCCCGCGATCATGGACTTAGGGGTCTTCACATCTTCTATAATTGTGTTTTTCTCCTTCAACACGACTTTGAGGTTCTCCACCAATTAAATGAATATACAACTACTCATGCACTTTCACTGCCGCCAAGGGATTTGACGACCGCACTAGGTGAATCTCGGTAGATCTTGAGGAGACACTAGCTTTAGATTATGGTTGTACGACACCCCAATGTGGTGGTGAGTTGTAGCGGCAGGATGAGGAGCCGGTGTGTGAATTAAAGAAGAAAGAAGATAAAAACGATGAAAGGTCTGTACGAAATTCAATGGTGGACATGGTTTCAGTATTTTTGAAGCAACGTTGGACATGGGTACCTTCTAGAAATGTTAATGTTCAATTCATTCCTAATTTAGTAATTCGAGTACCTTTCTCTGGTATCATTGTCACTTTTTGTTGCTTCCGCCACAAATCTCCACTCGCATAGTTACCAGGGACTCCTAAATTTGCAAAACGAAACCTAACCTCCTATACTCCTCCCCCACCCTGACATCGATTGATAGGGTTTCCATCATGGTCCCATTGGTGCCACACCTTCCTGATGAGACCCGCAAGGAGATCTTCCTCCGCCTTCCTACATGGTCTGAATTTGCCCGTGCGGCAACCGCCCACCCCTCTTCTCACCATATCACCGCCAGGCGCTGTTTCCTCCATTGCTTCCGCAAACTCCAGCGGCCACGTGGATTCCACCCTTCCGAGGCGCCCCACCCCTCTGCACCACTCGGCCATGCTCTTGTCGTGGCTGCTGATTTCACCTATTCCTTTGTTCCTGCGCTTGACAGGGAGTACTAGATCCCGCTTGACATCCGCGATGGCCATGTCCTCCTTGAGGACCGCCGTCTATGTCCAAGGATGTAAAAAAACCTTTCGGTGTGTGATCCATTGTCATGGCGCTATATATGTGCTTCTACTGCCCATATCTGAGAACTTGAAATGGAAGCATCCATTCGTTTTTCAAATTAAGCACATAGTTGCTGCGATTGGAGAGGATGAGGATGCGTCAGTCAAAGTTATATGCTTAGAAAACTATACAAACAAGTTGGTTGTGTTTGTATTCTCATCTTTCACCCAAAAATGATGTTTAGTTTCATGTGCTAGCTAGAGTTCTTTGGACATTGATTGTTCCATCGGGTGGCATAACGATTCCTATTTGGGATGCAGCGATGTTTCTTGTTTAAACTGCATTTGTGGGTGCTTCTACTCGGCTTCCCTTGGGAGGATAAGTTGCTTATGCTGGACACACGAACAATAGCTTTTTTTCTACTAAAGATGATTGAAATGATCACTACTGGTTCTTGGTAATACGACGGAATGAGGAGCCGATATGGTGGTGAGTTCTAGCGGCAGGATGAGGTGCCGATGTGTGAATTAAAGAACAAAAAAGATGAAAAACGATGAAGGTCTGTATGAAATTTAATGGTGGACATGGTTTCAATATTTTTGAAGCAACGTTGGACATGGGTACCTGCTAGAGATGTTAATGTTCAATTAATTCCTAATTTAGTAAGTCGAGTACCTTTCTCTGGTATCACTGTCACTTTTTGTTGCTTCCCCAACCTGACGTCGATTCATGGGGTTTCCATCATGGTCCCACTGGTGACGCACCTTCCTGATGAGATCCGCGAGGATATCTTCCTCCGTCTTCCTACACCATCTGAATTTGCCCGTGCCGCAACGGCACACCCCTCTTTTCACCATATCATCGCCAGACACTCTTTCCTCCATTGCTTCCGCAAACTCCACCTGCCATGGGGATTCCACCCATCCGAGGCGCCCCACCCCTCTGCACCACTCGGCCGTGCTCTTGTCGTGGCTGCTGATTTCACCTATTCGTTTGTTCCATCCCTTGACAGGGAGTACTAGATCCCGCGTGACATCCGCCATGGCCATGTCCTCCTTGAGGACCGCTGTCTATGTCCAAGGATCTAAAAAAAATCTTGCGGTGTGTGATCCATTGTCATGGCGCTATATATGTGCTTCTACCGCCCATCCCTGAGAACTTAAAACGGAAGCATCCATTCCTTTTTCAAATTAAGCCCATACTTGCTGCGATTGGAGAGGATGAGGATGAGACGTCAGTCAAAGTTATATGCTTAGCAAACTATACAAACAAGTTGGTTGTGTTTGTATTCTCATCTTTCACTCAAAAATGATGTTTAATTTCATGTGCTAGCTGGAGTTCTTTGGACATTGATTGTTCCATCAGGTGGCATAACAATTCCTATTTGGGATGCAACGATGTTTCTTGTTTGAACTGCATTCGTGGGTGCCTACTTGGCTTCCCTTGGGAGGATAATTGCTTATGCTGGACACACACTAGCAATAGCTTTTTTCTACTAAAGATGATTTAAATGATAAGTATTGGTTCTTGGTAATACGACAGTATGAGGAGCCGATGTGGTGGGGAGTTCTAGCGGCAGGATGAGGAGCCGATGTGTGAATTAAAGAACAAAGAAGGTAAAAACCATGAAAGGTCTGTAGGAACTTCAATGGTGGAGATGGTTTCAGTATTTTTTAAGCAACGATGGACATGGTACCTGCTAGGGATTTTAATGTTCAATTTGTTCCTAATTTAGTAATTCGAGTAGCTTTCTCTCGTATCACTGTCACTTTTTGTTGCTTCCTCCACAAACCTCCACTCGCATAGTTACCAGCGACTCCTAAATCTGCAAAACAAAACCTAACCTCCTATACTCCTCAACCACCCTAACGTCGATTGATAGGGTTTCCATCATGGTCCCACTAGTGCCGCACCTTCCTGATGAGATCCGCGAGGAGATCTTCCTCCGCCTTCCTACATCGTCTGAATTTGCCTGTGTCGCAACCGCCCACCCCTCTTTTCACCATATCATCACCAGGCATTCTTTCCTCTGTTTCTTCCGCAAACTCCACCTGCCACGTGGATTCCACCCTTCCGAGGCGCCCCACCCCCGTGCACCACTCGGCCGTGCTCTTGTCGTGGCTGCTGATTTCACCTATTCCTTTGTTCCAGCGCCTGACAGGGAGTACTAGATCACGCTTGACATCCGCGATGGCCATGTCCTCCTTGAGGACCGCCGTCTATGTCCAAGGATATAAAAAAACATTGCGGTGTGTGATCCATTGTCATGGCGCTATATATGTGCTTCTACCGCCCATCCCTGAGAACTTGAAATGGAAGCATCCATTCCTTTTTCAAATTAAGCCCATACTTTCTGTGATTGGAGATGATGAGGATGAGACGTCAGTCAAAGTTATATGCTTAGCAAACTATGCAAACAAGTTGGTTGTGTTTGTATAATCATCTTTCACCCAAAAATGATGTTTAGTTTCATGTGCTAGCTGGAGTTCTTTGGACATTGATTGTTCCATCGGTTGGCATAACGATTCCTATTTGGGATGCAGCGATGATTCTTGTTTGAACTGCATTCGTGGGTGCTTCTACTCGGTTTCCCTTGGGAGGATAAGTTGCTTATGCTGGACACATGAACAATAGCTTTTTTCTACTAAAGATGATTTAAATGATCAGTATTGGTTCTTGGTAATGAAATAATAAAAACAAGTAGGACCATATGTCCATGTTAAATTCTTGCTAATGCATGCATGGTTTCATTTTCTAAAATACACAAAATATGTCGATAATGCGCTGATCCAAAAAAAATCTCATTAATTCATGGTTACTACATGAATCTAAAAATTTATTGTTAGCACATCCTAAAATCCTTGGTACTGCAATTACCAGATCAGATTTTCTGGTTAATCCACCAAGTGTTTCTTTGAAATAAATCGCTGTTTGTGTGAAATAAATTCTTGGTACTCTCTCTCTCTCTCTCTTGGCTGAATTCCTCAAGAAGCTTGACCTTCGGGGAGAGCAACATCACCTACTGGAGGATGAAGACTAAGGGAATTATACAAAAACTAAATCATTCTAAGAAACTATCTTAGGATAGCATGACAATGTCCTGGATTACACACACATCAACTTACCATATACTCCTTGTGAGGAAAGAGCTGGACACTTTTCTTGATGATGTTCACGTTTGACAGGACCGAAATATCTTCCCCTCTCGTAGGAGTTTGTAGTATAGCACACATGAAAAAAAAATGGGGGAGAGAAAGATGAACAGGAAGGGGCATAAATAGGAGCGACGTGTCCAATACTATTGGGTTTCCCATTAGAAAGGCAGTCGTTAGTATTTTGTTTCCCAATCGTCATAAATACTTAGTACAACCTGTAAAATCGAAATGTATGATGTATGTCCCACATAATTAGTTGGAACTCGTAAATTAAACTTTATTGCTAACTTACTCGCATATTATATCTTCTCCATTTTGCAAAATTTAACACTGAGGCAACTTCTGAGTAACAATATTATTTTACTATAATTATCATGAATGCTGATTTGATAGATTTTTCTATTTGTAATATCTCGCCTCACGCATTATGTGTTCTGCAATTTCAAGTTCTACCTAATGTATCTAGGTGTTAGTGTAAATTCATAGTTTTATTTACAGTATGGCACCATAAATGTTTATTTGATATTTTAAGAGAACTAAATATGATATTCACACATTCATTGCACATATATTACTGACAGTGTGTAGAAAACACAAGTTAGGGATCAATTATTTGTATGTGAGTACTCCTTAATAAAATTTTGTACTTATCTATTTGCATCGACAAAATTTCTACCCATAGTTTTCTTTACAATATGGTAACATAAATGTTTCCTTTCTAACCACAAATAATTTAATATGATATTTGGTGTGCATTGCACGTAAGTTGTTGATAGAAAACACATCTTAGGTTGAGACATATTTTGATGGGAGCCCTCCGTAATTTTTTTCATAATTATTCATTAAATTGTAGAAAGGGAATGGGAAACAAATGGAAAAAATGAGTTGGCTTTTTTGTTAGGGAATCTTACGCAGATTTCTTTGAAAAATGTGACGACCTCCATATGAACTGAAATGGGACGGTTCATGGTCATCTTTCGTATGAATCAAACACACGACACTCTTCCACAAGGATTCGAGTCCTAGAACTCGGGTCTCAGTGCCCACAATGCAAAATGATTTATTTTGATGCTCAACTTAAAAAAAAATAGGCCCTAACACCCATATCGAGTAAGTAAAATTCATACCCCAACCATGATTGGTCAAGACCTAGATAATTGCCCGCCTAAGCTTACATCGGTCGGATCACAATAACTAAACCTCAAAGGGAAGTCTACGGATTCTAGAGATCTTACAACAAAATTGGGAGCAAATTCCTTCATTATAAAAATTAACTCTCCATTACTTACAAGACTACACCGACAAGGATGAATATTGTACATAAAAGATAAGCCTTGAAAGAAAATTCTCCAATGTTTAAAGGCAAACTAAGTAGGACCATATGGCCACGAAACACAACATATTAGATGACATCATCCCGCGATCTTGGACTTAGGGGTCTTCACATATTATATAATTGGGTTTTTCTCCTTCAACACGACTTTGAGGTTCTCGACCAATTAAATGAGAATACAACTACTAATGCTCTTTCACTGCCACCAAGGGATTTGATGGCCGCACGAGGTGAATCTCGGCAGATCTTGAGGACACACTAGCTTTAGATTATGGTTGTACGACAGTTCTAGCGGCAGGATGACGAGCCGATGTGTGAATTAAAGAACAAAGAAGAAAAAAACGATGAAAGGTCTGTACGAAAGTCAATGGTGGACATGGTTTCATTATTTTGAAGCAACGTTGGACATGGGTACCTGCTAGAGATGTTAATGTTCAATTCATTCCTAATTTAGTAATTCGAGTACCCTTCTCTGGCATCACTGTCACTTTTTGTTGCTTCCTCCACAAATCTCCCCTCGCATAGTTTCTAGCGAATCCTAAATCTGCAAAACGAAACCTAACCTCCTATGCTCCTTCCCCACCCTAACGTCGATTGATAGGGTTCCATCATGGTCCCACTGGTGCCGCACCTTCCTGATGAGATCCACGAGGAGATCTTCCTCTGCCTTCCTACACCGTCTGAATTTGCCCGTGCCGCTACCGCCCACCCCTCTTTTCACCATATCATTGCTAGACGCTCTTTCCTCCGTTGCTTCCTCAAACTCCACCTGCCTCGTGGATTCCACCCTTCCGAGGCGCCCCACCCCTCTGCACCACTCGGCCGTGCTCTTGTCGTGGCTGCTGATTTCACCTATTCCTTTGTTCCAGCACCTGACAGTGTGTACTAGATCCCGCTTTACATCCGCGATGGCCATGTCCTCCTTGAGGACCGCCGTCTATGTCCAAGGATCTAAAAAAACCTTGCGGTGTGTGATCCATTGTCATGGCGCTATATATATGCTTCTACCGCCCATCCCTGAGAACTTGAAATGGAAACATCCATTCCTTTTTCAAATTATGCCCGTAATTGCTGCAATTGGAGAGGATGAGGACGAGACGTCAGTCAAAGTTATATACTTAGCAAACTATACAAACAAGTTGGTTGTGTTTGTATTCTCATCTTTCACCCAAAAATGATGTTTAGTTTCATGGGCTAGCTGGAGTTCTTTGGACATTGATTGTTCCATCGTGTGGCATAACGATTCCTATTTGGCATCAGCGATGTTTCTTGTTTGAACTGCATTCGTGGGTGCTTCTACTCGGCTTCCATTGGGAGGATAAGTTGCTTATGCTGGACATACAAACAGTAGCTTTTTGCTACTAAAGATGATTTAAATGATCAGTATTGGTTCTTGGTAATGAACTAATAAAAACAAGTAGGACCATATGTCCATGTTAAATTCTTGCTAATGCATGCGTGGTTTCATTTTCTAAAATACACAAAATATGCCGACAATGCGCTGATCCAAAAAAAAATCACGTTAATTCATGGTTACTACATGAATCTAAAAATTTATTGTTAGTACATCCTAAAATTCTTGGTACTGCAATTACCAGATCTGATTTTTTGGTTAATCCACCATCTGTTTCTTTGAAATAAATCGATGTTTTGTGAAATAAATTCTTGGTACTCTCTCTCTCTCTCTCTGTCTCTCTCTCTCTCTCTTGGCTGAATTCCTCAAGAAGCTTGACCTACGGGGAGAGCAACATCACCTGCTAGAGGATGAAGACTAAGGGAATCATACAAAAACGAAATCATACTAAGCAACTATCTTAGGATGGCACGCACATCAACTTTCCATATACTCCTTGTGAGGACAGGGCCGAACACTTTTCTTGATGATGGTCACGCTTGACCGGACCGAAATATCTTCCCCTCTCGTAGGAGTTTGTATTACAGCACACATGCAAAAAAATGGGGGAGAGAAAGAGGAAGAGGAAGGGTCATAAATAGGAGCGACGTGTCCAATACTATTGGGTTTCCCCTTATAAAGGCAGTCGTTAGTATTTCGTTTCCCAATCGTCATAAATACTTAGTACAACCTGTAAAATCGACATGTGTGATATATGTCCCACGTAATTAGTTGGAAATCGTAAATTAACTTTATTGCTAACCTACTCGTGTATTATATCTTCTCAATTTTGCAAAATTAAACATTGAGGCAACTTGTGAGTAACAATATTATTTTACTATAATTATCATGAATGCTGATTTGATAGATTGTTCTATTTGTAATATCTCGCCTCACGCATTATGTGTTCTGCAATTTCAAGTTCTACCTAATGTATCTAGGTGTTAGTGTAAATTCATAGTTTTATTTACAGTATGGCACCATAAATGTTTATTTGACATTTTAAGAGAACTAAATATGATATGCACACATTCATTGCACATATATTACTGATAGTGTGTCGAAAACACAAGTTAGGGATCGATTATTTCTATGTGAGTAATCCTTAATAAAATTTTGTACTTATCTATTTGCAACGACAAAATTTCTAACCATAGTTTTCTTTACAATATGGTAACATAAATGTTTCCTTTCCAACCACAAATAATTTAATATAATATTTGGTGTGCATTGCACGTACGTTGTTGATAGAAAACACATCTTAGGTTGAGATATCTTTTGATGGGAGCCCTCCGTAAAAAAAATTTCATAATTATTCATTAAATTGTTGAGAAAGAGAATGGGAAACAAATGGAAAAAATGAGTTGACTTTTTTGTTAGGGAATCTTACGCGGATTTCTTTGAAAAATGTGACGACCTCCATATGAACTGAAATGGGACTAATGAAAAACGGGTTCATGGTCATCTTTCGTATGAGTCAAACACCCAACACTCTTCCGCAAGGATTCGAGTCCTAGAACTCGGGGCTCAGTGCCCTCAATGCAAAACGATTTATTTTGGCGCTCAACTTAAAAAAAATAGGCCCTAACCCCCATATCGAGTAAGTAAAATTCATACCCCAACCATGATTGGTCAAGACCTTGAGAATTGCCCGCCTAAGCTTACATCTCGGATCACAATCAGTAAACATCAAATGGAAGTCTATGGATTCCAGAGATCTTACAACAAAATTGGGAGCAAATTCCTTCATTATAAAAATTAGCTCTCCATTACTAACAAGACTACACCGGCAAGGATGAATATTGTACATAAAAGATCAGCCTTGAAGGAAAATTCTCCAATGTTTAAAGGCAAACTAAGTAGGACCATATGGCCACGAAACACAACATCTTAGAGGACATCATCCCGCGATCTTGGACTTAGGTGTCTTCACATCTTCTATAATTGTGTTTTTCTCCTTCAACACGACTTTGAGGTTCTCGACCAATTAAATGAATATACAACTACTCATGCACTTTCACTACCGCCAAGGGATTTGACGGCCGCACTAGGTGAATCTCGGTAGATCTTGAGGAGACACTAGCTTTAGATTATGGTTGTACGACACCCCAATGTGATGGTTAGTTCTAGCGGCATGATAAGGAGCCGATGTGTGGATTAAAGAACAAAGAAGATAAAAACGATGAAAGGTCTGTACGAAATTTAATGGTGGACATGGTTTCAGTATTTTTGAAGCAACGTAGGACATGGGTACCTGCTAGAGATGTTAATGTTCAATTCATTCATAATTTAGTAATTCGAGTACCTTTCTCTGGTATCACTGTCACTTTTTGTTGCTTCCTCCACAAATCACCACACGCATAGTTACGAGCGACTCCTAAATCTGCAAAACGAAACCTAACCTCCTATACTCCTCCCCCACCCCGACGCCGATTGATAGGGTTTCCATCATGGTCCCACTGGTGCCGTACCTTCCTGATGAGATCCGCGAGCAGATCTTCCTCCGCCTTCCTACACCGTCTGAATTTGCTCGTGCCGCAACCGCCCACCCCTCTTTTCACCATATCATCGCCAGGCGCTCTTTCCTCCGTTGCTTCCGCAAACTCCACCTTCCACGTGGATTCCACCCTTCCGAGGCACCCCACCCCTCTGCACCACTCGGCCGTGCTCTGGTCGTGGCTGCTGATTTCACCTATTCCTTTGTTCTAGCACCTGACAGGGAGTACTAGATCCCACTTGACATCCGCGATGACCATGCCCTCCTTGAGGACCGCCGTCTATGTCCAAGGATCTAAAAAAAACCCTTGTGGTGTGTGATCCATTGTCATGGCGCTATATATGTGCTTCTACCGCCTATCCCTGAGAACTTGAAATGGAAGCATCCATTCCTTTTTCAAATTAAGCCCATACTTTCTGTGATTGGAGATGATGAGGATGAGACGTCAGTCAAAGTTATATGCTTAGCAAACTATACAAACAAGTTGGTTGTGTTTGTATTCTCATCTTTCACCAAAAAATGATGTTTAGTTTTATGTGCTAGCTGGAGTTCTTTGGACATTGATTGTTCCGTCGGGTGGCATAACGATTCCTATTTGGGATGCAGCGATGTTTCTTGTTTGAACTGCATTTGTGGGTTCTTCTACTCGGCTTCCCTTGGGGGGATAAGTCGCCTATGCTGGACACACGAACAATAGATTTTTTCTACTAAAGATGATTTATATGATCAGCATTGGTTCTTGCTAATGAACTAATAAAAACAAGTAGGACCATATGTCCATGTTAAATTCTTGCTAATGCATTCATGGTTTTATTTTCTAAAATACACAAAATATTCCGATAATGGGCTGATCCAAAAAAAATCTCGTTAATTCATGGTTACTACATGAATCTAAAAAATTATTGTTAGTACATCCTAAAATTCTTAGTACTGCAATTACCACATCTGATTTTCTGGTTAATCCACCATGTGTTTCTTTGAAATAAATCGTTTTTTGTGTTAAATAAATTCTTGGTACTCTCTCTCTCTCTCTCTCTCTCTCTCTCTCTCTCTATCTATCTATCTTGGCTGAATTCCTCAAGAAGCTTGACCTTCGGGGAGAGCAACATCACCTGCTGGAGGATGAAGACTAAGGGAATCATATAAAATCAAAATCATTCTAAGCAACTATCTTAGGATAGCATGACAATGTCCTGGATTACACGCACATCAACTTACCATATAATCCTTGTGAGGACAGGGCTGAACACTTTTCTTGATGATTGTCACGCTTGACAGGACCGAAATATCTTCCCCTCTCGTAGGAGTTTGTAGTATTGCACACATCAAAAAAAAGGGAGAGAGAAAGACGAAGAGGAAGGGGCATAAATAGGAGCGATGTGTCCAATACTATTGGGTTTCCCCTTATTATGGCAGTCGTTAGTATTTCGTTTCCCAATCGTCATAAATACTTAGTAGAACCTGTAAAATTGACATTTGTGATATATGTCCCACATAATTAGTTGGAACTCGTAAATTAAACTTTATTCCTAACTTACTCGCATACTATATCTTCTCAATTTTGCAAAATTTAACATTGAGGCAACTTGTGAGTAACAATATTATTTTACTATAATTATCATGAATGTTGATTTGATAGATTTTTCTATTTGCAATATCTCGTCTCACACATTATGTGTTCTGCAATTTCAAATTCTACCTAATGTATCTAGGTGTTAGTGCAAATTCATAATTTTATTTACAGTATGGCACCATAAATGTTTATTTGACAATTTAAGAGAACTAAATATGATATGCACACATTCATTGCACATATATTACTGACAGTGTGTAGAAAACACAAGTTAGGGATCGATTATTTCTATGTGAGTAATCCTTAATAAAATTTAGTAATTATCTATTTGCAACGACAAAATTTCTACCCATAGTTTTCCTTACAATATGGTAACATAAATGTTTCCTTTCTAACCACAAATAATTTAATATGATATTTGGTGTGCATTGCACGTACGTTGTTGATAGAAAACAAATCTTAGGTTGAGATATCTTTTGATGGGAGCCCTCCGTAAACAAATTTCATAATTATTCTTTAAACTGTTGAGAAAGGGAATGGGAAACAGATGGAAAAAATGAGTTGGCTTTTTTGTTAGGGAATCTTACGCAGATTTCTTTGAAAAATGTGACGACCTCCATATGAACTGAAATGGGACTAATGAAAAACGGGTTCATGGTCATCTTTCGTATGAATCAAACAAACAACAATCTTCCGCAAGGATTCGATTCCTAGAACTCGGGTCTCAGTGCCCTCAATGCAAAACGATTTATTTTGGCCCTCAAATTAAAAAATTGGCCCTAACACCGATACCGAGTAAGTAAAATTCATACCCGAACCATGATTGGTCAAGACCTTGAGAATTGCCCGCCTAAGATTACATCGGTCGGATCACAATCACTAAACATCAAAGGGGAGTCTATGGATTCCAGAGATCTTACAACAAAATTGGGAGCAAATTCCTTCATGATAAAAATTAACTCTCCATTACTTACAAGACTACACTGGCAAGGATGAATATTCTACATAAAAGATAAGCCCTAAAGGAAAATGCTCCAATGTTTAAAGGCAAACTAAGTAGGACCATATGGCCGCGAAACACAACATCTTAGAGGACATCATCCCGCGATCTTGGACTTAGGGGTCTTCACATTTTCTATAATTGTGTTTTTCTCCTTCAACACGAATTTGAGGTTCTCGACCAATTAAATGAATATACAACTACTCATGCTCTTTCACTGCCGCCAAGGGATTTGACGGCCGCACTAGGTGAATCTCGGTAGAGCTTGAGGATACACTTGCTTTAGATTATGGTTGTACGACACCCCAATGTGGTGGTGAGTTCTAGCGGCAGGATGAGGAGCCGATGTGTGAATTAAAGAACAAAGAAGATAAAAACGATGAAATGTCTGTACGAAATTCAACGGTGTACATGGTTTCAGTATTTTTGAAGCAACGTTGGACATGGGTACCTTCTAGAAATGTTAATGTTCAAGCCATTCCTAATTTAGTAATTCGAGTACCTTTTTCTGGTATCACTGACACTTTTTGTTGCTTCCTCCACAAATCTTCACTCGCATAGTTACCAGCGACTCCTAAATCTGCAAAATGAAACCTAACCTCCTATACTCCTCCCCCTCCCTGACGTTGATTGATAGGGTTTCCATCATGATCCCACGGTTGCCGCACCTTCCTGATGAGATCCGCGAGGAGATCTTCCTCCGCCTTCCTACACCGTCTGAATTTGCCCGTTGCTTCCGCAAACTCCACCTGCCACGTGGATTCCACCCTTCCGAGGCGCCCCACCCCTATGCACCACACGGTCGTTCTCTTGTCGTGGCTGCTGATTTTACATATTCCTTTGTTCCAGCACCTGACAGAGAGTACTAGATCCCGCTTGACATCCGCGATGGCCATGTCCGCCTTGAGGACCGCCGTCTATGTCCAAGGATCTAAAAAAAACCTTGCGGTGTGTGATCCATTGTCATGGCTCTATATATGTGCTACTACCGCCCATCCCTGAGAACTTGAAATGGAAGCATCCATTCCTTTTTCAAATTAAGCCCATACTAGCTGTGATTGGAGAGGATGAGGATGTGACGTCAGTCAAAGTTATATGCTTAGCAAACTATACAAACAAGTTGGTTGTGTTTTTATTATCATCTTTGACCCAAAAATGATGTTTAGTTTCATGTGCTAGTTGGAGTTCTTTGGACATTGATTGTTCCATCGGGTGGCATAACGATTCCTATTTGGGATGCAGCGATGTTTCTTCTTTGAACTGCATTCGTGGGTGCTTCTACTCGGCTTGCCTTGGGAGGATAAGTTGCTTATGCTGGACATACGAACACTAGCTTTTTTCTACTAAAGATGATTTAAATGATCAGTATTGGTTCTTGGTAATGAACTAATAAAAACAAGTACGACCCTATGTCCATGTTAAATTCTTGCTAATGCATGCATGGTTTCATTTTCTAAAATACACAAAATATGCCGATAATGCGCCGATCCAAAAAAATCTCGTTAATTCATGGTTACTA
This sequence comes from Alopecurus myosuroides, assembly GCA_028641055.1. Taxonomy (NCBI): domain Eukaryota; kingdom Viridiplantae; phylum Streptophyta; class Magnoliopsida; order Poales; family Poaceae; genus Alopecurus; species Alopecurus myosuroides. Next base: position 326,023,526 of record CM054060.1, read on the forward strand.
CATGAATCTAAAAATTTATTGTTAGTACATCCTAAAATTCTTGGTACTGCAATTACCAGATCTGATTTTCTGGTTAATCCACCATGTGTTTCTTTGAAATAAATCGCTGTTTGTGTGACTCACTGACACAAAAATGACCCAAAAGGTATTTAAGCACTACGAGTGTGTCCAGATAGGTGTGGTTAGGAAGAGCGGAATATTTGCGGGAATTACGCTTTTCCTGGGATGTCAAAGCACATACTTTTGGTAGGAGGATCAGAAAACTGTGCATTTGGACAAAACATTAATCAATAATTCAAAATCTGTATAAGTGCCTTGTATATAGATAAACATGCTAGAGATATATTTGGTTAGATGTATTTGGTAGTATAGAATTTTAAATGCATATCCTAACTTATATATCTAGGAGTGGCCTCTTTTCCTTCAAGTATTTACTCTTTATATACTCTTTTTAGAGCTACTCTTTTTATACTATACAACATCAAACACATTACCTCAATCTCGATATTCTATGAGGTATCAGCTGCAAGATTCTAGACCTATCCTCTAAAATCGCTTGCGCACCACGCCGTCCCTAGGGATGTTGACCTCCATGATCTCCGCCAAGGGCCATGTGACCCGTAGCTAGGGTTGGTCCACCGTTTAGTTGATCGGCTACCGAGAAGTCTTTTTCGATTTGTAGATCAAGTTTATTTTTTAATTTTATGACCATAGATCGGATTGGGTCGCGATCGCCCGTTGTCCTCGCGCGCCACTACTGGGACAACATCGATGGTCTCATGTTTTCTCACTTGCATATTCCTCTCCGCAGGCCATCCCGTCCCACCTCGACAGGCTACCGCAACCTCTCGGTAGGCTGGCGCGCCTGCACTGGCAGGTTTTCATCTCGGCCTCGTCCCACCGAATCATATTTGCCTCATCAAAGAGCATGCGCGCATCACCAATCAAGCAATGGTATGCCGCTGTGTCGCCCTTTGGGCCGCAGCACGGCCGCATTTGGTCCGGCTGTCAACGTGTATCCTCACACACGTGTACACCACCAACAGCCTCCAGTCGTTGCACCGACTCACGCGTTTCAGCTATGCCGCCCCCTCAAATCGTAGTATCGCTACACATGGTCATCTTCACCATCTGTGCACGCCCATGTCCTTGGCTTCCACCGCGCCACCTCCTAGGGGTGGGGCCGCTAGCGTCCACGCTGGTGGAATAAAATCATACGAACTATGTTTGATATATAGCCAAGACAGTTCGTTGGAACTTCGTAAATTAAACCTTTATTGCTAATAAGTCTCGTTCTATATCTTCTTGATTTTGTGAAATTTAAAACCACATTTATGGGGCTACTTTTTAGTACCAAAATTATTTTATTACAATTATCATGAATGCTAAGGATACTAAGATCTTGTGTTTTTTTTCTATTTGCAGTATCTTGGCCCGCGCATTATGTGTTCTACAATGTCAAGTTCTACCGATTGTATCTAGGTGTTAGTCCAATTCATAGTTTTATTTACAATATGCCACAAGAAAAATGTTTCTTTGATAATTAAAAAAATGAAATATGATATGCACACATGCATTGTACATATACTATTGATAATGTGTAGAAAACACAAGTTAGGTTGAGATTATTTCTATGTGAGTAATCCTTAATCAAATTTTGTACTTATCTATTCAGTTGTAATAACAAATATTCTACTACTCATAGTTTACATTACGATATGGTAACATAAACGTTTCCTTTCTAATCATAGATAATTGAATATGATATGTGGGTGTGCATTGCACGTACATTGTTGATAAAATGCGCAACTTAAATTGAGATTTGTTTTGGTGAATCATCCTTGATCAAATTTCATAGTTGGTGCCTCCATCCTAAAATATAATGCACACTATTTTTATGCTGATCTTTGATGCTGGACTTTGACCAATAATATGTACAAAATTATTTGGTTTGGAATGTGTAAATGGTATCGTTGGATTCTTCTTGCAAAATTAATTCACTTCATATCTATTTATGCTAATTTTGTGTATATATCATAAGTACAAACCATGATCAAAGTTATAAGCCATTGACCAGCGAAATTGTCGAGCGACTTATATATTTTGGGATGGAGGGAGTATTTATTAAGCTGGTACAAGCTCGAATGGGACACAAATGAAAAAAATCCTTTCTAGTTCAGTAATCTTTTGTAGATTTCTATGGCCAATGTGATGCCCTCCATATGAACCGGAATGGGTCTAACTCAAAACAAGTTCATGCTCATCTTTCGCGTGAGTCAACCACGCAACACACTTAAGGAAGGATTTAGGTCCTAATTTGGGTTTTGGTGCCCCAATTCACAATTATTTTATTGGCGCTCAACTTAAACAAACATGCCCCCAACATCCATATCGAGAAAATAAAATTCATACCAAAAAGATGATTGATTAATACCTCGAGAAATGGCTGCCTAAGTTTACATAGGTCAGATCACTATCAGAAAACAACAAAGGGAAATATTTGAATTCTAGAGATCTTACTAAAATAATTGTGAGCAAAATTCGCCATTCATTCAATCAAACTCGCCATTGAGTAAAGGACTCTTGGAATTTTGCACTTGGGCTGTAGCCCACAACCCAAATCAAAATTTTGAAATTCTCTTTGGCCCTTTCATGCATAGCAAGTGTTCCATCACCTTATAAGTTGAGCTCTTGTACCATAGTATGAGTTTGTGAGAAGGTGAGGAGAAAATTCCCATGTGCGCGCTCCTCCTCTGCTGCCCTCGCCACACCTCGTCACGACACGGCACGCCATGTCATGTTTCGGGGATGATCTAAGACAAGGAAACAAGTATGCACCTTGTCTACATTTTTTCTAGTTGGACAAAATTAATGAGCCATAATTAGTAATCAATGCATGTGTTTATGAATGTGCCATTTTTTATTATTTTGGATCATGGGGTGTATCCGAACCGATTCGGACATGGGGTTACTCGCATGTTTTAACAAACTCAGAGTATATAGCCTCGCAAACGTTTACCCTAGCCGTCTCCACAACATATGGTTTCGGAATGTTCTAGAGCATTGTGTCTTCACACAAGTCTTCTGTCGCACCCGGACTTCTAGAGGATACTCACAATCCGCTAAATAGTAGAACAAATGGCTTACGGGGCATACCGGCACCCACATCTCAATATGAGCAGGCCAACACGTAAACGTGTGACAACCATTCTCTACTATCCATCGTCTGCGCAAACCATCCCATAGAAATCAGGACACTTCCGTTGACGTACTTCATAACATACACACATGGTACGTCAACGGCATTAGAACAACTGATATCACAACATATCTCTAAGACACAAAAGAGTGAAATAAGTTGCAAATAGCTCTCACTAGAGCAGAGATAGCAAATACAATCATCTAGAGGACACATGTCCCAACAATTCATCATTACAACACAGCGGAAGCATCCAAAGTGTCTCAGTACAGACAAGATCCAAATAGGCCTAAGAGGCCGGAAACGAACAGACGGAGCCCATCCACGATGTCTCGGATCCTGCCCGGGTCCGCTATCTACTCGTCAGCAGCCTCGTCATACTCCACGTAGTAGCCACAATGGGGATCCTCGGAAACGTAGTCTGCGGAAACCACAACCCCAAAGGGGTCAGTACATAAACGTACTGTCAAGCAAGACTCACAAGATACCATAGTGTACCCGGCAACACCAAGTACAGATGCTTTGGGTTCAACGGAAGAATAGGTGATACAAAAGTGCGGCAGCAGGCTGCTCTAACCAACTACAGAAACATGCTACAACTTCCGGCTAACAGAAAGGGATAAGATAGCGTATTGTAACCAACTATGACTAACCTCAAACAAACCCATCCTAGATATCGCCCCTTATCCAAAGAAGCAATCCGAGGATAACTCACACAGTTGGATTAATGATGGTTCAAGTTATTGTGTCAATAAGACTATTACTAGTCAAGTTATCATTAGTTAGGTGTAAGTTGTTCTGAGTACTTGTTAGCCAGTACTTTCACCAAGTCAACCATAACCGCGGAAAACACGGCTTCTCGAGAAGATTTAACCCTGCAGGGGTGCACCAATTTGGCCGTACACGTAAGAATAACCCGCCAGATGGAATGCCTTCCACAAAGCGGGGCACTCAACACAACCCAACTCTTCTTCGCATAAAGCCCAACGAACCCCGTGCAATTGAGCGCACGGCTAATCGAGCCCCACGAAGAAAAGGGGACCCTCATAGCACTCTAAGAACGTGTCTCCCTAAATGCCGACTACAAAAGTTTCCACCCTGGCCTCGGGTTTGTACCTGCATATGCGTGCGGCCAATGGAAAACCCGAACTAAATGAGGCGATTTGGACGAGATGCGAATCAAATCAAATTGAGGGGGGAGCCCATACACGCTTCCCACATGCGGTTAGTGCTCTCATCATGGATCAGTAGACAAGACCCTTTTCCTAATTAGGGTCGACACTAGCAGGCCTCAAAACCACGCCGGGCCTCCTGCCGGTGACTTATCATCAAATTATTATTACCCAAACATTAACATGTTGATTGTTTAAACATCGAGCCCCAGAACATAATAAATATGGTAACAGAAATAACGGACAGCAGACTCGAGCATAAACAACCCTAAGCATGCTAGTAAGTCACATGCAACAAACAACGGGGTTTTAGGTGTGGAGGTGAGGCTATATCAGGGTTAAAGGATAACATGTGATAGGATCGAACACAAGCAACGATTCATAAGGCTAGCATAATAGACAACGGAAAGTATCGATATCCAGTGTGGAAAGGACACAATGGTTCATGTGAGTGAATACTTGCCTGCAAACTCAGCAGCCTGGTACTGAGCTAACTCCTCGGAAGTAGTGTCGTAAACCTCGTCTGTCTCAACGTCGTCGTCTATCCGAGAAGAAGGAAACAAACAACGCAGAGAGACAAACAATCAATAACATGGCATAATGCACAATCATGGGATGATGCATGACAATTTAATTGATGCATCAAAGGTAAGCTAGTTGACATGGTAACTTAATTAAATGGACCCCTATGCAATTTGGGTTGCATATGGAAAGCCCATGAATTTAGGTTGAAATAATTGTTCTACAACTAACCAACAGGTGAAAGTGGATTAGCATGATGCATGGATGAGGAAAACAAAAAGAAAACAACAATAGATCCAATTTGAAATAAAGTTTACCAAGTTTGGAATTTTGTTTATTAAGTTATGAAAATTTGCTTCTTAAAGGAGTTACACAAGCATTTGTTGTTTTCACCAATTTTAATTGTTCAAAATAAATAACAAAGTTCATATTTGGAAAGTACACCAACTTTTAGGTGGAATACATGTTTCACTTGTTGAAAAAGGATTTAGAATGAATTAATTATGAATTAAACAAGTTTAAACAAGATTTAAATGAATTTAATTCAAGTATGAATTTATTTGAATTTTTTATTTGTTCAAAACATTAAACCAAATTCATATTTGAAAATTTTATACTTTTCTGGTTTGAAAACATATTTTATAAGTTCAAACATAATTTAATTTGACCAAGTTATGAATTTAGCAAATTTAAATGATTTAAACAAGGTTTAAATTATTTAACCAATTTTAATTATTCAAAACATGAAACAAAGTTTATATTTGGAAAAGTTGGTTCAATTTAGCATGGAAAACAAATTTTATGTGTCTTATTTGAATTAAGTTTGAATTAGTTATGAATATAACCAAATTTGAAATGATTTGTTTGAACTTGAAATTTGAAAACATTTGCAATGTTCAAAATGACTTAAACAGGTAGAGAATTAAATTTGGGTTGGAAAACATATTTTATTTATTTTATTTGGAGTTGTTATGCCAAAGTTATTCATATATGAAATTTGTGGGCTAAGATGTGATTTTAAAACTATACAGATTGGTCCAGGGGCTTAACTGCGAAAAAAATATCACAGAGAGGCCCCTGGGGCTTTTCTTACTCGCGCAGGCAACCCCTGGGTCACTGGCAGTGGGCCAGTGCCCAGTTGGCGCTGCGCTGGCAGCCTGCGTGGCCTCCACTGCCACAGACAGGTGGGGCACGCGTGCAGCCAACGTGGCAAAGGCAAAATGGGGTGGATTAAATCGCGCGGGCGGGGGCTCGAACCCGCGACCGCGGATGCGCAAGCAGTGCGCTGAGCCACTGCAGTACTGGATCGATTCGTGATAGTAGTTAAGTGCGCGCCGTTTTGAGGTGGCCTCCGTGGATGTTAACTGAACTTTTACTGAACCTGACGGAGGAAACGTGGTCGCCGGCGGACTGCGACTCGCTGCTGCTGCGTGCTCGTCGGGGATGCAAAGGACGTGTACGTGCGCGTGTGACTGGTGCGTGCAACGCGGATGCAGAGGGAGAGGTGGAAAGGGGCGGTGCTCACCGAGGGGAAAACGGAGGGAGAAAGCAGGGCGACGGCTCGAGGCGGACTGTGGTCGACGGCGGCAGGGTCGGAGACGGCGACAGCGCTCCGGTGGACCTCCGTCACCAAGGAGTGGTCGAGGAGGACGAGGGGGGTACGGGGGATCGATTCCCGTACCTAACCAGCTCGGAGGCTAGCCATCCCGGCGGCGATCACCAGAAATTCAGAGGGGAGGCGATCGGTGGATGGTGGTGGTTGCAGAGAGACAGGAGGTGGCGCAGAGGGAGAGAAAAGAATCGGCGGCGGAGAGGGAGAAGGAAGAAAAGGAGAGCTAGGGCAGAGGGAGCTCGGGGGTAGGGCTTAAGAGGAGCGGGTCGAGCTGCTGCTGGCCGTCTGCTGCTCGCTGCTGTCGACGTGGGCAGGCGCATCGCGCTGCCGTACAGGTAGGTGACAAGTGGGGAGGGGGTACGAGGCCGTGGGCTGGGCCTGGCTGGTGGGCGCAGCCCACTTGCTAGCCTGCCTCCCTCTCTGCGCGTTTCTTTTTATTTTTTTTGTTCTGTTTTTTTTTTGCTGAAAAGGAAAAGGAAGAAAATGAAAGGGTTTTAGTGGTTAGAAAAATTAGGAAAAATTTAAAGAAGTTAGTTTTGTAACAACACCATAATACAAACTTTTGTTTTCCAAAAATTTGAAACTATGTTGCTGTTTTAAAATTCAATTGAATTTGGGTGGAATTTGATATTAAATGAATAATTAAAAAGAACCACTTAAATAGTTTGAACCCTCAAGTTTATTTGAAACAATTGATGATAGTGTTTTGTAATTTTCATAAGTTTCAACATGGTTGCTGTTTGGAAAAGTAATTGAATTTGAATGAAATTGGATTAAGTGAATTATTAAAAAGAACAAGTTAATAGTTTGAGCTTTCTATTTTGATGGAAACAAATGGTTGTTTCTATTTGAATATATCTATTTGGAAATTGTAACAGAACAAGTATGAAACAAAATATTTGAATATTGTTTGAATTTCAAATGGGAAAACAAAGGAAAACAGATGAAAACAAATGGAAAACAAATGCAAAAACAAATGCAATGATGATGTCATGATGCAAAACATAAATAAAACAAGAAACAAACATTCTAAATGGGAGTTTTCATACTTGGGATGTTACAAAACGCCCCCCTTGAAGGAATCGCGCCCCGAGATTCCTACTGAGAAGAGAAAAGGTCCGGATACTTCTTGCGAAGATCCTCTTCGGTCTCCCACGTTGCCTCTTTATCGGAATGATGGGACCACTGCACTTTCAAGAACTTGGTGCTCTTGTTGCGAGTCTTATGCTCGGTCTCATCGAGAATTCGAATAGGGTGCTCCTCATAAGATAGATCTTCTTGCAGTTCAATTGAATCATGATCAACTGCACGATCTGGATCTTTGAAACACCTCTTGAGCTGTGACACGTGAAACACATCGTGCACCTTGGATAGTTTTTCTGGAAGTTCAAGACGATAGGCATTTTATGCACGCCTTGAGAGAATGTTGAAAGGACCAATGTATCTTGGTGCAAGCTTTCCTTTGACACCAAAATGATGAGTGCCTCTGAGGGGAGTTACATGGAGATACGCTTTGTCACCAGGTGCATAAACCATATCCCTGTGCTTGCTGTCATAGTAGCTTTTCTGACGAGACTGAGCAATCTTGAGATTGTCACGAATGATGCGAACTTTCTCTTCGGCTTCCTTAACAATGTCAGGGCCTAAGAGTGAACGTTCACCAGCTCCAGACCAATTGATTGGACTCCTGCATCTGCGGCCATAGAGAGCCTCAAATGGTGCCATGCCTAGGCTTGCCTGGAAGCTGTTGTTGTAGGAGAATTCAGCGTATGGAAGACATTCCTCCCATTTCATGCCAAAGGAGAGACCACATGCTCTGAGCATATCCTCGAGAATCTGATTGACTCTTTCGACTTGCCCCTGAGACTGAGGGTGATAGGCTGTGCTGAACAGAAGTTTGGTGCCCAATGCTTCTTGAAAGCTTTTCCAGAAATGGGAAGTGAATATGCTTCCACGGTCTGAGCTTATTTCCAATGGAACACCATGAAGAGGAACAATCCTTGCTGTGTAGAGCTCTGCTAACTGACTAGCTGAGATTGTTTCTTTGACAGCAAAGAAGTGAGCTACTTTAGTGAGACGATCAATGACAACGAAGATTGCATCGTTGCCCCTCTTGGACTTTGGAAAACCAGTGACGAAGTCCATTTCAATCATGTCCCACTTCCACTCAGGGATTTTCAGAGGTTGGAGAAGACCGACTGTTTTCTGATGGACTGCCTTAACACGTTGACAAACGTCGCATTCAGAAACGTATTGAGCAATTTCACGTTTCATGCCAGGCCACCAATACAGTGTCTTGAGATCCTGGTACATTTTTGTACTTCCAGGGTGTATGGAGAGAGGAGTTTCATGAGCCTCCTTGAGAATGACATCTTTGAGACTTTGAACTTGAGGAACTGCAATGCGTCCTTCGAAGAACACAGTTCCCTTGTCATCCACTGAGAAGGACTTAAATTTCTCCTTGCCTTCTTTGATGTGTTCTACCATCTTCTTGATTTCAGCATCACGAAGTTGTTCAGAACGAATCTTGTCCTCGAGAGTTGGACTGGCTGTCAAGTTTGCAAGATAGCCTTGAGGAACAAGACCAAGGTTGAGCTTCTGGAATTCTTCATGAAGAGGAGGTTGGCTTTCCATGATCATGAGATTATTGCAATACGAAAAAGTCCTTAATCTTCTCAATCTATCTCCTTTGCCTGAGGTTTAGATCTGGTTGAGTGAAGATATAGTTGAGACTCTTATGATCAGAAAAGATTTCAGTGCGATTACCCAACAAGTATTGTCTCCATTTCTTGAGGGCAAACACAACTGCTGCAAGTTCAAGATCATGAGTGGGATAATTGAGCTCATGTGTGTTCAACTGACGTGAAGCATAAGCCACAACTTGACGTTATTGCATAAGAACTGCACCTAGACCTTGGAGAGAAGCATCACAGAATATCTGGAAAGGTTTGGTAGGATCTGGGCCAACCAGAACTGGAGTAGAAGTGAGTTTAGTCTTCAGGAGATTGAAACTTTCATCACATTGTGGAAACCAAACAAACTTCTTGTCCTTTGTGAGGTCAGTGAGAGGTTTGGCAATCTTGGAGAAGTTTTGGACGAAACGACGGCAATAGCTAGCCAAGCCAAGAAAACTTCTTACTTGCTTCACCGTCTTTGGAGGTTTCCAATCAACAATTGCTTTAACCTTTTCTGGATCGATGGCTATGCCCTTGGCAGAGATGACATGACCAAGGTAAGCAACTTCTGGAATCCAGAACTCACATTTGGAGAACTTGGCATAAAGACGATGCTCTCGAAGTTTCATGAGAGTGAGACGAAGATGTTCTTCATGCTCTTCCTCGGATTTTGAGTAGACAAGAATGTCATCAAGATATACCACAACGAACTTGTCGAGGTATTCATGGAAAACAGAATTCATGAGTCGAGAGAATGTCGCCGATGCATTGGTGAGACCAAAGGACATGACGGTGAATTCATATAGACCGTAGCGAGTGGTGAAGGCTGTTTTTAAAATATCCTCTTTTCTGATCTTTATCTGATGGTAACCCATTCTCAAGTCCAAGTTTGAGAATATTGAGGCTCCAGCAAGTTGATCAAAAAGATCATCGATACGAGGAATTGGATACTTGTTTTTGATGGTTTTCTCGTTAAGAGGACGATAGTCAACAACGAGTCTCTTTGTGTGATCCTTCTTCGCAACGAACAGAGTTGGGCAACCCCAAGCCGAGGAACTAGGTTGAATGTAACCTTTTTCCATGTACATATCAATTTGCTCCTTTAACAACTTCAGCTCGGGAGTTCCTATCTTGTAAGGATGCTTAGAGATTGGAGTAGTACCTGGTTCAAGTTCTATCACGAACTCAACTGCTCTGTCCGGAGGCATCCCTGGCAACTCTTCTAGAAAGACGTCAGGGAATTCGCAAACCACCGGAACATTTTCAAGTGAAGGTAGAGGTTTAGCATCGAGGTTGCACAGCTGAAAGGAACTTGATTCATTTGGAGAATAGACTATCTGGACAGAAGGATGGAACAGAGTTATTGACTTTTGAGCACAGTCAATCCTTGCTTTGTTAGATTTCAGCCAATCCATACCAAGAATGACATCAATGTCAGAACTTCCCAACAACATGAGTGTAGCAAGGAAAATGTGGCCTCCAATTAGGATTTGATTGTCCTTACTTATCTTGGAGGTCAGCATTTGAGATCCCGGGGAGTGAACAGTGATTTGATTGCTTAGTGGAACCACCATTAGGTTGTTTGTTGTGGCAAAAATCTTTGACACAAAAGAATGTGATGCTCCGGTATCAAACAACACTTTAGCTGGAACAAAGTTTACGGGGAATGTACCGAGAACGACGTCAGGAGATTCCTCAGCTTTGTCGATCTTGACATGATTCACCCTTGCGGTCCTCCCGACAGGCCTGTTGTTGGAGTTGAAGGCTTTAGGTGGGGGAGCACGCACCATTGCCTGGTTGGTGTTGGGACGAGGTGGTGGTGGAGGTAGCTGCCTATGCGTGCACTTGTCAGCGTAGTGCCCCGTCTGCTTGCATTTGTAGCAAGTGACGACACGAGGAGGCCCTGGCCTTGGCTGCCCCATCGAAGCCATCTGATCATGCATCTGTACAGGGTTGGGTGGGCGGGGAGCGAAGCCTGGAGAAGCTTGGGCATATGGAGCCCGACTGACAGCACCATTTGGCACCCAGATGCGGCGCTTCTGCGGAGGGGTGGTCATGTTGGAGGAGGAACCACCCTCACGCGAGTGCTTGCGAGACTCCTCGAACGCCTTGCGCCCATTTTCTTCATTGAGCGCGGTGTTAACGAGCTCCTCGAAGTTGTTGGCCTTGATATTGGTGAGGGCGTACTTGAGTTCCGGGTTAAAACCTCTGCGGAACCTTGCCATCTTCTTACCCTCAGTGGACACCTCATCACCAGCGTAACGAGCGAGGCGATTGAACTCACTCTGATAGCCAATGACGTCCAGCTTGCCCTGCTTGAGTGAGCAAAACTCTTCACGCATCCTTTCCATGATACCATCTGGAATGTGGTGCTTCAGGAAGGCTTCCTTGAAACAATTCCAGTTGATTGGAAAGCCAGCTCTCATGGCCTGGTAGTTCTCCCACCAAGTAGCTGCCTGACCCTTCAGCAGATAGGAGGCATACTTGACCTTGTCTTCCTCAGCAACGTGAGCAATCTCCAGAGCCTTACCTATCTCACGGATCCAGTCATCAGCGTCCAGAGGCTCGCGTGTGGCCACGAAAGCTCTCGGACCCAGACTGAGGAACTCCTTGATGCTGACTCGTGGAGCCGTCTAGTTGTTGTGCTGATTAGTCTGAAACTGGGCCATCTGCGCCAAGACTTGGGTCATCTGAGTCAACAGCTCCGTGATTGGCGGTGGCTCAGGCGGGGTGTTCCTTGTTGGCGGCATCCTGAATGGAAATGCATTTTAGCACAACAACAGAAAAGGATAGACTTGGAAACCGAAAAAGAGATTATTCCGACGCATGAGTAGATAACCAACAGGTACATCATCATATGTTCAAATACATCAGAATATCCAACACACCACAAATGGTTCGAATGCCAAAGGATAACTAAACATAGCTAAGAATGGATACATCGGTACTCCCATGCTCATCACGCAGGACGGCGGCTAGGAGTACGGCGAGAGGTACGGTGAGGAGCACGCCCACGAAAGTAGGTAGAACGACGATCCACATAGATCTGACGTGGTAGGAGAGCGACTCTAGGTGTGGTGAAGTACATAGCGTCGACTCCCTGTGCTCCAAAGCGTGGAATCCCAGTGTAACCAGCACCAAGGTTGAGGAGTGGACCTCTGATCGGCTCGTAACCTCCAGCATCTGGTAGACGACGACCAACTGGCTGATCGAAACGTGCAAAGCGCTCGTCTCCAACAAAGTCTGTGGTGTACGTCGCCAGATGAGTCAAAGCAAGGTAGAGCTGCTCTCTGACTGAAACCAACTCCTGAGATAGTGTGCTGGCAACTGCGTCACTGTGCCTCACAAACTGAGCGGTGGTGTGCAGCCTGGAGTTATCATGCTCATAAACATCCAAGTTGTCGTAGAGAGTGAAGTGAGCTCCCTCCGCAGTGATGTAACCACGGGGGATGTGGCGATAGATAGAATCGTCAAATCCCCAGTAGTCAGCACGAAGGACGGTGAGACCCACATAAGCTGCCTGCTGCACAGCCATATCCACTGTGGAACCTACTGCCTCGTAACGGTGGACTACGCTCATGCCCTCATCTGACAGAATGTAGACGATAGCCTAGTAGTAGGTCTGGTCAAACTCTCACTGCTGCTCGTAGACCTGGTACTCTGGTGCCCAACGGAACCCCAGAAAAGTGACCATGTCTCTCAGCATCTCCGGATAACCGGCAGTGCTCTCGCAACGAGTCATACGAACCACCTGCGGGTAGAACCTGAGATCCATCTGCAGATGATCGGGGAAGTTTTGATTAGACGCCGGTAGAAGAACTGAAGTGACAAGCAACAACAAGGTTTCAACGGACGATAAGGATGTTGAGAAGAACAGTATATTGAAGCAACATTGGGGAAACACGAGACCAAACACTCCTGAGGTACTACGGAAAACCCATCCGGGCTTCTAAAGGATAAATATCTACTGCTTAAGGAATAGAGGATCTTCTTCTGGGGCTTACACGCCTCCGTTCTCAATCATGAGTAGGCAACATGATAAATCATGTCACAACCACCTCCATTCCTATGGTCTAGTAGATATAACTATCCTAGAGAAACCAGGATACGTGAAATCCTAACTTGAAAGTTTAGGTGAGAAGAGAAAACAACGTTGCACTTCCTTACCAGAAAAGGGAGGGTGGGTGGGGAAAGAAATAAAAGAACAGAATTCCTACTCTCACGTTTCATTTTTCCTATATAGCTACAAAATAGTTTCTAGACTCAACTGCGACCAGTAAAAGGGATCCTACAGGCAGACAGGCTCTGATACCATTTGTCGCACCCGGACTTCTAGAGGATACTCACAGTCCGCTAAATAGTAGAACAAATGGCTTACGGGGCATACCGGCACCCACATCTCAATATGAGCAGGCCAACACGTAAACGTGTGACAACCATTCTCTACTATCCATCGTCTGCGCAAACCATCCCATAGAAATCAGGACACTTCCGTTGACGTACTTCATAACATACACACATGGTACGTCAACGGCATTGGAACAACTGATATCACAACATATCTCTAAGACACAAAAGAGTGAAATAAGTTGCAAATAGCTCTCACTAGAGCAGAGATAGCAAATACAATCATCCAGAGGACACATGTCCCAACAATTCATCATTACAACACAGCGGAAGCATCCAAAGTGTCTGAGTACAGACAAGATCCAAATAGGCCTAAGAGGCCGGAAACGAAAAGACGGAGCCCATCCACGATGTCTCGGATCCTGCCCGGGTCCGCTATCTACTCGTCAGCAGCCTCGTCATACTCCACGTAGTAGCCACCATGGGGATCCTCGGAAACGTAGTCTGCGGAAACCACAGCCCCAAAGGGGCCAGTACATAAACGTACTGGCAAGCAAGACTCACAAGATACCATAGTGTACACGGCAACACCAAGTATAGATGCTTTGGGTTCAACGGAAGAATAGGTGATACAAAAGTGCGGCAGCAGGCTGCTCTAACCAACTACAGAAACATGCTACAACTTCCGGCTAACAGAAAGGGATAAGATAGTGTATTGTAACCAACTATGACTAACCTCAAACAAACCCATCCTGGATCTCGCCCCTTATCCAAAGAGCAATCCGAGGATAACTCACACAATTGGATTAATGATGGTTCAAGTTATTGTGTCAATAAGACTATTACTAGTCAAGTTATCATTAGTTAGGTGTAAGTTGTTCTGAGTACTTGTTAGCCAGTACTTTCACCAAGTCAACCATAACCGCGGAAAACACGGCTTCTCGAGAAGATTTAACCCTGCAGGGGTGCACCAATTTGGCCGTACACGTAAGAATAACCCACCAGATGGAATGCCTTCCACCAAGCGGGGCACTTAACACAACCCAACTCTTCTTCGCATCAAGCCCAACGAACCCCGTGCAATTGAGCGCACGGCTAATCGAGCCCCACGAAGAAAAGGGGACCCTCATAGCACTCTAAGAACGTGTCTCCCTAAATGCCGACTAAAAAAGTTTCCACCCTGGCCTCGGGTTCGTACCTGCATATGCGTGCGGCAAATGAAAAACCCGAAATAAATGAGGCGATTTGGACGAGATGCGAATCGAATCAAATTGAGGGGGGCGCCCATACACGCTTCCCACATGCGGTTAGTGCGCTCATCATGGATCAGTAGACAAGACCCTTTTCCTAATTAGGGTCGACACTAGCAGGCCTCAAAACCACGTCGGGCCTCCTTCCGGTGCCTTATCATCAAATTATTATTACCCAAACATTAACAGGTTGATTGTTTAAACATCGAGCCCCAGAACATAATAAATATGGTAACAGAAATAACGGACAGCAGACTCGAGCATAAACAACCCTAAGCATGCTAGTAAGTCACAGGCAACAAACAACGGGGTTTTAGGTGTGGAGGTGAGGCTATATCAGGGTTAAAGGATAACATGTGATAGGATCGAACACAAGCAATGATTCATAAGGCTAGTAGAATAGACAACGGAGAGTATCGATATCCAGTGTGGAAAGGACACAATGGTTCATGTGAGTGAATACTTGCCTGCAAACTCAGCAGCCTGGTACTGAGCTAACTCCTCGGAAGTAGTGTCATAAACCTCGTCTGTCTCAACGTCGTCGTCTATCCGAGAAGAAGCAAACAAAAAACGCAGAGAGACAAACAATCAATAACATGGCATAATGCACAATCATGGGATCATGCATGACAATTTAATTGATGCTTCAAAGGTAAGCTAGTTGACATGGTAACTTAATTAAATGGACCCCTATGCAATTTGGGTTGCATATGGAAAGCCCATGAATTTAGGTTGAAATAATTGTTCTACAACTAACCAACAGGTGAGAGTGGATTAGCATGATGCATGGATGAGGAAAACAAAAAGAAAACAACAATAGATCCAATTTGAAATAAAGTTTACCAAGTTTGGAATTTTGTTTATTAAGTTATGAAAATTTGCTTCTTAAAGGAGTTACACAAGCATTTGTTGTTTTCACCAATTTTAATTGTTCAAAATAAATAACAAAGTTCATATTTGGAAAGTACACCAACTTTTAGGTGGAATACATGTTTCACTTGTTGAAAAAGGATTTAGAATGAATTAATTATGAATTAAACAAGTTTAAACAAGATTTAAATGAATTTAATTCAAGTATGAATTTATTTGAATTTTTTATTTGTTCAAAACATTAAACCAAATTCATATTTGAAAAGTTTATACTTTTCTGGTTTGAAAACATATTTTATAAGTTCAAAAATAATTTAATTTGACCAAGTTATGAATTTAGCAAATTTAAATGATTTAAACAAGGTTTAAATTATTTAACCAATTTTAATTATTCAAAACATGAAACAAAGTTTATGTTTGGAAAAGTTGGTTCAATTTAGCATGGAAAACATATTTTATGTGTGTTATTTGAATTAAGTTTGAATTAGTTATGAATTTAACCAATTTTGAAATGATTTGTTTGAATTTGAAATTTGAAAACATTTGCAATGTTCAAAACAGAAAACAAATGACTTAAACAGGTAGAGAATTAAACTTGGGTTGGAAAACATATTTTATTTATTTTATTTGGAGTTGTTATGCCAAAGTTATTCATATATGAAATTTGTGGGCTAAGATGTGATTTTAAAACTATACAGATTGGTCCAGGGGCTTAACTGCGAAGAAAATATCACAGAGAGGCCCCTGGGGCTTTTCTTAATCGCGCAGGCAACCCCTGGGTCACTGGCAGTGGGCCAGTGCCCAGTTGGCGCTGCGCTGGCAGCCTGCGTGGCCTCCACTGCCACAGACAGGTGGGGCACGCGTGCAGCCAACGTGGCAAAGGCAAAAAGGGGTGGATTAAATCGCGCGGGCGGGGGCTCGAACCCGCGACCGCGGATGCGCAAGCAGTGCGCTGAGCCACTTCAGTACTGGATCGATTCGTGACAGTAGTTAAGTGCGCGCCGTTTTGAGGTGGCCTCCGTGGATGTTAACTGAACTTTTACTGAACCTGACGGAGGAAACGTGGTCGCCGGCGGACTGCGACTCGCTGCTGCTGCGTGCTCGTCGGGGATGCAAAGGACGTGTACGTGCGCGTGTGACTGGTACGTGCAACGCGGATGCAGAGGGAGAGGTGGAAAGGGGCGGTGCTCACCGAGGAGAAAACGGAGGGAGAAAGCAAGGCGACGGCTCGAGGCGGACAGTGGTCGACGGCGGCAGGGTCGGAGACGGCGGCGGCGCTCCGGTGGACCTCCGTCACCGAGGAGTGGTCGAGGAGGACGAGGGGGGTACGGGGGATCAATTCCCGTACCTAACCAGCTCGGAGGCTAGCCATCACGGCGGCGATCACCAGAAATTCAGAGGGGAGGCGATCGGTGGATGGTGGTGGTTGCAGAGAGACAGGAGGTGGCGCAGAGGGAGAGAAAAGAATCGGCGGCGGAGAGGGAGAAGGAAGAAAAGGAGAGCTAGGGCAGAGGGAGCTCGGGGATAGGGCTTAAGAGGAGGGGGTCGAGCTGCTGCTGGCCGTCTGCTGCTCGCTGCTGTCGACGTGGGCAGGCGCATCGCGCTGCCGTACAGGTAGGTGACGAGTGGGGAGGGGGTACCAGGCCGTGGGTTGGGCCTTGCTGGTGGGCGCAGCCCACTTGCTGGCCTGCCTCCCTCTCTGCGCGTTTTTTTTTTCTGTTTTTTTTTGCTAAAAAGGAAAAGGAAGAAAATGAATGGGTTTTAGTGGTTAGAAAAATTAGGAAAAATTTGTAGAGGTTAGTTTTGTAACAGCACCATAATACAAACTTTTGTTTTCCAAAAATTTGAAACTATGTTGCTGTTTTAAAATTCAATTGAATTTGGGTGGAATTTGATATTAAATGAATAATTAAAAAGAACCACTTAAATAGTTTGAACCCTCAAGTTTATTTGAAACAATTGATGAAAGTGTTTTGTAATTTTCATAAGTTTCAACATGTTTGCTGTTTGGAAAAGTAATTGAATTTGAATGAAATTGGATTAAGTGAATTATTAAAAAGAACAAGTTAATAGTTTGAGCTTTCTATTTTGATGGAAACAAATGGTTGTTTCTATTTGAATATATCTATTTGGAAATTGTAACAGAACAAGTATGAAACAAAATATTTGAATATTGTTTGAATTTCAAATGGGAAAACAAAGGAAAACAGATGAAAACAAATGGAAAACAAATGCAAAAACAAATGCAATGATGATGTCATGATGAAAAACATAAATAAAACAAGAAACAAACATTCTAAATGGGAGTTTTCATACTTGGGATGTTACATCTTCTCCATCTCTCCTTCCGGCGTGCACCACCGAAGGGACATCATGCCTCTAGAACCCCTCCTATTGTGATCCTGCACGGGAGAGGGGCGTTTAGATTTTTGTGGAGCGCACTCGCCGGACTGCTAGCAGCGATTAATTCCTCAACAACTTCTTCCCAGACCTCGACAACCTCTTTATGGATGACATGGCTAATACCGCCAGCAGACTACTCTTGTTCCGCACGTAATTCTGTCTTCTATGTTCAAGATCTTGCTAGAATTTCTACGTCTACTATATTATATATTGGCATCATTACTTTAATTGCTATCACTCTCTTCATGATCTATCTACTATTTATGCACATTAAATCATGCAGTAATTTGATAATATATTTAACAAATATTGCAGCGATAATGCACGTTATACATTAAAGGTAATTCGTGAAGGCTAGTTCACCTTAAAAAAGGGAAAACTAGGGGGGACCATATGGATCTGGAATACAACATCTAGGAGGACCTCATCCTGCGAGCTTGGCATGTAGAGTCTTTAACTCTTCTCGAATCAGTTTGTTCTCCCTTAGCACGACTTTAATGTTCTCGGCCAACTCGTCGGCATGCACCCTCACGGCTTCAAAATTAGAGGACTTCCATATAGCAAGATAAGGCTCGGTCCCTGTCCCACTAGAATAAGGCACTCACCATGGATCTGGCTAATTTCCTTGATAAGTTTGACCTCCCGGGGGCGAGCATCATCACCTGCTGGGGGATGGCGACTAAGAAATCTTATATAAAAGTAATACTTGTAAAAATAGCCTAAGATAAAGTAACAATGTCCTGAGTTACACGCACATCTACTTACCACAACCTTCTTGTGAACAAAGGGCTTCTTGGACGACGGTCTCCTTTGACATGTCTAGAGTCTCTCCTACTATCATAGGAGTTTGCAATTTTGTATACATGCAAGACAAAAGGGGAGAGATCAAGATGAAAAACAAGGGTGATAAAATAAGAGCAATGTATCTGGTACTCACAAGATTCCGACCTTATATAGGTTTTTATTGGTGTTTCGATTCCCTTTCGTCATAGATTCTTAGTACACCATTCAAAATTGTACAAACTTTATGTGATATATGGCACACTCTAATAGCTGAAACTTCGTAAATTCAACCTTTATTGCTAAATAATTATCTTATTATGTCTTATTGCGCATATATTGTCGATAGAGACACAGGTTAGGTCAAGATCTATTCTTGTGTGAGTTGCGGTAATCAAATTTCATAATTGTTCATTCATATGTTAAGAACTAGAATGACAAACAAATGGAACAATATATTTTCCTTTTTTAGTTTCGGAATCAAACGCACATTTCATTGGCCAATGTGATGCCCTACATATTAATTGGAATGTGACTAACTAAAACATGTTTGTGGTCATCTTTCGCATGATTCAAACATGTAAAACACTTCCACAAGGTTTCAAGTCCTAGAAAACTCGGAGCTTAGTGCCGCTAATGCAAAAATAGTTTATTGGTGCTCAACGTAAACAAACATGCATGCATAAACACAAATATCTAGTAAGGAAAATCCATACTTGGTAAAGACCTTGAGAACTTCCACCTAAGTTTAAATAAGTAAGATCACTATTAGAAAACATCAAAAGGAAGTCTTTTGATTCCATAAAGCTTACATCAAAATCGGGACCAAATTCCTCCCTTCATAAAAACTAACTCACCATTGAGTACAAGACTACACCAGTAAGGAACATTATAAATAAAAGATAGCTATGAACGCTAGTTCTTCCGCGACAAAAGGCAAACTAAGAGGGGCCATATGGACGTGGAATGCAACATCTAGGAGGACCTCATCCTATGAGCTTGGCATCCACGGTCTTCACCTTTTCTCGAAGCGCGCTTTTATTCTTTGGGATGACCTTGAGGTTCTAGTCCAACTCGTGTGCATGCTTCTTCGTGGCTTCAACATCAAAAAGTACTTCCACAAAGCGAGATAATACCTAAGCCTTCTCTCTCTAGTGGCCTCCTGGAGGTCACCCGTCATCATAAAGCACTCAAAACGGATTTGGCTAAACTCATCAAGAATCTTGACCTCTAGGGGCGAGCATTATCACTTGATGGAGGATGACGACTAAGGGAATCCTACAAAAAGGAAATAATTATAAGCACTATCTTAAGATAGCATAGAAATGTACATGATTACACTCTTACAGACTTACCATATACTCCTTGTGTGGATAGTGCTCAACTCTTTCCTCGATGATGGTCTCGTTTTAAAGGACCAAAATATCATCCCCTCTCGTAGGAGTTTGTAGTTCTACACACATGCAAGAAAAAAAGGGGAGAGAGAAAGATGAAGAGGAAGGGGAGAAAGAGAAGTGATGTCTCTAATACTCTTGGGTTTCCCCTTATAAAAGTGGAAATTTGTGTTTCATCTCCCAATCATCATACATTCTTAGTACAACCTACAAAATCGACATATCTGATATATGGCCCACTCAATTAGGTGGAACTCATAAATTCAACTTTACTGCTAAATAACTCTCGATTTTGCAAAATTTAACATTGAGGCTATTTGTGAGTGACATTTTTTTACTATAATTATCATGAATGCCATGGATACCTTAACTTGGTGGATTTTTTCTATTTGCAATATCTCAGCCTGTGCATTACGTGTTTTGCAATTTCAAGTTCTACCGAGAATATTTATGTTTTAGTGAAATTCATTGTTTTTATTTACAATATGGTACCATAAATGTTTCTTTGATAATTTAGAAAAACTATATATGATATTCACACATGCATTGCACACATATTATTGATAGTGCGTAGAAAACACAAGTTAGGTTGAGATTATTTCTATTTGAGTAATCCTTAATCAATTTTTGTTTACTTATCTATTAAATTCTAATAACAAATGCTCTACTCATATTTTTCTTTACAATATGGTAACATAATTTTTTTTCCTTTCTAACCATAAATAATTGTATACGATATTTGGGTGCGCATTGCACGTACATTGTTGATAGAATACACAACTTAGTTGGAGATATGTTTTGATGTGAGTACTTCCTAAACAAAATTCATAATTATTCGTTAAGTTGTTGAGGAATGGAATGGGGCGCGAATGGAAAAAATTAGTTATCTTTTTGGTTCTGGAATCCTACGCAGATTTGTTTGAAAAATGTGATGCCCTCCAAATGAACAGGAACGGGACTAACGAAAAACGGGTTTATGCTCATCTTTCGAATGAATCAAACACACAACACTCTTCCAAAATGATTCAAGTCCTAGAAATCGGGTCTCGGTGCCCTCAATGCAAAAAGATTTGTTTGACGCTCAACTTAAACAAACATTCCCTAACACCCATATCGATTAAGGAAATTTCATACCCCAACAATAATTGGTCAAGACGTCGAGAACTTCCCGCCTAAGTTTACGTCGGTCGGATCACAATTAGTCAACATCAAATGGAAGTCGATAGATTCCGGACATCTTACAGCATAATCGGGTCCAAATCCCTTCATTTATAAAAAATAACTCGCCATTGATTACAAGACTACACCGGTAAGGCAGATTCTACATACTAGGTAAGCTGTGAAGGAAAATTCTTCAATGCTTAAAGGCAAAGTAAGTGTGACCATATGGACGAGGAAAACAACATTTCATAGAACCTTATCCCGCGAGCTTGTCCTCCATGGTCTTCACATCTTCGCGAAACGTGTTGTTCTCCTTAAACACGACTTTGAGGTTCTCGACCAACTCGCCTACATGCTTCATCATGGACTCACCATCGTAGAGGACTTCGAGAAAGAGAGATAATACCTGGACCCTTCCCTCTGGCCTGCTCGATCTCGCCCATCAACATAAGGCACTCCTAACGGATCTGACAAATTTTCTCGAGAAGCTGGACCTACCGGGAGCGAGCATCATCAGCTGTTGGAGGATGGAAACTCACCTACAAAAAGGAAATCCAAGTAAGAAATAACCTCATATATTATAACAATGTCATTAATTCCATGCACACAGACTTACCATAGTCTCCTTGTGAGCAGAGGGCTCAACTCTTTCCTCGACGAAGGTCTCTTTTGACAAGACCGGAATATCTCCCCCTCTCATAGGAATTTGCAGTTAGCATACATGCAAGAAAAAAAGGGGAGAGATAAAGACGAAGATGGATGGGGGAGAAATAGGAGCGACATATCCACTACTCTCGGGTTTCCCACCATATAAAGGCGTCCACATGTGTTTCTTTTCTCATTTCCCATTCTTCATAAATTCTTAGTACAACATGTAAAATCGCATGAACTTTGTCTGATATATGACCTTCCCAATTAGTTGTAACTTCCTAAATTCAACATTTATTGCCAAAAAAACTCCCCTTCTACATATTCATTATTTTGCAAAATTTAACACCACTTTTATCATGCCACTTGTCAGTAACAAAATTATTTTACTAGAATTTTCATGAACGGTAAATATACAATGATTTGGTGGATTTTCCTACTTTAAGTATATTGACCCACTCATTATGTGTTTATTTCAAGTTTGAATGAGTATTCATAGGTGGAGCATCAATTCAGAGGTTTCTTTTTAGTATGGAACCATAAATGTTTCTTTGCTAATTCTAAAAAAAACGAATATGATATGCCGATATGAATTGCACATACATTGTTGATTATGTGTATAAAGCACAAATTAAATTCATTATTTCTATGTGTCATCCTTAATAAAATTTAGTAATTATGTATTAAATTATCAAATCAAATGCTCTACTCATAGTTTTATTGACAATATTTTTACATGAATGTTTCCTTGCTAATCCAAATAATTGAATATGATATGCGGGCGTGCATTGCACCTACATTATTGACAGAAAACACAAGTTAGGACGAGATATTTTTTATGTGATTCATTTATAATCAAATTTCATGATTATCCATTCAGTTGTTAAGAAATATACTGGAAGATGAATGGAAAGACAATATTTTACTTTATTTGGTTCTAGAATCATACACACATATCTTTGGCCAACGTGATGCCTTTGAGGATAAATGGCGGATGGTGATGATGGTATCGTTAATTAGAAATTAGGCTTACTTAACCAAGACATGTTGTAAGATAAATTAATTTGTCGAACTGTGCCTTTAATATGTAATAGTTGTAGTGTTCTTCTATGTTGGAAGCATGGCCATCTCTTATGGTGGTGGTGTGCTTTGTGGCCACTCTGTTTTTCCTTGTTTAGGCCTAAACCTTGCCACAGTTGTAGACACATTACATGCTATTCTCATCATGTTCATGTGTTTTAGCTTATTGAACTCTGCATATCATTGTGGTCTACTACGAGATTATGAACTCCACACACAAAGCTTGCAACCTTGCAAAGCAGGTCAGTGTCACGTTTAACTTTCTACTATTTTTTACATTGTATGATGTTTATGTGTTGTAGTCCTAAACGATATCCAAGTCAAACATTGCAGTGTATTAGTCAGTCTTTAATGTGATTTTTAGCTTTGACAAATTTTTTTTAGATTCTTAAATTCCGTGTTCACGATTTTACTCTCAAGACTTGTTTGGGCCTTACACAGTGAAATTTGTAGACATAAATTATGATAGAACATTTTACTCTCACTGATAGTAGGTCATAGAATAATCATTGCCAAGGTTAGTGTTACAAACGATAGAAACAAAGTGATGAACAAAAAGAGATCTAGTACGATAGGGGACACTAGATTTTAACGTGGAAAACTCTTTTAGGCGGAAGAGAAAAAACCACATGCGTCAGCCAGCAAAAGTTCACTATATCAGCTGTGGATACAAATGTCGGGGATTTACAACTTGCGACTTATCCCAAACCAGAAGCTTACATGAGGTATATAAAAGGGTAAACTCGAAACAAGGTGGAAACCTAATCGATAATGATCCTCATCGGCCCTAAGCCTCCAGCTCGTCAGACGTTCGCTTTATCTTTATATATGAATTTGGATGAGACCAAAATAACACTCCACGTTGAGATAAATTCCCTCTTGTATCATAAAATAAACCTTCACTCTGAAACAACAAAGGAAACACCTTCGGCACCAAATAGCCTCTTGGGATAAATAGTTGTACCAACTAAATTTCAGCAAATTAGCTCTTGGGATAAATAGTTGTACCAACTAAATTTCAGCAAATTAGCTCAAACTTAGCCACATGAACTGACTTTGCAATCGTATTAGCAAGACTATCATGAATTATTATTGTGCATACCTTCAACTTATCTCGTGGAACAATATTACACACATACTGATATTTGATATCAATGCTTTTATTCTCTCATGGAACATATGATACTTAGTAAGATAAATAACAGTTTGACTATCCCAAAACAGTTTAACACAATTATAATCTCCACAAAGCTCAGCAAATAAAGATTTAAGCCAAACATATTCTTGATATGCTTCAGCAATAGCCATGTACTCTGCTTCAATGGTAGAATGGGCAACAACTAGCTAAAAAATTGCCCTCCAACTCACGACACAATTACCAAGCGTAAACACATAACTTGCAAGGGATCTCATCTTATCCAAGTAGGCAACAAAACCTAAATCCACATAGCCTATAAGTCCCTCATCAACCTTGCTGAACTTCAAGCAAGTATTGGATGTGCCACGATGGTACCTGCAAATCTACTTAATTGCCTTCCAATGTAATTTACTAGGGTTAGCCATGTATCTACTAACCAAAATCATATCATATGAAAAATCGGGTAGAGAGAAAACAATGGCATACATCAAAGAACCAGCAACACTAGAATATGGAACTCTAGACATGTACTCTAAATGGTCATCCGCAGTAGAACATTTTAAAGTTCTAATTTAAAGTGAGGAGAAATAGAAGTACTAAGATACTATCATGCATGTTAAAACTATGAAGAACTTTCTTAATATAACCTTGCTGACTAAGAAATAATAAATCAGAATTCCTGTCTCTAGTAATATCAATACCGAGTATTTTCTTAGCAGCACCGAGATCCTTCATATCAAAATCACTACTCAAATGTTCCTTCAATGTAGTGATTTATTTCTTGCTCTTGGCAGTAGTTAACATATGATCAACATATAACATCAAATATATACTTGATCCATCAACAAACTCAATATACACAGAACTATCAAATTGAGACCTTTTAAAGACATGCGGGAACATAAACCGAACAAACATTTTATACCATTTACAAGGAGATTTTTTTAAAACCATATAAGGACCTCTTCAATTTGCAAACATGATCCTACTTACCAGATAGTATGAACCCTTCTGTCTGGTCCATGTATATCGCCTCCTCCAATTCTCCATGCAAAAACACAGTCTTTACATCTAACTTCTTAATCTCAATATCACACATAGCAACAATACCAAAGAATGTACATATATAACTATGCTTGAAAACTAGAGAGAAAACATCATTTTAAGCAACACAATGAATCTGACTGGAGGATTTTGCTACTAACCATGCCTTAATCCTTGGAGGATCAGTAGGAGACAAACCCTCCTTTCTCTTGAAGATCCATTTGCAACGGACGTCCATGTTTTGTATAGGCAAGCTCACAACATCCAACGTACCGCTTTTCTCAAGTGACCGCATCTCTTCTTGCATAGCAAAGATCCACTTCTCGCGGTCACTGTGAATCAATGACTTTAGTGTATGTGGACGACCCATGATTGTTCTCCACCCATTCAGCGCAACTAAAAGCATAATGAACAATATCACACTACTCAATTACACGCGTACGAAGTCCCTTGTGCCATTCTGTTTAGGGATCTACAATAGATAAATTTTGTTGCTCCAAAATAGGAGGTGATCGCTAAACAATATCATGAACATCATTAGTAATTTATATTTCTATGGCATCAAGTGATCCACCTCTTGCTCATCATCATAACTAACAATTGAAACATCTATGGTCAAACTATGAGTAAACATACTAAATTCATTGAAAAAACTCTCTTGGTCATGAAAGATTTCTTAATCCCGGGCTTCCATAACTTATGTACTTTTACACCAGAACCATATCCAATAAACACACACTTAACAACTCTAGTTTATAGCTTTCCATTATCAACATGAGCATAATAAGTGCAAAAAGAAATCAATTGTGAATAACCAGCAAGGGTACCAGACCGTACCTCAATGGGAGCTTTCTTATCGAGTGGGATAGAAGGCGACCTGTTAATCAAGTAGCATGCGGTGGAGGCTGCTTCAGCCCAAAAACATGCAAGAGTTCGATAACATGTAACAAGATCTGTAGATGATGCTTATGTTCATGCGCTCAACCACACCATTCCGCTGAGGCGTGTATGAGATGTTTTGGTGCCTCAAAATTCCGTGTTTCCTGCGGAAATCATCAAATCATCCAAACATAACTCTCCACCATTATCAGTAAGAAAAAATTTAACCTTCTTTTAGGTTTACCTTATCACAACTTTCCACTCTTTAAACAAATCAAATGTTTCCTCTTTAGTTTTCAGTAAATAAGGAAACACTTTTCTAGAGTAATCATCAATAATGGTAATCATGTAACGAGAACTAGCTTGAGAGGGCTTACGAGACGCCCCCAAAGAAAAATCATGAAAATAATCAATTATACCTTTGGTGGTATGAATGGAAGCATTGAATTTTACTCTTTTGTGCTTACCAAAAATGCAGTGCTCACGGAATGGTGGCTTACTTATGGTGCAACCCTTTAGCAGGTTTCTCTTCATCAATTATACCATACCTAGTTCACTCATATGTCCAAAACGCGTAGGCCACATGTTAGCCGTACTTAGTTCATCATTAGAAATAGTAGGAGCAGCAACCGAACCATGAAAACTACGACCTCTAAGAACATATACCCAGGATAATTTAAATCACCAATCATGTGAACTAGAGAACCATTTGATACCTTCGGCACACCACGTGAACCGGTGTGCTTATACCCCTCAACATCAAGAGTCTAAGTGAGATCAGATTTTTGGCCATGCCTCGAATGTGCCTCATGTCTGTCAATGTTCTTATCATGTCATCGTATGTCTTGCTCTGAACAGAGCCTCTTCCCAAAATATCGCGTGGATTATTATCTCCCATGCACACGACATCTCCACCTTGCACATGATCAAAAGAACTAAACAAATATCTATTATAGGATTTATGAAACAAGCATGCATAATCATGTATTCACTCATCATAACCGACAACGCAACAAGCAAAAATAACAAGAGAGTCAGACTATCACCACAGAGACAACAGAAGACTTGCCATCACCATCGGAGTTGTGTTTCGGTTTATACATACCGTTTCTTTCTCCCTATTCTACATTTTCCAACAGCCATTCCTCACATGATTATTTTTATTACAATACATGTGAAACCTATCCTTACCTATGGACTTCGAACGGCCTCTACTGTTTGCGCTGTTGTCACAATTGTTTTTGTTATAGGTTTTCTGCTCGGCCCTGCCTCGAACCTACAACGCTTTGCCTTTAGAGGACGATGCATCAGAATGTACGAAACCTTCCATATTTTACGTTGTTTTAAGGGCCTCATATACTTCCAAAAGGGTTAGTTCATCATGGCTTATTAATATGGTATCTCGCAGATTGTAAACGAACTAGCTAACGATCATAACAGCAGGAGAGCTAAATCCCCATTATCTTATTTTACCTCTATCCACACTAGGTTGGCAACACTCCTTAAAGATCGTTAGGTGGTTCATCACCGAGACACCTTCATGCAAGTTGCGTGTGAGGAACTTCATCTTCACGTATATCTTAGTGGTGTTGATTTCGGCTTACAAAGAAATGTAACCAAGATTATCTCAAATGAAACAATAATGTGAATCAAAGTTGTGCGACTCGTCAAAACCATCAATTTTTTTTTGTGGATCATTCCAATCCGACGTCACATGCAACTTCTAGAACTACGGCGTCTCCTCCTCATTCTTTTTCTCTCCCAAGAAATAGCTTTGCCCGTGCTATTTTTCGTGTTTTTGCGGTTCTTACTCAAATTTGTTTGATAACACAACACGCTATGAATTTGGTTTTTCAAACACCCTGCGAAAACGCCTTGCTCTCCCGAAACAGGCGCAAAAAGACCGAATATCTGCGTTGCTAGTTTTCTGCAGCAACTTTGCTTCTTGTACTACATCTCTCACATGCGTTAATCGGAGAGCTCCCTAGAAAAATCCTTCCCCTCGTGTCGCCCCCCTGGTGATGCTAGGGGCGAAATGCCCAATGTCGAGCGCCCTGCTCCGTCGAGCTTGTCCTGCCCTGCCATCACCAGCTCTCTCCGTGGTGGTGGCGGCACCCCTCCCGCCGCCAAACGTGGTTGGAGGGGCGGCTCCTGGGCGCTGCTGGTGGAGATCGCCCGAGGGGGCAGCGACGGTTAGGGCGGAGGATGTCAGGCCGGCGGGCTCGGGAGGCGGCCGGCTTCCTGGTCGACTGCGCTTCTGCGAGCGCGGGGTGGGGGCGGGGGCCCGGACGCGTGCTTCTGCGGTTGGGGCGACTGTGCCAGATGGGCTCCCAGGGCCCAATCTGGGCTCCTCGGGCCTGACCGGCGGTGCGCCGCGGTGGGGCGTTACTGCGAGGGCGCCGCCCGGTGTCGGGCGCGGCTGTGGCGGCACGAAGGCCGGCTGGGTGTGTTGTTGTGCCCCGTTGATTGCTATGGATGGCGTGTTGGAAACCCCAAGAGGAAGGTGTGATGAGCAAGCGGCAGGAATTTCCCTCAGTTAAGAACCAAGGTTATCAATCCAGTAGGAGGAGGAGGATCTCAGGAAGGTTGATGCCACTGACGGTGGTGCTGGCGCTTCACCGGTGTCAGCAACAACGTGGAACCCGCACACAACATAACCAAAATACTTTGTCCCAACGGTACAGTGAGGTTGTCAATCTCACCGGTCTTGATGAAAACAAAGATTAGACGTATAGTGTGGAAAATGATGTATGCTTGCAGTAAGTAAAGAAAGCAGTAAATAGTTGTGGTTTGTTTAAAAGTGTGGAAAATGGATCGGGGTTCATAGGTTCACTAGTGGTGTCTCTCCATAAAACATAGCATGCTGGGTGAACAATTTATAGCTGGGCAATTGACAAATAGAGGCTGCACCGTAGTGCACATATATGACATGAAGAGTACTATGATATTTAGTGCGGGCATTACAACAATATACATAGACCGAAATCCATCCGCATCTATGACTAATAATCCACCCTCAGGTTATGATCTGGACCCCCTTAGGTATTAAGTTGCAAGCAACACATAACTGCATTAAACAAAGTGTGTAATGTAAGAAATGATTATGCACGTGGGCACTCTCACCGCTGTTTTCTCCCTAATTGCAACAACACATTCTCCTCCTTCACGTTTCTGTCACTCGAGCAAGGTGGCGAGGAGGCATGAACCCACTATCGAGCATAAATACTCCCTCTTGGAGTCACTAGCAACTACTTGGCCAGAGCAACCACTAGCAACGGAAAGCATGCAAGATCACAAATAGCATATGCAAATAAAGACTATAATAAACTTGGCATAAATTCAATATTCTTCTGATCCCAGCAAACACAACATATATAATTACATAAGATCAATCTCGATCATGATAGGAATCTCACGAGATCTAAACATGGAGGCATATGAGGAGAAGACAACCATCTATCTACAGCTACGAACCCGTAGTCCAAGGGTGAACTACTCACGCATCACTCCGGAGGCAGGCATGGTGATGTAGAAGCCTCCAGTGATGATCTCCTCTCCGGCAGGGTGCCGGAAATAGCTTCAGAACCCCCCTGATCTAGTGTTGACGGTGGCGGCGCCTGCGGAACTTTTCGAGGATTTTTGATCAGGTGCCTAGGGTTTTCCATCTGGGGTGGGGGGGGTTAAATAGGCGAAAGGGCAAAGACGGTGGAGCTCCAAGGGCCCCACACCCATAGCTGGCGCGGCCAGGGGGACCCGCGCCACCCTATGGTGTGGCCCCTGGTGCCCATCTTTGACTCCTCTTCAGTGTTCTGGATGCTTCCGGGGAAAATAGGCACTTCGGGCTTTGTGGGGTCCAATTCCGAGAAGGTTTCCAGAACAACTTTTCTGAAACAAAAAACAACAGAAAACAGGGAACTGTCACTTGGCATCTTGTTAATAGGTTAGTCCCGAAAAACGTATAAAAATGCTATAAATATGGGAGAAAACAAGTAGCCATTGACATAATATGATCATGGAGCATCAGAAATTGTAGATACGTTGGAGACGTATCACCCGTTCGGTCTTGGGCTGGGGCGACGACTTCTTGGTGGTGGCCAACTATAGTGGTGTGTAGGTCCTGCCGGCGTGGTGCTGAGAGGCGATATCCTCTCTGTCCCGTTCCTCCGCGTGTTGCGGAGCTCTGGTCGTGGGATAGGTGGCATCCAAGCCCCAACTTCGTTGGTGGGTGGTGTTGGTCAGGGAGGAGGAAGCCGGGGCGACATCCCTAGAGCTACGGCTACGATTGGGTCATGGTCGGCTTGGCGCTGAGCGTGGCGGGAGGTGTCGCGGGTGTTGCGACATGCGACATTGGTGGGCTGGCCGGTCCCCGTCGGGCGGTTTGCGGGGCTGCGACACATCACCGGGTGAAAGCCCTGCCCCGGTGTCCGGGGCCGCTGACGGTGACGCCTCCGAGCGCCGCATCCTTCTTGAAGGCGTCATCGGGGCAGTGCTCTCGCTTGTCCGCGCTAGGTTCTCCGGGGGAACCCTTGATCCCTCGTGGGATCGGGCAAGGGTGGTGCTGTTGCGACCACGGACCCAGAGGTATACATACTGTTATGCACTCCTAGTCATGGACCTGATGCTACGCCTCAATGATGCCTTGATAGCGTGTTGGAAACCCTAAGATGAGGGTATGATGAGTGCAGCAGTAAGAATTTTGCTCACTTAAGAACCAAGGTTATCAATCTAGTAGGAGAAAGAGGATCTTCGGAAGGTTGATGCCACTTACAGTGGTGATGGCTCCCCGGTTTCAGCAACAACGCGGAACCTGCACACAACACAACCAAAATACTTTGTCCCAATGGTACGGTGAGGTTGTCAATCTCACCAGTCTTAATGAAAACAAAGATTAGACGTATAGTGTGGAAAATAATGTATGCTTGCAGTAAGTAAAGAAACCAGGAAATCATAGTGGTTTGTTTAACAGTGTAGGAAAAATGGACCGGGGTTCATAGGTTCACTAGTGGTGTCTCTCCATAAAAGATAGCATGTTGGGTGAACAAATTACAGCTAGGCAATTGACAAATAAAGGTTGCACCGTAGTTTACATCCATGACATGATGACTACTATGATATTTAGTGCGGGCATTACAACAATATACATAGACCGTAATCCAACTGCATCTATGACTAATAATCCACCCTCGGTTTATCATCCGAACCCGCTTAGGTATTAAGTGATGTAAGCAATGTGTGTAATGTAAGCAATGATTGTGCACACGGGCACTCACACCGCTGTTTTCTCCCTAGTGGCAACATCACATCCTCCCCCGTCACGTTTCAGTCACTCGAGCACAGGCGAAAAGTAGGCATGAACCCAACTATCAAGCATAGATACTCCCTCTTGGAGTCACTAGCAACTAATTGGCCAGCGCAACCACTAGCAACGGAAAGCATGAAAGATCACAAATAACATATGCAATAAAAGACTATAATCAACTTGGCATAAGTTCTATTTTTATCGGATCCCATCAAACACAGCACATAGAGTTACATAAGAACAATCTTGATCATGTTAGGCAGCTCACGAGATCTAAACATTGAGGCATAGGAGGAGAAGACAACCATCTAGCTACTGCTATGGACCCGTAGTCCAAGGATGAACGACTCACGCATCACTCCGGAGGCAGGCATGGTGATGTAGAGGCCTCCGGTGATGATCTCCTCTTCGGAAGGGTGCTGGGAGACAGCTTCAGAACCCCCCTGATCTAGGGTTGACGATGAAGGCGGCTGTGGAACTTTTCGGGGATATTTGATCAGGTCCGTAGGGTTTTCCATCCGGGGGGAATAAATAGGCGAAAGGGCAAAGGCGGTGGAGCCCTGGGGGCCCCACACCACACCCTGGCGCGGATAAGGGGGGCGCCACCCCATGGTGTGGGCCCCCTGGTGCCTCTCTTCGACTCCTCTTCGGTCTTCTTGATGCTTAAGGGGAAAATAGGACTTCCGGGCTTCGAATTATCCAATTCCGAGAATATTTCCAGAACAACTTTTTGAAACTAAAAACTGTAGAAAACAGGGAACTGGCTCTATGGCGTCTTGTCAATAGGTTAGGCCAAAAAACGTGTAAAAATGACATAAAGAAGGGAGAAAACATGTAGCAATTGGAATAATATTATCATGGAGCATCAGAAATTATAGATACGTTGGAGACGTATCAGGACCCTCAAGGGCTTCAGGGTTACCATCCCCAGCCGCAACAAACAACGGCAGGTAGACCGGATTCATCAGCAGGCAGGCCAGATAATATCGGTACTATGACTCCTTGTGTCCATGCTAGTCATAACCAACTATGCATATCAAAGCGTCCACGAGTCATAAGAAACTGAAGGAATGGACCAAAACTATATAGAGATGCTACGTGTCCAGGAAGTGCAACTACAATCGAGGGTTACTGGGGTTACCAAGCCCAGGCCGACTAAACATCAGTAGGCGTGCTCGGAAATGGATCATCGGCTCCACAACCCCTCGACTGCGATAACAACGCAGGCATAGCCAAAACTATATAACGATGAGCTCAAAACCAATAATCTATCAAATCAGCAACTCTAGACGTGGAGTTGTATAAAGAAAGTACTACTAGAGTATATCTTTACAAATAGTGGTCACATGACCCAACATTATATCAGACAATGGAAGGAAATATTATGTTGCTAGTCAACAAGATACCAAAAAGGCCTAATAGGCCGCAACATAAGACGGCGTCCCAGCCCATAGATTCCAGGCTGCTACCTGGGAGCCCCCGAACTACTCGTTGACGTCCACGTTGAATCAAGAGCGATATGAGTAACTTCACCTGAACCAAAATTAAGCAAACCTGAGTACGAGAGGTACTCAACAAGACTTAGTTAACCTATTATATATCTGCTGTTTCAGAAAATGGTTTTATGAAGGTTAATTTGCGTAAAGAAATATTTGTTTTCCAAATCGAGGAGGAATAGCACGTCACATGGAGTTTGTTCAAAACAGACGAGAAACGACTCAACTACTATAATCATCATCCTTTCAGCCACCAACATCATTTCCCAGCATCTCATGCTACAAGGAACACCCCTCTCGGCATCTCCGAGGATGCACCCTTCATTCGTTGTCAATAGGTTTTTGTCTCTTGTTCATGTTATCTATGGCCCAGTACTTTCACCAAGTCGTCCTTAACCGCGGACACGGCTTATCGAAAAGATTTATCCTTGCAGGGGGTACACTCTACCCACACGTACCAACCGACTCTTAATGCCAAGCTATTGGCACACTTACGACGATGTGCTGGTAGAGGGTGGTTGGTCACGACCTTTACCTTACCCGACCCTATCCATGAGTCAACCCAAGACCAGGCCACCCCGTCAACAAGGAGTTGGCCATCCTACTGACGGCACCTGTCTCTGATCCGTGTACGTCCATCACTTGGCCTCGGTCACTCCCTAGGCGGAGCATTTTTCCAAAACGTTTTGAACGTTTTATTTGCGTTGCCGAATGGAAATCTCTAACTACGTGACTCATGGATAAAGCCAAACAAGTTAGTTGGTCGGCGAGGCTCATGGCCATCGCGCATGGTTTTATGCTCAGTCTTGGCTTCTGCGCCCGACCTTACTCTAGGGTTGGAAAGTACGGAATAAACAACCACTTACCAAGTGGCCTCCCGTCCAATCCTTAGTCAAGTTAACCACACAATGCTCATCTTACCACGTCAACATATCGTACTAGATTCTCGCAGCTCTGATTCCTCAACCGAATGGTGCAGAGGTAAACAAACATATATGGCTAAGATAAGCAGATATGACGCTCTGGCGATGCGCACAAGAAAATCTATGGCAGCTAGGAGTAGTGGATCAGGATATTGAGGCAATTCAGTATATAGGAGAACTATATCTACTGACATCAAATAATTTGGAATCGAATGCAAAGTACGAGAATCAAATGTCGTTCAAAAACATATATGGGCAGATAAGAGGTTTTGCTTGCCTTGGTTATAAGAAAACCAAAGAATAGATCTTCTGGTATAAGTTCTTGACTTGTCGATTAAGATCAAGTATTTGTCGAGGTCGTTGTCGATCTTCTCTTTGGAGTCGCGTTCTACCAATAAGAAGCAAATACCGAAAGGAAAACAACAATCAACACATGGCATGATGCGATGCGCAATATATATGCATCAGCAAGTTAATGCACTTCGACGAGGCCCTAAACATGTTTGATGGTTTACTAGGGTTCGCATGGCAGTTATGCATTTTATTGAAATTAGCCCCGAAATGGACCTCGGAGGGCACTTCGGCCAATTCTGAAAGTTTGTCAAATTTTAATTGCTCAAATGGGTTTGAAAACATCATAAATGGGTTGCATTTGTCTTTCTAAGAATTTTGGTATATATATTGCAATATTCCGAATTTATTGAGTTAATTGTTATTTTCTCTATTTTGAAATGATTTTAAACAGTATTTAAATAATGGTCAAATTTAAAGTTTGTCAAATATGTTTGCAAATGCCATAAGTACGTAAATTTTATTTTTCAGAACATTTCTATATTTTTATCATATTTTTCTGATAAACAAAAATAAAGATATTGATTTTATAAGTTTTAATCTTTTTTGAAATTATTAAACACTCGGACCCATCAGTCAGTATTTTAATAATTTATAAATATTTTCTAAAAGAAAAGAACTGCTGACATACGTGGACACGTCATGCTGATGTCAAAATGACGTCAGCAATAGCCGGCCTGGCCCAGTCGTGGTTTAATCCCTCGATTTCGCGGTTGATTCCCGAATTCGTTGGCACCACTCGATAGAGGAGCTCACGGAGAGTATAGGAGTGGCAGTGCCGCTCCTATTTGGTCGCCGGATCACGGCTGGCGTCGAGGTACTACAACGGCGGAGGAAGGCGCATGGAGGTCGGGAGTTACAGAGGGGATGGAGATGGCGGGGAGCACCTATGTGCTCTGAGGATTACCAGGAATGCAATGGGCTCGACGTCGAGGCGCGAAGAGGCCTTAATCGACGGCGGTGATACGTCCATTTTGCATCACTGTTTTATATTGTTATTTACTGTTATGATGCATCACTTATGTTATTTTATCTTATTTCGCATGTTTCGTAATTTTTGGAGAATAAACACCGGAACCAGAAATCTGATGGAAAAAACACCATCAAGATACCCTATTTCAGAAAATCTGAAGAAGAGGGGGGATACCGGAGGAGTATTAGAAGTTCCTAGGAGGAAGTGAGGCAGAAGAGCACCTGGAGGGGGGGCCACCTGGGGCCCACACCACCAGGCCGCCCCCCTTGGCCGCGCCTGGGGGTGGTGTGCCCCCTGGCCCACTCCCGGGCGCCCCCTTTCGCGTACTTGACCCCCCAGGGAACCCTAAGCCCCAGAACATCATCGAAGAATTATTCCGCCAAAGCTCTCCGGAAGGGAGAAATCTGCCGGGGAAATACCTCTCCGAAGAGGGGAAATCATCGCCATCGTCATCGTCATCGCTCCAGGCATCATCAAGATTGTCATCGTCATCATCATCACAACCAGTACCATCACCCTCATCATCCACCTTCATCCCGCTGTAACAATTAGGGGCCTCTATCATTGTTTTTGTAGGGGGCCCTGACTAGCAAGTCCAAGGCCCCTCGTATGCATCCTTTCACGATCCCAGGAAGATCAGTCGTGAACAACATACGAAGTTGGTACATAGATAACATTATCTATTACACGAATATTAGTCTTACACTAGTTGGTACATAGATAACATTATCTATTGCATGTGGATCGGGCTTGTCGATGCACCGACTTTAACAGGGCAAACTTAGTAGCTCTCCAACACATTGACATGGTCGATACTTGGGTGGAAAAACACAAGAGCTCGATTATGAAAAAGTACAGTGAACAAGGCAAGCGGAGGACCGAAGGAGAAATAATCAGAGAGCATAACTCCACTTTCTTGCGTTGGTTTAAAGATGTGATCGTCGCTAATCCACCGCCAAGGGATTGTGCAAAAAATAAACTATTGTACGCCTTGGCACATGGCCCAACTCCCAACCTAGCGACGTTTCAAGCATATGATATCAACGGGTTCACTTTCTACATAGAGGAGAAAGACAAAACTTCCGATTATCAAAACTCAGGGGTAACGATGGAATCCTACACTGGTGACAAAAAGTTAAGATACTACGGAAAGATCGAGGAGATATGGGAGCTTAACTACTCTGGAGAGAAGGTGCCTATGTTCCGCGTCAGATGGGCTAGGATGTCGACCGTCAGAAAAGAAGACCAATACTTTACAACCATGGTTATTCCCGAAGCCGGAACCTCATCAAGCGCGAATGTCACAGCGCAAAATGAGCCATGGGTATTGGCTAAGCATGTGTCCCAATGCTTCTTCATAACAGACCCCGCAAGGCCTAGCCGTGTTGTCGTGAGGAGAGGGAAAAGAAATATCATCGGAATGGATGGAGTCGTTGATGTGGACGAGTTCGACACGTTCGGCGACCCAAATATTGATGATGATCAAGAAGATGATGATGATAGTCATGCAACATACACAACAAGAAGAGGCAGAACTACGCTACCTAGGCATGGTATTCCATTCAGAAGAAGAAGTCATAATGTGGGGTTAAATTATGCAACTGCGACCAAAAAAGGCAAAAAGATCAAACACTGAGAAACTATGTATGTATTTGTCTGCCAATTGTATGCGACGAAACTATGTATATGCATGGATCAACTGGTCTGATATCGATGTGCACTTATTATAAATTTAATGTACCTTGTTCTGTATTTCAAATGTGTGGACTTATATTATTTGAAACATAAAGGAAACAAATAGAAATTAAACATGAAGGAAACAAATGAAATGTCTTTGAATTCTGTAATGTGTTTGAATTATTATAAATGAAATGTCTTTGAATAATTTAAATGAATAAAGAAAACAAATAAAACATTATTATTTGTAATGTGTTTGAAATTAATTTGTAATGTGTTTGAATTATTATAAATGAAATGTATTTGAATAATTTAAACAAATAAAAGAAAACAAAATAAAACATTATTATTTGTAATGTGTTTGAAATTAATTTGTAATGTGTTTGAATTATTATAAATGATATGTCTTTGAATAATTTAAAAGAATAAAGAAAACAAATAAAACATTATTATTTGTAATGTGTTTAAAATTAATTTGTAATGTGTTTGAATTATTATAAATGAAATGTATTTGAATAATTTAAACAATTAAAGAAAACAAAATAAAACATTATTATTTGTAATGTGTTTGAAATTAATTTGTAATGTGTTTGAATTATTATAAATGAAAGCTCTTTGAATAATTTAAAAGAATAAAGAAAACAAATAAAACATTATTATTTGTAATGTGTTTGAAATTAATTTGTAATGTGTTTGAATTATTATAAATGAAATGTATTTGAATAATTTAAACAAATAAAGAAAACAAAATAAAACATTATTATTTGTAATGTGTTTGAAATTAATTTGTAATGTGTTTGAATTATTATAAATGAAATGTGTCTTTGAATAATTTAAGAAAGTAAAGAAAAAAAACATACCGCTCGCGAACCACTAGCGCTGGGCAACGAAGTGTGGTTCGCCAGCGGTAAGGTACCGCTGTGACACTTACGCGCGGGCCCCCCGCCCCTCCCCTCTCTCTATCACTAGTGTCCAGCACTTGGCCATTTTTCGCATCGATCGATCGACGACGAGCGCTCTACAACTGCCCCCGGCCAACTGCCAACGCGCGCCAAAGCCGTCTGTCTCCGGCGTCGCGTCCCTCTCTCCCACCCCCACTCCCCCTCTCTCCCACCCCCACCCCGCCCACTGCCACTCTCCACCCCCCTGCCCGAGCCACCGCGCGCCCCTCCCTCCCTCTCTAGCGAGCCCCGAGCCATCGCGCGCCCCTCCCTCCCTCTCCGGCGACGACCTCCCTCTCCGGCGACGCCCCTACCCCTCCTCGGCCTCACTGCTGCGCCGAGGGGCCGTGCTCCTCCTGCTTCTCCTTGCTCCTCTCCTGCCTGCAAGGTGTTCGACAGAACACCTGTGACAGGTAATTGTGATCTCTGCCCCCTCTGTCCCTTCTCTCCTTGCTCTGAAACCAGGCCATTGTGCCTGTGTTTATGTTTGTCAATGTTATCTGACGCACCCTGTAGTAGTACTTGTATTCCACTAGTGCGTCCAACTGTCAGCTATAGGTAGATCAAATGCATTTTGTTTATATTTTGGGGGATGAAAGGGAGGGAAAAGAAAGAAAGAAAAACGAAGAAGGGGGTTCTGTTCTGTGGTCTGTTTTTCTGTTTATATTTTGCATTCTCTAGTATGCTTAGAAAGAGGGAAACTTAAACTGTTTTTCTGTTTTTCTGCTTTTCTAGTTACTGTAAGTTTGCAGATTTTAATTGGGACCCTTAAACAATTAAAAACTTTATGAAAATTTGCAGTAAATTCTTATTTAACATAAAGATATCGTGGTAAAATTTTGAGATCATTTGGATGAGTTTGGTAGAACAAACTTGTTCTACTTTCAATTCTGCCAAATTTTAAATTTAATTACTTTGGGCAGTTAACAAACTTCACTTGTTATAAAATTTTGTGTGTCACTCTTATTTGGAAATAAAAGGCCATGGTACAAATGTCAAGTCATTTTGATGATATTTTTAAAACACACTTGTTTTCATTTTATTTCTGCAATTAACTTCCAATAATTAATTGAGGCACTTAACTAGTTCAAAACCACATGATATTTGGTGCAAAGTTATTATTTACCATAAGGAGGCACTGGTAGAAATTGGAGATCATTTTCATAAAGTTTGTAGAACAAACTTGTTAAATTTCTGATTTGTTGCTGTGGAGAAAACCATGATTTTTGGGGCCTTAAACAACTTAATTTTTGGTGCCACTTCTTGTGCTACTCTCATTTGATATAAAGACCATGTGATGAATTTTACAAAGTATTTCAGCAAAGTTTGTAGAACAAACTTGTTTCGCTTTTGGTTAATTGCTGTGAAGGAAATTGTTGTTTTCAAATGTTTTGTGCCCATGTGCTTATATATCTTAACAGAAATCATAGTTTTGTGCCCATGTTATGTCAC
Organism: Alopecurus myosuroides; assembly: GCA_028641055.1. NCBI lineage: Eukaryota > Viridiplantae > Streptophyta > Magnoliopsida > Poales > Poaceae > Alopecurus > Alopecurus myosuroides. The sequence continues at coordinate 326,062,812 of CM054060.1, forward strand.
AATTGTTTTTGGTGGTTGGTGATGGTTGGTGGTGATGGATGGTGTGTATGGATGGTGGTGATGGATGGTTCTGATGGATGGCGTGGTGATATGGGTGGTGGTGATGGATGGTGGAGATGGTGTTTTCGTATGGATATGTCCCCACCTTCGTGTGGATGACGATGAAAATATGAGGGGTGGGATTATATGAGGGGTGAGATTTTATGTGCAGGTACCCCACGTGAGTCCCTATTTGCCGGAATGTTGATTAATTTCCGTTCCTGCAAATTTGGGTACTCCATTTGTGATATTTTTAGCAAAGGTCATGCCGAAATTTTCCGTGAATTTTGGCATGATCTTTGCTAAAAATATCACAACTTAGAGTGTCCGAGAAATTTCAACTCATATGGGGTATACATCGTCTAAATTGTAGGATTTGTTGAACTTATTTCGGGTTTTCTCTCTTTTATTAGATATGGCTCACAACGATGAGGCGGGTGGTTCTGGTGTCGGACACGGGGACGACGATGCGTGGCTTTCTATGCTTAGCGCCGGAGGAGGACCCGTAGATCCGCACCCGGATCTAGAGATGCAGGGCGACGATGCAGACGACGAGATGGACGAAACCGTTCGCCAGGAGCTAGAGCCGCGCACCGATACATCGGGCGCAGAAGGTGATCAAACCGGTAGTGGCACCGGGGATACCGCCTCTGGTAGCGAGGCGTCGCGTAAGCGCAAAGAAAGGCGGCACAACATGCTCGCCACCATCCGGGAAGAGTTCACGGTAGTGGACCCCAAGAGCGGTGCTCCCCTCGAGCCGGAGAGTTACTCTAAGGGATATGGAAACCAGATAGGCTGCATAGCTCGAGACTTCGGCAACGTTAATATGGAGCACCTCAGAGATAAAGAAAACAAGGCTATGGACGCCCTGCTGATTGAGAAGCTGCACACGAGGTACAAGTTCCCGGATCCTTACGACAACCTGGACCTGAAGAAGAATCTGGTCAACTCGTTAGCACTGGGAAAGTTCACCAAGGCGTTTACGACTTGGAGATCCAGTTTGCGGGAGATGATTGCGAAGGGTAAGGGTTTCGATGAGATCCATAAGATGTGGCCCTCCATTTCCGAGGAAGACTTGGCCCAATTCAAGATCGACGAACTCAAACCGGAAAGGGTGGCGCTGTTGGGAATATGCCCTAGAGGCAATCATGTATGATGTAATTCCCACTGTATTCATAAAGTTATTAAATTGTCCTTGTTTTGAACATCTGATATATGTCATTGAATATGTGATTCGATTGTGGAACTATATATTCATGTTGTTCATACTAGATTGTCCTTGGTCATTTAGGTTGTGCTGGACACACACCCTAGACTAATGTGAGTGTTGGCTGATGACACGGTTCCACTTGTCATGGGCATGGTGATGCCATTCCAACGTTCACGGACTTGGCTAAAGAGTTTAGCAAGTCGGACTGACCCACATTGAGATGCAACGATCAAGTCGTCATTTGCATGTCTCAATCAATGTAATCCTTAGACCTGAGGTTGTCGCACAATCCGAGTTGTGGATCACCGACTTAGGTTCTGTCAAACGTTGTTCTGTGACAAGGCAACTATAAAGGCAGAGTTCGGGTCGAATGAGAAGCAAGCTGCGTGATGTGGATAATCAAGATGGGATTTTGCCCCTCCGAATGGAGAGATATTCTCTGGGCCCTCTCGAGTGATATGATTCAGGAAGCATGGCCATGCGCAACTCAGTAAGTGTTAACTGCGTCTGTTGACTAAGAGTTAGTCAGGTGAATCACATATCACGGATCGAGAAGAGAGTTGAGCTATTTAAGGGATGACGATAAATCGCCTATAGCTCGACAAGGTATATCGTGAGGCAAAAAGGACTAAGATGAATATCACATTGAAAGGTATGTCGTCATGACTCAATGGTACTTGGGAGTTGGCACGTTCTGCTAGGAGCCGCTACCGATTGATCGATTGGGAGTTGGACTCCAGTCGTGTCCAAGTCGCCATGAGCCTGCAGGGTCGCACACTTAAGAGCGGGAGAAAGTATTGGTTGGGTTGGACCCGAACCGGAAATGGACTGAGTTAGTGAGTCGGACTCACAGAGGGAATGGGCCACAAGTGTTGTGCAGCCCATTACCATACGCTATATAAAGAGGGGCGCAGGTTGCCCAGCGGGCACGTTAGTCCACTCTCCCATGCGTTGGGAACCCTAGCCCCACTCAGTCCAGTCGTCGCACCAGACCTAGCAGTCTGCCGTCGGAGCTCCTCCTCGTACGTGTGGATACCGGCAGAGGTGTTGTACGTTCAGCACTTCGACGTTCGAGGGATTGGATCGGCCGGACCGGATCGTGGGACTGCACTGCCCCGACGCGCTTCACCGATAATCCGCAACCGCGCGTCTAGTGGTAATCATCGTGGCCTTAAACCTCGGCTAGATCTTGGAAGCATCGCGTAAGAAAAGTTTTGTTTATCTCTACGCGTTCCAACAGTGGTATCAGAGTGGTAGTTTCTGGTATTAGGCCCGAGATCCGTACATATGTGATATGTAGTTAGCGTTAGATGTGATCTAATTGCTGTTTTGGTGGTCGGTCTATGAGATAGATCGGTTTTGTACAAGGTTGATTGGATCAATCGTACTCGGGGTTAATGGATGATCAGGTTTCCGTGATCATACTGCTAAGGTCGTGAAACAACATACCCCTACCGGTCGGTTTCCGCCATCGGGGTATACCGTGACACATAAATCCAGTTGCGGTGATCGAAGATCAAAGAGTTTGGTCGAATCGGAATACGGATCAGATTCGGGTAAAATCGTTTTATCCGATGAAGAAATCCATGATCGGAATGCAGATGAGATCTGCGTTTCCGGATAGCGGGACCGCCGGCTTCGCCCTGTCGTAGCGCCTTAGATGTCGTTGCGAGTTTCACAACGCCGGTAGATATCGTATCTATGCATAACTTGTTTTTGCAGGAAGTTGTGAATGGTATGGCTTATGTGAATGTGATGTGTGTAATCCATATATGATCTGCGTATCATGTTTATGTCAGCCGGCTGGAGCCTAGGTGCTGTCATTTTATTGTATACCGGCCTGCGCGTCGGATTCTCTATGTAAATTTTCATTTACTAGCTAGTGTAGCTTGTTGGAGAACCCGGTGGCATGCAAGTCGATGTACAAATCGGCTACATGGAGTAAGATGGCACGTGACAAGAGTTGGCACGAGTCGACTTGCAAGCTTCGTGGAGATGGAGATCACCATGAAGAGAGCCATACCATTTCACATTATAATTGCTTTATTTGTGTTATTGTTATGTCTCTATTTACCTCTATTTAGATAGTTGGTAGATTCTTTAATCCCTCAAAGAAGGTCTAGTCGGTCGCCCGCCAGTGCTGCACCATCACAAGTCGGACATTCTTGGTAGTGGGCTCATAAAATTGAGGTGCTACCAATTCTTTCCGGTTAGGTGGGTTTGAGTCGGACTCTTACAAGCAGAAGCACTTGGTAATCTAGACGAGTCCATCACAACGGTTGTGGGGCTCGGGGCGAGGTAGGTTGGGAGCCGGGGCATGTGATGTCACCCAACTAACAGGAGTCGTATTGGATACGATTGGCAAGGTGTTGCCTACCTAGATCACTTGACGGCTAGCAGTGATGCTAAATCTCACTAGTCGGCTTGCTTATTTAGGGTCTTGAATCACTTAGCAACCATCGGAGGGATGTTGGTTCTAGTGGGAGCATAAGTATTAAAGCGTTTAATATGCCTGCTCTTTTATGAATACATGTCTTAAGTGTTTTTGCGTATTTTCTGTTGTAGATCAATGGCACCTAGCGACCTTCCTCAGTTGTCCGCGTTTGCGTTGAGGTCAATCCTAGAGAAAGATAAGCTTAATGGAACTAATTTCACCAACTGGTATCGTAATCTAAGGATTGTCCTCAAGCATGACAAGAAAGAACATGTTCTAGAAACTCCACTTCCAGAAGAGCCAGATGACGATGCGACTGTCGCAGTCACGAATGCCTACCGTAAGACTAGACATGAGTCTACGGAGATTAGCTGTCTTATGCTTGCACACATGGAAGCGGACTTGCAGCAGCAGTTCGAGAATGTTGAGGCCTACGATATGATCGAAAGCCTCAAAAGTATGTTCCAGGCTCAAGCAAAGACTGAGAGGTATCAAGTCTCTCAAGCTTTGCTTGGCTGTAAGCTGAAAGACGGCGATCCACTGAGTCCGCATGTAATCAAGATGATTGGTTACATTCAGTCTCTGGATCGCCTGGGCGTCCCAATTAACGAAGAGTTCACTACTGATATAATTCTGAACTCTCTTCCTAGTGCGTATGGTTCGTTCATCTCGAACTACCATATGCATGGTATGGATAAGAGTATCACTGAATTACATGGGATGCTCAAAACGGCAGAGGCTGATCTCAAGAAAGGCGCCAGTCAAGTGTTGATGGTGCAGAATAAGGCTAAGTTCAAGAAGAGTTCTTGGACTAAGAAGAAGAAGGATAAGTCAGGAGGTAGCACCCATGGCCCTATCCAGAGTGCTCCCTCAAAGACTAAGCCTTCTCCTACAGCCGGAGCCAATTGCTTCTATTGCAAGCAGGATGGCCACTGGAAGAGGAACTGCACCAGGTATTTGGCTGACAGAGCCAAGAGTGGAGGTGTGACTTCCAACTCAGGTACGCTTGTGTGCAATGTTATAGACATTTATCTTGCTGATGCGCCTAATAGTTCTTGGCTATATGATACCGGATCAGTTATTCACATATGCAACTCGTTGCAGGGACTGGTAAGAACTAGGAGCGTGGCAAGAGGAGAGGTTGACATTCGGGTCGGCAACAAGGCGAGAGTCGCTGCGTTGGAAGTCGGCACGATGCAACTTCATTTACTTTCAGGATTTATTTTGGAACTAAATAATTGTTATTATGTTCCAGCGCTTAGTCGAAACATTATTTCCGCCTCATGTTTGATGAGACAAGGTTATGAGTCGAATATTAAGAATAATGGTTGTTCTTTATATTTGAAAGATATGTTTCATGGCTTTGCACCCGTTCAGAACGGGTTATTTATTTTAAATCTTGATAGTGAATCAGTCTATAACATAAATGTTAAAAGGTTGAAACCAAATGATCTGAATATGACTTACTTTTGGTACTGTCGGCTTGGTCATATAAGTTGGAAGCGCATGAAGAAGCTCCATGATGATGGACTTCTAACTTCGTTTGACTTAGAGTCATTCGAGACATGCGAATCATGCCTACTAGGCAAGATGACCAAGACACCTTTGGCAAGGAGTTGTGAAAGGGCGTCCGACTTGTTGGAACTAATACATAGTGATGTATGTGGTCCAATGAGCACGACAGCCAGAGGTGGTTATGAGTACTTCATTACCTTCACTGATGATTTGAGTAGGTATGGATATATCTATTTAATGAAACACAAGTCGGAAGCCTTTGAAAAGTTCAAGGAATTCCAGAGTGAGGTACAGAATCAGCTCGGCAAGAAAATAAAGTTCCTACGGTCGGACCGTGGAGGCGAGTACATGAGCCATGAGTTTGATGACCATCTAAAGAGTTGTGGAATAGTTCCTCAACTCACTCCTCCGGGTACACCACAGAGAAACGGTGTATCGGAACGGAGAAATCGGACCTTGTTGGACATGGTACGATCAATGATGAGTCGGACAGATCTACCTTTATCATTTTGGGGTTATTGTCTAGAAACTGCAGCGTTCACACTAAACAGAGTACCATCAAAGTCAGTAGAGAAGACACCACATGAGATGTGGACTGGTAAAAAGCCAAGTTTGTCTTTTCTTAAGATTTGGGGTTGTGAGGTATTTGTCAAGCGACTTCAGTCGGACAAGCTCACGCCCAAGTCGGATAAGTGTATTTTCGTGGGGTATCCGAGGGAAACCTTGGGGTACTACTTCTACAACCGGGAAGAGGGCAAAGTGTTTGTCGCTCGGAATGGTGTCTTCCTTGAGAAAGAGTTTCTCAGTCGGGAAGTCAGTGGGAGCACAGTGCAACTCGAAGAAATTCGAGAGGAACCGGCTAGGGGCGAGTCGGCGAACGCCTTGGAGGCTGAGCCGGTCGTGGTACCTACACCGGTAACAGCACCTGAACCACGAAGATCTGCCAGATTACAGAGTGCTCGAGATGTTTTACTGTTAGACAGTAATGAGCCGGCAACTTTCGGAAGCGATGGTGGGATCTGATTCCGAGTCATGGCTTGGAGCCATGAGATCCGAGTTAAAGTCCATGGATGAAAACCAAGTTTGGAATTTGGTTGATCTGCCTGACGGTGCAAGACCCGTCGAGTGCAAATGGGTCTTTAAGAATAAAATTGATATGGATGGAAATATTTCCGTCTATAAAGCACGACTTGTCGCGAAGGGGTTCCGACAAGTTCAAGGAGTTGACTACGACGAGACCTTCTCGCCCGTAGCGATGCTTAAATCAATTCGGATCATGTTAGCCATAGCAGCCTATTTCGACTATGAGATATGGCAGATGGATGTCAAGACGGCTTTCCTTAATGGAAATTTAACTGAGGACGTGTATATGATACAGCCCGAAGGTTTTGTCGGTCCAGCTAATGCTGACAAGGTATGCAAACTTCAGAAATCCATTTATGGGTTGAAGCAAGCATCTCGGAGGTGGAACATTCCCTTTGATGAGGTAGTCAAATCGTTTGGCTTCATCAAGAGTGATCATGATTCTTGTTTATACAAGAAGTTTAGTGGGAGCAAAGTAAACTTTCTAATCTTATATGTGGATGACATATTACTGATTGGAAATGATGTCATGATGTTGCAAGAAACCAAAGAGTCATTGGAAAGGAGTTTCTCAATGAAGGATTTGGGTGAGGCAACTTACATATTAGGAATCAGGATCTATAGAGATAGATCAAGGCGGCTCATTGGATTGAGTCAGAGTACATATCTGGACAAAGTTTTGAAGAAATTCAAAATGCAAGAGTCCAAGAAGGGATTCTTGCCGATGTCCCATGGCATAAAACTTAGCAAGACTCAGTGTCCTTCGACGACTGATGAGCGAAGTCGGATGAGTGTGATTCTGTACGCTTCGGCAATAGGATCCATCATGTATGCCATGATTTGTACTAGGCCAGATGTTTCATATGCTCTAAGTGTTACGAGCAGATACCAGGCTGACCCTGGCGAAGCCCACTGGGCAGCGGTTAAAAATATCCTTAAGTATTTGAGAAATACTAAGGAAATGTTCCTAGTTTATGGAGGTGATGAGGAATTCAGTGTAAAGGGTTACACGGATGCGAGTTATCTCACCGACTCAGATGATTCTCGTTCACAATCTGGATACGTGTTCGTAATGAACGGAGGGGCTGTGAGCTGGAAGAGTTCCAAGCAAGATACGGTGTCTGCATCTACAACAGAGGCTGAGTATATTGCTGCCTCAGAGGCGGCAAAGGAAGCTGTTTGGATCAGGAACCTCCTGATTGATCTTGGTGTGGTTCAGGGCGCGTCCAATCCTTTGGACGTATATTGTGACAACAATGGTGCTATCGCACAGGCCAAGGAACCTAGACAACACCAGAAGAACAAACATATACTCATGCGGTACCACCTCATTCGCCAGTTTGTCGAACAAGGTGATATCAAGTTATGCAAAGTACACACGGATGCAAACATTGCAGATCCGTTGACAAAGGCGCTACCACAGCCTAAGCATGAGGCGCACACGAGAGGCATGGGCATTCGATGCCTAGGCATATGATGCCAGGATGATTGACTCTAGTGCAAGTGGGAGACTGTTGGGAATATGCCCTAGAGGCAATCATGTATGATGTAATTCCCACTGTATTCATAAAGTTATTAAATTGTCCTTGTTTTGAACATCTGATATATGTCATTGAATATGTGATTCGATTGTGGAACTATATATTCATGTTGTTCATAGTAGATTGTCCTTGGTCATTTAGGTTGTGCTGGACACACACCCTAGACTAATGTGAGTGTTGGCTGATGACACGGTTCCACTTGTCATGGGCATGGTGATGCCATTCCAACGTTCACGGACTTGGCTAAAGAGTTTAGCAAGTCGGACTGACCCACATTGAGATGCAACGATCAAGTCGTCATTTGCATGTCTCAATCAATGTAATCCTTAGACCTGAGGTTGTCGCACAATCCGAGTTGTGGATCACCGACTTCGGTTCTGTCAAACGTTGTTCTGTGACAAGGCAACTATAAAGGCAGAGTTCGGGTCGAATGAGAAGCAAGCTGCGTGATGTGGATAATCAAGATGGGATTTTGCCCCTCCGAATGGAGAGATATTCTCTGGGCCCTCTCGAGTGATATGATTCAGGAAGCATGGCCATGCGCAACTCAGTTAAGTGTTAACTGTGTCTGTTGACTAAGAGTTAGTCAGGTGAATCACATATCACGGATCGAGAAGAGAGTTGAGCTATTTAAGGGATGACGATAAATCGCCTATAGCTCGACAAGGTATATCGTGAGGCAAAAAGGACTAAGATGAATATCACATTGAAAGGTATGTCGTCATGACTCAATGGTACTTGGGAGTTGGCACGTTCTGCTAGGAGCCGCTACCGATTGATCGATTGGGAGTTGGACTCCAATCGTGTCCAAGTCGCCATGAGCCTGCAGGGTCGCACACTTAAGAGCGGGAGAAAGTATTGGTTGGGTTGGA